>CM070073.1:43523472-44723472 GCA_036320875.1 Cotoneaster glaucophyllus
TAAGGCAAGGAATGTAATTGAACGATGTTTTGGCTTGCTAAAAGGAAGATGGTCGATACTAAGGAGTCCATCTTTCTATCCGATAAGGACACAAGGTCGAATAATTACCGCTTGTTGCCTACTACACAATCTTATTAGGCAAGAGATGTCTGTAGATCCAATGGAGAATTTGCCAATAATAGAAGATGAACAAAATACTGAAAAAGGTGAATATGTTGGTAGTGTTCAAACATCTGACCAGTGGACTGCAAAGATGAATGACATGGCTCAGGAAATGTATAATGAGTGGAGAGCAATTAGGAACCAGCAACCGAACTAGCTATATGTGTTAATGATAACATTTTATTTTAGTATTCCTTTTTATCATGCATTTGTTACATATTTGCACAATGATTGGATGGTATGCAAATTAATTGGATATTATGCAAGTTGATTGGATATTATGCTACTTGATTGGATATTATGCAAGTTGATTGGATATTATGCAAATTGATTATTTGTATGGTATTTTCCTTCATTAAAATTTTTTTTGTTTAGGTATGGATAACGAAAATATTTTGAATGCTACTCAAGAGTCAAAAGGAAGAAGGCGTAAATGGGAAGCATTTGAGGAAGAAGTATTACTAGGAGTTCTTGAGGATTTTGTTGCTCGGAAGCAACGGTGTGACACCGGTGCTTTCAAACAAGGTACTTTGGTTGAAATAGCAAAAGCTGTCAATGTTTTATGTCCTCATTCAAATATAAAGGCAAATCCACATATTGAGTCCAAGTTGAAGAAATGGAAAAAAACATATAGTATGGTCGTTGACATGATAAACACAAGTGGATTTGCATGGAATGATGTCAAAAAGTGCGTTGAAGTTGACAGTGATGACTCATGGCAAAATTATGTGCAGGTTCATATCCTATTTCATTTATACATTAGTTATATTCTTGCTCCTATATTTGTTACGCATGCTAAATTTTAGTTTTGCTATGTTGATATAATCTTAGAGAAATAAAGAAGCCGATGGATGGAGAAGCAAACCTTTTCCACTGTTTGATAGATTTGCATATATATTTGGAAAAGATCGGGCTACGGGTAATGTAGCCGAAACCCCTGCTCAAATGGTGGAGGAACAAAGTCATGATCATGTTGGTGAAAGTGATATTGGAGGTGAAAATTTTGTTTCTTCAATGAACCAACAAAGCCAACAAAGCACCCCATCTGAAAATAGCCAAAGAAAGAGGAAAAGAGCTGTGGGAAGTTCAAGTGATGGAACCGAGGCAATTATCAGTGGACTGAAAGATTTTTATGTTGAAAGTGGGAAGAGGATGCAAATGGTAACTGAAGCTTTAGTTCAAGGTACTGGAGATCATACTGACATAGCTAATGAACTTGAAGCAATGGGTCTCTCCTATGGATCAAATTGATGCATTGTCTCTTATTTTGGATAAACCAAAAAATGTGGGAGTGTTTAGGGCAATCAAACCGGAACTCAAGAAAGTGTTCGTCCAAAGGCTTTTAAGAGACAACGCAACCGGATGAGGATTTTAGCTAATGTTAACATGGATGTATTTTATTAATATTAACATGGCTAATGTTAACATGGATGTATTTTATTAATCATACAATCTTATGCTATGACTTATAACTTAGCTTTGCACTAGTATTTTGGCTTATGTTAACTAGCCATTTTGTAAATTATGGAGATCTATTTTGGCTAATGTTAACTAATGTTAACTATGATTTTCTAAATTATGGAGATCTTCTTATGTACTTGTATTTGTTGAAGTTGCATGTATTGGGCACTATTATTTTTCTTCTGTTGGGTGATAGAGTTTAAACCAAGCTACATTTGCAAATTAAACCCAATTCTATTAGCAGGTAATAGAAACAAAACAATTGTCAATTTTTTTTAAGATTCATAATATACATGGTAAAAATATGCTACAATTAACCCATATCATGAGATTTGTAGCATTACTCTATTACACAATGGCAAAAATTTGTAGTCCTAGTCTAAGCAAACACAAATCTGGTGAACAGTACTGTTTTTCTTATCCTGCTTCTTAGTCCGAGACTGCACCAAAAGCTTCACTAAGTTAGTCCAGCTTAGTCCAGTCTAAGCCAGTCCAGCTTAGTCCCGGCAGCTAGTCCAGTCCAAGACAGTCCTGCGCAACAAACGCACCCTTAAGGAATTAACTCTTTAGTTCAAATGGCAATTGAGTATGAGAAACTGTTGGGCCAATATTAGCAAAATGTTTTTTCTAGTTAAATAAAGACTTGACTTATCACCCATGAGAAGGGTATTTCCCTTGAGCCCAATGAAAATTTACAAGTTTATAACCCAATCTGTTAAGTTATTCACCATAGCTTGGCCCATCATGTGCCGCAGATATTTGGCAAGCTATGCTTATTCCAAATTAACATGTCCCATTCATACAAAAATATCAATGCACTACATTTTGTGGTCTCCATTGTTTTCAATTTTTTTTTTTAATCTCATACGAGAGAATTGATGAGTTTTAGTCTAAATCACAATGTAAGCTACGATTTCATGAACAAGTGCCCAATCAAGAAATAAAAAAGAAAATGATGTAGAACAAACGGTTGGTGGATGAAGAGAAAGGGGACTGTTGAAGGATAAAAAGATGAAGTGGGAATTTACAGATTTGGCTTACGAGCTCCGATTTGGGCTCATGATACTTTTCAAAAAGAAAACAATGCCGTAGTTCAAACACATGGCCTCGCTGTGATATTAGTGGGATTTTAACCATTCGAGGTCATTTCAGCCTCCAAAATGCAATTCTAATTTCTGCAATAAAAATCAGGCCACTCGATTTCCGTCCGATTAATGTTGTTTTAATTTTCTAAGCTTTTGAGTTGTCCAACAGAGTTGTAAATGACTTATTTAAGTTGTTGATGTTATCAGTGTAAATCATCATATCAATGAATCAAAACTATTTTGGGATTATCCTCCAAAAACTGGTGGATTCTAGATTATCGGTTCTTCAAGGATTTACGTTAGTAATCCTTTTGCTTCATGCTGAATCAGAAAAAAAAGTAACAGTTTATGCTAGGAATTGGTCGCGTGAAAGCACTAGTTCAACACTTATTTCAAACAAAAATCATGGATTAACATCTAGATAAAAGGTCTGTAGCTTGTGATCGTATATAACACTAACAAAATGCATAAATCAAGTTGGTAATCACTATTAGGTTTAGTGCTAAACTCAATCCCTACTTGATTGGAGGTGATATTATGTTCAAACATGATTTAAAGAAATGACGTTTGTATGAGTGTTGCATACTATTTACTACTAGCAAGCAAGAAGTATGGCTAAGGATCAAGTATGCCTTTTCATAATTTTTGGTGATGTGGTTTGATATGCTCCACTCGGAAGCAACCAGCTGCAATGATGTAATGCTATGGCCATAGCATTAGGACAACGAACTGGCTGCTAACATCGAGCTTTCTAGACTAAAGAAACAAAAATTGGAATTGGCATGGTACACTTCTCCACAGTCAAACATGCATGTATTTGAATTGAGTATAAAAATTCTTTAATTTATCAATTAAACTGGTTAGAATAATATGGTTTTCATCTGCATTTAAATTTGAATTTCTTTATTATAATTTAGATAAATTTGTAGAATATCGTGTTAATCAAAGTTTTATCATCAAACCATTAGTTAGCAAACATAAATATAAAATAAACTTCACAGAATTTTGATAGTTATGGGAGAGTTGAAATTCGACACCGTTTCTCAAATGGAAGTTTGTAAAGGGAATGCTGAAACCTGCAAGTAGTGAGTTGTTACTCTTCGTTTGTGTCTTCTACGTACGTTTTAACTCTGTCGGCTGGCACGCCAGTCTAAAAATGCGCTGGCCCAAACGATCTCCACCCCGACAAAATGCGCTGGCACCCAACCCATTTCAAGTATTATTAATTTTTTTTTATAAAATAAAAAAAAATTGTTTTAATTTCGGATATAATTTTTAACCAATCTCGTCACGCCACGTGTCATTATCCGAACGTACTATTTTGTGCATAGATTTTCGCTAAGATTTTCAACCAATCCCGACACGCCACGTGTCACTTCCTGTTTACAATAATTTAGCCAAAATTTCGATAAGATTTTCAACCAATCTCGTCACGCCACGTGTTATTATCCGAACGTACTATTTTGTGGATAGATTTCTGATAAGATTTTCAACAAATCTCGACCCGCCACGTGTCACTTCCTGTTGCAATAATTTAGCCAAGATTTCGATAGGATTTTCAACCAATCATGTAGTGCCACGTGGTATTGTCTAGAACCTCATCTTTTCTTTTTTTGTCAATATAATCCCTACATCTCTACATCCATCCTCACACCAAACTCAATCCTTATTTTTAGCTCAAAATCCTTCTTCATTGTTTTCAAATCCTGAGTTTTTTTTTACAATGTCTTCTTCAAGGAGAGTGCAAAAACAATATGAGGAGCAACAAAAAAGATTGTTGGCACAACAGGAAGAGATGATGAATCTCCAGGAATATGGAGGTGGAGATGAGGCTTTCTTCATGGAGGAGGATGAGGATGATCACCACAGAAGGCAGAGGGCCTCACATTCCCGCCGTGTCATGGAAGCTGTGGGTCAGATAGCCAAACCCAGACGTGCCGCAAACTTCGATAGAAAAAGGGAAAAACGAGGTAAAGCTCTATTGGAAGATTATTTTATTCCCAACAGCGTTTTCCCTGATCATGTTTTTAGACGTCGTTTTAGAATGCAACGATGTTTGTTCGACAAAATCATGAGTGCTGTTTGCAACCATGATCCATATTATGTGCAAAAAGATGATGCTTTTCATGTTCTAGGTCTTATTCCCGAGCAAAAAATTACGGCTGCCTTGCAAATGCTTGCATATGGAGCATCTGCAGATCAAGTGGATGAGATTGCGAGGATGGGAAAAACAACTGTTCTGCAGTCCTTGATGCGGTTTTGCTCTGCAATTGAAGCCCTCTACACCAATGAGTACCTCCGGACACTCACGCCAAGGGATATGCGAAGGCTTCTGAGGAAGGGTGAGATGCGAGGCTTCCCTGGCATGATTGGAAGCATCGACTGCATGCACTGGACTTGGAAAAACTGTCCAAGTGCGTGGCAAGGAGCTTATGGCGACAGAAAAGGAGCCAAAAACATCATCTTGGAAGCGGTGGCTTCTTTTGATACCTGGATTTGACATGCTTTTTTTGGTGTTCCAGGAGCTCAGAATGACATAAATGTCCTTGCCCAATCTCCAGTGTTCGACGACCTGCTGCAAGGAAAATCGCCGAAATGCACATATTGGGTCAATGGTACTCAATACGAGGGATCATACTACCTTGCAGATGGCATTTACCCAAGGTGGTCAACGTTTGTCAAAATAGTCCCACATCCGCAGAGTGAAAAAGAAAAACACTTTGCAAAATGTCAAGAGGGGTGTAGGAAGGATGTCGAGCATTGTTTTGGAATCCTGCAAGCTCGTTGGGCGATTGTCAGGGCTGCAGCTAGATTGTTTGATGTCGAGGCTCTTCGATCTGTCATGATGACGTGTATTATTCTCCACAATATGATTGTTGAAGATGAGTATGATTATGATGCCGTTGATGAATACGAACCGGATCCGTTTAACAACTCACGAACACGTATCTATTGTGCTCATGACAATACCGAAGATCCCGTGCAACACGAGCCGTTGGAACGGGATGGACGTTACAATGAATTGATCGCTCAGCGGTACATGGACGTATAACAGCCATACTGGCACATAACCCGCCAGAATGACTTGATTGAGCACCAGTGGACATTGCACGAAGACGAAGATAATTAAAATGAGGCTTGTGGTTGAAGAATAAATTGTATTTTTTTTAAGTAATCTTATTATTTAGTGTGTTTTTTTTAAAGTTTATATGGTGGAGGTTATGTAATTTTATTTGGTGTTTTTTTTTTAAGTTTATTCGGTGAGTTATGTAATCTTATTTGATGTGTTTTCAAAAAGTACAATTTTTTTTTTTGGAAATTGCATAAAGTTCTAAAAATAAAGCAGAAATGAAGAATAAATTACATAAAAAATTAAATAAAGTTCTAAAAATAAATAAGAAATTACATAAAGATTACATAAGAAATTAAATATAGTTCTAAAAATAAATAAGAAATTACATAAGAAATTAAATAGAGTTCTAAAAATAAATAAGAAATTACATAAGAATTACATAAGAAATTAAATAAAGTACTACAAATAAAAACGAAATTATACAAAGTCTGTGGAGCTAGGATATGTGGTGGTAGGATCTTCGTTGCTAGGATTTCTGTAGCTAGAACCCCCTCCACTTCTTTCAGCATCTCTTGCACGCCTCCTTCGCATGACGTCTCTTTTTTCCGATGTCCAAAAATATTTTGAATTCGGAGACAGTCCTACTAGATCCTTGTTCATAGTGTCACGATCTACTTGAGCCATCATTTCTTCTCTAAGCATCTGATTTTCTCTATGAAGTGCTTCTCTAATCAACTCGTTCTCTCGATTAAGTATTTCTCTTTGTCTCTCAGCAGCCGCATCACGGACCTCAGTAGCTGCTAGTAAAGCTGCCATAGCAGCAGCTTTTTCCTCATCTCTAGCGTTTTCCCGTGCCATGTTAAGTTCACCTTGCCGAGCAAGTTCCTCCATATATTTAGTGTAGTCATTTCTGGAAGAACTACCTTTTTTCTTTGATGCTTTTTTACCTTGAGGCCTAAGGGAATGACGAGTCGGTTGGATCTCCGGCACTTGTTCAGGCGCCTCTTCCGTGTCTTCAAATGTGTCGGCTTCTTGTTCGACCGTGTCTGGTTCTGGCGAACTGTGTTGACCCACGCTGTGCATGACAACTTCTGGACCGATTGGCACAATTTTGTATTTGGGGCAATCTTTAACAATTGCCCAACATTCCCATCTGCTGAATGACTTGTTCTGGTTCTTTGCATTGTAGAATGATTATGCTTGTAGTGTCTATAAAAATGTGGGATAAGAAATTACATAGATTTCATAAGAAATTACATAAAAATTACATATATTACATAAGAAATTAAATAAAAATTTAGAATGCATATAAATTAAATAAAAATTTAGAATGCATATAAAGTACATAATAATTTTAGAGTGCATATAAATTACATAAAAATTACATATATTACATAAGAAAGTAAATAAATTAAAAGATTGGTACGGGTGGAATGCATATAAATAAATAAAAATACCTGATCCGCTAAACTTGTCCCATTACGCAGATTACCGGAAGCATGAGAGATGGCGTCTTTCCAACAAGTAAAGGATGCGTTGAGCTTTTTCCAACGACCTTGAAGACCTTGGCTAGTTCTTGAATTTTGTCCATGTACATCGCAAAACGCTTTCGTAATTCTACTCCACATTTCTCACTTATCCATCTCATTACCCGTAATCGGGTCATGAGTAGCGTGAACCCAACTTTCACACAACGTAACATCTTCAATGAGCTTCCACGAACTCATATTTTTCTCTCAAAGTGTACAAAATATTGAAATGTAGAAAGTATAGAAAGTGTAGAAAGTGTAGAAAATATTGAAATGTGGTGTAAGGTGAAAGATGAGGGTTAAGTATTTATAAAAATAAAAAAATCTGTATTTTAAAAAAATTTCTGTATTTTTAATTAATTTTAATGTTATTAATTAATCTGGACCGTTGGATTTGAAAAATATTCAAATCCAACAGCCCAGGCGTTGCCACGTGGCCAACTGTCATAATTATGACCGTTGGGCCCTTTTTTTTTTTTTTTAATTTTTGGGTGAAAAACCCTGGATCGTTGATATGTGATCAGACGATCCAGGTTAAAAGGGAATTTCAAATTTTTTTTACCGTTGGAAATCCAATGGTCTATAAAAAATAGCCGTTGGAAATCCAACGGCATACAACGGGCCACGTCCCCTCCCCGGGCGACGAGTTAGTGCGCTGCGCCAGATGGTGTCAGCATGGCGTCAGATGGACTGGGCCACGCCTCAGTCAAATTTGGGCTGGCCTAGAGACCAGCTTGGGCTGGGTACCAGGCTGTTGGGCGGGGTGGAGCACATCCACTGGGTACCGGGAGGCTTTTTTGCCTAGGTGCTGGGCTGTTCCACCTCCGGTGGAACTGCTCTTAGGGGTGGAGATGCTTTGGCCTATTACTGTTCATTGTGGTCTGTTACTGTTCATTTGAGTGGATAAATGCGCTGGGTGCTGGCACCCAGTCTTTAGGGGTGGAAGTGCTCTAAAAGTTACTTTGACTCAATTTACCTAAATCATATTTTATAAGGAAAACTAATGAAAAGAGTTTGAAAACTTTGAGTTTTAATGATAAGGACAAAATAAAAGGTAAAGTGAATAGTACCATGATTGACTTTTTAGTGTAAAAATGTGGGTTTTTCTTTAAAGTGAACAGTAATGGGAACTTTTCGTTAAAAGTTCCCTATATTATAATATTAAGCCTATATATCTATATCTCCTTATTTATAAACCGTAAGGAAAGAAACAACTATTCGCGACCTAATCAACAAGCCGTGTTTATCGTGCTTGTACTTTTTTGTGTCATACTCGTTATCTTAATAGATTCTTAATAATGGACCCGATAACAACTATACGCGACCTGATCAACCCGCTTTGTTAGTCGTTTCATGTCAGGTTAACGAATTATGTAAGAAATTGTCATGCTTAATGTCTAGATTTTAACGGAAAACCTAATAACGACCTGTTTCGTTAACAGATTAACTCAAAACCTATTATTTTTTTATCATTTCATGTCTAGTTAACAGGTCTTACTAGGCCTATATGCCCCTTTAAAATAAACTAACTATGGATAGGAAAGGCCGAACACATGAATTCTGTGGGTCAAAAACAAAAGTTTAGCTTAGGGAATAGTTAGTCAAAATTGTGGGATTGAGTGGGTTAGTAGGCAGAAATGTGATTGGTGAAGAAAGCAAATGAATCACTTGCTTTATCAATTATCATTCGTGAGTAATGACACAGCATACACTTATGTGACGTTCACAAACTTTGAGGCTCAAAAGGAGGTCAGGACCCAACAAAAAGCCTAGGTCAATGGCTTGGACTGGCTCCACTAGGAAGAGAAAAGGCGCACACACCCCCCTCTTGTTCTGCAATTATATTAAGGGTTTGTATCATAAATGGTCCCTGAAATTGACCCCATCAATCATGATGGTTCCTGAAATTGAAAATCGATCAATGTAGTCCCTGAATTTTAACTCGCGAATCAATGTGGTCCTTCTGTTAGTGTTACGTCCAAATTAACACTAAAAAAAGGTTAGAGAACCAATTTTTCATGGTAAAATGACCAAAAAAAGGTTAGAGAACCACTTTTTTTTGTTTTTATTTTAGTTTTAGCACCAAATCCATGAAAAAATGGAGAGAAAAGTGAAGATGGAAAAAAGAAAAGAGAGGTAGTAAGTAAAATTATAAATAACAGGGTTATTTTTGATCATTTTACCATGAAAAATTGGTTCTCTAACCTTTTTTTAAAGTTAATTTGGACGGAACACTAATAGAAGGACCACATTGATTCGCGAGTTAAAATTCAAGGACTACATTGATCGATTTTCAATTTCAGGGACCATCATGATTGATGGGGTCAATTTCAGAAATCATTTGTGATATAAACCCTTATATTAATTGAGGAGATGAGGGAGAAGAAGATTGTAGATATTTGATGGATGATCGATCAAAAGACCAGATTACGTTGAATGGATTCGATTGTTAATACCAAAAGAAAAAAAACAGAAATGAATGATAACTTCTTGATCGATGGACGGGATTGAAAAGATATGGTATATGGGCGGTGGGTTCCCAGACTGTGCAGGATCCTTTGCTTTTGGGTAGGTGGACATTTTTCACAACCTACGTCTTCTTACTCCGAAAAGCTAATATTCCCTTATCTTCTATTTGAATTAATTAAAAAAAATATGTGCAATTATGCATGGATTGTGCAAAATATGCATGCATCGGTGCTAGAACTGCCTTCTGAGTCGACTACTACGGCCATTCTTGTCTCCATATGAAATGACAAGTTAGGCTCAAATTATTGGTTGGATCTCGCAGCTGACTCATCTACTTTTCTTGTAATTTTTTGTTTCCTTTTCCCCTTTTGATTTGTCTGTAATTTTGAGGGATCCGATAGGATTTGCATGCTGTTAAATGAAGAAACATTAATCAGTGCACTTTATACTGTGTTTGTAAACAAAAATCAATCTACTTTATCTCTTTTTTTTTTTTTTTTGGAACATCTACTTTATCTCTTTTTGTTACAAAAAATGTTATGAAAGAAGGAATTCAAACTCTGACACGAGTAGAGATTACTTACACAATTAGCTACTTAAGTTATACAACTCTTATAAAATTAATTTTTAATTTTCTTGTCATTCAAACAACGTTGATTGGTTTTGCTTGACAAATATAGGTTTTCCGTCGGACAAATAGTAATTTATGGTAGTGATGACTGGGATTTTATAGCACATGTCCTTATGTCTAATGTGTGAACATATATATTCTTTAAAATAATTATTAATTAGTTATGTTGTGTTGGTTCTGATGCATAACGTGGTTTGGAAACAACAGATATGCATGCATGCTCCGGCATTCCTTAGGCTTATACCATGAGCGTTGGAATGGCAGAATGTTCAGGCTGATAATAAACCACACAATTAATTAGGGTTATCGAGAAAAGTGTTCCAAAAAGTTTTGTATACTCTTTTTTTCTATAAAAAGTTCTGATTATTACATGTGCCCGCTTCACTGCGTTCAGTGCCCTGGTCAAGGTCTGAGTCCAATAATTTAAACTTCTCTTTTACTGTAAGTAGCAATGGCTCATTATGCAAGGAGCAAGGCAATGCTCGAAAACATGTTCTTTTTCAAAGTTTTAAATCGTGTCTACAGATGAAATTTCATTACGATTATTCGACTTGTTGGGTAAATACATCTACTTTGCTAGATTAATTGCATAAAAACTAAAAATTGTCATGGCCTAAATTTAACTGAAGGAGAGAAAGGTGCAACAGCAAAGAGAGAGAAAAGAGACATGCAGGAAAATTCTGTGTCATTCCCCTCATCTTGTACCTTTATTTATAGTAAACATAATGGACTTACTTTTCTTACAAGTAAGAAAGCCTAAGTTCTAGATTACTAGAAATCCTAAATACAATTTACTAGGATTTACGCAATCACACTTATGCTATAATGTTAATCATTCCCCATTGAGTGTATAAATACTCATGTAAATGTCGCATCAACTCTTCATGGATGATATAGAAGCAGCTGATGAAGTCATCTCGTTTGGTCAGCATAAGTAGCAAACGCGAGTCTCAGGATAAGAAAAAAAAAATGCATCTAGGGATAAACCTCACAAAATTTGGTTATGGTAAAACTCAAGGTGGACAAAACCTGTAGTCTAAGGAGAACAGTGAGTAAATGCAATAAGTCAAAACTAAACAACTTCATGGCACAAGTAAAACGCACCTAAAGGTATGACCAAACCAGAGTATGAGCCTTATCAAAACCTTTAAGGCAACAAAAAACAATAGGACAGAATGATCCTAAGCGGGAAAAAAGTACATTAAGGTCAAATAAGTATATTTCAAGATACTCCCCTTGAGTTTGAAAAAATTCCTAAATGAGAACTACAAGCATTGCAAATCAGATAATTTACGCATACCAATTTCTTGAACAAGCTTATGAAAAGTAGACTTTTACAATGACTTCGTGAAGTGGTTGGAAGGTTGTCAAGGGATTTGAAAATTCTTTTACAAGGTTACTATTTCCTTCAATTTCCATATTTTATAGAGTTCAATAAAAAAATTAAATTTTCACGAGTAATTTCGATTTCATCTTTGTTATAAGTAGAAAATTGCTTTCAAATTTTATCCATGGATAGACAATGATGTTTAATATATTTGTATTTATAAGTAGATAATGATGATAAATAATTTTCAAAGATAGATAATAGTATCAAATGACTCTAATTCCCTTTCAATGGAAAAATAAATTATAACTTTGTTATAGATAAATAATTGTGTTATATTACATTCGTCACATATAGGGAAAATTTTTAGTTGTGACGGGAACACGGATAGTACACCACGTGTTTTTATGTAAGTGGTGAAAATTTTTAATTTTTAAGTTATTAATCTTTTAACACACATATCCAATGATTTACATGGAGACACGTGGTGTACCGCCTCGTGTGACGGGAACACTGAAAAATCTCTCCACATGTAGAATTTGGTGTTATATCTTGGTATAAGTTGATTCTTTGTTTTCATCCCTTGTATAATAGCACTATCCTACATCAATTATTACATAATGGCATCTGATAATATACATCGTCACCATTGTGCACAGCACGGTGCACAGCACGGACTTGACTCATTGTGTTCGAGTGTCTAGCTCTGTATGGCCCTTAAAAAAGTGGTAATCACTTTTTGGCTTTTAGCTTTTCGTTCTTTTGCACTTCTCTTTATCAAAGTTGTAAATTATGTGTAATTCATCTATTGTTCTTATAGAATCAGAATTAAATTATTAAATAAGACTGGTATATGCCGATTAAACTGTACATTACGTAACTGCACTATAAATAAAGTTGATGATTAAAATTAATGAGAAAAATTTGAAATAGGTCCAATTTTCTAGTCTATTTTTTGATTGATTAGGTTTAGGACACACGCTGGAGAGTATTTGTCACATCCCGACCCGGGGTCCACCACATCCCGGGCCCGCTCCACCACCGTAGCACGATATTGTCCGCTTTGGGCCCCGACTACGCCCTCACGGTTTTGTTTCTGGGAACTCACACGAGAACTTCCCAGTGGGTCACCCATCATGGGAGTGCTCTCGCGCGCTACTCGCTTAACTTCGGAGTTCCTACGGAACCCGAAGCCAGTGAGCTCCCAAAAGGCCTCGCGCTAGGTAGGGATGAGAATATACATATAAGGATCACTCCCCTGGGCGATGTGGGATCTCACAATCCACCCCCTTAGGGGCCCGACGTCCTCGTCGGCACACCACGGCCAGAGTTAGGCTCTGATACCAAATTGTCACATCCCGGCCCCCGGGTCCACCACATCCCGGGCCCGCTCCACCACCGTAGCACGATATTGTCCGCTTTGGGCCCCGACTACGCCCTCACGGTTTTGTTTCTGGGAACTCACACGAGAACTTCCCAGTGGGTCACCCATCATGGGAGTGCTCTCGCGCGCTACTCGCTTAACTTCGGAGTTCCTACGGAACCCGAAGCCAGTGAGCTCCCAAAAGGCCTCGCGCTAGGTAGGGATGGGAATATACATATAAGGATCACTCCCCTGGACGATGTGGGATCTCACAGTATTTATCATCAAATATAGCTAAAAATTAACTCTTAATTTTAAAAATGTTACTTTTTATAATTTTTTAAATATATCCAAAATTTCACTTAAATAGACACAACTACTCTCAAATTTAACAATTAAATAAATAAAGGTTTTTAGCTACTGTCGCCTCAAGCTCTGGTCCAACTTCACTTTCGCTTCTACACTCCACCATCACAACCCTAAATAGACACAAATAAAGTTGATGATTAATTAGGTTTAGGACACAAGCCGGAGAGTAATTATCAAATATAGCCAAAAATTAACTCTTAATTTAAAAAATGTCACTTTTTATAAAATCTTTCAAATGTATCCAAAATTCCAGCTAGATAGACACAAATACCCTCAAATTTAACAATTAAATAAATTAAAGGCTTTTTAG
This sequence comes from Cotoneaster glaucophyllus, assembly GCA_036320875.1. Taxonomy (NCBI): domain Eukaryota; kingdom Viridiplantae; phylum Streptophyta; class Magnoliopsida; order Rosales; family Rosaceae; genus Cotoneaster; species Cotoneaster glaucophyllus. Next base: position 43,537,252 of record CM070073.1, read on the forward strand.
TTTTCAAAGTTAATCCACATGTCGTTATCTGATTGTATTTGTGAGACCCAAGTGGCGCCACATCATCACACTAACAGAGCAATTGATAGATTTTTCACAAAAAAAAAAAAAAAAACTAAAATGATCACGACGGACAAATGCAAAGAAAGATTAAAATGATTTACGATAGACAAATTCAAGAACACTACTATTGATTATCATTAATGGTTAAGGACCAGATTAAAGAGTTATGTTAATATCACGAATCAATTTTGACGGCAAAGCCTCTAATTTATTTGATTGTTAAATTTGAGAGTATATGTGTCTATTTAGGTGGAATTTTGGATATATTTAAAAGATTTTATAAAAAGTGACATTTTTGAAATTAAGGGTTAATTGTTGGCTATATTTGATAAATACTCCATCCTGAACTTGATCAGATTCCTGTGACAAGAACTTTCCAGCGGGTGCGGTACAAATTAGTCCACAACAACAACATTTTAGGTAATAATATAAAGAACAAGTTAATAGTAATAATAAATAATATAAAAATGAAATGAAGTTTGGTTTGGTTTGGTTTGATGAAGTAATTTTCACGAACTGTTCTGTCTTCTAGATGGCATTGTAAATCTGGTAATAAACCATGCAGAAGAATGCCATGCATGTCCTTCTAGATGGCATTGTTTTGTTTTGATGACATTTTAAATAACAATAGTGTCTCAGAGCTTATTTGTACCTTTTAATATTATTTACTTTTTTACAAGCGATATTGGAGAAGGCGATGGTAGTCAAGCACATGACTCATGTCCAGACTTGGTACAAGCGATACTGTACACATTCATAATTACATGAATATTTCAAAAAACTTTTGTCGTTGTTTATGTTAAGATTCACATAGAATATGAACTTCTGATAATTGCTTTTGGCTCGATATATCTTTCAAATTGTAAGACCATCTCCAACAGTGATGCTAAAGAGGGACGAGGCAAGTGTGAATTTTGTGTCTGTTATCGTATTGTTGAATTTCCTGTGGCTCAAATAATGGGAGTGCATAATTAGCAAGCACAGTTGCTTGGAAAACTATGCCAGGGGTAGATGGATTAATATTAACAAACGACTACGTCCCAAATTTTCTTCGGGATGTACGAAATGTCGAGGACAAAAGGAGAAAGTTCCACTCATTTGGACTCCATTCACAAACACTTTTTTGTCTACCTCTCCAAGAAAACAACACTGTTTGGACTAACCCACTAGAAAATATGAATAATTTTCAACACGAGCGGGTCTCGGGATTGATGACCAAGGGGTTAAATTCAGAGTCTTCTCCAACATTTCACAAGATATCACTGTTATGTACGACAATCATATCAATCTTCCAGAAGGTGGAGCCCACGTGTCACCTTGGGACACATAGACTGAGTGCATTGAATCTTCCTCGAAGACTGACAAAATACCTATTAATAAATCTTCATAGAGGTGTGTGCGCGGGATTAGGATTTTTCCTCATTCTATTATCCTCTCATATTTTTTTTGTTTTATTTTTATATAAAAATTTTAAAAATAAAATGTCGTAATCATAATTGTTTAAATAAAAAAATATAAAATGAACAGAAATTATAAAAAGATAGAAAATGAAAGGGATTAAAAAAGAAGAGAAATCTATTCTGGTTGCAGAGTGCTGCAATTATTTATTTCTGACTACTCCGAATGAATAATAAATGAATGAAAAATGTAAAGTTCGTGCTTATTGAAGCGCGTGGAGTGGGGGCAGTTGATAGTTCAACACTATCCACGTTTGTGTGTGAACGATTTTTCTAAAGGTCAAGAAGGACGGCTTCACGCTGCCGTGCTTCACCCATATTCTCCATTTGTCGCGGTCCCTACAATATTTCAGATATATTAACACTTAAACTTTGTTTATAAAAATATAAAATTTAACGTTTAAAACGAATATTCCATGCTCTAAAGCGTCATAAAATTAAGTATTTTTCTATTTCGAAAACAAAAAATAGTTATTCTCATCATTTGCCTCCTTTCTCAAAAAATGAAAAAGAAAATCCCTTAGGCAAAACAAAGCTATCAATTACTACGGGGTAATTCAATGGTTGGAAACGAATTTTAAGCCCCTTTTTCATATCGTAGGTTCAATTTTTACCGGTGGTGAATCGCTTGATGGTGTTCCATTTGTTTGATTAGATATTTGTGGTCCCATACAATATTTTAGATATATTAACCCTTAAATTTTGTTTATAAAGTTGAACTGTTAAAATGAAGATCCAATATTTTGAAGCGTCCTAGAAATTTTGTATATTTCTTTTCGGAAAATAAAAACAACTATTTTCATATTTTAATTTTTTTTATCAAGGGATAGAATTTTTATAATCTAATAGTAAGGTTTACATCTTCATCAAGAACATTAAAAAAAGAAATTTGGACCAATCTCGACCATAAAGAACCACCATGCAAGGCAGCATAGGAAGCAACCGCATGGGCAACAAGATTGATATATTTCTCCCAAAAAAAAACCCTTAAACAAAACAAACCTGTCATATCTTATAGTCGGCAAAATATAATCAAACTTAAAACTTCGAATGCAATAGTAAACGCTCTTACCTACTTCGTCGAACTGTGTCAAGCATATAGTAGCTCCCATTCAAAATGTGGGACCAACTTGCTAGCTTGTGATGAGCTTGACTACTATTTTTTGCCTTCTCTTGTTCTATGTTACAAGTGTAGATGCATTTCGTTAGAGTCATTGCATTTAGCTCTTGTTAACTTTAAGTCAAATTGAGATGACCCCCTTCCATGCCATGTCTCCTGCTTAATTGGCTACGTCCTTCTCAGTTGCTTCCGGTGCGTCTTCAACCAACAACTAAAAGTGGCGCACATCTCATCTCATACAACAAAAAGAAGTGGAGAACAGAGGCAAAAAGTGGTGCTGATACACAAGGTCTACTTTCCAGCAATATCATTCACATACATAACTTTTAAGCCGATCAGACAAAAATACAAGTTGGAATATTCCCAATAATTAACAAGAGGAGGATAATAATTATAATTATAATAATATTAATAGTACAACCACCACAAGACAAGGTACCATAACTGGGTTAAATAAAGCGGTTGAGAGACTAAGGCCAACAAACAAAGCCAATAAAATACATTTTATATATGAAATACAGATAAGTTTGGAAAGCAGACTGCTTCCAAATTAATTTTACATATTCTTGACAAACCGACCTTGATTAGAAAGTGGTTTACTTGCTGAAACAAAGCTCATTCCAACACTTTTTTTTTTTTTTAAATAATTAATTTTTCGATGGATAAAAATATTTTTTGGCTGTGTTTTTAGAATGATTAAAACAACATTTTCTGACAAAACAAGAAGAGTTTATATTAGGATTGTTTGTTAAACTTTTTCATTTTCATTTTCAGTTTTTCATTTTTAGCTTTCGCTTTCTCTAAAAAATAAAACTTGTTTGGTAATTACTATCAATTTTTAAAATAATTGCAAACAAAAGGTGGTTAAAATGAAATAGTTATCAAACAACATAGTAGAGTGTTTGATAGCGTTTATGACGGATAAAAGTGTGTTGTTTACTGTTCTATGGAGGATGTTATTTAAAGAAACAACTTCCGATTGATTTTGCTCAAAGATTTTTAGGAAAAATCTGAAAATGGAAGTGTTTTACCACTCAAGTTAATGAAACGTGAGCACTTCCAAATGCTATCGGCTAATTTTATCTTTTTCTTTTGGATCAAACGATAATGTCTACATTAAGGGATGCTAAAGGAGAGAGAGTGCGCTTAGCCTCACAATAAGTTAGCAATAATGCGGTTCAAATTCGTCTTTGACAAGAATCGAACCTAAATCTTCTCACTTACAAATGAAGAGGAATACCACTAGACTATAGTATTAAATGACATCTTCTAATTTGGTATTATGTAAAAAGAATAATGTTAGAGAAATCACGTATGCAACACAATATGTGAAGATTGAGAGAAATTTATTTTAATAATTTAAAAAGACATTACACTATGAAACACAATCAACAAGTGGTTAATGATTACAGCCACTCATTCATCTCATAGGTTAAAAATGGTACCCTCTTAAGACTGACTTCCACCCTTCCCTCTTCAAAAATCCCCGCGCTCCCCAAAGTCCACTCTCCCGTCAACCCCACAAAAATGTCGTCATCAACAGACCAGAGAAATTTCCATCTCCCCCTCTACCTCCTCCTCTGCCTCCTCTCCGCCGCCGCCGCGGCCGACGAGCATCAGATTCTTCTCAAACTCAAATCCGCGTTCCAAGGTTCAAACACCAACAACATATTCAACACATGGAACTCCACCAATCCCGTTTGCAGCTTCACCGGAATTGCCTGCAACGAAAAAGGATTCGTTCGAGATATCGATCTTTCGAATCAGAACCTATCCGGTTCTCTTGCGGCGGACGCAATATGCCAGCTCGAATCGTTGGAAACGCTTTCCTTGGGGTTCAACTTGTTGGACGGGACAATCAAAGAGGACTTGAACAACTGCGTAAATTTGAAGTACTTGGACTTGGGCCACAACTCCTTCTCAGGATCGTTCCCCGACATATCATCCATGTCCCGGTTAGAACATCTTCATCTCAACAACAGCGGATTGTCGGGTACTTTTCCATGGAAATCATTGGCGAACATGACGGGTTTGATTCGACTGAGCTTGGGAGACAACCCTTTTGATCAAAGCCTATTCCCAACCGAGTTGTTGAATCTCAACAAACTCAACTGGCTTTACTTGGCGAATTGCAGCCTCGGAGGTCCGATTCCGAAAGGAATCGGAAAGCTCACGGAGCTTATCAACTTGGAGTTATCCCTAAACAATATGGTCGGAGAAATCCCATCCGAGATTACAAAGCTCAACAAGCTCTGGCAGCTCGAGCTCTACGACAACAAGCTCACCGGGAGGCTTCCTTCCGGCCTAAGAAACCTCACCAACCTCGAAAACTTTGACGCCTCCGCGAATCGACTCGAAGGCGATTTGTCGGAGCTGAGATTTTTGGAGAACTCAGTTACCCTCCAATTCTACGAGAACAATTTCACCGGAGAAATACCTGCCGAGTTCGGGGAATTCAAGAAGCTTGTCAATCTGTCCTTGTACACGAACAAGCTGACCGGTCCTCTGCCTCAGAAACTTGGCTCTTGGTCCAAGATTGATTTCATTGATGTCTCTGAGAATCTACTGTCGGGGAGTATTCCGCCGGATATGTGCAAGATGGGGACTATGAGAGGCTTGTTCTTGCTCCAGAACAACTTTACCGGCGAAATTCCGGCGAATTACGCAAGGTGTTCGACGTTGAAGCGGTTCAGAGTTAACATCAACTCGCTGTCCGGTGTTGTTCCTCCTGGAATTTGGGGGTTGCCGAATGCGGAAATCATCGACCTTACTTCCAATCAATTCCAAGGCCCGATTACTTCTGACATTGGAAACGCGAAGACGCTTGCGCAGTTGTTCGTCAGTTACAATAAGTTATCTGGTGAGCTGCCGGATGAGATTTCCAAAGCAACATCCTTGTTGTCGATTGTTTTGAACAACAATAGGTTTTCGGGGAAAATCCCGGGGACTATTGGTGACTTGAAGCGTCTGGGGACTCTGTATTTGCAGAGCAACATGTTCTCTGCTTCGATACCAAAGTCTTTAGGAAGCTGTGATTTTCTGAGTGACTTAAACATTGCTGAAAACTCGCTTTCCGGTGACATCCCATCATCGTTAGGCTCTCTTCCAACCTTGAACTCTCTGAATTTGTCGCGAAATCAACTTTCGGGTGAAATCCCGAAGAGCTTAGGATCTCTAAAGCTAAGCCTTCTTGACCTATCACACAACAGGCTCACCGGCGCCATACCAAAATCTCTGTCGATTGCAGCTTACAACGGTAGCTTTTCTGGTAACTCGGGTCTCTGCAGCACGGACATAAGCTCATTCCCGCGGTGTTCTTCTAGATCGGGGATGTCCAAGGATGTCCGGACGCTAATTATTTGCTTCTCGGTAGGCTTAGCAGTCCTGCTTGCGTCCCTCACATGCTTCTTGTTCTTAAAGAAGCGCGAAAAGGACGAAGACCGTTCATTAAAGGAGGAATCTTGGGATGTGAAGTCTTTCCATGTGATGAGCTTCACGGAGGGTGAGATTCTTGATTCCATTAAGCAAGAGAATCTTATCGGAAAAGGGGGTTCCGGAAATGTTTATAGAGTTTCACTTGCGAATGGCAAAGAACTCGCCGTAAAGCATATATGGAATACCAATCCAAGTGGCAGGAAAAGGTTCAAGAGCACGACCCCAATGCTTGCAAAACGAGGTGGGAAGTCCAAGGAATTCGACGCTGAGGTGCAGACGTTGAGCTCAATTAGGCATGTGAATGTGGTGAAGTTATACTGCAGCATTACCAGCGAGGATTCGAGCTTGTTGGTGTATGAGTACATGCCGAATGGAAGCTTGTGGGATCGGCTTCATACATGCCAGAAGATGAAGCTTGATTGGGAGACAAGGCATGAGATAGCAGTGGGAGCAGCCAAAGGGTTGGAGTATTTACATCATGGCTTGGAGAGGCTGGTGATACACAGAGATGTCAAGTCTAGTAACATTTTATTGGATGAGTTTTTGAAGCCGAGAATTGCGGATTTCGGGCTTGCCAAGATTGTTCAGGCCACTGCAGGCAAGGACTCTACTCACGTTATTGCCGGAACACACGGCTACATTGCTCCTGGTTAGTCAAATACTCCATTCATGGAAATATTTTACTACTTTTGAGTTCATTAATTTGTTATTAGTTGTGGCTAATGTGATTTTTAAATATGCAGAATATGGATACACGTACAAAGTGAACGAGAAGAGTGATGTGTACAGCTTCGGAGTGGTACTAATCGAGCTAGTGACGGGGAAAAGGCCGATAGAGCCAGAATTCGGGGAGAACAAGGACATAGTGAGCTGGGTAAGCAGCATGCTCAAGAGTAGAGAGAGCATATTAAGTATGGTGGACTCATATATTCCAGAGGTCTACAAGGAAGAGGCTATCAAGGTGCTAAGAATTGCAATTTTGTGCACGGCTAGGCTGCCGGAGCTAAGACCCTCCATGAGAAGTGTGGTTCAAATGCTAGAAGAGGCTCACGAGACGTTTAAATTGCTCAAAATTGTTATCGGCAAAGATGATGCCGCTGGTGATAAGAAAAAGGAACTAGTCAAGGGTGTAGAGAATTGAAAATTAATTGGTCGAAGCAGCCCAATTACGAGAGCTGAGATTGCTTGTAACATATTAGCCAGAGCCTGCAGATCATTGCATATAGATTATATATATATATATATATATATGTTTGCAGTTATGTGGATGTAAACTAGTTGCAGGACTTTTTGTACGATATGTGTATCTCCTACTACTAGTTAGTCCCTTTGTTCCCTTCAGGCTACTGTAATATTCGAACTCTCGAGCCTAATTGAAAGGAAGGCTACTGTAATTTGTTTTTGTTGGGCAATTGGAACTTGTATAATAAGCAAGGTTTGCATCAGTGTAAGAGTTTGGTGAACGGATTTTACTAGAAACAGTCGTTCACGCGCGCAGTGGCTCCAATACTAGTGTGACCTAGACTGCGACTGTCCGAATCCGATTTTGGGTCATGAACTGCTAGGTTCAAGTGGCTGGGTGGTAGCATATTTGAGGTAGATCTTAAGAGATTTAATGGTATATTGGTCTTGAGCTAGCAGCCTAATTGCTTGGTTGCTGTAACAAGAATTTGATTTCTTTAGTGTAAACAGCATGGTGGTTGGAGTAGTCGACTCCAAATTTAGGTCAACAGCCATCTGCGCAATGCTTTTTTGCCCTTTTTGTTTTTTGTTTTCTGGCCGACATAGGAAGCAAGTAGACAACACTAAACCAACAATTTCAATTTTTTTTTATGAAATTGTTGCTTTCATGAAAAATGAAAAACACAGTTTCATTAGATAAATATTACTGTTCTTGGCATTTAAAAAAAAATCATCATACACACTTTTTCTGGTATAAAAATATAAAGTGGAAATTTCTATTAAAATTGTGCACTTAAAGCGTCAATAACATCACATTCCATATATTATAAAAATAAACGAAACGATCCAAATACATATATACCGTAATAAGTTTATGTAGACAACTATTAAAATTGTTATTACCATTTCAAAATATTCATCGTACACTCCTGTCATTCTATTATTTTGTTCATCTGCAACTTCCCACGAAGTTGGCGATTGGATGGGCTTAGAGGAGATTTTAACAGGGTCTCATCAGCCGGCCTGGATTCTACTATTCAAAGTACAAAAAGCAATTTTCCCCCGATGCCCATTTCTAAATTTTCATCAGAAAAAATACTATCAGACTATAGACGGTACTAATCTATTGACTAGACTTCATCCTTCAAGCACTTTAGATTCTAATTTTTATTAAAGCACTTCCACATCCATTTTATTCAAGTTTGTTTGTTCATTGTTCTTTAATTTACGGACCTGTAATTTTCAGGCTTATTTTTAGTTGACCTGTAATTTTCAGGCTTATTTTTAGCTATGACTATGGAACTCGATTTTAATTTCACTTTGCTCCTGTAACTCAAAAGTCACCACTCTTGTGAGATCCCACATCGCCCAGGGGAGTGATCCTTATATGTATATTCTCATCCCTACCTAGCGCGAGGCCTTTTGGGAGCTCACTGGCTTCGGGTTTTATAGGAACTCCGAAGTTAAGCGAGTAGCGCACGAGAGCAATCCCATGATGGGTGACCCACTGGGAAGTTTTCGTGTGAGTTCCCAGAAACAAAACCGTGAGGGCTTAGTCGGGGCCCAAAGCGGACAATATCGTGCTACGGTGGTGGAACGGACCCGAGATGTGGTGGACCCCGGGCCGGGATGTGACAACTCTATTCCCTTAAACTCAAAATTCGCTTCACTTTGCCAATGAAACTCGATTTTGATCTCATTTTTCCTTCTAAACTTGAAAATCGTCTTTGTAAAACTCAAAATTCGGTTCACATTGCCTTAGATATGTTAATTTTAATGTGGGTTTGATTTGGGTGCGCCAGGCTAATCAATTTCTTTTTTATATTTTTATCTCTTAAGGTTTTTTTATTTTTTTTTAAACTTAATATTCTATGTTGTTGAATGTTAACGCATAATAGAGCTTTATAATCAAATTTATTGCACATGTGACATAATCTTATAGGGTGTTGGGCCCCACATATGTTTTAGGAGACGGCTTATATGTTTTAGTGAGAAAAGAGAGTCCACATGTCAAAGTGGAACGAATTTTGAGTTTTAGAAAGTAAAGCGGTGACTTTGACTTACAAGGGTAAAATGAGATCAAAATGAAGTTTTAGAGGGTGTAGTTACAAATAAGCCTAATTTTCATTGCACTTCAGTGTTGTTCATCTTCTTGTTCTTCATATTTTACCTTTACATTCAATTGCACCACATAAACAAGAACACCAAAAACATACAAATCAACCTAGACGGACATATGACCACAAGAGTTCAAGAATTTTGGCTAAGAGGATCAATCTTTTGACTAGAAGAAATATTTGAGGCCTACATCAATCTCTCTTTCCGTCCAATCCATTCCATAGGATAGTTTGCATGCTGGGCGTTCCGAAATTAGAGGAAGAATTTCATCCACAGCCTAACCGGTCAGAGAAGGATGAAACCCGACACACTATGGAAAAATCCACGAGCACCCTGTCAAGAAATAATCTACTTGTCTTGTACAATAAATACAAGACTCATACAAGACACAACTTACAAATTCAAAGATTGCCTTGTCCTCTTGTCTTCGTACTTGTTTTTCTTTGTCTCCTTTTGATTGAGACGTGATCATCTCAGAACAACTCCACCCTTAGAGCACTTCCACCCCACAAAAATCTGCCCAGCACCTAGTGAAAAAATTGCCCAGCACCCTATTTTTGTGCTCCAGCCCGCCCACTTGCCTGGCACCCAGCCCATGCCAGGCAAGAGCCCAGCCCAAAATTGACAGACCATTTGACTGGGCAATACCACGGCGCGTGTAAGACAATCGCGCGGAAGGAGAGTAGCCGACAGGCTACTGCGCAGCGGGGCCCAGTGTCGGGCTGGCTTTTCAGACGCCCGTGAGGGGTTGTCGTGGCTCGTCTCCTGCCGTTGGATTTCCAACGGCTAGTTATTCTAGACCGTTGGATTTCCAACGGTAAAAAAAATTTGAATTTTGTTTTTAACGTGGACCGTTGATCTGTGATCCAACGGTCCACAGTTTGTCAGGCAAAAAAAAAAAAAAAAAAAAAAGAAAAGTCCCAACGGTCAGAAATATGACCGTTGGACATGTGGCTGAATATGGGCTGTTGGATTTCAAATCCAACGGTCCAGATTAATTATAACATTAAAATTAATTAAAAATACAAATTTTTTTTTTAAAAAATACAGAATTTTTTTTTATAAATACCTAACCGTTTGTACACTTTCTACACCACATTTCATTATTTTCTACACTTTCTACACCACATTTTGTCATTTTCTACACTTTCGACACTTTCTACACTTTCTACATTTCAATATTTTGTACACTTTGAGAGAAAAAAATGAGTTCGTGGAAGAACATTGAAGATATTACTTTGTGTGAAAGTTGGTATCGCGCTACTCATGACCCGATTACGGGTAATGAGATGGATAAGCGAGAAATGTGGAGTAGAATTACGAAAGCGTTTTGCAATGTACATGGAGAAAATGCAAGAACTACTCAAGGTCTTCAAGGTCGTTGGAAAAAGCTCAACGCATCCTTTACTTGTTGGAAAAACGCCATCTCTCATGCTTCCGGTAATCTGCACAGTGGGACAAGTTTAGCGGATCAGGTAACAATAATTTTATTTATTTATATGTATTCCACCCGCACCAATCTTTTAATTTATTTAATTTCTTATCGAATATATGTAATTTTTATGTACTATTTTTTATGTAATCTTTTAATTTATTTAATTTATTTATGTAATATATGTAATTTATATGCATTCCACCCGCATCAATATTTGAAATGATTTATTAGTGTTACACCCGCATTTTTTTAATATCATCTTATCCCACATTTTTATAGACACTACAAGCACAAGCATACTACAATTCAAAGAACGGAAACACTTCATTCAACAGATGGGATTGTTGGGAAATCATAAAAGATTCTCCCAGATACAAAATTATGCCAATCGGTCCAGAAGTTGTCATGCATAGCGTGGGTCTACACAGTTCGCCAGAACCAGACACGGTCGAACAAGAAGCCGACACATTTGAAGACACCACAGAGGCGCCTGAACAAGTGCCGGAGCCCCAACCCCAACCGACTCGTCATTCCCTTAGGCCTCAAGGTAAAAAAGCATCAAAGAAAAAAGGTAGTTCTTCCAGAAATGACTACACTAAATATATGGAGGAACTTGCTCGGCAAGGTGAACTGAACATGGAGCGGGAAAACGCTAGAGAAGAGGAAAAAGCTGCTGCTATGACAGCTTTACTAGCAGCTACTAAGGCCCGTGATGCGGCAGCTGAGAGACAAAGAGAAATACTTAATCGAGAGAACGAGTTGATTAGAGAAGCACTTCATAGAGAAAATGAGATGCTTAGAGATGAAAGGATGGCTTAAGCAGATCGTGACACTATGAACAAGTCTCTAGTAGGACTGTCTCCGAATTCAAAATATTTTTGGACATCGGAAAAAAGAGACGTCGTGCGAAGGAGGCGTGCAAGAGATGAAGAAACAAGTGGAGGGGGTTCTAGCCACAGAAATCCTAGAAACGAAGATCCTACCACCACATATCCTCGCTCCACAGACTTTGTATAATTTTGTATTTATTTGTAGTACTTTATTTAATTTCTTATGTAATTTCTTATTTATTTTAAGAACTTTATTTAATTTCTTATGTAATCTTTATGTAATTTCTTATTTATTTTAAGAACTTTATTTAATTTCTTATGTAATCTTATGCAATTTCTTATTTATTTTAAGAACTTTATTTAATTTCTTATGTAATCTTTATGTAATTTCTTATTTATTTTTAGAACTTTATGCAAATAAACTTAAAAAAAAAATTACATAACTCACCAAATAAAGATTACTTAAAAAAACACCAAATACAAATACATAACATCCACCATATAAACTTAAAAAAAAAAAAAAACACACTAAATAAGATTACTTAAAAAAAATACAACACTAAATAAGATTACTTAAAAAAAATACAATTTATTCTTCAACCACAAGCCTCATTTTAATTATCTTCGCCTTCGTGCAATGTCCACTGGTGCTCAATCAAGTCATTCTGGCGGGTTATGTGCCAGTATGGCAGTTGCATTGAAGCATACCGCTGAACGATCAATTCATTGTAACGTCCATCCCGTTCCAACGGCTCGTGTTGCACGGGTTCTTCAGTATTGTCATGAGCACAATAGATACGTGTTCGTGAGTTATTAAATGGATCCGGTTCGTATTCATCGACGGCATCATAATCATACTCATCTTCAACAATCATATTGTGGAGAATAATACACGTCATCATGACAGATCGAAGAGCCTCGACATCAAACAATCTAGCTGCAGCCCTGACAATCGCCCAACGAGCTTGCAGGATTCCAAAACAACGCTCGACATCCTTCCTACACCCCTCTTGACATTTTGCAAAGTGTTTTTCTTTTTCAGTGTTGGGATGTGGCACTGATTTGACAAACGTATTCCACCTTGGGTAAATGCCATCTGCAAGGTAGTATGATCCCTCATATTTAGTACCATTGACAAAATATGTGCATTTCGGCGATTTACCTTGCAGCAGGTTGTCGAACACTGGAGATTGGGCAAGGACATTTATGTCATTCTGAGCTCCTGGAACACCAAAAAAAGCATGCCAAATCCAGGTATCAAAAGAAGCCACCGCTTCCAAAATGATGCTTTTGGCTCCTTTTCTGTAGCCATAAGCTCCTTGCCACGCACTTGGACAATTTTTCCAAGTCCAGTGCATGCAGTCGATGCTTCCAATCATGCCAGGGAAGCCTCGCATCTCACCCTTCCTCAGAAGCCTTCGCATGTCCCTTGGCGTGGGGGTCCGGAGGTACTCATTGGTGTAGAGGGCTTCAATTGCAGAGCAAAACCGCATCAAGGACTCCAGAACAGTTGTTTTTCCCATCCTCGCAATCTCATCCACTTGATCTGCAGATGCTCCATAAGCAAGCATTCACAAGGCAGCCGTAATTTTTTGCTCGGGAAGAAGACCTAGAACATGAAAAGCATCATCTTTTTGCACAAAATATGGATCATGGTTGCAAACAGCACTCATGATTTTGTCGAACAAAGATCGTTGCATTCTAAAACGACATCTAAAAACATGATCTGGGAAAACACTGTTGGGAATAAAATAATCTTCCAAGAGATCTTTACCTCGTCTTTCCCTTTTTCTATCCAAGTTTGAGGCACGTCTTGGTTTGGCTATCTGACCCACAGCTTGCTGAACACGGATGGAATGTGAGGCCCTCTGCCTTCTGTGGTGATCATCTTCATCCTGCTGCATGAAGAAAGCCTCATCTCCACCTCCATATTCCTGGAGATTGAACAATTCTTCCTGTTGTGCCAACAATCTTTTCTGTTGCTCCTCGTATTGTTTTTGCACTCTCCTTGAAGAAGACATTGTAAAAAAACTCAAGATTTGAAAACGATGAAGAAGGATTTTCAGCTAAAAAGAAGTATTGAGTTTGGTGTGAGGATGGATGTAGAGATGTAGGGTTTATATTGACAAAAAAAGAAAGGATGAGGTTCTGGACAATGCCACGTGGCACTACGTGATTGGTTGAAAATCTTATCGAAATCTTGACTAAATTATTGCAAACAGGAAGTGACACGTGGCGCGTCGAGATTGGTTGAAAATCTTATCAGAAATCTATCCAAAAAATAGTACGTTCGGATAATGACACGTGGCCTGACAAGATTGGTTGAAAATCTTAGCGGAAATCTATTCACAAAATAGTACGTTCGGATAATGACACGTGGCGTGACAAGATTGGTTAAAAATCATATCCGAAATTAAAACTATTTTTTTATTATTATTTTATAAAAAAATTTAATAATATTTGAAATGCGCTGGGTGCCAGCACATTTTGTAGGGGTGGAGATCGTTTGGGCCAGCGCATTTTTAGACTAAGTGCCAGCGCATTTTTTTTAGGGGTGGAGATGCCTTGGCCTATTACTGTTCATTGGAGTCTGTTACTGTTCATTTAAGTGGATAAATGCGCTGAGCGCTGGCACCCAGTCTTAGGGGTGGAAGTGCTCTTAGAGCCCTCCTTCCAGGCAATTCACTATTTAATCCATCCAGTGAATAGTAACTGCCCGTAATGAACAGTAATTACCTTTTGCATCTCCACCCCTACATTTAAATAGCCCTGGCAATAGGCAATAAAATAATAGTATTTTTTTTTGGGAATATAAATTCTCTCGCGTTGAAACTGTACCAAATGACACCCTAACAGAAAAAAAAAATTAAAACAGGCGTCTGACGTCAGACTCACCTCAGGCGCTCGGGCTTGCTCGGGCTCCCTCGCTAGCTAACGCTAGACTTCCTCCCTCGGGCAATCAGGCCCTGTGCTGAAGCCTGTCCATCGAGCAATTGCTCCCGCTGGAGCTGCTCTCAGAGCATGAAGATTCGCTCGCACGCTAGAACAATGACGTATGATGACATGAATGCTATGATGACATGAATGCTAGAAAAAAGTGTTTCACTCGGATTTCACTCCTCTAACCTAGCATATATACAAATTCCTTGTCATAATATTGTTGGAAAAAGATAGCAAATCTGCTTTAAAACCAGCAGTATATAGTGGATGTTACAAACAAAGTCAATGGTCTACAAGTAAATTGATATTATGCTTTAATCCTAAATAAATTGATTATATCGTAAATAATTTTATTTGGTCTTACTCTCCTATGAAAATATGAACACTCAGTTATATTTTTCTAAAATGATGCACATGAAATTTACCTTAAGTGATCCACGAACCAGATTGCCTTTGGTCGTCCTTGACATGTAAGACTAAACTCTAGGACACGCCTAAAATTTAGCACCAGTGTAAATACAGACACATTACACATTACACTTGTCTAGGAAATTACTCAATCACAAAGACTTGCGCTTTCAAAAAATTATTAAATATTATTATTTCAAGTAGTATTAGTCTCTACCTTCTTCTGACCTATACTTATGACTATTGTTTAGTTGTGAGTATAGATGATTTTTGATCAGACTGGATCAGAAAAAAGCATTCGAGTGTCAATCCAAAAAACTTTTAGAATCAAACATTAGTTTGAATTGCGGAATTTTGAATTATCAAATTTTTTTTGGAATTTTCGAAACATAATTCGGATCTCCTTGGAAACAAACATTTCAATGGCAATGCAAAAATGTTTTGGAATCAAATAATCTAATTCAGAATTTCGGATTATTGAAAATTTTGGAATAGCTTTTATTTCGGAATTTTAGGAACATAATTCCGATCTCTTACATTTTGCAAGACTTTAAAAATGTCAATCCGAGCGTCATTTGTAGGCAGTTATGTGTGTGTATGAATAACATCATTTTTTCTACTTCTTATATCTTATAGTTATAGTGGCTTTGTGAATCCACCCGTCGAGCCATTATTAGACAAGATAAAATAGTACGTAGAGTTACATTCTTCATTTTAATATATAATAGTAGGATTAAATATACAAAATAAAGCACATCTAAATATAACAATTAATATGATGAAATCATAATATCCATTTTTTTTTCATAAGTTTGAGAAGTTTGGGATTCAAACTGCAGAATTTCCCATCAGATAGGTACATTTACTGTTCTAAAAATTCCCATCTAGACCCTGCCTAGGCGCTAGCTGCGGGCTTTAGGCAGCTGGCCACTGTCCCGATTTGTCCCTAGGCGTTTGAAAATTAAGAAAGTGTGACCCGCTTAGGTGTCTATCTATCCCACCTAGGCCACCTAAACCTGCCTAGGTCGTGACCCTGGCTTAGACTGAAAATTGATAACTTTCATTTTGCATTTTAAATTTTTAATAAAATATAAGAGACTTGTTGAATACTTGGATGAATACTCATTATATGCTTGTTCCCTATATTTTCAATATGTTCTAATACTTTATAATTTATATGTCATTTTATTTTGCAATTTCTGTATCCCAATATAATTATGTGTGTATTTTTAGGTATAAATAAACACTTATTTATACAATAATAATAAATTTATTTAAATTCGCCTAGTTCGCTTAGGCCCCGCATAACGCCTAGGCGCTAGGCCTTAGTCAGCCGTCAAACTAGTGTCTAGTGTCTTTTAGAACATTGGGTACATTTCAATTGCCATTAAAATTTCATAATCAGAAATGTTCGGACTCAGAAAAGAAATTTTGGGTTCGATTAGGAATTTTTAATTCAACTTGCACCTATAATTTTGATGGATATTACCAAATAATGTTGCTACCTGTTTGGGCCCAAAATAATATTGGGCCAAGCTCGGATCACCCTCGGCCCAGTACCTTCTCAGAGGCGCCGTGGGCTGATGCCGTGAAGAAGGGAAAATAGCCAGACGAATTCCCCGGATGTCTATGGGCATATCGCACCACCAAAGTACGAGCAACCGATGAAGCTTCTTTCTTTTTGGCATTTGGTTCAGAAGTAATCATTCCTCCCAATTTCATCATGCCAAGTATCAGCACTCTACTGCCAAACATTGAGTAGAACAGAAAGGAGGTGGCCACAATCTTAGATGTGGCAGAGGAGAAGCGTGAGCAGACCATCACCCGCATCGCAACCTACCAACAACATCTCCTCTCCAGCTACAACAAAAGGGCCAAGATCCGGAAATTCTAGCTTGAAGATCTAGTCCAAAGAAAAGCCTTCATCACTGTCCGCAGTGAAGGCTCCAAAAAGATGGATCCTATCTGGGAAGGTCCGTACAAGATCATCAGAGTAGGCGGCAAGAATAATTACACCCTCGCCACCATGAAACAACAAAAAGATCAAAAAGCAGTGGAATGCCTACAATCTGAGGAAGTACCATGTGTGACCTCCCACTACATCAAAGCCCGAAGACTAAAATAGCTCAATGGGCACCACTTCACAAGCGGATGACTATTCGGTTGTTATGCAGTTCCTACCTTACAACTAAGTTCTCGTTCGTTTCACTGATTTTTCAATGAGGAATTTAAAAGTAATCACAACTTGGCTTGGCTGCATGTTTACAACAACTGATCACTCCTGCCCTTCAAAAGAAGACCGCGCCCTTCTTAGGGACTCACCGCAGGAATTGCACCCCCCGAGGGACCAACCATGCTCTCCAGTATGAGAGGGTAAACTAATTCCCCGACACCCATATGGGTCTACTCTCCAAAGCGGGAGGATAAACTCTACACTCCGAATATCCAGACGTGGATGAGCTTGGCTGCCCTAGTATAACTAGATGCACGATGGCTTGCGCCGGGATTCCTAGAAGTAGCCACAATGGTCTTTTTCAAGGCTTAGCTAATTGAAGGATTTTGGGTCTTTTGGCCTAATCCGCAGGGAACCGGGCCCTAGAGACGGAGGGGGCACATTACGCAATACATCCGATGAACGGCTGTCTTGGAACCCTAAAGGTGCTACCGAGTGCACTAAGGTAGCCTACGGTTTCCAGAAGATTGCTTACGACTTGCCCTTCGAGCAGTAAAGTCGCACTAAACTTATACAACCGCACATTCTTGTGAAAGGTTAAACAAGCTAGCGTGCATATACGAAGTTTTATCCACTGCCGATATGCTACGTAGTCGATAAGCTTCACATATGCCAAGCGCGGAACGACTTGCACCAAGTCCTAAATTATTGTGATACTTCCTACGCAACCTACAGAATTGGAGAAAGCCAAGGTTAACAGCCTAGTGGTCATGCGGACTTGTCTGCTTCTGTAAGTAAGGCATCCAGTTGCGGACCCTATGACTAACAACTTTGCAAAGTTCTACACCAACACCTACGGTTGCATAGGCTACGCGGCCTGTATGCTTATAAAAAAGTAGCACGCCTGCCACTGGTCTACAAAGTCTAAAGGTTAGGGCATGAACAAAAGAAACGAAGATGGAGAAAAGCAAAGGAAGCAAGTTTATTAAATTTTCTAGCAAAATTGATAAACAATTAGCAAAGACCAAATGAGTTCAAGCAAAGCAAAAAGTAACGAAGGAAATAAAGAAAATCCTAAAGACTACCTAGAAGACTACTCTTCAGCAGCTTGGATACTCCACGACTACTCGGTCGCCACACCTTCAGCAGCTGCGGCATTCTCAGCAACGGCACCATCCGGTGCTTCACCCCCGTCTGCTCCAATCTGGGCACCAACATTTCCGACTACTTCACAAATGGAGGCCTTAAAAGTAAAAGTGAACAAGTCTTCCGGAGAAATAGAGAAGGTCTCGAAACCTCGAACCCATCATTTTCACCCTTCAGCTACTCATTCTCCTCGAGCATACTAACATGGACGCGCTGCAGCTCATCCACTTCCTTCTTCAGACTTTCGTTGATCTTCAATACACCTTAAAGTTCCAACACTTGGGGTTCAAGCCTATCGACGATTCTCTTGAAGTGGATCACTTGATCATAAGCAGCAATAAACTCTTCATCCTTAGCATAAGTAGTGAAACGAAGCTCAGAAACTGCAAACTCAAGATCTTGAATCTGAGGTATGTAACATCCAATCTCCTTCTTTGCACTTTCATACTTAACTTAGATCACGTCAAGCCTAGTCTTCAAGTCAACGATCTCTTGGCGAGCAGTCTAAAGCTACAGAGAAATGGGGGCAGAAATATTAGAGCCCTTCAAAGCAACGAGCTCAGAATCCAACCTCTTAATCTCCTCGGTCAAGGAATAAGCTTCAGCTGCCATAGTTTTCACCACCTCCTTGGCAGCCTTGCTATATTTGCATCATAGCAAGCAAATCAATCATTTTATATTGTGTCGTATGCTTCGCAAAGGAACTTGGGCAAGCAAATCTTTCTAACTCCATCAACAAACTTGGTACAAACGTCCATGTCTTCAAGCAGATCTAGTTTCAAGAGCACACAGATCTCATCAGCCTCCCTAGAAGCAAGCTTAGTGGATTTTTCACAGCTACCCACGCGAGCAGTCTCTTCCTTCCCAGCAGGCGAATCAGTCTCAGTAGCAGAGGAAGTGGGCCTTGGCGCCACCTTAGCAACATAGTCCACCTTATTGCTCTTTATAATAGCAAGCTTCTCCAAAGATGAACCAAACTTGGCTCCCAACAGACATCTTGGTTCAGACTTCGGCACTGGGGGCATAAAAGAACCTTTACGTTGAGCATCTCTATCAGCAATCGTACAAGCCATTTTCGACATGACAGGTGCAACATGCTCAGATCTAGCAGCCTCATTTTTCTTCCCATTGGAAGAAGTCATGTCAATCACAGGCCTTTCGACAGCAGGCGGACCCTCACAAGCAGTAGATAAAGTCTTCAGTTTTTCTCAACCAGCATCTCTTGAGCAGGCGAGAAGATCTCTTCTTTCCACCTTAATTCATAATAAGTTCCACGACAGCGTTTAGACAAGCCAATGCATCCGCCTTGATCCTCTTTACCTCCTCTCTCGGGAGCAGCCCACTTTTCTCTCGGCGAAAAGGACTAAGTAGCCAACGCCATTCACGGTACTCAGCAGAGAAGCTCAACCCAACATTCTAGTAGGCAGGAGGCTTGTATGCCCAGAATTCCAGCAGCCCATGAGGCCCGCGACCTCCTCATTTCTCTCAATCGCTAGCTTGGCCCACATGAGGTCCAAGAGCCCAAAGGATATGAGCTATGCGGCTTGCCTAGCACTGCGCGCCAATGCCACAATCCGCGGCCCGAGCTGCACAAGTTGCCCTTGGCTCTAGCCAAGCCGAGTAGCTCAAGCAGTAGTCCCTACAACGACACATCCTCGGCCCAAGCCGAGCTGACTCCTGGCCCCTACTAGCCGACGTGCCGCACCATCTCGACAGCTGCCCCGCAATAACACTATCCAAGAAGAAGACAAGGAAATTTAAATTTTTCTTACATCGGTGCGGTGCCGAGAAGACGAAGAAAGCAACGAAAGACGGTCTTTTGCACGGGCAAGTGTAGAAGATTGCTAGGGGAGGGGGAACAAATATCCTCTAGCTTTCTCTCTCTTATAGGGTAGAATAAATTGCTCTCCAAAGTTGATTTAATAACCCACTTAAGGTGAACTTAAACAGGTTTTGAGAGAAATTTATTTCCCTTTCCTATAATGACCTGATTTCCAATTAAAGAGGGAATCTACATCAAAATAGGAATCAAGCCTATGTTTCCTAAAGCAAGAAGATCTCTACACCTGTTGCCTTTTCCTGCGAGCAGCCCAACAAGTGTGGGGGCATTTGTGGAGCAAAAAATAATCAAGAGGCGACACGTGGATTTTTGGATAAAAGAGGACAAAAATACCCTTGAGGCACATCAGGATTCCTACACTCGAGCAGCAGGCAATCATCCATCAGCCAAGTCAAAAGTGCCCAAAATAGTTAACAATTCCAAAACCTATTTCATCCATACATATCAAATCCTTTCTACAAGGTCACTCCAAAAAATTCCTTTTAAGTTATATTAATTGGCTAATTAATGGGTTAATTACCTAAATAATCCATTAATTGTCAATTAAACTATCCATTACTACCAAAATTACCCAAAAGGCCGGTCACCTTCTCTCCCAAAGGGACCAGCCATGCCTTATATATTACCACATTTTTCCTTTTTTTTATCATATTAATTAGCTAGTTAATTAGGCAATTATTCTATTTGCTAATTAATTAGCCAATTATTTCAATTATTCCCAAATTAATACAAATCAAGAACCTAGCCCACAAAGGGAGCTAGATGGCTGGTCCTCTCTCACCCAAGGAGGCTGGCCACTCCCCTATTTAAACCTCATCATTCTCCTTAGAGGGGACTTCCAATTCTCTTGCTAAAATTCTCTAAAATTCTCAAACACTTTTCCCTCAAAATTCTAACTTTGGCATCAGAGGTTATTCGGCCACCCCCCCCCCCCCCCCATTCATCATGAGCGCGTGAGGCTCTTGGCCTTGACTAAGGTGTTATTTGTTTTGTAGGTGCAATTTTGTCCAAGAATAAGGAGGAAAAAATTTGCATCCACACATCTCTGCTAAGATCCGTGAGATCTAAAACACTTACGTACCGTACAATTCTACTACCCCGTAGAATGATTCGGTTCAGATCATTCCAACCACCCCTGATCACCTCTCTGAGGTAATGTTTCCTTCCTAGTCCAGTTCGATATCACTTATATTGCTAGGTTCTCCTAGCATTATCCTGCATTCTATGGCTTCAATCTTGCTAGTTTTATTGCTTCCCTTACTTTAACGTACTTTCCAGTTCTGTAAAGTGGCTCATCAGTCCACAAGTTTCTTTCCTAAACGTTAGTAATCTTGCTTCGATCATGAAATGATTACACTCGGTTTCTTTGCTTTCATTTCTCTTTCCTTTACGTTTTTAGGGAAACAAATCACACTAGATTTCAAGTGTCTTAGAAGTATTAAAAAAATAATCTAACCAAACCAGTGTCTCATTGTGTGCTAAGTCATTTTGATTAAGGAGTCACATCTAAGTGCAAATCCTACATATCACTACACAGTCATGGACTATAGGCAGTCTCCAACAGTGACAAGCGTGTTCTTATACTTATACTCAAATCATGTCTTAGCACTGAGAACAAAAGCAACACTCAAAACAAATCATGTATTGCCCTAAATAGAATTCTATCTAATTTTTTCACTCCAACATTCAATAGTAAATTTCAATCACTTACCCTAAACTATGAATGATCCCTAATTTCTTATAAAGTCATCCCGTGGGATTGAGAATGAAAGCAACACTCAGAGCAAATCACGTGTTAACCTAAATCAAATTCCGTTTGAATTTTTACACCAACATTATTCACTAGTAAAATTCAATTACATACCCTAAATTATGAATGATCCTAATTTCTTATAATTGAGATATTGCCATGAACTCGTAATGATGAACTTGTAATGATTATTTGGTATTACATTCTAAATGTGAATACTATAATAAACAAATCCTCCAAAGTCCATAGCAGACCTCTATTCTATATTGCTTCATATTCTATCCTATAAAAAAGAATCACGTTGCAAAAAAATTGAGAGATAATTGACTATCAAAAGCGGACTTTATTCTATCCTATAAGATATAAAGATTATGAGGCATATTAACTTTCTCAACACAGTGGGACGCGGCCAGCCGCAACATGAAATGATCATATCAATTAGATGTGTGTGGCCATTTGCAGGCCTTAATTACAACTTTGATTATCTCAATTAGCGATTTAATTACTTGCTTCAATTAATTTGGCCAATCAGCCATGAGCATCTGCTGCACTCTTTTGAAGTGGCTGTCAATTTGTCACACGCCAAAAAGAAAAGCAAGTCCAATATATATGTATTTACAGAACCCTAGCACGTCCAAATCCAATATATTTGTAAGCAAAGCATGCAGTTGCTATTTTGCGCTCAAGATTCAGGCGCACGTTAGCGTCTCCACCGGAAGAAAATAGAAAATAGAAAATAGAAAATTGATAGTCATGAAAAGCAAAAGAAGCTTGTAAGGCATTGCCAACTCAGATTTGATTCCCATAACTCCCCTTTTTTTTTTTTTTTTGGTCGAATCCAAAACTGCTGTATATAGCATTTTAAAGAGTGGGGGCATCTGTATCTTTGCTTTGCGCTTCTTCATTGAGCACTCGTATGAATAATATGATCCTTTATATCCTAACTGAGATTTCCATCAGCCATGGTTATTCATTTGGGTGGTTGTTGTTGAAGAGGTCTCTGGATTGGGTTTTTGCTCTAAATTAAGAGCTACCTCATTTGAGTCGAGCATGCATGCTACATGGCACCTCTACTTACACATATAAACAACAAAATGATTGCTTTGCCAAAAGAAATGTGATATTTTAGTTGGTATCATCATATATTGGAGAATGATTTCATGCTACAACATAGCCTACGTAAAATCACGAATTCCTAAACCCTAAACCATAACCCTTAAGGAGGAACAATACAAGGACAATGTTGCATCAAACCAAGTTCTCTTTATGTCATTCTCAGAATCCTGCCAAGATATGAATTCTCCCATAATATGTTGTTTACTTAGATAAAGAGAAGTTCCGTACACTTAGAGGTGCGCATCTTTGACATATGTAACCCTAGCTTCCGCCTGCATACAATCAAGGTCTTCGAAATTCCTGGTCTGACTTGACTAACGGAGAGAGTTCTTGAGAGAAAGAACTTATTTGTGTCTCATACAGCGTTAACACAAGAGACATTGTGTTGTGTTTTTTACAGAGATTAAATGGATAATTTGCACTGTGGTGATTTTCTGCTGTCACTGAAAAATGTAGCCGTATTTTTTATGAATTAGTCTCTGAAAGGAAACAAATTTAAGACTTCATAAAACGATTGACCAAGTATGCATCCTACAGATCAATAATATGTATTGTATTCTTGATGTTTTTCATTTTGTAAGTAGATAGAAAGTTAGCTGATAACCGGGATTAATTTAGTATTGCTTTTGTTTATCTCTTTTAAGAGAAAATTAGAATTAGATGCCTCATTTTAGACTTTTGTAGACTAAACATTTATGCTTTTTGAGATTTTGATTAAACTTTTGAAACATTTGATTAAGATACTCAGACTTGAACTACTTCAGATTAATTGAAATTAATTTACATTTAAATATCTGCTATATATTTTAAATAATTTCAACTATATTTAAGTCTAAAAATTTAAATTTTGCAAATCTAAATGTACACCCACGCCAAATGGAAACGTACCAACATTAAATGAAAACGTACCAACATTAAACGAAAACGTACTAACCCCGAATTAAAACGTACCCAATTATAAACTATATTAAAATGAATATTCATCTTTTTTGGAATGTTTAAAAATATGTTTGATTCATACACAATGCTCTAGATATCTTTTTTTTTTGGTATATAAGTCTCTGGAACAACTTTTAGTTGATCAGAGATAAATCCTTATTATTGTAGATAATGCTATATAATAACGATAAATCATATAATTTTGAATTAACAAAAATGTTATTATTCATTGATTAATGACTCTTTCTATTGTTGACCCTAAAAACTACCAAGCCTATGTGGCGCGCAGGCCGAATAATCTATGAGCTAACTACGTCCTTCGGTTGAATGCGGGCGTGCCAACTCGACTGCCGAACTCGGCCGGTGAGTAAAATGTTGATGTTGCGTTGTGTGCGGTGCTGACTTCTGAATCTTGCGACTGTGGCCTAGGAAGGAACGCACCTCGGCCTTTGGATTCTAGAGCCTGAAGACAAGGCTACTAGTCTTGCGAAGTTCACGAATCGTCGGAGCCGGACTCGGTCACAGTGATTATATTCGTAAAGGTATAAGCACGCCGAATCGACACCAAAGTATAGGGGCACAGATACTCAAACAGATATAGGTCTTGACGGTGAAAGTGCTTCGGCTATCGGAATGCCGAACTCTGAAACTAACCTGTGAGTATCCAATCATAAAACAACTCGGCGTTCGATATGTCGAGCTCGGTAATTCGTAACACCTCACTTCGCCGAGAAGGCTGGTGAGATGACCTCGGTCGATGAGAACCCGAAAGTCCTTCTCGACCGAGACTTGGATAGATAACCAACCGGCCTCGACGCAGTGCTGTTTATCCAAACTGAAGGTGCTCCGCGATCGACTGGTTCTACGGCGATAGTGCTGTTTATCCAAACTGAAGATACCACCGGTTGCCTTCACAATGTTGTTTATCCAAACTGAAGATGTGTTGGCGAAAAGGAAAATAAAAAATCTCAAGCACTACTACAAAAGGGGCTTATAGTGTCAGTTGTGGCGACGCTTTAATATAGTACAGTGGCGCATAAGACAGAACCGACACTAAGTGAACATGACGTCGCTTTTAATCCGACGTAAACAACTAGCGTCGCTTTTAAACGACGTAAGAAATTAAAACAGTGTCGCTTTTAAGAGACAGAAAGTATGCGCGTCGCTTTTAATTCGACGTAATATTGTAATGTCACTTTAAAGCGATGTAAGAGTTCATTCAGTGTCGCTTTTAAGCGACATAAATTATGAGTGTCGTTTTTAGGCGATTCTAACTATTGTTTTTAATTATTTTAAATCCTGCGTCGGTTCTGAGCGACATAGATTTTAGTTTTTTAAATATTTTGAGTTGTGGGAGGTGGGCACTCCCACTTATGATGCGTATTCCAACCAAAGGTTTACAATGAAGGCTGCCGTCTTATGGACTATAAGTGATTTTCCGGCTTATGGAATGTTATCAGGATGGAGTACACATGGCTATAAAGCCTGTCCACATTGCATGCATGATAAAGAATCTATTTACTTGCCGGTGAGTCGTAAGATTTGTTATATGGGGCATCGACGCTTTCTTGAAGATAATCATAGGTTTCGAAGGCAATCAACAACTTTTAATGGTCGTCGAGAGCATCGAAGTGCACCAAGGCAGTGGACTGGTTTACAATGTCTCGAAGAACTTTCTACATTGAGATTTACTTTCGGAAAACCAAACAAAGATGCTTCAGTTGGGCAACGTATAAGAAGAACTTCGAGCAGTACAAGTAGTAACAGTCAGTGGAAGAAGAAATCTATTTTTTATGAACTACCTTATTGGAGGCATCTGTTGATTAGACACAATCTTGATGTTATGCATATCGAGAAGAATATCTGTGACAGTGTGGTGGGAACATTGCTAGATATAGAAAAGTCTAAAGATGGATTGGCTGCACGTGCAGATCTTGAATTCTTGAACATAAGACGTAGTCAACACCCACGTAGAGAAGGAAATAGAACATTTCGACCTCCAGCATTGTTCACGTTGAAAAGAGAAGAAAAAACTGCGTTTTGCAAAGTGTTGTCTACTATTCGGGTCCCCGATGGATATTCATCAAATTTGTCACGATGTGTGCACGTGAATGAACGAAAAATGCATGGGTTGAAAAGTCATGATTGCCATGTTTTAATGCAGCAATTACTCCCGCTTGCAATACGCCCGGTTTTGCCTAAAGCTGTTACTATGGTATTATTGGAGTTGAGTGCAATTTTCAGACAATTGTGTAGTAAAAGTGAGTCTGAGGAAGGATTCAAGCAACTGAATTCAAGAATTGCCTTGACATTATGTCAACTTGAAAAAATATTCCCTCCCGCATTTTTTGATAGAATGGTGCACCTCCTAGTTCACTTGGCAGATGAAGCAGCTCTTGCAGGGCCTGTTCAATATAGATGGATGTATCCAATTGAACGGTAATGAATAAATTTTTATAATTTTTTTACAATTATAGTCGTAACTTCTATTAATAATTATAATATTTTGTATTTCTTTTTCTAATTGTAGGTATTTGCAAACATTGAAGCGTTATGTTCGTAATAAGGGTCGTCCCGAAGGTTCTATTGCTGAAGCATATTTGGTGGATGAGTGTTTGTCTTTCTGTTCCATGTATCTTAGAGACGTTGAGTCTCGTCGTACCCGTAGAGGCCGAAATGAAGATGGTATTGGACGTGGAGTATCTGGTGGGTTATCAATTTTTTACTCGAAAGGATGTTATATGGGTGCAGGAGAAAATGTGGAGCTCGATCTAAATGTTCTTGATCAGTGCCATAAATACATTCTAAATAATTGTGATGAAGTTAGCCCATTTAGAAGGTAAGAACGTTTAATCATACATCTTAATGTTTTATTAGTTTTCTTAACTTTGAAAAATTAATTATCTAAATTTGGACATAATTGTCTAGGCAACATGAGGAATTCTTGAAAACAAAACATTGTCGAGAAAGGTTAACTATGCGACAAATTAAGGAGCTAAGCAAGAAAGAATTTCCAGAATGGTTCAAGCATCATGTGAGTTGATATAACAATAACATTATTTATTTATTGTTTTGCATTTTAATTATAACATGTTTATAGTTATTCTGTCAATTTTTATCTACATACTTATTACAGATGAACTCAAGATGTCATGATAATGACACATTGATATCTCAAGACTTGCATTGGCTAGCTAATTATCCTAGTAGGGTTGTGAGAAGATATAAAAGTCACATTGTTCATGGGTTTAGATTTCGTATAAAATCTGTGGATGATAAGCATAAGAATCAAAATTGTGGTGTCTTTGTACCTGCTAATGTTCCTGGAGCAATTGGGCAAGTGAATTGTTATGGCAGAGTTATGGATATGTTCGAGGTGAAATATTGTGGTCCTACTGAGGCAGGAGATAGGGGTCGAGCTGTGATGTTATTTAAGTGCGAATGGGTTAATAGTGAAAGTCTACGAGGAATGAAGACCGATCAATATGGATTTACTATGGTGAATTTCAATCAATTGGGATTTAAAGATGATCCTTTCATATTAGCATCACAAGCATTACAAGCATTTTACGTGGAGGACACAATTGAAAAAGATTGGCACATAGTTGTTCGAACCCAGCTGAGGGACTTGTTTGACGTATTAGAGGAGAATGATGCAATTGATGATTATGCCATACCTAACTTGGATGATCGAATTCTTGATAATGAAAATTTCCATACAAGGGTTGGCGTGGAAGAGACTCTTTTTCTTGAATCATTACCGTTGCCTACCGAGTTCGTTAGTCATGCTATTGCCGAAGAGGAGCTAACAGATGATGACAGGGAATAAATATATTTTCTGCTTTATGTATTAATTAGACCATATTTTAATTCGTGTGTTATGATATCTTCTCATAAAATTATATTTTCTGCTTCTTATTAAGTATTATATATAAGTTAAATTTTATTTATTAAAATATTATATGAGATAACATAACTGTTTTTTAACTTTGGGTTAAACCTTTTTTTTTTTTTTTAAATGATTGTTTACTGTCGTTTTTAATCGAAGGTATATGCCATATGCGTCGGTTGAATTGAAACATTTTGGGCGGGAATTTTCCCGGTTTTTTTGCACAGGGAAATGGATAACAACAACTTTTCAGTCAGTGTCAGAGTTTGCGTCGCTTTGAATCGACGCAACCTGATATCATAGCGACACAATATTCCCTTAAACCGACGCCATACTGCCATGTCAGTCTAACGACGCTTTTATGCGACGCCATGTCAGCCTAACGTCGCTTTTATGCGACGCCATGTCAGCCTAACGTCGCTTTTATGCGACGCTAACACTCTCAGCAGAAATGTGTCAGTGCCTTCAGTCAAAAAGTATGGCAGGCCTAGTTAATCTAGTTGTGTCAGTGATTCTATCGCCTTAAAGCGACGCAAGGTTTACTTAAAGCGACGCAAGGTTTACATAAACCGACGCAAGGTTTACATAAACCGACGCAGGTGAAGATACTGTCGAAATTAAAACCGACGCTAAGTTTTTGTCCCATATTTAGATGCCCATCTTTCCCAACACTACCGTGCTTCCATTTCGTTTTCATTTCTCTCTTTCGTATCCTCCCTCTCCTTCCCCAATTTCAACCATTCTCTTTCTCTACGTCCTTCCACTGATTTTGCTATGGAAGATCAACCTTCTGAGGAACTTCATGTGGAAGAGGAGTTCGAATCTGGTTCTATTTTTAATTATTGTTAATTTTTGTTTTTGTTTTGTGTTTAAATTAGTGTTGTGCATTAACTGAAAATTAACATTTGTTTCCTGGTTTTTAATTGTTTTTTTTTATGTGTGTTAATAAGGAACTTCCCAACGAAGGCACGGACCTTCAATTGCTAAATGGACGAAACAGCTTTGTTCGTTTGATGCGTCCGGAAAATGCATTAGTGATAATTCTAATGCATTTTCAAAGTATGTTGCAGGGGAGGTTCGAGACTACAGAAATCTGCCGTTGATGAGGGATTGGTGTAAGATTGATGAAGATGTTAAGGAAGCTTTTTGGAATAGGATAAAGGTATAGATATTTTTATTTTGACTTGAGAATAAATTTATAAGTCATTGGTTGTAATAATAATTGATGAGCTTGTTTTTTTTTTTTTTTTTTTTTTTTATGGATATAGGGAAATATTTTTTTTGAAGATGGAGATATCGCTAAAATGCCTATTATCCGCCATATGACACTTGAGTGTGCGGAGAAGGCGCACAAGGAGTATAGAAATAAGTTAAAAAAAAGAGTATTATTCCGAAAGAGCAGCGGAGGAGCGCAGCCACCCTCCTCCTAATGTGAATCCTGCACAATGGTTGGAATTGGTGGCATATTGGAATAGAGAAAAAACAAGGGTAATAGGTATATGATTTATTTCATTTTAACTTTAAGTTTGTCGAATAATTTCTTCTTTTTTTTTTGCAGGAGGTTGCTGAAAAAAATAAAATTAATCGGCAATCTAAGACAATGAACCATACTACTGGTACAAAATCTTTTGCCCGAGTGAGGCAAGAATTTGTAAGTATTGTACATTTTGAAGAAAGGTTATTGGTTTCTTAAAATTTTTATGTGAAATTTTAATTTTGATAAAGCGGAACAAGCATGGGAAAGAGCCTGATCCAGTAACATTTTTTCGTGAATGTCATACACGAAAAGATAAAAGCTGGATTGATTAAACATCAGAGCGTACAGGGGTAATATATTTTTTCGTGTTAGTTTATCATTGTTATTAATTTTTATTAGCTATAGCTTTTTTTTTTTTGCTTACGATTGTTTGAATTTTTATTTTTAAAAATTGTAATGCAAGGCAACAATGGAGAGCAATTTGCAAACATTGTTTTCTAACGTCGGTGTAATGTGTTTTTTTTTTATTTAAATGTTATATGACGTCGCTTTAAAGCGACGTAAGGTATATATTTTTGTTATTTAATTGTTAGATGACGTCGGTTTAAAGCGACGTAAGGTATATATTTTGTTATTTAATTGTTAGATGACGTCGGTTTAAAGCGACGTAAGGTATATTTTATTTTATTTTATTGTTAGCTGACGGCGGATTAAAGCGACGTAGTGTTTAAATTTTATTTTTTAATGTTGAAGTGTACGTCGCTTTAAAGCGACGTTATAGGTAGTGGCGCTTTAAAGCGACACTGATTAGTGGCGCATTAAGGGTCCAAAGCGACGTTGAAGCCCTTTTGTGACGCAAGCAACTGTGTCGCTTTTCTCATTCGACATTGCATTGTTGTATGGCGGATTTTTGCCAAATTAGCGACAGAAAATGGATTTCTTGTCGGTTTTCTCGTCGCCGGTGATAGGCTGTATTGTAGTAGTGAAGGTTGAGAGAATTTGCGCAGGGCAGTTTTGTGTGTTGAGTTGGAGATCTTTTTCCCATCGCTGAGCGTCTTGTATTTATAGTTGTTCAGTCTTCTGCTTGCCAGATAATAATTCTGTAGAGTTCAATTGCAACTCCAATTTGTGGAACTGATCTTGATCCGTATCAGAAAACCAAGGCATATCTGTCAAGCTGAGCCGTGAGATTTGTTCCTAGACTTTTCAAACCTAAATAGAAGTCTATCTAGGCTTATCACATCACATCCCTAGCCCTCATAGACTTCTCATCTCTTCATCAAAAACCATCCGTAGCCATGCTTTATCAAAACACCATATAAAAATAAAAATAAAAAAGGCCTAGCCTACCTAGATCTCTTATCTCATCATTACCATCAAATCCTTTAAACCCATCCCCATGCATGAATGCATACGGATCAAATGAATCTCAAATTCATTTCCCAATGCAGTTAGACATCCCAAACCAATTCGAACTCCTTGCTTGGGATTAATTCACATCTTATTTATCTGGTTGAAGGAGATGCTGAGATAATTCGTAGTAGAAGATAAATATTACGACAAAAATCATAATATTATCCTTTTACCAATAAAAAAAATTATCTCCACTTTTTCATCCGACGGTTGAGAGTTATGCCCACTTAACAATCTTGATTGCACGGGCCGATGGTGTAAAATTGGGTCCAAACATCTATATAAAAAAATTAATTAAAGTAATTTAAACTTTTACATTGTTAACGACTCTTTCTATAAAAAAAAAAAATTAATTAAAGTAATTCATCATTATTAGGACAAAGAGTAATAAAACTTATGTTTTGAAAACAAACGTACGAAAAATTCAAATGTACCAAGAAGCCAAATGTACCAAAAATTCAAATGTACCAAGAAGCCAAATGGACCAAAAATTCAAATGTACCAAGTAACTAAATGTACCATTATAATCAAACGTACCTGACAACGAGTTTTGTTACATTCTATTTAATTTACTAAAATAAATATTTTAATAAAAAATAAAAAAAATCTTAAATCATCATAATAAGAGATGCATAAAAATAGAGGAAAAAAGGAAATGCTAACGTGAATAGACTTCTAATGAAATAAAATTAAAGTACCAAAATTGTAGGGAAAATGTTTAATCAAATTTACAAAAAGAATAGATATTTAGTATATGACATTTAAAAACAAGACGTCTAATTCAAAACGTCTCTTATTTATTTATCTTTTCGAATCACCGTAAATTTCATTCACTTATAATCGCGTCAGATGGTAATAAAAAATGGGGTTACGAGATAGTGGCGGTAATATACCTACTCCTATTTTGTCATTTCTAAACAGACATTAGCAACTTTGTCTTCAAGGACTATATGGAGTCAAAATTCAAAAAGTCTGGCTTACGTCCTTTATATTTCATGTTAAGGACATGACACGTCTTTGGATTTTGGAAGGAAGTCAGTCAATGACGGTAACTCAAAAGAACAGGATTCTTCACCAAAGCACACAATTTGGATCTTTAAAATTTGATCCAACGGTTAAAGTTATTATAATTTTTAAAGTAGGTTCCTATTTGTAGCTGTTTAATCAAATTTCAAATGTCTGAATTGTGTGCCTTGATAGACTTGGTGAAAATGATCCGGAGAGAATTCTTTCTCCAAAACAATGATTGCAATTTGCAAGGTGTTTGTGGAAATGGAAAGGAATCCGGAGTCCTTTCCACCAAATCCACCTAGTCCAGAATTCGGGCTGTTGGATTTTAGTCCAACAACTACAATTATTATAACTTTTAAAGAAATTCTCTGTTTGCAGTCATTTGATTAAAATCTAACGGTCTAGATCTCAAACTAAGTGGATTTGATGAAAAGAGATTTGAAGATGATCTCTATCATGTGGAAATGACCGAATCCAATCAACTTAGAATTTACAGCTACGCATTTTTGCCATGATACTTACGCTGTCCTTTTCATTTGAAGAACCATTATTTGCTTTAAACTGTTGAAAGCTTGTTGCTTTTGATCTCTATGGAGTCTCCACCAAAGCCAAAAGAAAAAAGAAAATATTTGCCTCCATGAATCTCATTCCGATAAGAGGACCCCGAGCGCCACTCACTCACAAAGTTGGACGCAGACAGACCTGCGTTGCAAACGTGTTTGCTCACACGGTTGCAAACACACGCACCTGTACTTCATGAATCATGCTATATGTGTATATATCAACTTTTAAGGAAAGAGATTCTCATTCTTTTTAAAAATGAAGATTAGTTGTAAGGTTTATACCACATCAAATTTTAATGATTCGAACTGTTTATTTTTTATGTTGCACATCATAGATCATCTATGCAAAATATTTGTCAAATTAAAATACTTTAGGCATCTAATTAAGTTTAAAGAAATTGACAAAGATTATGTTATAACTTATAAGAAATATTGAGACTTTATCATGACAATTAAGTAGACAAATGGTTTGAAATTGACCAAATTTTTTGCAAAAATGATCTATGAATAGAGACTTACAAAATAAACAGTATGAATCGTTAAAGTTTGATGTTGAATGAGTCCCAAACCTAATTCATTTTTTTTCAGCAAATAGAGATCCTTTTTTTTCTTTTCAAAGGGCTTGTATATGTTTATATACATACATATATATATATGTATGTATGTATGTACAGGCCCTTACCAAGAGGGATCCTCATTTTTCTAAAAAAATGGGGACACCCTCTTGACCGTTGGATTGGCTTTAATGAAATTATATGGTTGAGATTAAAACACAGGTCACACAATCTCAACCACACAATTTCATTAAAGTCAAATCCAACGGTCAAGAGGGTGTCCCCATTTTTTTAGAAAAATGAGGATCCCTCTTGTGAAAATATTCCTATGTATGTATGTATGTATGTATGTATGTATGATTGTCTCACAACTTGTCTTTCCAAACGACTACCATGCGCCCAATGGC
Source organism: Cotoneaster glaucophyllus (assembly GCA_036320875.1). Classification (NCBI taxonomy): domain Eukaryota; kingdom Viridiplantae; phylum Streptophyta; class Magnoliopsida; order Rosales; family Rosaceae; genus Cotoneaster; species Cotoneaster glaucophyllus. Next base: position 43,570,518 of record CM070073.1, read on the forward strand.
CGACTGCTTTTCTATCTCAATTAATATTTATGTGACATGACTCAACTCTTACGAGACTGTTCTTTTACCATACCTTTAAGATATATGCTTTTGGATTTTTCTTATACAGTACGAACTCGTACACGATGCGAAAGTTTTTGTAGCCGTTAAATTATGGGGTTCTTCCTTCTCTATTAGGATATAGATTAACCAGAAAGTTGTTGTGACTGTTAAATTGACGGTTCAGTTTTTTTTTAGTGAGGTCCAATAATCACAATCCACTTAATTGTGTTTTCATAATCCCTGGCTTGTATTTAAGTCCACCCTTGGTCTTCTAGAGGAAATGAAAAATGATGAATTGTAGGTTGAACATGATATTGTCATAACATGATCAAGCTAGTTATAGAGCAGCATAAAACTAGGCAGTGATATAATATTTAGAAGAAATGAATTTGAAAGAAATGGAAGAATTATATGTCACATTTAGAATGCCTTTAATCATTAAAGACTTTTTCCACCTTGTGAGTGGAGGCTTCACGCCTCACTATATATGGTGAAACAAGCTTGGTGATGTTTCTTGTACACACCTCAACAACAATAATAACAAAATCATATTCCATTAAATTAGATCGGTTGTATGAATTCTAGAACGTTATTACGCTCGGTTTTGCATCAAGTATTCCGTTAGCTTCAAATACTCTATGTCTTCCTCTACCCCTTTCACTCTGAATCTCTATCCCATAATTGTATTTTCTAATGGGAGCATTTGTTGCTCTTCTTTTCACATGTTCGAAACACCTTGAACGATTTTCTCTCATCTTATCTTCAATTGCGGCAACTCCTACTTTACCTTAAATATCCTTATTCTTAATCCTATTCTTTCTCGCGTGTTCACAAATCTAGCAAAACATTCTCATCTCTGCTATACTCATTTTTTTGCATGTGTCAATCCTTGATCGCCCAACATTTCATGCAATAAAGCATTAATGGCCTTATTGTTGTCCTATAAAATATTCCCTTGAACTTTAGTAGCTTACGGTGGTAGCACAATATACCCTATAAACTCTTCCACTTCATCCATCCAACTTGTATTCTATGGTTAAGATCTCCATCAATTTTTTTGTTCTTTTGCAAATAAGTTCAAGATAACGAAAGCGTTCACTCTTTTGTACTTCATGATCTCCAATCTTCACCCCCTATCTCATTTAGGCCCCTATTCCCACTGAACTTGCACTCCATATACTCTATCTTTGACCTACTTAGGAGAAGACCTTTAGATTCCAACATTTATTGACAAAGGTTAAGCTTCACATTTAATCCCTCCTTGTTTCATCTATCAGCACTATATCATCTGCTAAAAGCATACACTAAGAGATATCATCTTAAATATGTCTCGTTAACTCATTCATTACCAATGAAAAATGGCAAGGACTTAAAGTTGAGCTTTGCTGTAACCCTATATTTATGGGAAAGCTTTCAATTTGTCCTTCATGAGTACTTAATGCAGTCCTTACTCTTTCATACATATCATTTGTTGCTTGGATATACGCTACTCGTACTTCTTTCTTCTGTAAAATCCTCCAAAGTGTAAAATTATACATTTTTTTTATTTTTTTAATCTATAAACACCATGTGCAAATTCTTGCACATCTCTATGTTGTTCCATCGTTCCGTAACAGATAGATTGCCTCCATACTCGAGCTCCTTGACATGAACCATAATTGATTGTCTGATACTCGCGTCTCTTGCCTCAACCTATGCTCAGTTACTCTCTCCCAAATCTTCATTGTATGACTCATTAACTTAATACCCTATAGTTCATGCAATTTTGTATGTCGCCATTATGCTTGTAGATAGGCACCAAAGTGTTTTTTCACCACACGTTTGGCATCTTCTTCGTTTTCAAAATCTTATTGAAAAGGCTTGCATGCTATGCTATACCCGTTTCTCCCAAGACCTTTCACACTTCAATCGGTATACCGTCGGGACCCACTGCTTTTCTATGCTTCATCTTGTTCAAAGCTACAACCACTTCATTTTTATTGATTCGGAGGCAGAAGGAGTAATTTCTACACTCTTATGAGTTACTCAACTCACCCAAAAAAGTACTCATTTCGTGTCCTTCATTGAAAAAGATTATGAAAAGAAGCTCTTCATATGTCTTTAACCGCGTTCTCCTTAGCTAAAACATTTGTATATCATCCTTGATGCACCTTACTTGGTTTAAGTCTCTTGTCTTTCTTTCTCTTGCTCTATCTAGTTTATAGATATCAAGCTCTCCTTCTTTGATATCTAACCGCTTATACATATCGTCAAAAGTTGCTAGCTTTGCTTCTCTTATAGCTTTCTTCGCCTCCTTATTCATTATTTTATACCTCTCACAATTTTCATCAATTCTATCCTAGTATAAAACTTTACAACATTCCTTCTTAGGTTTAACCTTATCTTGTACCTCATCCTTCCACCACCAAGATTTTTTTTTATGTGGAGTAAAACCCTTGGTCTCTCCTAATACTCATTTTGTAACTTTTTGGATACAGTTAGCCATGGAATTCGACATTTTATTAGCGTTCCCCTTTGTATCCCAAACGCATTGGGCGAGCAATTTCTTTTTTAAAGTGATTTGTTTTTCTCCTTTTAGATTCCACCATCTAGTTCTTGGACACATCACGGTCTTGTTGCTTCTTCTATCTTTTTTTGATATATACATCCATCACCAACATGCAATATTGGTTAGCCAGGCTCTTTCCTAGTATAACTTTGCAATTCTTACAAGTTACACGATCCTTTTTTCTCATAAAAAAAAATCTATTTGTGATTTTTATGACCCATTCTTGTAGGCGACCACATGTTTTTCTCTATTCTTAAATAAGGTATTGGCTAGAAAGAGATCGTATGCCATCGCAAAACCCAAAATGACTTTCCCTACCTTGTTTCTTTCCCTATACTCGTGACCACTATGGAAACCCCTATAGTTGATTGTCTCTTTGCCCACTTGTCCATTTAAATCTCCTTCTATGAGTAATTTCTCATTCTGAGAAATTCTTTGAATCAATTCTCCAAGATCTTCCCAAAATTTCTCCTTTAGACTCATTTCCAACCTAACTTGAGGTGCATATGCACCAATCACATTGATGATTTATTGTTCCATCGCAATCTTGATTGCTATAATTCTATACATGACCCTCTTAACATTGACAACATCTTTTGTTAGAGTTTTATCCAAGATGATACCAACGTCGTTTCTCGATCTGTTTGTGCTTGAATACCAAAGCTTAAAACCTGAGTTTCGAGATCATTTGCCTTAAGACCAACCCACTTAGTTTCTTGGAGGCACATAATACTTATCTTTCTCCTCACCATACCTACCATTACTTCTATAGATTTTCCCATTAGGGTTCCTATATTCCACATTCCTAAGCGCATTCTACTCTCTTGAACCTTACCTTCATGTCCTAGCTTTTTTGACCTCACCTGTCCAGTAAGGTCAACGATACTAATTTTGCGTATCATGGGTAAAGTTGATGTCAACAGATGCTTCCAAATAACTTTGAGTGGAGCCGTTCAAAAATAAGTTTCTACAGTACTATTACTCAAGTAACATTGTTGATGGAGACACAACGACCCTTACTCACTTATCAATGTGCTCAGGCCACATAACGCATCACTTCCGAGTGGCAACCTAACTTTAGCGCAATTTCATGTAAGATTCATATCATATAGATTCGACTTGAAAATAGAGTGTCAGCTGTCGACTACCTGCTACCCTTCCCTGCCTCTTTTATTTGGACTTGGGACTGGTAGCGTAAGATAAACACACACCTCATTTCAACAAAAATGAATCAAGTTCATGTAGAAAAAGATGGAAACAACACAAAAAAGAATAAGAAGATTTATTGCCTTCTCCTCTATATCCTTAACTTAAATGGAGATAGAAGCTGCAAATATAAGTTTCAGTTAGTTAGGATAATGTGTATGTCCACTTGCACTCAAATTCGAATCTATCTCTCGTTAATCAGACTAGTTTAGAATATGGTCTTCTAGGATATGCTGAGCTGTCAATCAGCCCCAATGGGTAGCTAACTCAAGTGGCCCCTCCACACAAGAATCATATATGCCTCCTTAACTTTAATTTCAGAATCAGGAACCCACTTTCTGATGCACAGAAAAAGCTCTCATACAATTCACAACCCTCCACTCCTCACTAACATTTATGTGCTTTTTTATCCTCCACTCCAATACAAAAGAGCACAAAAGATAAAGAGGAAAAAACAATATTCACAAAAGCTAGGAATGATTGGATTAGTTGATCCCTAAACAAATATGGATGCTGATGAGCTAGGGTTACTGTAAAAAAAGCAGCTATAGTGACTGAATTCCTAAATCCTCCAAAATTACAAAATCGAAAAGTAGATAAAAATATTGAGACATAGACTCTACAAACCACCTTCATGAAGGAAAAAAAAAAAAAAATCTAAAGAGAGTAATTAGTTATACCTTTATGACCAGTCCCCCAATCAGTTTGAGAGGACTCTAATTACATGGTTATCATATATATGTGCTATATAACACTCTTTAACCTAGGACCGTGGGACCCAACAAGCAAACTCTTCCATGCAAATCATAACTCATAAGGGTTCTTGACCTTTGTCACATTTGATGCTTCTTTGGTCTTAGTTGATGACTTGCATGAATCAAATCTGCAAGGGTCAGCTTCAATCAGCAGCTGAACGACCTCCTTCATGCTCGGGCGCAGCGAAGGCGCCTTGTAGGTGCATCGAACGGCAATGCGAAGAACCTGGATCATCTCCTCCTTGAATGAGTCCGATAATCTCTTGTCCAGCACCTCCGTAGCTCCTTCTTTGGTGTCCACTTTGTTTGAAACCCAGTATATGATGTTCTTGTTGTCTCCAAACTCTGCCTCCACCGGCTTCTTCCCTGTTATCAGCTCCATCAAAACTACCCCAAAACTGTAGACGTCACACTTGGTTGTTGCTTTGGACGAATATGCATATTCTGTCGCCAAAAACAAATTAATCAGTTAAATTCAGTTAAACATGATCTGGATTAATTACTAATTTAAGTCAAAACACAGCTTAGTAAAAGTAAATCAAGATATCATGCATATAGTACTTGTTTAGCCTAAATAAAAAAGCAACAACTAAGAGCAACCATAAAACAGTGGCTGCTCAAGAGTTACCAATGACAAATTTGATACAATAAGTAACACATAATGTTTTTTTTTATTTTTAATCTAAATGATATTCTAATCTAATTTAAAACATGGGGGGGGGGGATTCGAACTTGGGTGCTGACGAGGAAGAGCACTGCTTTAGACAACTTGACTATACTTAGGTATGCACAATACATAATCTTTTTACTATAACTGTAAATGTTTAATTAAATCTTTAGAAAGTTGGATCGGGAAATTACCTGGGGCTATGTAACCATAAGTCCCAGCAATAACAGTGGTGGTGGAATCTTTTCCTGCTCTTGCTTGTAAAACCTTGGCTATGCCAAAATCTGCAACCTTGGGTTGGTTATTGACATCAAGCAGGATGTTGGTAGACTTGATATCTCTGTGAATAATTGGAGGCATCAGATCATGGTGGAGGTATGCCAAACCATGCGCAATCCCGAGCGCAATCTGGTGACGAGTAGGCCAATCTAGATGGATCCAACCTTTGTGAAGAGCATCCCAAAGGTTACCATTTGGCATATACTCATAAACCAAAAGGTTGCAGTCCGAGCTTGAGAAGTAGCAGTACAATTTGACAATGTTTTTGTGCCTTATACTTCCCAGCGTCTCGACCTCAGTTTTCAACTCCTTGTGTATGAACAGCTGATCTTCTGCAGAATCTTTTGCTTTTCTACTCCACAGCCTCTTCACTGCAATCACATCCCCGCTGCTCAGCTCAATCTTGTACACTGTCCCTGATCCTCCATGGCCTACTATGTTCTTATCAACCATGGCTTCAATGACCTCGCGGTGGTCGAAGCTTATTCGATGGAAGCTCTTTACATCATACGAGAAGAATGATGAGGACAGGCTCTCATCATGTTCCACCTCTGCTCTTCTTCCAAACCGGCGCTTTAGGAAGAGCAGAACTCCAATGAGGAGGAAGACTACTGAAACTGTAACTACCCAGAAAGAATTCAACTTTTTTTTGTTAAGAGATTGTGAACATATGGGAAAATTATTTTGATCTGATGAAAGTTTAACACAGAGGCCTGGGTTGCCGGAGAAGCTTTCCACCAACCCACCTTTTATCAATGAGAGAGGAATTGGACCAGAAAGCTTATTGTTTGAGAAGTTGATGGAGTTTGGTAATAATTCAATGAGACTCTCTGGGATGTTTCCGGTCAAGACGTTGTTGGAGAGATCAAGAACATTGAGAGATTTTAGTGAAGAAAGAGAATCGGGAATGGAAGAGTTGAGCTTGTTGCCTTGTAACATCAGTAAATTAAGCTTCTTTAAGTTTCCAATTGCAGAAGGAATTGGACCAGAAAGAAGATTATTACTGAGGTCAATCTTTACTAGGCTGATTGCTCCAGAGACTGCAGGTGGTAAAACACCTGAAATCTTGTTGCTTTGTATAAACAATTCTGACAAGTTTCTAGCTCTTCCAATTGTATCTGCAATCTGACCACTCAAATTATTGTAACCCAAATCAAAGATCGAAACATGGGGAAGACTAAGAAGTCCTGCAGGAATTGAGCCCTCCAGATGATTATAGCTAAGTCGAAATCGAAGAAGAGACTGGCATTCTGAGTAGCTCTCTGGTATCTCTCCAGATAACTTATTTTCCAGCATAAGAAAGTAGAGCAACTTCCCTCCCTTGCAAACCTCCGTTGGCAATGGACCGGAAAAATGGTTCTCGGACAAGTCTAGGACAATCATTGGTGATGAGTGCCCCAGATTTCGAGGAATTTCTCCTGTCAGGAAGTTGTCATAAAGCGACAGCATGCTCAGTGTTTTCGAGTCTGCGATGGCGCTTGGGATTTCACCTGAAAGACTGTTGTTGTAAAGCTGCAGGACTTGGAGCTTGGGAAGGCGACAAATAGATTCCGGAATCCTTCCAGTCAGCTTATTGACTGACATGTCTAAGTCTACCAGGCCAGTGAGATTTCCAAGCTCCTCAGGTATAGTTCCAACAAGTAGGTTGTAGTAGAGCTCCAACTGTTTCAAATTCTTGAGCAAACCAATCTCAGCCGGAATTTCACCACCCAGGAAATTGCCGCTCAATTCGAGATCAACAAGAGAAGTCATTTTTCCAATTGATGCCGGGATCTTTCCTTCAATCATGCACGTTGTCAAGATCATAGATTTGAGCTTTGTCAGCCGAGTGATGTCCTCTGGAAGCTGCCACAAGTTGAAACCTTCGTTTTCGTTGAAGTTGAGTACCTCAAGATTGGTGAGGTTGAACACTGACATGGGGAAATTGCCTTTGAACAAATTGTACGACATGTCAAGAACCTTCAGAAATTTCATGGGTGAAAAATCCGGAAGCGTCTGACTGAGGTACAAATGTTCCATGTTGAGCTCTTCCAAGAATGAACAGTTGGTGATGCTGTCCACAAAGTCACCCCGGAGATTGTTACGTCCAAGACGGAGAACACGCAACTGAGGCAGGTAAGAGCAGATGCCTGCAGGAAAGTTACCGGAGAGTGACCTACTGGATATATCAAGCTCGACAATATACCCTTCGTTGTTGCAGGTGACACCGGAGAAGTTGCAGTAAGGCTTCCCTCCTTTGACATCCCAATCTGACAGGGAGTTCCCGGCGTCAGCTGAAACAGACTTTATTATGAGCACAAAAAACTCAGACTGGCTAGTATTTGTACGGATGACGGCTTGAGACGGATTAAAAAGCGAGTAAATTATAAGGAAGATAGAAACGACGAAGGTGGTATGATTATAAGAAGCCATGTTTGAAAAATCAAAGATGGAGAGAGAGAGAGAGAGAGAGAGAGAGAGAGAAGGTTTTGGAGAGAGGGAAATAGAGGGTAGTTTTAAAAAACTGGTAGGAAATGTGGCAGGGAAGAGGTATATAAATGTGACGATTGAGGGGATCACTGGGTGCAGCAGTAACAAGAAGCCTTGATGATCAAAAAGGAGGGATTGTTTGTGCACTTGTACATAGTAGTACTGCTGCTGCTGGAGTGTGTGTGTGTGTGAGAGAGAGAGAGAGAGAGAGAGAGAGAGAGAGAGAGAGAGAGAGAGAGATGGCATATATCTATCTTTGCATAAAGAATCTTTACGTTTATACTCCACAAAGATGTACGTAGTAGGGGAATAACATCGATCAGTGCCAACTGTTTTATACTGAAAGCCACATGCCCCAGATTTTTAAGAGAAATTGTATACGTCTCCTTGAATCTCATTCTTATTAAAGGGACCCCTACCCCCACCCACCCCCTTCCTGTACCACTCGCAAAGTTGGATATAGACGCACCTGATCGATCTTTATATATAATGTTTTGTTCGATTGTAGACATAAACCCAATACCAAATACTAATGAGATATAAGACTGATGTTTCTTTTGAAATGGATATCAATTAGCCAGAATATGAATGACACCAAATCCTTGACAACCTGTTAGTGGTCTGTTTAATACTTGTGACACAAGCGAAGTATGGACTACATGCTGCTTCTTTGGAGTACCCAAACAATTAGGGTGGGCAAACTGGCCGAACAGACCGATTCGAACCGTCGGAAAAAGTTCATTAAGGAAGAAGAGCACAATCAAAAGGCCATTACAAATACAGTACAATCCTTCAGTCACATAAGCAGAGATGGATACAAAAACATACAACAAAAGCAAGAAAGTAACATGCAATACAAAGATGTACACCATAATCTACTTAAATAATATCTTAATATAATGAGAATACTTCAAATACTCAAACAATGGACACAAAAAAATCTTAAAACATAAACAACTTAGTGCGATTCTGAATCGCATAACCTAAATTAAATAAAACACGTGAAGTATTAAAGCAAGAGAGAGGGAGAGAAACAGTTGAATTACAAAAAAAATATAGCAGAGAGACTCAAAAGCTGAATTACAAAAAGAGCAACGAAAAATCATCAAAATTCTCATATGTTGAAGAACCGTATCAATGAGGAAACGACTATGTAAACTTTTCCAAACAGTTAGGCTTTGCCTGGTTGAATCCGATGAAACCAAATGATTTTCCCCCAAGGCACTTGGATATCAAAGTTAAGCAAGTGAGAATAAGCCTCTTTAGCTGTAAGAATACCAAAGAGAGAGCCAGACTAATATAAAGAGTCTAAAGATATCTACAATGAAAGAGGAGTAGCTGTAATTAAAGTAGCAACTTGAGGAAAAATAGTAATGAAATCCAGTGACAAATTCCAATGAGAATTGCATATAAAGTCTCTTATTGGGACTCTAACCGCACGAGCAAGAGTATCAAGGATGTCAAGATAGGAAATCAGAGGCCTACCCAACTAAATAACAGAGCAAAAAATTTAAAAAAAAATAAAAATAAAAATTTGAGGACCATCACCCACAATCCAAGTCGAATGTGAAGAGATAATTGGCATAACATTTTTAAAACCCAACCACACTGAGGATTTTTTATAAGTGGAAAGAAGAACCAAACCTCTATGCAAGAAGCGAGCAAGTATGAAGATAGCCACTAGAGATGAAAAATCTACCATATCCCAACAACACTTCATAAGCAATGAGCGATTTTGAACGCCAAATCCTTTAACCCTAAGCCACCAAGATGCTTTGGGCGACAACAAACATGCCAAGAAATTAGAGGAGTACCACGAGGCACGAGAGTCCGAATCACTTGATCAGAAAAAATTCCTTATCCAACATGGAACTTGATTTAAAAGAAGACGAGACCAAGTGCACACTTGAAAACTATAAATTAGAATGCTTTGGATAACAGACGAGATAAGTTGTAGGAGACTCGCTTGAAAAATCATACGACGCTTCCAAACTGAAAGTTTACAGTTTACTTTATCCGCAATGTATTAAAAGTAACTCCACATAGGCCGGCCTTGGAAGATGAGAACACCTAATAAATATTTGAATGGAAAATAACCTACAGGCCCCTTAGACCATCTCCAATGGTTGGGCTAAAAGCCAAACATTTTAGCCCGAAAAATTTAGCTTTTAGCCCAGAAACAGTTTTTCTACTCCAACCCATTCTACCCTAAAATTTTAGCCCGGGATTATTAAAGAATAAACTTAGGCTATTTTTTTTCTTAAATTAATTTAAAAATAAAAAATAAATATGTAGACTATCGTAAATTAATTTTATGAACATTTTAATCTAAAAAAATTTAAATTCCGATAAATATTTTCACTCGGTTCGGTGGAGCCAACACTGATTTCTGGGCTAAATTCTGGGGGGAATCTGGCCTTAGTTTAGCATTTAGCATTTAGCCCAAATTTTCCCCTTGCATTGGAGTGAGTTTGGGGGGAAATTTTGGGGGGTAATTTGGCTTTTAGCCCACCATTGGAGATGGTCTTACCAAAAGGGATCCCCATTTTTCTAAAAAAATGGGGATACCCTCTTGACCGTTGGATTGGCTTTAATGAAATTGTGTGGTTGAGATTAAAACACAGGCCACACAATCTGAACCACACAATTTCATTAAAGTCAAATCCAATGGTCAAGAGAGTGTCCCCATTTTTTTAGAAAAATGGGGATCCCTCTTGTGAAAGGATTCCAAATAACCTACTCCAATGCCAAGAGATTCCTAATAGATCTATATACCTTGATTGCGCATATTTACCCAAGAAAACCAAAATTTTTGAATTGTTGACTACTTGAACTGAGTCAAGCCCATATTCCATAATAAATCTCATAAAGCGTCTAAGATTAGCGCGGGTGCCTCACAAAATTATCATAATATCATCAGAAAATAAGACAAGAGACTATTGTTTATGCGGCTAATACCTCGACCCTTCGTCGTGTTTTATGGTGTGACCTCTTAAATATCCGTTCTAATACTACAATGCCGTGGATGGCAATTGGTGACTTTAATGCTATCCTTGGAGCGCATGAGAAAATGGGTGGTCAATTGCCTGCTCGAACTTCGTGTGAGGACTTTCGCAGTACTACTGAGCTTTGTGACTTTACTCATATAGATACTACTGGAGCTTTTTACACTTGGACTAATGGTTGGAGTGTCCGCGGTTACATGGAGAGGCGTCTCGACCGCTCTCTTTGTGACACACACTGGTTACAGTCTTGGCCTTATACTAGTTGTTCAGCTTTACCCAGGGTCGTTTCTGATCATAATTGTCTAGTTTTCTTGGCTTCTGCTATTCGTCTTGGAGGTCCGCGGCTTTTTCGGTTTCAGTTCATGTGGACCCTACATTCAGAATTTTCAGGTTTGGTTGCTAAGTGCTGGCAATCAACTGTTGCCTATGGGTGTCTCATGTTTGTTATGCTGGAAAAGCTTAAGGCCCTTAAGCGTTGTCTCTGAGATTGGAACTCTAATGTTTTTGGCGATGTCCATAGAAATGTCACTATTGCTAAGGAAAGACTTCATAATATCCAAAATAGTATTTCTTATGATGGGAATTTGCAAGAAAAGTTTAATGAGGAAGTTATGTCTAAGACAGCTGTCCTCGATGCTCTTCATATGCAAGAAGCTTTTTGGCATGACCGTGCTCGGGTTAAATGGCTCACTGAGGGTGATCGTAATACCGCTTTTTTCCATGCTTATGCTCGAGGTAGGCATTCTTCATCTAGGATTGTAACTCTTTTGGATGTTGATAATGTACTCTCTTCACATACTGCTATTGTTGATCATGTGGTAAACTTTTATCAGTCTTTATATAATTCTTCATTCACCCCAACTGGAAATGAGGATGTTTGTGGTGTAATACCACCTATGGTTAGTGAAGAGGAAAATCTTTCTCTTTCTTGTTTACCTTCAGTAGATGAAATTAGAAGTGTTGTCTTTTCTATGGATCCCTCGAGTGCTCCGGGACCTGATGGCTTTCCTGGTTCCTTTTATCAGTCATGTTGGGATATTGTTGGTTTAGATGTGATTGCTTTTGTACAAGATTTTTTTAAGCGTGGATGGCTTTATCCCAATGCCAATTGCAATTTTGTGGTGCTTATACCTAAAGTAGAAGGTGTGGCCACTATTGCTCAATATCGGCCCATTGCTCTCGCTAACTTTCTGTTCAAAATTATCCCCAAGATTCTTGCTGACCGGCTCGGCCCAATTGCCACTCGCATCATCTCTCCTCAACAAACGGCATTTTTGAAAGGTAGACGTATTTCTGATTGCATTGGGCTAGTTTCAGAAGGGTTCAATTTTATGGACAAAAAGGCTTTTGGTGGTAATGTAGGCATAAAAGTCGACATCGCTAAAGCTTTTGATACTTTGAACTGGAACTTTCTTCTCCATGTGCTTTCTAGTTTTGGATTTTCTACTATCTTTGTGGATTAGGTGCGTGTTTTATTACAGTCAGCTCGCCTTTCAATTCTGTAAATGGCACACCTCATGGGTTTTTCTCTTGCTCCCGAGGGGTACGTCAGGGTGACCCTCTTTCTCCACTTTTTTTTTGTCTAGCAGAGGAAGCTTTGAGCAGAGGTTTATCTTTGATTTTCTCTACTGGACGAATTACTTCTATTTCAGCTCCGCGAGGTTGTTGCCCTCCTACTCATGTGTTATATGCTGATGATCTTTTCGTCTTTTGTCGTGGGAATGTTCGATCTCTTCGTTCTCTTCGAAATTTCTTGGATAAGTATGGTTGTGCATCGGGGCAACTTGTTAATGCATCTAAGAGTACTTTTTATCTCGGCTCTTCCTCGGTCCATCGTAAAGCTTATGTCTCCAGGCACCTTGGCTTTCATTTGGGTGTTGTTCCTTTCACTTATCTTGGGGTACCTATTTTTCATGGTAAGCCAAGGAGAATTCACTTTCAAGCTTTTGTAGACAAGGCTAAAGCTCTCCTCTCGGGTTGGAAAGGTAAACTTCTCTCAATGGCTGGACGATTTCAATTGGTGCAGTCTGTTTATCAAAGTTTATTTCTCCATTCTTTCTCAGTTTATCAATTGCCATCTTGCGTTTTAAAGCATCTTTCTGCTTGCGCAAGGAATTTTATCTGGTCAGGGATTTATCTTCCCGGAAATTGGTAACAGTTGATTGGAGTATGGTATGTGGACCTAAAAAAGAAGGTGGGCTTGGACTTCGGGATTTAGCTTCTTTGAATTTGACAGCTTTGCTTAGTTTTGGATGGGATGCTTTACAATCCTATTCTCTGTGGGGTTCTTTTGCTCGTCAGCGTTTTCCTCTTTCGCCTTACAGAAATCAAAATGTTTATTTACGATCTTCTGTGTGGCATGGTTTGAAGCGTGCTTTGCCTATTTTGAATAGTAATAGTCGTTGGATTATTGGTGATGGGAGGTCAGTTTCCTTTTGGTTTGACAAATGGTTGGATGAGCCTATTATTAGCCCTTCTTTATTTTCGGTTATTTCTCCTAAGGTTCTTCCTCGGGTTTCGGATGTTATTGAAGCACAAAGTTGGTCTTTGCCAGGTTATTTTACAAATTTATTCCCTTCAATTGTGCAACAGATTTTACGGCTGCCCTTGCCTTTAAATGTTTAGGATGACAAATTGATTTGGGAGCCCTCACCTACTGGGAAGTTTTCTTTTTCTTCTGGTTATCACCTTATTCGGAGGAGACATAGTGATTGCGCTTGGGCTAAGGTTATCTGGCAACATTTTATTCCGTCACGCCTATCTATTTTGGCTTGAAGGCTCTTTCATAATAAACTTCCTACAGAGGATGCGCTACAACGACGTGGTATTTCTTTGGCATCCATTTGTTGTTTATGTCATAATTCTGAAGAATCTACTGCTCATCTTTTCTTTGGATGTCGGTTATCTAGGCAACTTTGGAGGTGGTTAGCCTGTCAATTTGGTACATCCTTGCCTCTTTCAGATTCTTTGGCTGTTTTTTGGGATGTCTATGTCCGAAAGCCCTTTTCTAAACAGTTGCACAATCTATGGATTTTTGCCGGTTTTTCTACTATTTCAGCTATTTGGAAGGCTCGAAATAAATTTATTTTTGAGGGTCGTCCAATCTATTTTCATCGTCTATGCATGTCTATCAATTCGGCGATTGTTCATGGTGGGAAGTTTATTCCTGGTTATTCTCAGGGTTTTGACACTCGGATCATTTCTTCTATGGGGATCCAACCTATCCCTCGCAAGGCACCCACTATTCTTCCAGTCCTTTGGTCTCCTCCTTGGTTTCCTTGGGTTAAGCTTAATACAGATGGTTTGTCTAAAGGAAATCCTGGTCCTGCTGCTTGTGGATAAGTTTTCAGGAATTGCCATGGTCATTTTCTTGGAGGCTTCTGTCAACGGACTGGTCGTCGCAACTCTTTTTTTGCAGAGTTATCAGCAAGTATTATTGGTATTGAGTTTGCATATCAGCGAGGTTGGCATTGTCTTTGGTTGGAATGTGATAGTTCTAGTGTTATTGCTGCTCTTCAATCGTCTGATTTTGATCCTCTTTGGCCTCTTTATACGCAATGGTCTATTTGTTTGGATCGCACTCGAAAAATGACTTTCTACGCATCTCACATATATCGCGAAGGAAATCTTGTTGCGGACATTTTTGCTAACATGGGCTTGTCTACTCCATCTTTAACATGGCATGATTCTCCTCCGATGGCGGCTCGTGCTGCTCTGTTTTCTGACTATGTTGGCTCACCTGGTTACCGCTTCTCAAATTAATGTGCATGTCGGCATCCAGGTTTGTCTCACTTTCTTTTTTCTCCTAACTTTATGGTGTTGTTTGACTTGTTTTGCAGGTTTAGACCTTTAGGTTTGGTTCTAAAGGGGTTACGTTTCATGTCCCCCCTCTTTTCTTTATTTCATTCTCGTTTTTTGTTTCTAGAAGGGTAAGGTTTATGTCCCCCCTTCTTTTTCGTGTATTCCTTTTTATTGTCTCTGTTTTTTTAGGGGTAAGGTTTATGTCCCCCCTGTCTAGGTGTAACCCTTTTTTTCGTTATCAATAAAATTACCCTCGTACCGTCAAGGTTTCCCAAAAAAAAAAAAAAAAAAAAAAAAAAAAAAGACAGGAGAAGGGGTACATAGACCCCATTAGGTGCATGCCCATTCCATTTAGTCCGGTACCACATGAGACGATAGTACTTAGGCTCCTGGGTGAAACACTATGTGAAAGCAAAGCCGATTGCCCCAAGAAATGCATCCGTGGAAGTTCGAACGGGAGTTGGAGATTTCAAACCTTTGCTCACTTTCCACTCTACCAACCCCTTGAGTTTTGCTCTCTGCTATTTAGATTGGTTTGTTCATGTTACGTGTTATTTATGAAATTTATCGAGTAGCTCACACTTTATACAGTGGAACACAATATGATAGTTGTTTATGGTGCATATATATAGAAGGTTAATTTCCAATAATTACGTTGCATTTTTCTTTATTTTGTCATGTATTTCTTCTTTTAAATATATATAAGGGTTTATATCACAAATGGTCCCTGAAATTGACCCCATCAATCATGATGGTCCCTGAAATTGAAAATCGATCAATGTCGTCCCTGAATTTTAACTCGCGAATCAATGTGGTCCTTCTGTTAGTATTCCGTCCAAATTAACTTTAAAAAAAGGTTAGAGAACCAATTTTTCATGGTAAAATGATCAAAAATAACCCTGTTACTTATAATTTTACTTACTACCTCTCTTTTCTTTTTTCCATCTTCACTTTTCTCTCCATTTTTTCATGGATTTGGTGCTAAAACTAAAATAAAAACAAAAAAAAGTGGTTCTCTAACATTTTTTTGGTCATTTTACCATGAAAATTTGGTTCTCTAACCTTTTTTTAGTGTTAATTTGGACGGAACACTAACAGAAGGACCACATTGATTCGCGAGTTAAAATTCAGGGACTACATTGATCGATTTTTAATTTCAGGGACCATCATGATTGATAGGGTCAATTTCAAGGACCATTTGTGATATAAACCCTATATATAATATAGTGAATAGTCTAACTCAATCACTCTAATTTCCAATATAGTGAATAGTATAACAAATGCGCAGACTTTAGCTAGTTGTGGCATACCGACTTCTTGGAGTTATATTCTAAATAAATAATAGCCATTGCCTCAAAGTAATAGCCATTTTCATACTATAATACTTAGGCCTGGCAAACGGGTCGTGTCTGTCGTGTTCGTGTCGTTTTCGTGTAACACCTGTTATCTTAACGGATCGTGTCGTGTCACACCCGTTATCTTAACGGGTCCTTAACAGGTCGGGTCACTTTACCCAACGGGTAAAGTGACCCGACCCGTTATGACCCGTTAAGAAAAATATTTTTTTTTCCTTAAATTTGCATATACCACACATTGCCACATAAATATTACTTCAAAACATTAAAACACATTTTTCGTTTAAGTACTACATCTACACTCGAAAATAAAAGCCTAATAAAAAAAAATCCATACACTACTAATCTATTACAAATATTAAATGTGCAAGGATATTACCAATATTACTTCAAAACATTATATATATATATAATTATATTATATAGTTATTATAGTTTTTAGGGATATAAAATTGTTAAATTAATATATATAATTATTATAGTTTATTCATGCTTTCATTAAGTATAACATAAGATTTTGATGTATCCACTATTGTAAATATTTTAAATGGAAGATCGAGTTCATTCATTGTATTCATATAGGGTCAAGGAGTGTAGCTGTACAAAATCATCAAAATCTGAGTTAAAATAACCGTTAAATCGTGATTTTTCGTTTATAACCGTCGAAAAGTTTTGTCCCGTTACTTGATCTCTTAATGTTTGTTTTTTTTCAATTTTTAGCGTATGTGATCTTGAAGTATATACAAACATGTTTGACGGTTGGATCGTTTAAACTAGTTTCGTAGAATGCGTATCCCATCAAAACAATAGATTCACTAATACTTAAGAGTTTATTCATCAAAACAATAGATTCACTAATACTTAAGAGTTTATTCATACTTTCATTAAGTATAACATAAGATTTTGTGGTATCCACTATTGTAAATATTTTAAATTGAAGATCGAGTTCTTTCTTTGTATTCATATAGGGTCAAGGAGTGTAGCTGTAAAAAATCATCAAAATCGGAGTTAAAATAACCGTTAAATCGTGATTTTTCGTTTATAACCGTTGAAAAGTTTTGTCCCGTTACTTGATCTCTTAATGTTTGATTTTTTCAATTTTTGGTGTATGTGATCTCGAAGTATATACAAATATGTTTGACGGTTGGATCGTTGAAACTAGTTTCGTAGAATGCATATCCCATCAAAACAATAGATTCACTAATACTTAAGAGTTTATTCATACTTTCATTAAGTATAACATAAGATTTTGTGGTATCCACTATTGTAAATATTTTAAATTGAAGATCGAGTTCATTCATTGTATTCTTATAGGGTCAAGGAGTGTAGCTGTAAAAAATCATCAAAATCGGAGTTAAAATAACCGTTAAATCGTGATTTTTCGTTTATAACCGTCGAAAAGTTTTATCCGGTTACTTGATCTCTTAATGTTTGATTTTTTCAATTTTTGGTGTATGTGATCTCGAAGTATATACAAACATGTTTGACGGTTGGATCGTTGAAACTAGTTTCGTAGAATGCGTATCCCATCAAAACAATAGATTCACTAATACTTAAGAGTTTATTCATACTTTCATTAAGTATAACATAAGATTTGTGGTATCCACTATTGTAAATATTTTAAATTGAAGATCGAGTTCATTCATTGTATTCATATAGGGTCAAGGAGTGTAGCTGTAAAAAATCATCAAAATCAGAGTTAAAATAACCGTTAAATCATGATTTTTCGTTTATAACCGTCGAAAAGTTTTATCCCGTTACTTGATCTCTTAATATTTGTTTTTTTCAATTTTTGGTGTATGTGATCTCGAAGTATATACAAACATGTTTGTCGGTTGGATCGTTGAAACTAGTTTCGTAGAATGCGTATCCCATCAAAACAATAGATTCACTAATACTTAAGAGTTTATTCATACTTTCATCAAGTATAACATAAGATTTTGTGGTATCCACTATTGTAAATATTTTAAATTGAAGATCGAGTTCATTCATTGTATTCATATAGGGTCAAGGAGTAGCTGTAAAAAATTATCAAAATCGGAGTTAAAATAACCGTTAAATCGTAATTTTTTGTTTATAACTGTCGAAACGTTTTGTCCCGTTACTTGATCTCTGAATGTTTTTTTTTTCAATTTTTGGCATATGCGATCTCGAAACATGTACAAACATGTTTGACTGTTGGATCGTTGAAATTAGTTTCTTAGGATGCGTATCCCATCTTTCCCTCTCTTTTTTGTTTCCTTTTCTTATCATTTTCTTTTTTCCCTCCCTTTTTTTTTTTTTTGAAAACTTTTTCCCTCCCTTTTTTCTTCAAATGGAGGATGCATATTAAATATTCTAGTTTTTAGGGGTATAAAATTTAATTTAAAATTTAATATATATATATATATATATATATAATTATTATAGTTAATATTTTGGGGGTATAAGTATTATAGTATATATAATTATTATAGTTTTTAGGGGTATAAAATTGTTAAATTAATATATATATATATATATATATATATATAATTATTATAGTTTTTAGGGGTATAAAATTGTTAAATTAATATATATATATATATATATATATATATATATAATTATTATAGTATTTTTTTAGGGTTATAAAATTATTAAATTAATATTCTGCTTATCGTGTATCGTGTTATCCACGTGTATACCCGAACCAAGGTATAAAATATCGATGATATCGGAAATATCGATAGTCCAAAAACACGGAAATTTCGATGGAAATATCAGGATATTATCGATATCGATAAAAATTGAATAAAAACCACGGAAATTGTAAGAAAAACTTGGAAATTTTTATTGAAACTTTGCAGGATGTTTATTTAGTCAATTATCTATTAGTTTATCACAAAAAATTGGAAGGAAATGCATTGCATGATAGATTTAACTGATTTAAGTTGATTATATAGCGAGCTGGCAAACATTGTGAGTGTAGAAAATATGTAGTAATTAATGAAAGAAGTTTAAACACACCATAATCATTTATATATAATGAATTAGTACAATATTTTACACTTTATACATTGCATGGTAAGATACATGAGTGACTTAGCAAGGTCTAAAATATCGATGATATCGGAAATATCGGTAGTCCAAAAAAATATCGGTAGTCCAAAAACACGGAAATTTCGATGGAAATATCGGGATATTATGGATATTTTAGACCATGACCCGAACCAACCCGTTATCTTTACAGGTGCTTATCGGGTTACCCGATAACGACCCGATTCGTTATCGTGTCGACCCGAACACCTGTTAATTTCGTGTCGTGTCGTGTCAAGAATTGCCAGGCCTAATAATACTTATTGAATTGTGGGATTGATTCGATCTTGTATACTTTGTTCATCGATAGTTTAGTAGTTCTGGAATCTAGAGTACTACAATATGCTATTAGTTCAGAAAACATTTGCACTACAATATGCTGAGCCCGATACACTGTAAACTTAAATAGTAAGCTAGTCAAATTAATAAATATTGCACTAATCATACCCACTGCAGTACTGCTTAAGCAACACCTGGTCTGATTCTGCTAGTTGGTTTTTGGATGCTTTTTTTACTGTTTCCAATCACTCGAATTCAGCCGGAAAGAATTTAGTTAAGAGTGTTATTATTGACACTTTAATAATTTATTGTTTACTCATTAAAATTGTAGTTCTCTTTAAATATAGAAAATTTGGATCGCACAATATTTTTTTGTTTAACAAACGATATTATTTACACTAATGAGGTGGGGGAGTGAGCTAAATCTCATAATGGGTCAGCAATAATGTGGTTCAAATTTAGAGCGCACAATAAATTTAGGGTGGTACTATCTGCAAGAGATTTTTCAATGTGCTGGGAACATGGACACATACGCTATATATAATAATACAAGTGGATGGACACTTTAAGAAGAAAAAAATTCCTCTATTTGTATAATAATATATGACGTACCACTCCGTGTTCCCGATACATTAAAAAATCTCACACTATCCACATACCTTTTTTACTTTCCACACACTCCCTATTGGCTTTTCTCCTCTAATCTTCTTGAATTCGATTAGACGATCGGCAATTGAAAGAAGTGTGTGAAATATAAAAAGAAGTGTAAGGATAGCACCATCATAAATTTTTTAAAGTGTGAAGAACAACACCCTTAAGTTAATTCAATAATAAGCATATTGGGTATGGTAGTACTTTTGAAGCCCTTATGCATGTAGTGTATGGTTGGGGCATAACTTATACCCTTTCCCCAACATCCAGAGGGGAAACGAGTATATGTGTCTTAGTAATTAAGGTAATGAAACAGTTATTTGAAGATAAAAAGCAGCACATAGTGGCAAACAACCCCTTTTCAAGTGACCATTTTAGACCAATCAAAATCTACATAGTGGAAAATTCTACTGTCTACATGTATAAAAAGAGCAAAGAAATTAAACGAGTGAAGTTTTATTGAATCTTATTGTTTAGTTGCAGATATGATTAGTATAATAATCCACAAATATTCCTAAGTGGATGGAGGTGGATAAGTTGGGAATTACAGCCATTATAAATTTGTGTTAGGTTAATTGACACCAAGAAAGTAGATAAAGGTACCAAGGTGCACCACTGTATTTTTGTCCTACAAAACCTACACAGGCCCATTCTTTGAAAAAAAAATCTAATTGGTTGACATTGCAAAGTCCTTTTCTTTCGAATGCAAAAGACCTTTCCCTTTTTTCTTTTTTTGCTTTTTTTTTTTTCTTCTTTGATATATATGAGGATACAATAATATGAATAAAAATCCTTACACATTTTGCATGAAGGCAATGTCATTCCAATTTTTTTGCAATTTTAGCTATGTGGTTTTGTTTATTTCGGCATATTTGAAAGTGTTTTTAAAATAACTGAAAACGTTTTTAGATTATTAAAAGTGTTTTCGTCTACATTTGGCAAAAAAGTTAAAAACTGTTTTTTGTGTAGATGGCCTAAGTCCAAACTAAACGCAAAACCCTACATAAACAAAGCAAGACATAAAAGAGAAGACAAACACAATCAAATGAGAGCTACAACCCAAGACATAAAGAGAGACCCACACAGACATAGGCCCATAGGCAACAATAAAATAAAAAATAAAAAATAAAAAAAAGCCATAGCAAAACCCTAATTTCCAACAGCTAAACAGTAGCCACCACTACCACCGCTGCTTCCTTCGTGAAGGAGGACATCATCCCAAACTGAAAAGAGCACCGGAACCAAAAACTAGATTTGAGAGTGTTGCGCAAAATCAATCTACAAAGAACCAAAGCCTCCACAACTACACTTTCAAGGAAGTTCACAAAATGTAATAGGAGGGGAAGGGCAAAAAGGGAGTGTGAAATACCCATGTTCCGATGTGAATCGTTTCACACTTCGCCTAATTTTTTCGACAAGCCGAATTGCAATGAGGTGTGAGGGTTGGGTCTTGTATCAATATAGCCCTACACTCTGAGATCTAAATCATGATTACGGTTGCAAAAGATGGGGGCAAGGGGGAGGTAGGAAAAAAGGGTGTGATCGAGAGGGGAAATGGTGCAAGCGTGAGCTGCATTTGAGTGAGTAAAAGGGATAAAACTAACATAAAGACTCAGATAGCTGAGACAAAGCACAAATTGAAAGACAGATAAAGAAATAGAGTAGAAGACAAGACGAAAGCCAAAAAAGGGGGGCTGCCACCGACCCTAAAACCAAAGGGTAAGGCCAGCTACTGAGGATGAATTTTTCCTTCCGGGGCTTTTAGAGAAAGGATAGGGACAAGAAAGTAATGTAGTTGCGCTAGGGTTTTTGGGGTCCTTCCAGAAAAATTCTTTTTAAATATAGAAAATTTTGAGTGCACAATAAATTTTGGGTGGTGATATCTACACACTTTTTTATCTCCCACACAACTCTTGTTAATTTCTGTCATTTGATCTTCTTCAATTCATTTGATCCGACAACCGAAAATTAAGAAGAGTGCGTAAAAGGTAAAAAGAAGTATGTGGATAACACCACCACAAATTTTTAGAGTGTCAAAGAACAACACCCTTAAGTTAGGTTTAATAACAAACATATTGGGTATGGTAATAGTTTTGAACCCCTTATGCATGTAGTGTATGGTTGGGAGTCGGGGCATAATTTTTACTCTCTCCCCAACATGCAAACGGGAAGCGAGTATATGTGCTTGGTAATTAAGGCAATGAAACAGTTGTTTGAAGATAAAAAGCAGAACATAATGGCAAACAACCCTTTTTCAAGTGACCATTTTAGGCCAATCAAAATCTATATGGCGGAAAATTCTACCGTCAACATGTTTACAGGAGAGTAAAGAATTTAAACGAGTGATGTTTTTTTTATCATTGTTTATATTTTGGATCCTTTTTGTTTAGTTGCAGACATGATTAGTATAATAGTCGACAAATATTCCTAATTGGTTGGAGGTGGATAGGCTGGGAATTACAAACATTATAAAATCGAGTTAGGGGAATTCACACCAAGAAAGTAGATAAAGGTGCCAAGAGAGGGCACCATTGTATTTTTGTCTTACAAAACCTACGTAGGCTATTCTTTGTTGAAAAATCTGATTGGTTGACATTGCAAAGTTCTTTTCTGTGGAATTCAGAGACCTTTTCGTTTTTTCTTATTTTCTTTTTTACTTCTTTAATACAAATGAGGAAGTGTTTTTGTGTTAAAAAAAAAAAAAAAAAATTGTATTTTGATTATAAAATTTGTAGTGCTTTTTAAAAATGCAATTCCAAAAAAGTCCGAAGTCAACAAGCCAAAATTGTTTTGTTTTGCAATGGTTGCAAAGGCTTTAGACCAACTGACTCATTTTCTACTAAATTTCGTGTGGCTTTGGTAATAAGCTCTAACTATGCATCTTGAAGTGCTTAAAATTCCAAGGGCCTGCTTGGTTGAGATTCTTTTAAAACCCAAGAGGTTTAAATTAAATGAGGAATAAATACACTACAAAACATTAAAAGGGATGAAAGCAAATGACTAGTCATTTGAAAACCTCCCTCACATTATTTGTAATGTTCATGTTCGTGATGCATTACAATTCTTCTAACATTTTGTGATCAATTCCTTATTAACCAGACTTCAATCATATATGACCAACCGAAAAAAAACCTTGGCCGCAATACCGTTGGACTTAACGTCCCTCACCTAACATACACTAAAAGCTACCTTATTATAGGTTAGAAGTTTCAAAAGGTTCACCTCCTAACCCATGACTCTAAGTACTGGTTTGGTACTGGGGTACTTTTTATAAAAAGTGGGTATCAAAAAAAACTGAGATAAAAAATATGTTTGGTAAACACTTAAAAACAACTTATTTTCACAATTTTGGATGAAAAAAGCTGAAAAAGTGAAGCAGCAAAAATAAGGTTATTCTCACAGCATAGCATAAGCAGTTTTTTTTCAAAGCACAGCAATACCAAACTAGCCCTTAGTCTACATATCAAACTAAATTTCTAATTAACCTACTTAACAAGGTTGACCTCCTTCTTTCCCTCTCATGCGCGGTTCTAATCATGGCCACATTTTTCATGATTTTGTAATTTTTATTTTAAAAAATAAACAATCCTTCCCTCCGTTGTCACGGTGAATTTGTAATATATTTAAAAGGGTTTTTATCACAAATAATTCCTGAAATTGATCTATCTCATCAAGATGGTCCTTGAAATTGAAAATCGATCAACGTAGTCCCTGAAATTGAATGTCGCAAATCAATGTAGTCATTCCGTAAAAATTCTGTTAAGTGCTGATGTGTCAAGTAATTGGGTCCCACAAGTTTAATTAAATATCATTACATAAATTAAAAATATTTAAATAATACAAAATAATTTTTATTTCTATATAATTATAAACTTAAATTAAAACAAAAGAAGATTATTGTTTATCTTCTTCCCCACCCCATCGAGCAACACCCAACTCCCACCCCACCTCCACCCCACCCCATCCCACCTCGTCGCGTCGACAACACCAAAGAGGTTTCAATTCGGATTATCGGCGCTAGCGAGTGTAGTTGCTTCAATTCAGATTATCAAGCTCTCCCTCCATATCGTTTTCTTTTGGAAAATATTTGAGAGAGTAGTTGTTTCAGAATTTTCTTTTCTTATGTAGGCGACGGGGTGAGGTGAGGTGGGGTGGGGGTGGGGTGGTAGCTGGGTAGTGGTGGGTGGTAAAGCTCGCTAGATTGGAGGAATCACTGTCGAGCACCACCGGTGGTCCGATGAGGTTTTTCACGATTTTGGTCCTTAAACCCTTCAATCTTGGGTGGAAATGATAGATGGAGGGTTGTGGAATAGATTGCAAGTGGTGGATGGGGTTGATTCAACGGAAAAATTGGCGTAAAGCGCCGGAGTGGGTCGGTTTGGGTGTGCGGGTGCACAGGCCAATAGAATGACTTGGAAGGTTCTTTCTCTTCTTTTTTTTCTGCTTAATTGCTGACTCCCTCCTCTCTAATTGGACCTTAAGCACTAATCTAAATATTGGTCCTTCAAGTTTATAATTATATAGAAATAAAATTATTTTTTATTATTTAAATATTTTTAATTTATATAATAATATTTAATTAGACTTGTGGGATCCAATTACTTGACACATCAGCACTCAACATAATTTTTTACGGAATTGTGATGGAATGACCACTTTGATTTCCGGCATTCAATTTCAAGAACTACATTGATTGATTTTCAATTTCATGGACCATCTTGATGGGATAGATCAATTTCAATGACCATTTGTGATAAAACCCCTATTTAAAATAAGGGACGTTTTGAATTAGACGCCTCGTTTTTAAATGTCATATACCAAACATCTACTCTTTTTGCAAATTTGATTAAACATTTTCTCTATAATTTTGGTACTTTAATTTTATTTCATTTTATTTCATTAGAAGTCTATTCACGTTAGCATTCCCTTTTTTCCTCTATTTTTATGCATCTCCTATTATGATGATTTCAGAATTTTTTTATTTTTTATTAAAATATTTATTTTAGTAAATTAACTAGAATGTAACAAAACTCGTTGTTAGGTACGTTTGATTATAATGATACATTTAGTTACTTGGTACATTTGAATTTTTGGTCCATTTGGCTTCTTGATACATTTGAATTTTTGGTACATTTAATTTTTGTTACATTTGAATTTTTGGTACGTTTGTTTTCAAAACATAAGTTTTATTACTTTTTGTCCTAATAATGAGGAATTACTTTAATTAATTTTTTTTTTTATAGAAAGAGTCGTTAACAATGTAAAAGTTTAAATTACTTTAATTAATTTTTTTTATAGAAAGAGTCATTAATCAATGAATAATAATATTTTTGTTAATTCAAAATTATATGATTTATCGTTATTATTTAGCATTATCTATAATAATAAGGATTTATCTCTGACCAACTAATAGTTGTTCCAGAAACTTATATACCAAAAAACAAGATATCTAGAGTATTGTGTATGAATCAAACATATTTTTAAACATTCCAAAAAATGAATATTCATTTTAATATAGTTTATAATTGGGTACGTTTTAATTCAGGATTAGTACGTTTTCGTTTGACGTTGGTACGTTTTCATTTAATGTTGGTACGTTTCCATTTGGAGTGGGTGTACATTTAGATTCGCAAAATTTAAATTTTTAGACTTAAATATAGTTGAAATTATTTAAAATATATAGCATATATTTAAATGTAAATTAATTTCAATTAATCTGAAGTAGTTCAAGTCTGAGTATCTTAATCAAATGTTTCAAAAGCTTAATCAAAAACTCAAAAAGCATAAATATTTGGTCTACAAAAGTCTAAAATGATGCATCTAATTCTAATTTTCTCAATAAATAAACTATTGCCGCATCGGTTGGAATTTCAAAGTTGAGTTACGAATTGGTGTCTTTAGGATTATTGGACGAAATGAGTATCAAAAGTAAGATATTATTGATGTTTGACTAACCACGACATTCACAAACAGAAAACAATTCACAATTATAACAATGATTACTATGTCCACAAACGAAGCACTGATGAGACCAAGCAATGGTGGTTTAAATATAATTGGGTTAAAAATCATACCACATGAGAATTTTACATGCATTCCACTTTCACAGTACGGACTCAATCTAGAAATGCTACTTGATTCATTGAGAAATAGATAGCAGCGAGAAATAGCTAAGTCTCGACACCAGGCACTTTTGTTTTTTTCTCATGCATGTCACGACTAACGAATGTGTATAAATCTCGGAAAAGAGAATCACACCCATTGTAAATTGTAACATACTCGCCATTGTCATCTACTCGTTTGGTTTAGATTCCACGGACATGTTGAAAACCCCCTCACAAACGCCCTAATTTGAGCCCTTGACATTGATGAGTGGTTTGGGCTCATTCAGCCAAGTTGGATGGAATTGAGTATCAACATTACTACTTCTACAAGAACTCTTTCATGCACAGCCAAAAGGTAGGTGGTGTTGAATTAAACATGGTAAAATACCAAAAATATATATGATAATATTTGGGAATTTCTTGTATATTCATTAATCTCCAAAGTGGTTATATATATGAGTTACAATTGGTATTATATATGCACTTTGTCAATGTGTGACAACAGACTACTATCTACACTTTAACTAATATATAAATATATAACTTGCAACACTCCCCCTCAAGTTAGAGCAAAGATGTCACTTATGCCCAACTTGTCAAGCGAGTTGGAAAACACACTATTAGACACAACCTTAGTAAGCACATCAGCAAGTTGATCTTGAGATCCCACAAACGGAAAATTAACAATTCCAACATCCAATTTTTCCTTGATGAAATGTTGATCAATATCCACATGTTTTGTTCAATCAAGTTGCACTGGATTATGAGAAATCTCAATAATCCAGTGCAACTTGATTGAACATCCAATTTTTCCTTGATGAAATGTTGATCAATATCCACATGTTTTGTTCAATCAAGTTGCATTGGATTATGAGAAATCTCAATAGTAGCCTTCTATCACAATGAAGTTTCATAGCACCTTTGGGTTTAAATCCAAGATCTCTCAACAATTTTTTTCAACCATAACAACTCACACACACCATAAGACATACCACGAAACTAAGCTTCAACACTTGACCTAGCCACCACTTTTTGTTTCTTGCTTCTCCAAGTAACTAGATTACCACCCACAAAAGTAAAGTATCTAGATGTAGATTGTCGGTCAGTGATAAAACCAGCCCAATCTGCATATGTATACCCTTCTACATTCAAATGACCATTCTTGGAGAAAATCAAGCCTCTGCCAGGAGCCATCTTCAAGTACCTCAAAATACAGATTACTGCATCCATATGAGCTTCACTAGGTGAGTGACATACCACATTAACTGCATAAGCAATGTCAGGGCAAGTGTGAGACAAATAAATTAGTCTCTCCACAAGCCTTTGATACCGTTCTTTATGAGTAGGAATTTGATCCGAAAATAAGCCCAGGCGATGATTCTGGTCAATCGAAGTATCAACAGGTTTGCAATCTAACATACTTGTTTCAGCTAATAAATCAAGAACATACTTTCGTTGAGACGGAAAAATACCATGCTTGGATCGTGCAACCTTGATTCCAGAAAATACTTCAATTCACCTAATTCTTTCGTCTCAAATTCAGTAGCTAGGTACTTTTGAAGGTGTTGTACCTCCTCCTGATCATCACCAGTCACTATCATGTCATCAACATAAATAATCAATGCAGTTAGCTTACCATTTCGTCGCTTTAGAAACAAAGAATGATCTGAATGACTCTGAAAATACCCAAACTTCTTCATTGAACTTGTAAACCTCCCAAACCATACTCTAAAAGATTGTTTCAAATCATACAAAGCCTTTCGCAATCTGCAGACAACACATTTTTAAGGAGATATACCGATGCCAGGTGGGAGATCCATATAAACTTCCTCATTAAGATCACCATGAAAGAAAGCCTGTTTAACATCAAACTGCAATATGGGCTAATCCTGGTTTGCTGCTAAGGACAGAAGAACACGAACAATGTTAAGTTTGGCAACAGAAGCAAAAGTCTCCTGACAGTCCACACCATTGGTTTAAGTATAACCCTTAGCAACTAATCTGGCTTTGTACCTGTTAATAGAATCATCTGCTTTATGCTTAATAGTGAACACATATCTACATCCAACAGCTTTCTTCCCGTTTAGCAACAGAACCAAATCCCAAGTAGAATTCTTTTCAAAAGCTTCCATCTCAACATTCATGGTATAAACCCATGACAAAGTATCTTGCAATTTTGTTGGAACCGATACACTAGATAGCTGACTTATGTAAGATGCATATGGTTTGGACAAATGATGAGTAGACACATAGTTGTTGATAGGATACTTGGCTTTAGCATGCATATTAGGCTCATATTGTACTTTAGGTTTTCTACGATTAACTCGTGGAGGCAACTTCAACAATAAAGCATGTTCCCACTAAATGGGGTCGGCAACTGATAAGTAAAAGAATTATCATAATTTTACCTCATGTGTGTCACCATTTTGTACCAAACCATTAGAAGAATCAATCACTGAATGAACCATCAACAGGTAACTCGTTAGTTATACCAGCAGCAAGTAACTGGTGGCTTTCGTGGACTTGGTTCCTCCACAAGTTTTAAGGGACGCAGTAGTCCTAATGGTGGTCGAGGTCCCTCTGCATCCCGTCCCTGCAATCCAGTCAATCCTCATCTTGGATCTCAGTCTCACCCTAATGATGGAGTCTTAGGGCATTCTCCTTCTCACGGTAATTTTAATACTGGTAGAATTTAATGTCAAATTTGCAACAGGCATGGACATTCTGCGATCGATTGCTACAATCGTCTCAACATGTTCTACGAATGGAAAGTTCATGACCCAAACTTCATGATTTTGCTGTTGCCGGCCCTCCTGCTTCTCTTAGTGCTCTAGCCATTCAAAATTAGCTCTACGATTCTGGTGCTAATACACATATCACTAATGATCCCACTCAAGTTATCAACCCTTGTCCTTACAACAGTACTGATCAAGTAAATGGTGTAGACGGTGGAACAGGTTTGCAAATCTCTCACATTGGTAATTCTTGCATTCGAACACCCCAAGCCATTTTTAAATTATCTAACACTTATTTGCCCTAATGCATCCACAAACGTTATTTCCATTCATAAATTTACCAATGATAACAATTGTTCCCTAACCTTATATCCTAACTCCTATAGTGTTCAAGATCTTCACACGGGGAAAATGCTTTTTCGAGGCTCGAGTAGGAATGGATTCTATTATCTTTCCAGTGTTTCATCATGCAATAAAAGAGTCTTTGCATTCGTAGGTGTTAAGATGTCCAATTCTATTTGGCACTCTAGATTCGGTCATCCATTGTCCCATGTTTTAAATTGTTTAATTTCTATAAATAAATTGCCTGTTAATGGCGTTGTAACTATTGATTTTTGTCACTCATGTTCGATGGACAAGAGTCATAAGTTACCTTTTAGTTTGTCTAGTTCTAGGTCAAGTTTTCCTTTACAATTGATTCATTCGGATGTATGGACTTCACCTTTTGTTTCTATCAATGGATTTAAATATAATGTAGTCTTTATTGATGATTTTTCACGATACTCAAGGCTGTATCCATTAAAATTAAAATTTGATGTCTTTTCTACTTTTGTTAATTTTGAAATGTTGAATGAAAACATGTTTAGCACCACTATGTTACCTTAGTTTGTCTAGTTCTAGGTCAAGTTTTCCTTTACAATTGATTCATTATGATGTATGGATTTTCATGATACTCATGGCTGTATCCATTAAAATTAAAATCCGATGTCTTTTTCTACTTTTGTTAATTTTAAAAAGTTGATTGAAAATGTGTTTAGCACCACTATCAAATCCTTTCAAACAGATGGTGGAGGAGAATACATTAATACCAATTTCAAAAATTTATTGACTCATCATGGTATACATCATCATTTTACATGCCGACATCATCCCGAACAAAATGGGGTTTCAGAACGAAAACATCGTCATATTGTTGAAACTAAACTCTCACTTCTTGCCCATTCATCGTTACCAACTTCATTTTGGGATGAAGCATTTCCCACAGCTAATTATCTAATTAATCGTTTGCCAACTAAGGTCTTGAATGATGAGTCACCCTTTCAAAAGCTTTTTCTCAAATCTCGTCAATATGATATTCTTAAAAAAAATTGTTTTGCATGTTTTCCATATCTTAAGCTATACAACTCTAATAAACTGCAATTTATATCAAAATGTTGTGTTTTTCTTGGTTATTCATTAAATCAACAAGGTTATAGGTGTTTACATTTGTCTACAGGCCGAGCTTTTTTGTCCCGTCATGTTATGTTCGATGAAACAATATTTCCATATAATCCATCTTTACTCAATCCTTCACCTCATCCACTTCTTCGCCTAATACCATTATAGATATAGATCCTATCACGTTACCTTTCTAGCAATTTTTCAATCCCTCTCCACCACTACCTCAACATGTCCCTCCCGTTGACACACATACACCAACCAACCCTACCTATTCTACCAACCCTAGTCTTGTACTCTTACCATCTCCCACTTTAACCCTCAGTACCTTATCCAATCCTATCACTAATCTACGTATAGATCCCATAGGATTTAACCAACCCGCGAATGCAAGTACATCAACATTAGCCTCTTCATCTCAAGGGACAATTCCTTCTACATATTCCATGGTCACTTGTGCAAAGGAAGGGATTCACAAACCCAATCCCAAATATGATTTTGTTTTAAATGTAACTAATGATATGGTTGAGCCTACTTATTTCACACAGGCAAATAAATCCCCAACATGGAGATAGGTTATGGCAGATGAGTTTAATGCCCTCCAACGTACTGATACGTGGTCATTTTTGCCATTTCATCCATCTCTGAACGTTCTCCCAAATAAATGGGTGTACAAAATTAAGAGGCATTCTGATGGTTCCATACAAAGATTCAAAGCTCATCCTGTGGCAAATGGTTTTCACTAACAAATAGGAATTGACTACAGTGAGACCTTCAGTCCCGTTGTCACTCATGCCACGATCATACTTCTTCTATCCATTGCTCTGCACTACAATTGGCCCATTCGTCAACTCGACATCCAAAACACATTTTTACATGGCTCTTTGGCAAAAGAAGTTTATATAAGATAGGCCTCAGGTTTTGTTGGCCCTCAGTTTCCCTCACAGTTTGTTGATTACATAAATCTTTATATGGTTTGAAATAGGTTCCTTGTGCATGGTTTCAATGTTTTTCTCACCATCTTGAGGACTTGAGATTTTAGGCTTCCATGGAAGATTCCTCACTATTTACTTTCTTCAATGGCACCACAATTATCTATCTGTTAATTTATGTCGATGATATACTAGTTATGGGCAACAATTCAAGTCATATCTCACAACTTATTACTCAACTTGGCCAAATGTTTTCAATGAAGGATCTTGGCTCGTTACATTATTTTTTGGGAATGGAAATCAAAAGGACTCCCACTGCCATGTATCTATCTCAATCAAAACACATCCTGGACCTACTAAAGAAAACTCAAATGGCTGGTGCAAAACCACTCACCACTCCCGCTATAACTAGAAGAAAATTGAGTTTATATGAAGGCGAACCATTGTTGGACAGCACAAATATTCGAAGCGTAGTTGGCGCACTACAAGGTCTTCTTTTTACGCTACCTGATATTACTTTTGCAGTCAATCAGGTCTGCCAATATATGCATTCACCCACTACTGATCACAAGGCTGCTGTCAAACATATTTTATGTTATTTGAAGGCTACACATGATCACGGCATTGTGTACAAACCCAGTTCCTTTACTTTCATTACTTTTGCCGATGTAGACTATGCAAGAATTCCCGATGACGGTCGCTCCACAGGGGGCTATTGTAGCTTTCTTGGAGATAACTTAGTATCTTGGAGTTCAAAGAAACAATGCGGTGTATCTTGATCAAACACTAAGGCCAAATACCGACAAATGGCTTATATGGCAGCAACATTATCTTGGTTTCGTCACATATTTCGAGATCTTCATCTTCCTCTTAAACCACCAAGGTTATGGTGTGACAATATCAATGCCCTTACCGTTGCTTCTAATCTTGTTTATCAGGCTTGGATGTGACACGTTGAAGTTGACTACCACTAAGTTTGAGAGAAAGTGGTACATAAAGAGCTAGTTGTTGGCTACGTTGCTACTACTGACCAAATTGCTGATCTTCTCACAAAAGGATTATCTCTAACTCGATTTAGTTATCTTCTTTCCAAGCTTCATGTTTGTCAATGACCGCTTAGCTTGCGGGGGAGTGATAAACCTAATAATCCTACATGTCATCCAGGTCAGCAATCATCGTCAACTTATCAATCCAAGTTCATGTAGTTTGAATTACATGGTTCCCGCTCATAACTCAAAGTTAGAGTTTGGATAACACATAAAGTCTTCAATAGATTGAGAAGAGTCACAGTCCTTTTTCACCATGACTCTATCCTCACAATATATACCTTAGCTTCAATTCATGTTTTTGTAATTTGAATTCCTTTGTAAATAGTGATAATATATACATTGTAACTACCCGATCTTGTAAGGTTTATATATTTAAGTAAAGAACTCACTCATCATTAACTGAGTTGAGCTTAAGTTATTTCATTAGCGTCGACAGATTAGTGAGCCACTGTGGATGGAGCTCAGTGTTGCAGAGCATGAATTTTGGTGTTCCAATTATAGCAATGCCTATACATCTTGACAAGCCACGCTCGATTAGTAGAGGAGTTTGGCGTTGGTATGGAGGTTAAGAAAACAGGAGGAAGTTTGCAATGAGAAAGAGGTCGCAAAGGTGATCAAGGATGTGGTGGAAAACAATATTGGGGAAGTTATGAGAAAAAAGGCAATGGAATTGAGAGACAACATCGGAAAAAGAGATGATCAAGAGATAGATGGGTTGGTGAATGAGATGGTGCAACTTCAAATTCGTACGACAAGGAATCAATTAATTAGTTAAGCATGCAAATTAAGAGTTTGCTCACCCGCACATTGCTTTCATGTACTTCTTCACGAGTGAACGCTTAAGATTTAATTAATTGAGATAAAATTAAATATCAGTCATTCATAAATGAAAAAAAACAAATGTGTGGGTGAGCAAAGCTCAACAAGACTGATTGCACTTCTTCCAAAAAAACAAAACATCTATTTATGGTCTTCTGTGTGGCATGGTCTGAAACATGCTATGCCTATTCTGAATAATAATAGTCATTGGATTATTGGTGATGAGAGGTCCGTTTCCTTTTGGTTTGACAAATGGTTCGATGAATCTATTATTAGCCCTTGTTTATCTTCGGTCATTTCACCTAAGGTTCTTCCTCGAGTTTCAGATGTTATTGAAGTACAAAGTTGGTCTTTCCCATATTATTTTATAAATTTATTCCCTTCTGTGGTGCAACAAATTTTACGTCTACCTTTGCCCTTAAATGTCGAGGATGATAAATTGATTTGGGAGCCCTCACCTACCAGGAAGTTTTGCTTTTCTTCTGGTTATCAGCTTATTCGAAGGAAACGTAGTAACTGTGCTTGGGCTAAGGTTTTTTGGCAACATTTTATTCCGTCACGGCTATCTATTTTGGCTTGGTGGATTTTTCATGATAAACTTCCTAATGAGGGTGCGCTTCAACGACGTGGTATTTCTTTGGCATCCATTTGTTGTTTATGTCATAATTCTAAAGAATTCATTGCTCATCTTTTCTTCGGCTGTCGGATATCTACGCAACTTTGGAGGTGGTTAACATGCCATTTTGGTACCTCTTTGCCTCTTTCAGATTCTTTGGATGTTTTTTGGGATATCTATGTGCGTAAGCCCTTTTCCCAGTAGTTGCACAATCTCTGGATTTTTGCGGGTCTTTCTACTATTGCGTAGACCCAGCAGTTTCTGACACACCCCGACCGAGATCGAGGTATGCTGGCCGTCACGTGAGTGTGACGTAGCCATGTGCACAGTGCGGAAGCAGTAATAAAGAAAGAATTACGAATGAATAAAAATCAATCTTCAAAGAGTGCCAGAAAAGCTAAGCTGCAAGAACGGAAATAAGTGTCAATACACAATCAGAGCATAAATAGCCTAAGTGCAGTCATCATAAGAAGTACTAATTTAAATAACACCCAAAGGGTCCTACATATGTGATGGTCTGTCATAACCTCCGCTGTAGCCTAGTAAGTCACCAACAAACGCTACCTAAAACCTGGAGGGGCGCCAAACAGAAAGCGTAAGTGGGCAAAAACAAAGCTTTTCGAAAATCATTTCATTAACAACAGTTATAACCCATCGCCGTAAAACTTGTATATTTTCCCAGAAAATAGTATATACATATACTAAATATCAACTGATATCATCAACATCAAAATATGTAAACAAATCATGAATATGCCATGCCACATAAATCAAATCACCAGGTAAGTAATCCAAATGTAATAATAACTGCAATATCTCATCATCTTAATTGTAGCTCATAAATCATGCCTGCACACGAGCCGAACCCACTTATAGTGGTCTATACGACAGGACTGGTGTAAAACAATACGCTATAGTGCTACAATCACGTGAAGACTGTGCGAATAATCGCGGGTCACCTACGAGTCGAACCCACTGAAAGTACGACAGGACTGTGCACCTAACTTGGATCCAAGATGAGCGTGTGGTGCGGGAGGTGAACATCACGTGAAAGACTATGCCCCTAACCATGGGCGAGAGCACTAACACCGGGGTGCAGGTTGATGAGCTCTCAATGCATCTCATCATAATCATCATAACACAACTCCTCATTAACAACCCATAAACTTACCTGAGCCCCCGCAGCGTCAACAACCATGTATATACAATTCATAATGCATGTTCAATAGTATAAATATATTGGCATGGCAATTCATTGCTAAAGTCATTTAAAATGCATTTCTGGGAAAAATATTTAGCATATAGGTATATACGGAAAACCAAAAGCCCACTCACTAGTAAGTAGATGGATCATAACCTCCGTGCCTAGCCTGGCTACGCTCGTCCTCCGGATAGGTCTCGCCTATGTGAGAAACAACTATAATAACGTTATTTGAAAGCACATAAACGAAACTAGGAAATAACATCTCATACATTGCTCAATTGGGGTGTTTGAATATACCAAAGTGATCTACACAAGCTCAGGAACATCCCCATATTTTTAGAATTATTTTTCTACCCCTCACGCGCCGACCAAGGCACGGCCAGACGCGCCACCCACGCGCGGCACGTGCCTGGCACGAGGGACGGAAGTCCTAACAGAGTTAGGGAATATTCTATTAAAATTACGAAATATTCCGTCTAATCTAACTGACACCGTTCACTGTTGTTAGGAATATTCTGTCAACTTGACGGAATATTCTTCGTCTTCTCCGGCGAGTCGCCGGACGCTGGCGACTGTTCATCAGTTTCTGGAAAACCTTCTAACCTACTATTCTACCTCATTTCTGCACCATTTTTCACGTAATTTATATCAAAATGAAGCTCTCGACGAGTAGAACAACGTTATATCTGTTTTAAGCCTTGAATCCCACAAAATCACGTCGGAGGTAGAACGAAAATCCGGCCACACCTGTGAAGCTTTGTATCTGGGCTTCTCGACATCTAAATTTCACCAACGATGCACTCCGAGCATCGTGAGAAGGTCCTTAAGCCTCCTATGGTCACAGAAACCCAAGAAAATTCACCGTTTAAAATTTGATGAATAGTGACCATACCGGAGATTCGATTTTCCGAGGTTTACTCACGTTCAAACTTAACCAAAACAACCTAAAGCACTTAAGAGGAAGAGGAGATACCTTTTTGGGCTTTTAGAACGCGTGAAACCTCGACTATCGAATAGGTGCTACTGTACCTCGACGGACCTCTCGGATTCTAGGGTTTTTCGAAGGTTTCACGGCTAGATAATGACATGGTTGTGCTCGTGGACCTTCAAGGATCACAATGGTGATCTTAGTTTGTTCGATCTGTAAGGTTTTGGGATGATTTGGGTGCTGCCGTACTAGATGCAGAGAGAGAGTGAGAGAGAGGGCTCGGGTCCGAGAGAGAAGGGAGAGAAAAGGGTTTCAGATTGGTGTGTGTGCACGTGTGTCTTCCCACAGGCAATCACACAACACAAAATCTAAAACTTAGCTCCTAATTGGCCCTAAAGTAAGGTTATTACAAACCCTAACTAATTCTAAACTCTAACCAACTAACAACAAACTACTACATCCTCAAAACTAGGAAAATAATGCCATAGGTCCAAAACTATACTTTTGGGCCTCTAAATTTAGCCCAAAAAAATGAGAATTCCACCCAACGCTCAAGGGTAAAATTGTACTTTCACATTTTTGAGGATAATAAATGTACATAAATCGGGACGGGCTGTTACAATCTACCCCCTTAAGAAATTTCGTCCTCGAAATTCATCATCAAAATACATCACTGATACTCATAAAACAAGCGAGGATATATATCTCTCATCCGATCCTCAGTCTCCCAAGTAGCATCTTCCACTGAATGGTTTCTCCACAAAACCTTTACCATACGAATAGTCTTGTTCCTCAGCACTTTATCTTTCCAATCCAATATCATCACTGGTTCCTCTTCATAAGTCAAATCCGGATTGATTTCTAAGGGTTGAGGAGGTATAACATGCGAAGGATCTTAAACATAGTGACGAAGCATAGAGACATGAAACACATTATGCACCTTAGATAACTCAGAAGGCAACTCAAGCCTATAAGCAACCTGATAGGAGCATATTTATGCGACTTAGTTGGCTTGTTTTCGTGCATTTATGTTGATTGTTCGTAGTTAATTTAGTATTTTAAGCCATTTTCGTGTGTTTGTAGGTCCTAAAGGTTAAAGTAGCAAGAAAGTGCATTTTTGAGCCTTTTGGAGCAGTTTTGGGCATATTTTGGATAGCTTATGCTTGAAGCAATGTAGATGGACGAAATTGAAGGCCAAAGCATGCTAGGAATCAGCCAAAGAAAGGAAGAAAATTAATTCAAGTCAAGGAAGGAAAAGGAATCCAAGAAGAAGAAGGGTTGACTAAGTCAAAGTTTCCTTATTTTGACCTTTGACTTTCCTAATCCTAATGTACAAAGGTTTCAACTACAAAGAGGAGTCCTAGACATTTTGGGACACCTAAATCCCAACTCTAAGAGGGAGCCGCACCTGCCTTTATTGCTTTCCTTCCTTGCTGCACAAGCAAGGCACATTCCCTTGCTCCTTTGGACATTGCCACACCTTCCCCTTTACTTCCCCTTTCTTGCGCACAAGATTGCCTTTCCCCTTTCAATTTAGGACACTTTCCTTTTAATTTGGACCCAAATCAGCAAGGAAAGGCTTTTCCCTTTCCTTGCCGTGCAAGAAGAACCCTTTCCCTTTATTTTTAAGACCTTGCCGCATTTAAACTTTACCTTTCCTTTGTTTTCCTTCATAGCCGCACCCTATTACCCTTTGCCCTTAGGTTTTTGACTTTAATTCCTATTTCCCTTTAAGTTTTGGAATAAATATTGTTGCCTAAATAATCCCAGCCGTGCCTTAACATTTTCTCTATATATAGGACCTCTTGTCGCACCATTCAAGGATCCATTCACTGCCAAACACAATCATTCACACACATACACACATTCAGCTAATTTCCAAGCCTTGCCGCACCACCCTTCCCATCTCTGACCCCAAAACACATCCTAAACATCCCTCACCCTCTTGTGCCGCAGCAAAGGAGAAGAAAGAAGACCTTGGACGTGCTTGCTCTTCAAACCTTGGATTGTTGGAACGTTTTAGGTGTAATTCTTTCTTTGTTCTCAATGTTTAAGTTAAATTCCTTTTGTTTTGTTGTGAACATGAGTGGCTAAACCCCTCTTGGCTAGGGGTGATTTCAAAGCCATGATTATGGGTGCAATATGAGTTGATAAATTCCAGTTATAAATTCTTGAATCGTGAATGTAATTGGCTTAACTGTTTGATTGATAACTTATTTGTGTTTGTTGATTGAGGGTCGACACTTAATTGGCATGCATAAATCTGATGCTAGAGTATAAGGGAGTTTCACATAATCGTTACAAACTTATATTCATATGTAGTGAAGGTCGCTGGTCACGATCGCATTAAGTTTAATTCCTAGCATGAGTGACATGATGTCATAGTTGCAAGTGCTTTGTCAATGCTTATGATTGTCATTGAACGTAATGATCTTTGATTGTATCTTTATTATGATGTCATGTAGGGAACTTTTGAAGAATGCTTTGGGTTGTCGAATGATGTCATCCAATCCAATAACACAAGGAAAATCTGAGGGTTAACTAGTGATGTCACGGTTAATTTGGGGCATTGTCGTTCATAATTCAATGAAGGAGTAACTGGAAATCGATTCGTTTGCATACATGTCATGTGTGGAGAAAGAGCCTCTAGCTAGCCCATCATCCATCCAACTTTCCCAAAAACGTTTTCAATTCTGTTTTTAACTTACAACCTGTTTTGCTATTTTAAATTCGTCCAA
This sequence comes from Cotoneaster glaucophyllus, assembly GCA_036320875.1. Taxonomy (NCBI): domain Eukaryota; kingdom Viridiplantae; phylum Streptophyta; class Magnoliopsida; order Rosales; family Rosaceae; genus Cotoneaster; species Cotoneaster glaucophyllus. The sequence continues at coordinate 43,609,194 of CM070073.1, forward strand.
AACAAAACCCCCCTTTACTTTCTTGTTTCAAATTGTTTTAAACTTGTTTTGTTTGTGTTTTTAAGTGTTTTGAGTCAAGCCAAAACCATATTTTCGTCCAAAATTGTGTTTAGAGTCAGAAACTGCCTAGTTGGTGTTTTTAGGCAGTTTTGAGTGTTTTTAACCTATTTTGAGTCTTGTGAACTTGTTTTGAGTCTTTTGAATCTATCCAAACGTTTTTAACTTTGTTTTTGTGTCTTTGAGTCAGTTAGAGTCGATTAGTAATCCCTCCTAATCCTCGGCCTAGAACGATCCCTACTTGCATCTATACTACAATTCACAACAAGAGGATTTAATTTGAGTGCTTAATTAATATCACATCAAATTTTTGGCACCGTTGCCGGGGTCTAGCAACTTTGCTAATCCCCCGTTGTTTCTTTTTGTTTATTTTTCGTGTGTTTTTGTTCTGAATTGGTTTTGTTTCTTGTTTTAAGGTACTAGTTTATGACTCGAAGTTCTCAAACGGTTCGTGAGCACATCCTAGACTTTGACGATGATTTTGAGAGAACTTTGAGAAGGAGGAGAAATCAGCAAGCATCCAATCCACCTAGTCCTGAGCCTGAATTCGAAGACCAAGAAGTAGAGGAAGAGAACATTCCCACGGCACAAGTTGTGGAGAAGGTCCAAGACATGGCAGCGGACAATCGAACCATCAAAGAACTTTCTGCCTCAGGAGTGGACAATGACGTGCCCCTATGTATACAATATCCCACGGCAGCTCAAGGGAAGACAGAGGAGTTTGAGTTGAAGTCAAGCTTGTTGCATCACATCCCGAAGTACCATGGGTTGTCCATGGAGGATCCAAACAAGCATCTAAAGGAGTTTGAAGTGGTTTGTTCGAGCATGACCCCTGTGAATGTTGATGGCAGCATCTTGAAGATGAAGGCTTTTCCCTTTTCTCTCTTGGAAAGGGCTAAAGAATTGTTGTATGAACTAGCACCTAGGACCGTTACTTCATGGGAAAGTATGAAACGGGCATTCTTAGAGAAGTTATTCCAACGTCAAGAGTTATCCTTTTGAGGAAGCGAATTAGTGGCATCGAACAAAATGAAGGAGAGTCTTTCCCGGCCTACTACGAACGTTTCAAGACCCTTGTTGTATCCTGCTCACAACACCAAATGAAGGAGGAGCTGCTCATTCAATATTTCTACGAAGAACTCCTGCCCATTGAACGCCAAATGCTAGATGCCTCAGCGGGTAGTGCGTTGGTTGACAAGACTCCAGTGGCTGCCAAGACTCTAATTGCAAACCGAGCTCTCAACGCACAACAATATGAAGGTGTTGGACAGAGAGGAAGCTCACGGCAACAAAGTGTGAATGAGGTAAGTGCAATTTCTGAAATTCAATCACAATTAGCTAATCTTACCTCTCTTGTGTCTCAGGTTGTAATTGGATCAAAACCACAAGAAAATCAAGTTTGTGGCGTGTGCTCCATCCAAGGTCACCAATCCGAGACATGCCCTCAGTTGATCGAGAATGGAGGGTGGGAATCTGCCAATGCTATTGGATTCCAAGGCCAAAACCAAACCAAATACGATCCATACTCGAACACATACAACCCTGGATGAAGAGAGCACCCTAACATGAAGTGGAGAGAGCCCCAACAACCTGCACAACAAGGGGGATTTCGGCCACCACCCCCTGGAATGTTTCAAACACCATATGCACCAATGCAATCCCAACAACAATCTGCCCAAAATAACTCAGGTTCGTCTTTTGATAATGCTCAAGTTATTCAATTACTAACTACTTTGGCGCAAGGACAGGAAAATCAAGCCAACGACATACATAATTATGCCAAAGAAGTGCAAAATCAAGCCCGAAAGGTCAATGAATTGGAGAAACAAATGGGGTAGATTTCAGAGTTCCTAGGGCAGTTTAGAGAACAAGGCAAACTTCCTAGTTCAACCGTTGTGAATCCCAAATGAGGCTTTGAAACCGCTAAGGCCATTACGTTGAGAAGTGGCAAGGAAGTTGGAACCAATCCACAACCATCCAAATCTGCCCGAAAGGAAGATGAAAAGCTGTTGCTCGAGGAAGAGGAAGGAACCAAAGCCACGGCAAGGGATGCACAACCCTTGCCGCAGCCACCTACACCACCTAGGCCGTCCCAAACCACCAAGGTAAGTCTAAATTCGAATTCTTCTAGTTTTATTCCACTAAATGCGCTCTTTCCTAGCAGATTTATGAAATCAAAGAACGAAGAGGAGGAACTAGACGTTCTAGAGACATTTAGGAAGGTGCATGTCAATATCCCGCTCCTTGATGCAATTAATCAAATTCCAAAGTATACCAAATTTTTGAAGAAGCTTTATACAACAAGGAAATGGATTCGGGAAAAAGAAGTGGTCCAGGTAAGTGAGAATGTTTCTGCGGTCTTACAAAGAAAACTACCACCTAAATGCAAAGATCCGGGTAGTTTCACAATTCCTTGTGTTATTGGAAATACTAAGTTTGAACATGCTAGATTTAGGTGCATCAATTAATGTCATGCCATATTCTGTTTATGCATCTATGAATCTAGGATAGCTCAAAAAGGATGGTGTTCTTATTCAATTGGCCGATAGATCTAACGCATATCCAAAAGGAGTTTTGGAGGATGTTTTTGTGCAGGTAGACCATTTGATTTTTCCTGCAGATTTTTATGTGCTTGACATGGAGGAAACCGCCCACTCTCCATCACCGCCACTCTTACTTGGACGACCTTTCATGAAAACAGCCAACACCAAGATTGATGTGGCTAAGGGAGTAGTAACGATGCAATTTGGTGGTGATATGATTAATTTTAAAATTTCTGAATCAGTTGAGCATACTAATGATGTTCGTTCTTGTTGTGCTATTAATGTAATTAAAGATATAAGGCAGGAATGTTCATCACGAATCAAGCAGAATGGATTTCAAACCACCAAAGAAGAAGGAATTGGAGTAGGAAATTCGGTCACACCCCTCAAAAAGCCCAATCTGGCCAAGAGCAACCATTGTGCTATTCTTGACAAATCTGCCACTTCAATGCAGTACATGGGTAAGTCTCCAATCCCAATTTCAATTCCCATTTCAACTAATAGGTTGTTACCTTCTTTGGTGCAGGGACTTAATTGAACAAAAGGTGGTGAGAGAGTTCACATTGACTTAAGGAAGAAAAACACCAAAAACAGGAAGGATCACTATCCGCTTCCATTCAAGGATTCAATGCATAGACGTTTCAAGAAGCATGTCGTGAAGGCCATTCCCTTCCATGTCGTGGGCTCCAATGGAGAGTGAATGGAGTTCTTCGTCCGGCTGTAAGACGTTAAAGAAAGCGCTTCTTGGGAGGCAACCCATGAAATCAACAAAGGAAGACCGAGAAAGCACTCCATTTCCAGATTTGCATCCCTAAACCCTTTTCTTTGTTGTTTCTATTCTACCATGCTTATTGTGTTTTGTTTGTTGTTTGTTTGTTTGCTTTTGTGTGAGTTTATGTTTGCAACATTGAGGACAATGTTTGATTTAAGTGTGGGGGGGGGGGGGGGGGTAAACAAGATGTTTTTGCATGATTTTCGTGGGTTTTATTCACCTATCACTTGCAATGTTGTTTTTCACTGTTTTTATGTGTTTTTAGTGTGTTTTGAAGCCTTTTAGTGTGTTTTGACAAAAAAATCCGAAAATTGATAAAAATTTGAAAAATTGTTTTGAAAAACCCAAAAAGAATTGTTTTTTGTGTGTTTGTTTGTGTCTTAGGGTACCTTCCAACACAATGATGAGGATTTGGTTTTTAATTGCATGACTGTTAAGGAAAGTTGTGAACATGGATGGAAGTTTGATATACCTTTGGTTTATGCTTGGTTGTCGTTGTTGTTTATGAATTCACATTTGATTGCAAAGAAAAAATCAGTTTTTGTAACATGCTTGAAGGAAGGAACTCAAATTAACGCTACAACCCTGAGAGACTTAAGCCTAAAACGTTCTTTGGAGAGTTAAAAATCTGTGCATTTGTTGTTTTCTAAAGTCGTTGCATGATCTCATTATTCTTTGCTTGGTTACTACTTAGATGGCGTTTCATCATTTAGTTCCAAATACTAGAACTCATATCCGTTTCATTCAAAGCATGGTATTGAGTGCATAACACACGAACAAGATGAACATCACGTGAAAGACTATGCCCCTAACCATGGGCGGGAGCACTAACACCGGGGTGCAGGTTATTGAGCTCTCAATGCATCTCATCATAATCATCATAACACAACTCCTCATTAACAACACATAAACTTACCTGAGCCCCCGCAGCGTCAACAACCATGTATATACAATTCATAATGCATGTTCAATAGTATAAATATATTGGCATGGCAATTCATTGCTAAAGTCATTTAAAATGCATTTCTCGCCTATGTGAGAAACAACTATAATAACGTTATTTTAAAGCACATAAACGAAACTAGGAAATAACTTCTCATACATTGCTTAATTGGGGTGTTTGAATATACCAAAGTGATCCACACAACCTCAGGAACATCCCCATATTTTTAGAATTATTTTTCGACCCCTCACGGGCCGCCACGCGCCGGCCAAGGCACGGCCAGACGCGCCACCCACTCGCGGCACGTGCCTGGCACGGGGGACAGAAGTCCTAACATAGTTAGGGAATATTCCGTTAAAATTACAGAATATTCCGTCTAATCTAACTAACGTCGTTCACTGCCGTTAGGAATATTCCGTCAACTTGATGGAATATTCTTCGTCTTCTCCGGCGAGTCGCCGGACGTCGGCGACTGTTCACCGGTTTCTGGAAAACCTTCTAACCTACTATTCTACCTCATTTCTGCACCATTTTTCACTTAATTTAGATCAAAATGAAGCTCTCGACGAGTAGAACAACATTATACCTGTTTTAAGCCTTGAATCCCACGAAATCACGTCGGAGGTAGAACGAAAATTCGGCCACACCTGTGAAGCTTCGTATCTAGGCTTCCCGACGTCCAAATTTCACCAACGATGCACTCCGAGCATCGTGAGAAGGTCCTTAAGCCTCCTATGGTCACAGAAACCCAAGAAAATTCACCATTCAAAAATTGATGAATAGTGACCATACCGGAGATTCGATTTTCCGGGGTTTACTCACGTTCAAACTTAACCAAAACAACCCAAAGCACTTAAGAGGAAGAGGAGATACCTTTTTGGGCTTTTAGAACGCGTGAAACCTCAACTATCGAACAGGTGCTACTGTACCTCGACGGACCTCTCGGATTCTAGGGTTTTTCGAAGGTTTCACAACCAGATAATGACATGGTTGTGATTGTGGACCTTCAAGGATCACAATGGTGATCTTAGTTTGTTCGATCTGTAAGGTTTTGGGATGATTTGGGTGCTGCCGTACTAGATGCAGAGAGAGAGTGAGAGAAAGGGCTCGGGTCCGAGAGAAAAGGGAGAGAAAAGGGTTTCAGATTGGTGTGTGTGCACGTGTGTCTTCCCACAGCCAATCACACAACACAAAATCTAAAACTTAGCTCCTAATTGGCCCTAAAGTAAGGTTACTACAAACCCTAACTAATTCTAAACTCTAACCAACTAACAACAAACTACTACATCCTTAAAACTAGGAAAATAACGCCATAGGTCCAAAACTATACTTTTGGGCCTCTAAATTTAGCCCAAAAAAAATGAGAATTCCACCCAACGCTCAAGGGTAAAATCGTACTTTCACATTTTTTAGGATAATAAATGTACGTAAATCGGGACGGGCTGTTACAGTTTCTTACACGACACGATGATACGACACGAAAACGACACGAAAATAACGGGTTTCGGGTCAACACGATAACTAATCGGGTCATTATCAGGTGACCTGTTAAAAACCCGTTAATAACGGGTTCTTAACGAGTATACACGCGGGTAACCCGTTTCGACCCCTTAAGAAAAATAAATTATAATTTTAAAGTTTAATTACCAAAAAAAATATTATAAAATACAATAGCCATATTGTATATATTGGTATATTCTATATTAAATATTTTTTTTTTATTATTATTCTACATAAGTTAAAAAAATTAAGTTTTATTCATTTATTTATTTTTATTACGAGCGTTACTTATTATCATTAATAGGATAATTTTACTTAACATGTTGTTGTCCAAAATTAAAATCAACTAGTATAGTATTAATATAGGCAATAAGACTTCCCTACAAGTATGAAAATTGTGAAAGAATATATAAACAGTCGTGATTCATCATTCCTCCACAAGTAGACAATGGTTACACTTACTTATCGTTTAGATTTTTAAAACCCTCCAAACCATCATGAATAGTGTTTTTTAATTGAGTGTAAAAGTAATAAAATTAATAATAATTAATTATTGTAGAAGTGTAAGAAATGTAAAAAAAAAAATATACAATCACTCGTAGTGACAAGCTTTACAACTTTCGTGCAGGGGTCAACTTCGAAATCCGAACTATAATCCATAAATCTTAAATTTGTATTTAACCGTCGATTTTAGTTTAGGCTTTATTCTTTATATTAAATTTCATTTTTAAAATTTTCATTTTTGAAAACATGATCTTCTGGGGGATGTAGGATGATGAACAGTTCGGATCTTTGATATCACATCCCGATATTTACGGTTAATTGAAATATGAGTCGATGTTATATAGTTTGTAGAGACTTTATAAACACCAAGCAATATTTTCACTAACGGTAAAACTCTGAACATAATATCAACGATCCGAACCGTTCATCTTCCTATATCCTCTAATAAATCATGTTTTCAAAAAAGAAAATCTGAAAGAACAAAATTTGGTGAGAAAAATGAAGCATAAATGTAAACAATAATCGACGGTTGAATTTTGATCTATGATTTATATGATTATAGTGGCACATTTTAAAGTTAAGCAGTTCACGAAAGTTGTAAAGTGTATCATTACGAGCGTTTATATATATTTTTTCTATATTTTTCACACTTCTACATTAATTAAAAAACTATTAAAGACTTTACTTAAACAATAGCCATAGATAAATGAGAAGAGAGTGCTAATGTAGAAAGTCTCACTGAAAATATCATCAATATAACTCTTGAAGACAATATATCAAGCCAAAGTTCCAATACTGTTTCCCATGGTGATTGATGAAAATTGAAGAGTTTGATTGTAAGAAAATGTGCAAGGTTCCAAACCTTGAAACATAACTCCCTTAATTTTGCAAATCTTTTGAACATTTGATATTTTGTAATGTTCTAATGTTTTTTTATTTCTTATTATGCTCTTATTTTGGGTATGTAAATATGTAATACTTGAAAGACAAATGTGTTTTTATGTTTTGAATGTAATAATATGGTATGTATATACTTATTTAGTATTATGTTTTTCATTTGATTATTTATTGGTTTAAAATATATTTTCCTGAACGGGTAACAAGTTGGGTCATATTACCTGTTAATATTATCGGGTCGATTTTGGGTCGGGTCATTTTACCCGTTTATTTTAACGAGTGTTACACGACACGACCCGTTAAGATATCGGGTATGACACGAAAACGACACGAACACGGAAAACACGACACAAATGCCAAGTAGACTATTGCGGCTTTGGAAGGCTCGAAATAAGTTTATTTTTTATGGCCGACTACTCAGTTTTCATCGTCTCTGCATGTCTATCAATTATGCGATTGTTCATTGTGGAAAGTTTATTCCTGGTTACTCTCAGGGTTTTGACAGTCGAATCATCTCTTCAATGGGGATCCGACCTATCTCTCGCAAGGCGCCTACTATTCTTCCTGTCCTTTGGTCTCCTCCTTGGTTTCCTTGGATTAAACTTAATACAGATGGTTTATCTAAAAGAAATCCCGTCTTGCTGTTTGTGAAGGAGTTTTCAGGAATTGCCATGGTCATTTTCTTGGTGGTTTCTACTGGTTATCGCAACTCTTTTTTTGCATAATTATCTGCAATTATTATTGGTGTAGAGTTTGCATATCAACTGGGTTGGCATTGTCTTTGGTTGGAAAGTGACAGCTCTAGTGTTATTTCTGCTCTTCAATCGTCTGATTTTGATCCTCCATGGCCTCTTCGTACGCAATGGTCTATTTGTTTGGACCTCATCCAGAAAATCACTTTCTACTCATCTCACATATATTGGGAGGGAAATTTTGTTGCGGACAATTTTGCTAACATGAGATTGTCTTCTCCAACTTTAACTTGACATGATTCTCCTCTGCCAGCGGCTCGTGTTGCATTGCTTTCGGACTATGTTGGCTTGCCTGGTTACCACTTCTCAAATTAATGTGCATCTTGGCATCCAAGTTTGTCTTATTTTCTTTTTTTTTTCCCTAACTTTGTGGTGTTGCTCAACTTGTTTTGCAGGTTTGTTTTTGTTTCTAGAAGGGTACGGTTTATGTCCCCCCTTCTTTTTCATGTATTGTTTTTGTTATCTTTGTTTTATGAGAGGTAAGGTTTATGTCCCTCCTGACTAAGTGTAACTTCTTTTTTCGTTATCAATAAAATTTCTCTCGTACCATCGAGGTTTTCCAAAAAAAAATAAAAAAAGCTCGACAAGACCTATCGAACTTTTTAGGTGATAAGGGTTTAGCTTTAGCACATTATCGTTTGTGTTGAAACCCCCTGTTTCGTCCATAGGAATTCGTCTATGAGTTTATGTCCTTTAGTTCTCCTTTTAGAAAATGCAAATGGATAAATCGGGAGTGTCAAAACCATCACCCTTAATTTAAGCTTTCAACGTTTCATAATATACACATGATTCATCCACAAGTTGCAGCACCTCCATTCCAGATAAATTAAAATAGAATTCGTTTCACTTTCAAAGATTACGAACCGGAACATCAGAACACAAAGAGGTGTAAAATGTGCTCAAATGGAAACCTGAAAATGAAGACGAAGGCGAAGCACAAGCAAACAAGCAAACAAACAAACACAAACTACATAAACACAGATCCATTGACCTCTGCAGCTAAAGTCAGAAATAATGCCAAAAAAATGTGGCAATGTAGTGTACTATATCAAAGACCTTGCTGATCAAAGCCTGCTGTAGGATCTCAACTTCTAAGCAGGCCAAGGTCAGCCATCTTGTCTTCTCTGTTGAACATTTATGTCCTATCACCTATGTACTTAAACGTTATCAATTCATTCAAATATTCGACAAGCAGCGCTAGAGCCCCATCGGATTAGCAAAGATACTTGTGTCATAAATACTTGACAAGAACTGCTTCGAAGACACGAGTACAAGACATAATCCTTGTAAGCAAAGACACTACTGTAAACTAATGCGAAGTTAGAGTTATCTGTCGAGTACCAGAGATCATACTAAATATGTGCAGAAGACTAAGCAGACGGCATGTCAGACAAGAAAACAGCTTAAGTATGACTCTGATAAAGTCTCGGTCATGCCATGGGTAGAAATTGGTTCGAGAACTGTTAGGACGAAGTCTGGAAGTTGCTTTGTCTGATGGATTGACATGAGGATGGAAAAGTTTGCACAATCTTAAGACAAAAGACAGTCCTTATACCAACAAACAGTTTGCAAAATTGACAATCTGAAGCAAGATTCAAAACACAGAATGCAAAGAAACTGTAACAGAGAATGATAAACCAAATTTGATTGTCATTTCAACACGATTTCATAAATGCCTTCCACTCGTTAGCAAGTTTCAACCATGTATTTTGAACTTCTACCAACATCTAAAACTAGATCCTCCGGGGTGGAAAACCTCGACCCATTAGAGAAGAACAAAAGAATAAAAATGTTGAGGTGACAAAATCCTAGCATTCCCTTCACAATTAATAATTTCAGACAGCAAAGACACATTCACGAGACGCATTCACAAGAAATCACCAATTCATATCAACAACACAAGTTACAATTTATCCCGGACCTGCTTCATCGATCCTTCCCGTGGAGAAATTGTGTTTTCACAACTTTAAACACATACGTCCATCAACTAATTAGTAGCTTAAGAAAACTACAGACAGTAACAAAATAAATGCATCTACTTTACCAACTTCCACACATCTGTATAGACCAGTGAAAAAGAAAGCGAACCGATTCAAATCAAACGGTCCATGAAGACAGACAGACAGACAGACAGTAATTTCTTAATCAAGCAGGCTGCTGTCGATCATTAAAGCCCTTGTTCACTTCAACAAGCAACGCACAGACATCCAAATAATTTTCAAATGAATAAATTGCTGAGCAACCTTCGTGACAAAGGTCACGGTTCGAGTTGTGGAATCAGCCTCTTTCCAAAGCATGGATACTCTCGCAAAACCAAGAGCCTTGTTTGCTTGGGGTGCCATTTTTATTAAATTGCCGAGTAAATAAAATGAAAAGAAATTGAAAACAGAAAAAAAAGTACCAGAGTTTGCCAAAAAAAAAAAAAAAAATAGCAGAAGAAGGGGAACACTGCATAAACTATAGTGCTATATTTCATAAGATCAACTCAATGTATGGAAAATTTGGGGGAAATTACACATACATCAACATCATCATCATCATCATCACCATCATCACATTAACGGAGTCTTGTTCTTGACATTTCAGTCCCCATGAAAGATGACGAACAGTATGCTCCTCTATCGCCTCTAAACTTTCAAGGACATTTCACTTCCCAAATAAATTAGAAAAAAAAAAAAAAAACCCACAAGGGAAAAACATAAAATAAATAAGAGGGTATGAAATTTGTTAACTTTTTGGTTTTTTTTTAAAATGAAAATCTGTGTGAAATATGCCTGGCTCCATCCTGTTTGCCTTTTCCCATCCAATAAAGGTTGGATTTTTCGTCATTTCACAGAGAGAAAGAGCTACTTTGTAGTGCTCTCAGTCTGTGAATGCACGAAAATGTCCCTCGAAATAGAAAAGCATGGTGAGAAGGTACCTCAACCTCAGGGGCAACTGGGTCACTGCTCACAGTGGGAGAAAAGGAGAAGGACGACGACCTGTCTTTCACAGCCATTGCAAGCCAAGCGAGCACAGACAGCTCTCTCTCTCTCTCTCTCTCTCTCTCTCTCTCTCAGTCGTTTTATATAAGCTATTTTCCTCTGGGTTTTGTTGTGGGGTTCTGGGAGAGAGACAGAGAGAGAGAGAGAGAGAGAGAGAGAGAGGAGGGTGGGTTCTTGTTGGTGGTGTATAATGGCAAATTTGATTGGTTGGGGGAGGTAGTTTTTCTGTTTTGGCAGGAAACGGCATTACGCCTTTTGGATTTGGGGAGGCCGGTAAAGTGCCATTTTCAACTTTCTATTCGTTTCTTTTCTCCTTACAAACACTCGGCTCACCCTGTTGTCTTCTTTTCTTCTTTTTTTTTTCTTTTTTTCTTCTTTTTCTTTATGATGTGATCAGACAATTGTTCACACGAAATGATGGATTTAATAACCAAAAAGAAGTTTAATTAAAACAAATCCAATTATGATAAACATGTTCGTACTAGTAATAAACAGTGTATGGTAATATCATAAAAATTTTGAGTTCAAATCTTCGACATCCAAAATTATCTGCGGCCCTCGAACGCTGCATTTCCCCCTCTTCCTCGCCTGTAGTCAAGCACACAAGAGGCTGAATTAGGGTACGATTTCTACGAACAAAATCATGGAAACCTTTTGATTTTCAATTTTAATTTTTAAGTTCAGCTTGCATTTTAAAACTTGTATGGTAACTATAAAATTCAAAACTAAAAGTTAAATTTTGAAATGTAGCTTAGTTTTAGACTTCAGTTCCTTTTTTTAAGTGAAACCTAAAAACAATGACCAAACATGTTTTCAATATGCTAAAAAAGTAAAAACTAAAACTTAAAAAATAAAATGATTATCGAACAACCCGTTAATATACAAGAAGATTAGTTTATAACAAGAATCCAAAGATTATAGTCCAAAGAGAGATCGGCTATTAATTAGGGACAAGGATCCTCGCCGGATCCCCTTCGTGGGGATCCTAGGGATCAATGTATGTGGGCCGTTGATCGAAAATCGTACGGTCCAAATTAAATGCTTTTTATATTTTTAAAAGTAAAATAACTTCGTTTTGCGTGAAAAATATAAAAAAAGAAAAAACTGTGGCCGCACGATTTCGATCAACTGTCTAGATGTGTTGATCCCTAGGATCCCCATGGAGGGGATCCGGCGGGGATCCAATTCCATTAATTAGTACCTACTCTCTTATTGTTGGAGAAAGTCCTAAATTTAAATTTCTTACGCTGCTGAGTACTACGATTTAGTGACAGTTTTCTTCGCTTGTAAGTGAGAGGTCTTACGTTCGATTCTTGCCAAATGCGAATTTGAATCACATTATTGTTAACTCATTATAAGACTAAACTCATATCCTTTCCTTTAGAGTAGATAATATAGTTTGTTTAAAAAATAAATAAATAAATCCCTTACGACAATTAATGATTTCAAAAACGAAACAGAAAAAAGAAATGAGTATTAGTTAACGTGAATCCATAGATGATAAATTTGTTGATACAATAAATAGTGTACGACAACACAACAAATATTCAATTCAGAAATCAATTGACTATTAATTACTAGGAAAAGAAAAATAAAAAAATAAAAAAAAACCACAACCCTGCAGTGGGGAGGAGCAAGAGCAAGTCTCATGTATCCCCTCTCATTGTTCCTAAGTCTCATCTCTTGGAGAAAATCAAACCGCTTTACTTGTAAATGAAAAATTTTAAATTCGATTCTCAACAAACGAATTTGAACCACACTATTATTGCTAGTCGGCTAGTCAATTGTGAGACTTGACCTACTACTCCACCCTACTATCGTTTGTTCAAAAAGAAAAAAAGAAAAAAAAAGGTCCCTTGCGATGACATAGTATGAGTTATGCGTAGTTTTTAGTACCCCAATCACTTTTTTTTTTTTGCTCATCCATCAATATAGTTCATCCACCAAAATGCTTTCTTTAAATTTGTCCCTTTTTTCTAATTTTATTTCTATCCTCAATTTAATTGGGGATTATTTAGTCATCCAAATATATTAAAATAAATCAATTGTAGGAATAATCTTCATCCATCTTTGTCGGAGCGTTCATCCTCGGTAAAGGTTATGTGTGATTCGTAATCAGAAGTTTTACAATAAAACCAATTGGTAATATGGGAAGTAGTTCAATATTTATAAGCGTGTATAATGTCACTTCTTTTCTCGACATGAGATTAAGGGGGTGAATTCAATGAGGATTTTGAGATATTTTAATTCTTTTAATGAATTTAAAGGTGTTCAATTAGGATTTTAAGTGATTCTTTGAAATTCAAGGCATATTCAATCAGGATTTTAAGATAGTTTGTTAAAATCTTTAGAAATCTGGGTGTATTTAATTAAGATTTTAAAGAAATTTATAACGTTTCAAGTGCATTCAATTAGAAATTGATTTTAAAGAATTTGAAAAAGTTGAGGAATTCGAGAGAAATTGAGAGATTTCGTAGTGTATTTTAAGTATCCACAAATCTCACATCTTCTCAAGAGATTTCGAGGGAATTGAATCAAAATTTTACATGGAATCTCTACAAATCAATTAAACTCCATAAAAATCCATAGATTTATAAATCCCCTAAAATCTCTCAAATTCTCAATTGAATACACCATAATACTCTCAACATGTTGTACAAACGTCCTAATAAATCTCGTTATCGACGAACTTCAACAACACACACAATCAACAAAACCGCAAAGAGGGAGCAAAATTGTCACATCCCGGCCCGGGGTCCACCACATCCCGAGCCCGCTCCACCACCGTAGCACGATATTGTCCGCTTTGGGCCCTGACTACGCCCTCACGGTTTTGTTTTTGGGAACTCACACGAGAACTTCCCAGTGGGTCACTCATCCTGGGATTGAGCGAACTCGCTTAACTTCGAAGTTCCTACGGAACCCGAAGCTAGTGAGCTCCCAAAAGGCCTCTTGCTAGGTAGGGATGGGAATATACATATAAGGATCACTCCCCTAGGCGATGTGGGATCTCACAATCCACCTCCCTTAGGGGCCCAACGTCCTCGTCGGCACACCACGGCCAGGGTTAGGCTCTGATACCAAATTGTCACATCCCGACCCAGGGTCCACCACATCCCTGGCCCGCTCCATCACCGTAGCACGATATTGTCCGCTTTGGGCCCCGACTACGCCCTCACGGTTTTGTTTTTGGGAACTCACAGAGAACTTCCCAGTGGGTCACCCATCCTGGGATTGCTCTCGCGCGAACTCGCTTAACTTCAGAGTTCCTACGGAACCCGAAGCCAGTGAGCTCCCCAAAGGCCTCGTGCTAGGTAGGGATGGGAATATACATATAATGATCACTCCCCTGGGCGACGTGGGATCTCACAAAAATCACCACGCACACCCTGCAAACACATGCATGCACACCCAAAAACACAAAGACGATATACTGCTTCAACTTAACCTTCTTTCTGGAGTATAGTTGCAAGCGTGCCATTACTCGGCTAAGAGAGCATGAATATTTTCATCTAACCCTAAGTTTTTCAAACGAAGGAATAAATTTCATATGTTTGTTTCAGATCGAAAGAGACGTTCTTACAGAAGATGGCATCGATGTCAAAATCGTGACCTTCTGACTTTTTCAGTGAAGCAGAATGTTTAATTCGATGTACCCAAAAGTTGTTTACAGATTGGCATTTAATACGATCCAACCGTTTTCTTTTTTTTTCTTTTTTTTGGGTAAACTGGAAAATAACATTAACAAGGGCCGAAGCCAAAGAGGTACAGAAAGCCACTCCGAGCCAACAAAGACCAACAACGAGAAACAAGTAAAGTTACGACTCGAGGGCATCCTCTTGTTAGACCCGTTGAGACAAAACTATGTTGGAGGGCAAGGAGACCATCCTTGTTCAGAACACGAACAAACGAAGATAGGGGTCGTTGGACACAGAAAAAGTCGCACATCTTCGCTCCAACATGCGACGCCACAAAATCCGCTGCTTCATTAGTTGATCTTGGAACCCAAGACCAATCACACGACCTAAAATCCGCCCCAACCCTGCGAATTTCCACCAAGGTCGAGAAGACCTCCCAATTACTCTGATCAATTCTTCCCTTCAACCAAGATATGAGCTTCCTCAAGTCCGACTCCACCATAATCTTGTCGAAGCTCTTCTGCTTAGCCATCACACACACCCCTCCAAAATCCCCTTCGCCTCTGCCGCCAGCACACTGGGGGCCTAGATTGCTCTTCTCCTCACCGCCAGACAACGGAAGGCAGAGTCATGAATTACAGCGCCAATATGGTAGACGCCCCCGTTCAACTCCTTCCAACTAGCATCCACATTTACTTTAACCACTAAATACACCTTGTTATAAAATTGCAAATTTGCAATGCACCATGTCGTTCTAGATCTGAGTATTTTTTCTTAATCTGAGTATTTTTTCCTTAATATTTAACCTTAATTATTATTATTATTATTATTATTTCTGGAATAATATAAATTGTTTCTTGAATTTTAGTTTATTTTATAAAATGGTGGGAGTTGAAGTGCAGGACACTAAGTGACCCACTGAACAATAAATACTAATTGCCAAATAACTGAGGTACTCGAGTACAAGGGTTTGGTTTAGTGGAAAACAAGTAAAAGTTTGAAACTTATAATTTGAGTTTAAACTAATTTGATGCATTTTTTTGCGTTATCGGCTCTGATTTAATGTACGATTTAACTCGTGAATCAAAAATACTCTACCGCACCCACATCATGTGGTACCGAGATTGCATGTGAGGGAGATTTAGTTGGTCATCCATACATGTATATGAATTAATTATCATCTCCCTTGGAGCCCGGTTTTTGTTAGATCTCAACTTCAACCCTACTTTTTTTTCCGGGAACAAAAATTACGCCACTTTGCACCCTGAAAAAGTAGTATTGTGTAAATTCATTATATATGGTAGTTAGGGACCCAATTGTTAAGGCCACATGGCTAAAGGTAGGGCCCACCCGACGTCTGAAAGGATGAAGAACGATGACGTCTTAAAACGGCCGACAAATTTCTCGATGGCGGAGGACGACATTCAGATCCGGTTTCCGGTAGCCATCCAATTTTTCTTTCATTCAAGTACTTTATCTCTGATTCATCATGTAAATTCTTTATTTAAAAAACAAAACAAAAATAAGAGACCAGTTGGTGGCTTCGTCATGGCAGTCCATCATTTTGGTGCCTATGAAGACTCATAGAGGCATTTTTGACCACCATCGTGCGATTCAACAATGCCAAAAATAGAATCCATGACGTGCCTTGTGAAATATGATCTTGAAATTCGTCCCTAATTACTGAACCATCCTGTGATGGTTCATCATTAAAGTCTTTATCTTTATACTTTATACTTTATACCTATTTTATTCAATTTATGAAAGTGCCTCATAAAGACCAATAGAATTCTTTATAGTGTAGTTTGGACAGCAAAACTTGTATTTATGAAATGTTTTAACCACTAAAATAGTTTACCGCTTACTACTTTATATGCTTATGAAAATCCATGAACACTTACATCTTTTCTAATTGTTGTGGCATTTTTAATAATCCTCTCCACATCTGAGACCAGCAAAACCCGTGGGCCAACCCAAACACAAGTCAGAAGTTAGAAGAAGCCCCACAGAATTGTTGTCCGAAAACATCCCCATTTGATCTGCTTTTAGTTTTTACGTTTCTGATTGATTTTTTTTTTTTTTAATAAATGATATTTTTTACGCTAAAGAGTGTGAAATTGAGCTAAGTCACACAATGTGCTAGTAGTAATGTAGTTCAAATTCGCCTTTAACGAGAATCAGATCTAAGATCTCTCATTTACAAGTGAAAAAAATATCAGTAGACCGATAAACGAAAGTATTATAAGAATGTCAGACGCAAAGGTGGCAGATGGGTGTAATTAATCCAGTGTTCAATTGTTAATAAATGGTAGCAATAACATAGGCCACAGGCCCACAGCCCTCCAGAGTACTTTCTAATTGCATGATCAGTTAACAAATTATAAAAGTTGATCAAGTTTGTTAAAGCCCTAACGTCACCAGTTTGTTGTGCCCTAACGTCGACAGGGCAACTTACATAAATGGATTGTGGTATGTCTGTCCAACTTGTATTTTTATTTTAATATAGGAGGTATCCCGCCACATTGATGATAGATTAATTCTCTTTTTCATGCATCTTTAATATCATATGAGGTACAGCGTACTTTGTAACTCCATATAAAACAACATTTCAAAATAGAGTTGATGACTCCAAAAAATACATTTGTGGAAATTTGAACTCTAATTAAAAATTAAATACTTTTGTTGGCTTTCCACTAGACCCACACGCTTGTGTTGAAATTAAAACCAATGAGCAAGAAGCCCTAACAACAACAACCCCAAGAGTCCCAAAACCCATTTATCCATGGAAGTTTTAACGAAACACTTCAGGTACTGTTCACTTTTAACGAAAATGATATTTTTACTCTAAAGAGTCATTCCTGGTACTATTTACTTACAACACATTTTTATCATTTTGATTAAAACTCAAAATTTTTAAACCATTTTCAATAGTTTTTCTTTTATCCAAATCTCACCAAATAGAGACATCATTTTTAGAAACTCCAACGGCTCGAGGATTATACCTAAATGGAATTCATCAAAGTATTAAGATATACAACCCGACAGAGAGTGATCTGCCACCCCATTCTTTGTTTTATTTGCTTTGCCATTTCTTATTCGGTAAAAACAATGATGAATGGGAAGAAAAAAAAGAGACGAGCATCACTGCATAACTTGAATGCAATGAGTGCTAATCTACATTAAGACACGCAATTTTTTTTCAATTTTACGAGTGTGTTTGTTTTATTTTAAGGAGTTCCCCTTAATTTGTATAAGGCATCAACATCAATTGTGTTTTTGGTCGAGTTAACGTTATTTGTTCCATATGCAGTGGGATGATTTTGACAAGAAGAATGATAACAATATAGTTTTTCTTCTCATCGCCTGTTTAATTATGATCGTTGTTTATGTTTGATTTATAATTCAATGACAAAAAGTATAGAGATATATGGAGAAGTGAGAAGGAGAAAAATAGTCTGCGGTTCAAACTTACCATCTCCCTTTTGACAATAGTAGAAGACAGAAGAAAGTTAGCAAGATTGAATTAGTCATTACTTTACCCTAACAACTAAAAATGATTAGAAATCATATATTATAGTTAAGCAAATTAAATACAATTACCAATGCCAAAGAAGAAGAAGAAATCGATGGCAGACTTAAATTGTGATAGTGTTGAAAGTATGAATTTCACATCAGGAAAAAAAAGTGATCTTGCATGTGCTTATAAGTAATTGGGTTACTCTTCATATTGCTAATTAGTTATATGGTGGAACTCCAAATCTCTTCATGGTATCAGTGGAGGTTGTCTTGCGTGTAAAGCTCAACGGCTACACGTGCTCCACAACACCTGATTTGTGTTGTCCACGTGCTAGAATTAAATTTCAAATCGAAAAAAAAAAAACCTTACATGTGCTTATAAGTAATTGAATTACTTTATAATATTTTTTCGAATTCTTTATAATGTAATTTGAACAGAAAAACCCGTATTTATGAAATGTTTTAACTACTAGAATAATTCACCGCTTACTTCTTTACATGAAAGCTCGTGAACACCACCATCTTTACTAACTTTTATGGCATTTTTAATTTATCCTCTCTACGTCTGAGACTAGCAAAACTCGTGGGCCAACCCAAACACACGTCAGAAGTTAGAAGAAGCCCCACAGAATTGTTGTCCGAAAACATCCCATTTGATTCTGTTTTTACTTTTCTACGTTTCTGATTGATCTGTTAGTTTCAAATATAGACATTTTATATAAGGATCTCAGATGCAAAGGGAGATGGGTGTAACTAATAATTGTTAGGATAAATTACATAGAACTACCTCAATTATTTGGTTATTACCAGTTTCATACATCGTCTTTAAAAAGTTTCAATGTCATACAGTATCTTCGATGTTGCAATGTCATATCTTCCGCCAGTTGTCTGTCAATTCCTCTGTTAAATATTGACGTGGCACACTTTATATTAAAAAATTAAAAAAATATTATTAAAAACTAAAAAAAATTAAAAATATTAATTAAATATTTAAAAAAAAAGAAAAAGCCCTAGATCCCTCAACCCCCCCCCCCCCCCCGCCCCGCGGTGGAAACCCCATCCCCTTCATCATCTTCCCCATCCGCCCCCAACTTACAACCCAGAAGAAGAAGAAGAAGAAGAAGAAGAAGAAGAAGAAGAAGAGGAGGAAGGAGGAGGAGGAGAGAGAAAAAGAAAAAAAAAAGTTTCGGCCCCCCCAACCTGCCAAGAAGAAGAAGAAGAAGAGGAGGAGGAGGAGGAGGAGAGAGAGAAAGGAAAGAAAAAAAAAGTTTCACCCCCCCTTAACCTGCCCAGAAGAAGAAGAAGAGGAGGAGGGGAGAGGAAAAAAAAAAACAGTTTCGGCCCCCCAACCTGCCCAGAAGAATAAGAAGAGGAGGAGAGAGAAAAAAATAACAGTTTCGCCCCCCCCCCCCCCCCCAACCTGCCCAGAAGAAGAAGAAGAGGAGGAGGAGGAGGAGGAGGAGAGAGAGAGAGAGAGAGAGAGAAAAAAAAAGTTTCGTCCCCCCCCCCAAAAAAAAACCTGCCAGGAGGAGGAGGAAGGAGGAGAAGAAGAAGAAGAAGAAAATGTCCCCCCCCCCCCCCCCGGAACCTGCCTAGAAGAAGAAGAAGAGGAGGAGGAGGAGGAGGAGAGAGCAAAAAGAAAAAAAAAGTTTCTGCCACCCCCAAAAAAAACCTGCCAAGAAGAAGAAGACAGAGGAAAAAAAAAAGTGGACCCCGAATTTTTTTTTTTTAATTTTTTAATATTTAATTAATATTTTTTTAAATTTTTAATAATTTTTTAATAAAAAGTGTACCCCGCCTCATGCCACGTCAGCATTTAACAGAGGAACTGACAATCAATTGACGGAAGGTATGACATTGCAACAAATTCAAAGATAAGTTATGACATTGAAACTTTTTAAAGAAGAAGTATGAAACTGTTAATAACCTAATAGTTGAGGTAATTTTTTATAATTTACCCTAATTGTTAATAAATGGTAGTAATAACATAGGCCATCGCCCTCTTTGTAATTGCATGGCAGATTGGCAACGGAATCATTTAAGAAATTATAAAAGTTGATCAAGTTTGTTGTGCCCTAACGTCAACATGACAACTTACAATAATGAATTCACTACCATTGTGGTATGTCGGTCGGATTGAACTTCGCTCTGAATAATCAAAATATGGACACGTGTTCAATCGGGATTGAATGTAAGCAGCAGCCAAGTCATGTCCATGTCGGTCTACTGCTTTATTCATAGAAAAATATATGACGGTGAACACATTCTAAGTAAGATTTTCTTAAACTTGTAGTTTTTTTTTTCTTTTTTTTTTATTGAATATAGGAGGTATCCCTTTTCCATCACATATTGACAATAAACTAATTCTTCTTTCCATGTAGCTTCAGTACTACATGAGAGTATCATATTTTTGATTAACAATATTCCAAAATAGAGTTGATGGCTCTAAAGAATGCATTCATAGAAACTTAAACTCGAATTAAAAATTCTAAATTTTTGTTCGCTTTCCACTAAACCGACATGCTGGTGTTGAGAATTGAAACCAATGAGAAAGAAGCCCCAAGAGTCCACCCATCTATCTTATGGCTATGCATTAATCCAAATCCATATCTCACCAAAAGAGAGACATCATTTTTAGAAACTCCAACGGCTCGAGGGTTACCTAAATGGAATTAATTAAGTATTAAGACATACAACCCGGCAAAGAGAGCGATCTGCCACCCCATTCTTTTGTTTTGTTTGCTTTGCCATTTCTTATTAGGTAAAAACAACAATGAATGGGAAGAAAAAAAAGATGAGCATTATTGCATAACTGAATGCAACGAGTGTTAATCTACATTAACACCAGGAATTTTTTTTCAATTTTGCAGGTGTGTTTGTATTATTTTTAGAAAGAGTTGCCCCTTAAATTGTATGAGGCATCAACCTTAATTGTGTTTTTGGTCGAGTTACCGTTATTTGTTCCGCATGTAGTGGGATGATTTTAACAAGGTGAACGATAACAACATACTTTTTTTTCTCATCACCTGTTTAATTATGATCGTTGTTTATGTTTGATTTATTTAATTTGATGACAAAGCATATAAAGGAATGTGGAGAAGTAAGAAGGAGAAAAATAGTGTGCGATTATCAAACTTATCATCTTCCTTTTGACAATACTAGAACACAAAAGAAAGTGAGATTGAATTAGTGAGTACTTTACCCTAACAACTAGAAATGATAAAAATTCATATTATAGTTAGGCAAATTAAGTACAATTACCAATGCCAAAGAAGAAGAAGAAATTGACTGCATGCTTGAATTGTGATAGCGTTGAGAGTATAAATCTCAGATCAGGGGAAAGAAAGATCTTGTATGTGCTTATAAGTAATTGAGCTACTCTTCATATTGCTAATTAGTTATATGGTGGAACTCCAAATCTCTTCGTTGTATCAATGCAGGTTGTCCGCGTATGAAGTTCAATGACCACACGTGCTCCACGACACACGACTTGTGTTGTTCATGTGCTAGACTTGAATTCCAAATCGGGAAAAAAAAATCTTACATGTGGTTATAAGTAATTTAATTACTTTCCATATCGAAATTATATAGATATTATTGATATAACGTCGATAATATTAGCATAGCGTAGATATTTGGCACTTCCATTGTTAAGATGAAGTTGATATTTGGTTACTATTTCATCATCGTGAGGTCCACATCGCTCAACTAGATCATGCGCATGACCTACGCACTCAATTTAGAAAAGCTAACACGTGTAATGTTGGTCAAATTGTTATCTTAATTTGGGCATTCAAACATAGTAACATTGCCTTTATTTATAAGCTAAATTGGATTAATAGTCCACGTGATGATAAGATGTTGGAAAAATTTCTCTTGTCGTTAGAAAATTAGGATTTAAACTCCTATTGTGAAAGTTATTAACAAATTTAACCAAAGAAAGATATATATGTTAAATCTCAATTAAATGTAGAGATAAAAATGTCCAACCCGCTCTTTCTTTCTGTTAGCCTTATTCTCGGCGGGTTGGTCGTCAGGTCTTCTGACGGCTCGACTCCAAGCACGGCCGAGCGCCTGCTCCCTCGTCTGTAAGTGTTGGCTCGCCCTTGCGCTCCTCAGCCGCACTACCCTTCGTATCGGCGCAACCGGCAGACCTGACCTTGTTGTCGACCTCCTCGCCCGCCAATTCCGGAACGTCTGTAGCATTCACATTGACGAGCGCCTCAACATTTCGTTGGTGAGGCTGCATTTTGCCAACGGCTCTGGCGACAACATGCTTGATTTGAACATCTTATCGGACGCTGCTATGATTGTTAGAGTTAAACTTTTGCTTAATTGGCTTTTAATCTTCCCTGTTATTGCTTTGTTAGAGTTAAACTTTAACGTTGAAGTCTGAAATTTTTCGTTTGAATACTTAATTGAAAATTTTGGTACATTCCTAGTTTGAATGCTTAATTGGCTTTCATTCTTTCGAGTATTTCTGTATGCAAGAAGAAATCTTCTCTCTTCCCATGTGCTTATATCTCATGTGATCAAGCAGTTTCTTTTTTGGGTTGAATTTGCTAATAATCTCCACCACAAGGACTATCATCCGAATACCCTATCACCACAAGGACCTTTAATCCAAGTTGGCTTTATTTATATGGTTGGAATGAAATTCACCCGCCTCAATCTAATCTCCTTGTTAATATAACAAAGAGTTAGAGTAGCATAATTTCTTCTTAATAAGTTCCAATTTTGTAAGGGTAATGCGTGATATTTGTAAACCAAATGATGTCGATGTTGATGATTGGATTATTATAAAGTGTTAATTGACTTGCATATTTCCTATTGGTGGCACATCAATTAGTTTGCAAATTTAGTTTAAAATTTTGGCTTTCCTAGCATTATCCATTTTATAAAAGGATAATGTTAAGGAGACCAAATTTTTATACCAAATTTACGAACCAAATGATGTAGTTGATGATTGAATTATTACTTAAGAGTTGATTAGCGTGTTTATTTTCTATTAGTGACACATCATTTAATTTGTAAATTCGGTTTAAAACTTTGATCTCCTAACATTATCCGTTTGTAAATATTTTCTCTAGACCTTTTTTTTTTGTTCCCTTTTCACGTGATGTTGCTCTTGTACCCTTAAACTGGGACCCATAATTTGAAACTTCTTTTTGTAACTTTAATATGCGATTTGTGAAGTTTTAGAGGGATTAAAAACTCAACTTTATATTCAGCTTGAGCATTTTGCAGATCTGATGAGACTGAGAAAAATCTTCTTGTTTGTTGAGATGCTACGGTATAACCACGCTTTTTATTTATTTCTACGTCTTGTCTTTTTCATTACATGATCAAACAAACAAAATTTTTCTTGTCATTGTTATTTTAGACAACAAAAGAAACTTTCTCTCGTTTTCTTTTCGTTGGAGAACGGAACAAACCTACGAGCACAATAATTTTTCGATTGTGCTATCTATACACTTTTTTTTAACTCTCATACATTCTTCTCAATTTCCGGTTATCGATTCGAAGGAATTGAAAAATATCAACTGATAAAAATTAACAATAAGTATGTGAGAAGTAACAATGAGTGTGTAAATAGCACCAGCCTAACTTGTAAGCTAGTAATTTAAAGTGATTTGTAGGGTAAAACGTTATTTAGGTAGGTCAGCAGTTGGGGGGCACAAACAGAGAGTAGCTCCTCTGTTTCTATCATTGGGCATACAACCTTTAAAATTATCCAAGGCCAACTCCCACCTAAACAGTCCAGTCCAATCAATGGATGTCATAGGCCCATACGCAGACTAGACCCGAGTCTACACAATAATTATGACTAGGTGGACCGATATTTTGATATTCTTCTTTATCTATAAGTATATTGTGTTAAAAAGAAAAAACTATCCTATCCAAGGATAAAATTCTGAAGTCCATGGCATACAAGTTCTAGACAACTTTCTAAAGCACACCCAAACCTTTAGGGCGTGTTTGTTTGAGCTCGCTAGCTTTCGCTAGCTTGGACTGGACTAAACATCACTGTAATTCCGTGTTTGTTGCACACCCGGATTAGCATTAATGGGACTCGCCTACACTAACCCCGACTAAACGATTTGCTAGAGGGGCTTAGCGAGACCCCCCGAAATCGGGCGGATTGCTAAGACCACCTCTGTCTGCTTCCCCTCTCCTCACTTCGCCCCTCCCATCTGCTTCTTCCTTGCTTCCACAACCATTTTCAAACCCATATCCCGCAAAATTCAAAACAAAAAAAATTGCAGTCGTTCCATTTTTCAAATCTAGATCCAACCTGCAAAATAGAACCCAGAAAACCGAACCCAGAAACCTAAGCTTCCAGAAAACATGAAAACATGAAAATCGAACCCAGAAAACATGAAACTTCCTGATTGCAGACTTTCTCCATCTCCACCTTCGAGCCAATCACACATGCACCACAACCCCAACTCCTAAATTTTCACTTTATTTCTTGCTCTGTGGTTTGATTTTGAAGATTTGCAGTAGATTATGCAAGTTGTGAGAGGAAGTGAAGAGGGAGAGAGAGAGAGAGAGAGAGAGGAGGAGGAGGAGAGAGTCGGACAAGAAAAGGAAAAGGGAAGAGACAGGAGAAAAAGAAGAGAGTCGGACATGATAGGGAAAAGGAAGAGACAGAGGAGAAAAAAAGGAAAAGGAAAGACAGGAGAAAAGGAAGAGAGTCGGACAGGATAGGGAAAAGGAAGAGACAGAGGAGAAAAAAGAAAGAAAATAGTTTGACTAGGATGATTCTAGAAAACAAAAAAGAAAATGAAAAAAGTAAAAAAATAAAAAATGAATTAATTTTTATTATTTTTATTATCCTGTTTTTTAGTCCGACACTGCACCAAACGCTTCACTAAGTTAGTCCAGCTTAGTCTAGTCTAAGCCAGTCCAGCTTAGTCCAGTCTAAGCCAGTCCAGCTTAGTCCCTGCAGCTAGTCCAGTCCGCGACAGTCCGGCGCAACAAACGCACCCTTAACATATTTGTTTCAAACATATGTGTGTATCCTTACATGTTTGAATCAACACTAATTCCATTAGTACTACTTGCATCAACACTAATTAAAGCAACTACTAAAATACTTACATCAATACTTAACTAGTTGAATTAACACTTCGATACAATACATACGTCATACTGCCTGCTGGCGCGTTGGTAGGTAAGGCCTTTCCCGCTGCTTATGGCCGAGATTCGATTTTCGAATTCTTAACTTCAAAGAGGCCAAATTATGTACCTTTTCTTTTCTTTTCTTTTTTCTTTTTTTTTTTGGCGTTTTGATACAGATGCCTAGCTTTTGAAATTTTGAGATTAAACTTCCATGCCTTTAAATTTTTTGATTAAACATCTTCCTACAATTTAGGTTCCACATAATACAAAACTACACGATTTGCCATTATATGCGCTTTACCAATTAGCTATAAAATCTCTAGTGGTTATGACTCAGTATTCAATTTCAACAGAAATTCTTTTACAATTTAAAAAAAAAGACTTGATATTTACTTCTGCTTCTTACGTACCTTTTTCTTTCAACTCAACATCGTATTAATTGATAGCACACGCCAATGTCAAATTGCCATCGAAGATGGTGGGGTACAATATATTGTACACCTTCATTTGTATCAATATTTTCATAATTTTTCACATGGTATGTTTGGAAAGTTAGCTTCAATTGACTCAATTTCCTTTTAGATATTATAGTAGGTACGTTTCACTTGAACATGAGTACGTTTCAAATTGCATGGTACGTTTTAATTTGATATTGGTACGTTTTAATTTGACATCAATACATTTCTATTTGAAAAATAAATTGTGGTGATCCATGTCAAGAGATACAAGATGCAATATATGTGCATACTCAATAATGGTGGATATAAAGATCGTGGAATATTCATAAGACAATAAAATAGATCGTTGTTTATGAACGCCTAATCTCTCTAATATCCCTTAACAAATTGCAGCTTATTTTTAGTAGTTATTCTATGTCTCTCTCTTTCTCTCTCCCCTCCAAAAGTCTTCACGCTTGTATCTCTCTTTTGATGAACTGGGTGAGAGAAAGGAAAAAGCAAAAAACATGGTCTCTGATTTTTAGGGAGATAAATAAGAATTAATAAGTGTTATTAAAGGATAAACCGGAAATGAGGAGTATCTATCCTTTTACTTTGAAAAAAAATACATTAATAACAGATAAATGAATTAAATTAGAAATTGCTGATGTGGACATAAATTAAAGCATCCTAATTAAATTTTTAAAAGTTTAATCAAAACTTAAAAACCTACAAATGTTTAGTTTAAAAAATGTAAAAAGTAAGTGGTAGAATCTAATTTTCTCTCTCTCTCTTTTTTTTTTTTTTTCTACTTTTTGAGAAGATTAGAGCATTAATTCATGAATTTTGATACAATTGCAACTTTGATCTTTGAACTAAATAACGGTGACAACCAATTAAATAATTTGATATGAACTTGCACAGCACGACCAATTTAACAGAATCAATTATAAATGTGTTAGGTCAAAAATATATTAATTCTTTAAAAGATGTAGTAAACCTTGGAAGGAGGAATCTATTTCTATAATAATTACATTTTAATTAGAAAATTATTACGATGGATACTGTTAAAATATTAGTTTTATTGTTTTGGCTTCCCTTGTCAAATCTTGTATTTGCTACCACACATGCTCAAACTTTAGAGTTAGGGTGCAATGCTAATTTGGAATTACTATTGGGGATTGAACTTGTCAAAGCACCAGCCATCTTCATTACAAAATGTTTGAATCATACATTTGCATATGCATGTCAAGCTTATTTTTCTAGATTCCTTTTGTCTACTGTAGTTGTTTAGTCCAAATGGTTGTCAGTTTTCCGGCTGTCTAGGCAAGCAAAATAAGACAGCCTACATGGACCATCTGACACCTTTTCCCGTGCGTGGATCTCTCACCCTTGATTTGTAAATGTCTCTTTGGCTTGTGACACGTGTCTTCTTGTTCATCTAGTCTGAAACATCCAGCCCTTCCATTATGAGGTTTCAAGGTTTCATTTGTTTCTTGGTTAGGATTTTTAGATTTTCAGAAGAAGATAAAAAAGTGCATTTAGCTAGAGCTATCTGTTGAGCTTCTAAACTGAAACCCTAGCCACAAAACCATATCATGCACAAACACCCAATCACTGCATATTAGGGTTGCATTGTTTTAAATGATTTTGCATTAAGCTTTTGGTCTAAACCTAAGTTTTCATATCCATCATAGACCAATCTCTCGGATTCATGTTAGATTCTTCTTCAACTGTTTGACTGGAGAACTTAACTGGTCAGTTGAATCCAAATCACATGTGCATATCATAAAATCATATCACATCATTGATCGTGTTGTTCTTGGTGCCACAAGGTGATGAGCCAAAGAGGAGCTGCCACTTCATGAAGACCAAAGGAGTCCGTCTCGTGTAAGGCAAGGTTGCACAAAGGTAAAACTGCTTCATAGATAGGGATCTAGGAATTGAGCTTGTGTGGTCTTTGTATGAACCTTTGTTTACACTACTAGATTGGACTCAGTGGAGATTCCCTGGTTTTTTAACCCAGAATGGGTTTTTCCGGCCAAAAACTTCATTGTGTTCCATACTTTACAAAGCCTTATTTATAACCTTCTTGGAATTAAACATTGTAGGGTTTTGCTAGTATTGACACTTAATTAACCAAGTGAACTTAACTCAAGTACTAAGACTAAAACTTAACTGAAATCCACATTATTAATTTTTGACCTTTTAAGTTTGTTTGATTTATATGCTTATGGGATTCTAACAATTTGTACTAAGTTGACTAGTACGTTTGGCTAGTCAGTATAATTGCTTTTAAGTTTTTATTGTAGGGTATTCCACCTGGTACCAATTGCAATTGGTAACAAAGCCTTGTTCTAGACATACATAGAGTAATCTCTGGGCTTTTACTAGTATTGGGTGGTCTCACATCATGGATCGTGATCGTGTTGCTGGATCGTGTAACTCTCTTCCATTATTTGATGGCGTGAACTATGCGACATGGAGTGAGAAGTTTGAAATATTCCTTGAGGCTCAAGATTTTCTTGCTATGGATTATCTTACTCTTGAGTGGAGGGCTCTTTCTAGAGCTGTTGATGGAGAGTTGGTGATCAAACTTAAAAGTGAATGGACTGCTGGTGAAGTGATATATGCCATGGCAAACAAGAAGGCAAGAAATGTCATTGTATCTGCCATATCGCCAACTCAGTTTGCTAATATTCGTTACTACACAACTGCCAAGCAAGCTTGGGATAAACTTCGAATCCTTCATAAAGGTGACAAACAAGTGAGAGATTTGAAGCTTCAAATGACCCTCTTAAAGTTTGAATATTTAAGAACGCTTGAGTCCAAAACCTTCTCAGCCTTCTATGAAAAGGTTAAAAAGTTGACGAATGAAGCCTTGGGATTAGGGAAACCTATATATCTGAAACAACAATTGTTCAAAAGATCTTGAGATCTTTGCCCAAGAAATTCCAATCAAAGAAAGCTGTCATCCAAGAGTTTTAAGATTTAAATGAGATTAAGCTCATAAAGTTAGTTGGAAAACTCATTACTTATGAGATAGAGCTTGACATGGATGATGGTGTCTCCAAAAAGGGAAAAGATGCTGCTCTTCAAAGTGTTGATAACAGCAGCATTACAAGTGACTCTTATGATTTGCTCTCAGATGATGATCTTGCCCTATTTGTCAAGCAATTCAGAAAAGGTCACAAAAACAAAGGAATGGACATCAAGTGGTCTGAAGGGTCATCAAACAATCTTGGAAAACTACTCTCCGGTGAGAAATATTGTGATTCTTCAAAAAAGAAAGACAAAAGTCTATCCAAAGTGTCTGGGTCTTGTTTTGCGTGTGGTGGAAGTGGGCACCGTGTAGCTGAATGTGCCAACACCAGACTTCTTAGTAAGAAACGTGGAAATGCTATGATGGCTACTTGGAGTGACAATGATGAGCAAGATTATGAGATTATGTGTCATCAGATAATGAAGATGAGATTATTACATTTGTTGCATTTGTTGATGAAACATCATTAAGAGGAAAAGACAAAGTATTGGATGATACTAATGTATCATCATCTCAGGAGTTATCCAACTTGTATGAATCTCTATTTGATGAGATGTGTGTTGCAACATTGGACAATGCATAACTTGTCAAAAATGTGTGTGTTACAAGAAGAGGTTGAGTCTCTCCGTCTGGTCAGAACTGAACTGAGTGACAATGTCACACGGTTAGAAGATGAACTTCACATGTTGAATGAAAGAGGCTCCTATGGTGATGATGATGAAAGGGATGACCTAATCGCCTTTCTTGAAGATCATGTTCAAAGTTTAATAATATCACATGAAAGTCTGCTTCATCAAATTCATTTGCTACGGGAAAACAATGAATTGTATAGGGAAGCTAATTTGAAGCTGACTTCTGAATTGAATGAGGCTACATGTAAGTTAAACTGTCTATCTATGGGTGCTGACTCATCAGAAAGTATTCGCTATTGGAAATCAGTTTGAAGGTGATGATGTGGTTGCTTGTGATGAAAGTAGTTCAAGTTCCATGAAGTGCATGCTTCTAAGGAACTTCATGTTATATCTCTTTTGGCTGACTTTTTTCAAGGTGTAGATTCGTCCCCAAATGTCATCATTGTGGTGATCTTGGCCACATTAGACCTAGGTGTAGAAAACTACATCTGGAAAGAAAAAAAATGATCTAAAGGAACAAGTGTTAATTCTTTAAGCTCAAGAAATGTCAAGTCAAGTTCAAGTGGCTTTCAACATGGATTTGGGAAGTGTTTGATTGCTCAAAGTTTAACATCATCATCTAGGTCAGACACCTGACACTTTAACAGTGGTTGCTCTCATCATATGATTGGTGACAAAGATATTTTTCTATCTCTTGTACCATTCAAAAGTGGTATGATTGAGTTTGGTGGATGAGATAAGGCTAATAGTATTGGAAAATGAGTGGTGAAGATTCCTGGACTTCCTATGCTTAAAGATGTTTGCTATGTGGCTGGATTGTCAACTAATCCCTTTAGTATTGGTCAACTCTGTGACAAAATTGCTAATGAAGTTTGTTTTTCCTAGACGAGTTGCAGAATTGTTGATAAACGTGTGAAGAACATGTTGGTGGTTTTAAGATCAAAGGAAAATTGATATACAATTGTTGCCTTTAAGTGTGATGATTTCTCAGGTTGGAACATAGATCATTTTCAGCAAATGGTCCAATGTGGAAAATTACAAGTCTTCGTCTCTGAATGTTTCTTGTGTGAACCTTACATCTTGGAAATATATTCTGTTGTATTTCACTCTGGGGAACATTGCTCTATTTTTGCAAAAGTCCATTATCTAGAGAATGAAATGCGAAATACTCAAACTCCAACTTTGTTTCGTGATGAGCTGCCCCTCATTTTGGTCGCTAAATGTATCACAACACCAAGGTATGCTTCTCTCTCACTTATGAATGTAATTCATCCATATGCCTTGTTTGTTTACATCTTTGCATCATGGGTTGTTCCTCATTTTGATAACCTTGATTTTGCCCTTGATGTATATTCTGATCAAGATTATGCACTAGTTGTTTGGTTGAGTGTTGTAAAATATTTAATCTCCAAAGGTCTTAAGAACAAATTTCCTACTCTTAAGATATTTTTGCAAAGAAATGTCTTTGATATAAACTTGATGTCATGTGAGAAACAGCTAGCAGTGAATTTCGTAAGTCTCTTGGAAAATCGAAGACACAAAAATCTTCGATAATCTGTTGACTTCTGTGCTTTTGACTAAACAGGTTGAGTAGCCTTGCTTCCACTTTGTTATTATTCTGCATGTTTACTTTTCCTATTCTTGTATCTGTCTTGTCAATCATCTCATCAGTTAAGTCTGTTTGTCACTTTGTGCACTTCTTAACTATCCCACATGTTAGCATTTTGTGGATTAACCTTGACTAATTCTTTCTATGTGATGTCAAAAGTTCTCCTTGTTATGGCTATTGGCTTGTGAAAAATCTTTGTATCTTTTGACGAAAGCACTCGTTGATTTAAGGGTTAAGCTTATTTTGGTCGTCATTGACGTGTAGTGTCAACTATTCTCCATAAATTGGGCTAAGTGTCTTTTCTAGTGCAAAACACCACCTAGTTTGTTTCTCATTGTGCTCAGATCCCCTCAAAAGTAGAATTATGTATCTGAGCTTTAATCTAATCACTCAAGATAAAAGTTCTCAAAATTTCAAAAAGAGGAGAAGGAAAAATTCCAAAATTCTCGAAAATATTATCCCATGCAATGTCATGAAAGTTCAGGTCTTTTCTCTCTATCTCTAGAAGGGCTCTGTAATATCCCTCATTTAATTAATAGTGAAGTGTGATTATAATTGTTTCTATACAAAATTTTAGTATGCTTAGTTTTTATTTGTTTAGTAGCTTTTAATACTATACTTTTTATTTATCTATTTTTATTGTTATTATTATTATTGTTTTAGGGCAAATAAGGATTTTTTATTTTAATTTTTTTTGGGTACAACAATTAAGTAGTTTTAAAAAAAAATTACAAAAGAAAGGAAAGGAAAGTTCTTTCACTTTCTTCCTTCCTGTGCGATACAAACAAGGAAGCTATGAGAAGGTTCATGGCTCTTCCATAGCTTTAGGAAAATTCTTCTTTCCTCATACTTAAATCGGGTAGAGATTAGGAAATGTTGTGATAGGTCGAGGTTTGATTGATCTAAGGAGTGTGCTATAGAGAGTTGTTCATCTCCTGTTTCACCAAGGAGTGTGTTCGACAGAGGGTGAACTGAGAAGAGCCACAGAGGTCTATAAGCAGGAGGTGGATGGCTTAGGAAGCTAAGTTTTCATCATGACTCTGATAGGATTGGGTAGGATTAGAGAAACTATAAAAGGGGTTGCAGAGAAATAGGAAAAACATCAGAAATCGAAAAGGGGCAGAGAAATTGAGAGTTAGAGAATGTGATTTTGAAGGAAGGATTCAGAGATTTGAAGGATTTTCTGGAGATGTAAAGCACTGTTCTTACCACATCTAATTTCTATCCCAGATTCCTTTCTAGTCTTCTTTACCTTATTTGAGTGGCATTTTTTTTGAGTTATAAGATTCTAGAATTTATGTACTTTCTTTAGATGATATTAATTTTGTGATTAAGCACTTAGTTTGGTTTCTAATGTGTGTTACTTGTGTTTATACTTTTGGTTGTATTTTTTTGTGTTCTGATTAGGTTCTTCAGAGGAGCAAAATTAATCGAATTCAAGGTAGGGGGTTCTGGGAAACCTTCTATATGTATTAATCTAATTATTTCTTACTTAAGTACACATACAAGTTTGATATTCATATTGAATTCCAGTTGAATATGAGTACTGTTTTCTGATGGTTGTTTGAGTATAAATGTTCGAAATGAAATTTAGATTCATGATATGGGAGTAAAGTGGGATTGTCTTTGGGAATTTAAGGTAGTGACTATTAGTTTTTTATGTAGTTGAGCCAAACTCCTAGTAGGTACCAGGTCTCAGGCGAGCCCACAGTGCACAGATTCTTTAAGGGTAATTCGGGACTGGAGACGAAGAGTTTAGGCAAGATGACTAACAAAAAAGGGAGTTCAGGGATGTTTAGGGATGGGGGTTAGTTCATATACTTAAACACTCGAGATCCAGTGGTATAAGTAAGGAATGGGATGTACAAGGTCTGGGTGTTTACTTATGTGGATTAACGGGTATAGTTAAGGCATTTGCATTGCATTCTTATGCCTCATTCTGATTATAGTCTTAATTCTGCTATGTTAATTATTCTCTGTTATTTTAGTAATGAAGGTATAGGTCCCTACTGAGCTTTTTAAGCTCACCCTAACTAAATTTTGCAGGTACAGAACCAGAAACCTAAAAGTCTGCTTGATGTCCGTTGTGTAACTATGTATAAAGAAATAAAAAGATGAACTTGTTGGCTTTTGCTTTCTTGTTTGAATAAAGAACTACTTTTGTGTGAACTTTGAGTAGTTCATAAGTTGTAATTTTGGCAGAAATTTTCAATAATGATATGTTGTTCAGTTGAATTATATTCCAAGTGAGTTAAACCTGTTTTTATTTCAAGTCACAGACTTAATTATATTAGTTAAGTTATAATTAAGGTGTGATTCACGTTCTAAACCAAGGTTTACGTTAATCCTTGGGTTGGGGCGTGACAGGCTCAAAATGTGTCATAGATTGCTAAAATACAATTCTCACCAATCTTATTTTTGGTCATGTGCTTCATATCACTTGCAAACTTAAATGTTCTATTGGGTTGGGTTCCTTATTGTGTATAGTTTTGTGTCTAGATAGTTGTTCAATTTATGTTGTAAGGGTTGGTTCTTAATCTCAATGGGTTATTAAAAGTTTGGTGAGCCCTTCAATTAAATCTTTGCTTAGTTACATGAAATTATGCTTTTTCAATGGCTGTCACAAATCATTTTTCCATACCTAGACACATCATAGTTGTAGTATAAACATGTTAATCTGTGTTGTGCTATCGTTGTGTGTCAGCAAAGATTTGTTTATGAAGTATTGCATTGATGTTTTCTTTCAAATGTACTTGCTTGTCAAATATCTATTATCAAAGTCGTCTTGGAAGCCTGGCTATTAAATCTGTTTATTCTGGGTTTGTCTTTGTGAGATTCTCAGTTGGCTGTATCTCGAATGGTACTAGGTTTGTAACCATAGTTTGTTTTCTTTTGTGTGTGTGATGTCTTCTCCCTTGGTTACAACTTGTTTTACCAAACTTGTTTAGTAGTGGTTAATTTCAACATTCTGACTAGTCAAGTGTTCTAATCTGAAAAGTAAGGTTTATTAAGGGTATTTCTATTTTTGCACGTCTGTTTTAACTATTGCATCTCATCCGTTGGTTTTCATCATGCGGCGTAGACTTCTTCACAATGTCTTAGGTGTTTAACCTTCTCTAACCTATCTAGGTTTTTACCATACCTCACTTTGTGCCATTTGCCTTGGTTGTTTTCCTTCCCTCATTTCTCAATCTTTTAAACTATCTAGCTGGAAAGGTTGCTCATCCATGGCTATAAACACTGACTCTCCCCACTCTTAGCCCACTCGTCGTTCCACTCGATCTCAGATTGCGAGGAACTCCTCTAGAGCTATTTATGGTGAACAAGTTCCCATTTTCTCTTCCGCTCGAGGTAATAATTTCTTCTTCATGATGGCGGCTTAAAAGGTCATGCCTAAACGAATGATCTTCCCTTGGCTGACGCTATCATTTCCGATAACCTAGTTGAAAGGTATAGACTTCATAGGGTAAACTCTCATTCTCTTAATTTCTATCTATCTATGGTTCAAGAGTTTTACTCTTTAACATTCCGTTGAATTTTCCTAACTCTAGTGGGGTTGTTTATGTTCGTGGTGTTATGGTTGCTTTTGACCCGTCTATTATTTGCACAATCCTTGAACTTGATATGTCTTTTGCTTTCCTATCATCAAAATATAATGTTGCAACCAGTCAGTATGACTTAAGTGCCTACCATCGTGAGGCCTATGTTTATCCGTCTATTCCTCTAGTTAAAGGTCAAATGTCAAAGTCTCGTCTCAAACCTTTCTATAAGATTTGGTTTGATTTTATCCGTAGAAACATCTTTGGAACGTCGAACAATGGCAACCATACTCTTGAGTCAGCTAGAGTACTATTTGTTATGTTGACTCACTATGATGTGCATTTTGGCTTTTTGATTTTCAAATCAATTATGTCCAAGTCTAAGCGTGTTGAAACCCATCAGAGATGATCTACCACTCATCCTTGTCTGATCACTCAATTATGTGAGCATGCTAGTGTCAAAAAATGTCTTGAAGATCTATGTCCTAGAACTACTAAAGACCTTGACAAAAATATGATGA
This sequence comes from Cotoneaster glaucophyllus, assembly GCA_036320875.1. Lineage (NCBI taxonomy): Eukaryota > Viridiplantae > Streptophyta > Magnoliopsida > Rosales > Rosaceae > Cotoneaster > Cotoneaster glaucophyllus. The sequence goes on from CM070073.1 coordinate 43,644,206, forward strand.
ACCTACGTAATGTCATGTGTGCTATAGCTCAGGGTGATCATAAACCAGTCACTCCACCAAATGCCTTATAGGACGAAAAAATAGCATATCTTGAGTCCGAAATCAACTCTCTTCGAAAGTAATTTGTTGATTTTAAGTCTTTGGTTGGTCAATCTGCGTCTTCACCATTTGTCAGTAACTCTTTCTCTACGCCATCTCTGAGTCAAACCTCTCTGAATCCTCAATCGTTTGCCTCCGAGCCTTCTCTGAATCTTCCAAAGCTTGTCTTTCAACGTCTCGTGGATCCATCTTCTATATCCTTTCACACCGCTGTTTTCTCTAACCATTCAAGTGTTGTTACTGCCAAGATGGCTGCAATCTATGCTGCTAAAGGAAATAGAGTGTCCATCAATGTCCATCGACACTTTTCTTCCACTCTTACCTCAAAGGGCAAGCACATCCGGTTCACCTATTCTTCTGATGAAGATGAAGATGGAGAAGGTCGTGGTCCTGGTCCATGCTCTGGAGTTGTTCCTGTTGAAGATGTCATTGCTGCTAGATCTCATGTCTGCTTAGAGGACTCATCACAATCAGAGGAGTTCTAGGTTTATAGGGGAGCACCTGTAGGGGTTTAAAATGCAAGTGTTGTGGTGGAGTTTCTTATTTGTTAAACCTTAAATAATTTTGCAGAAGTTGAACCTTCAACTTTTTTTGGGCTTTTGATGTAATTCACCTTACTACATTTGTTTTTTTGTTGTTCTTTCCTGCCTACTTAAAACTTCTGAGCTTAAATTGCTAAATATTTGACTTATTTGGTATTGCGAATTGTACCTATTTAAGTTCTTTTGGTGGTCCAATTTGCATTGTCCCTTCATTGTTATTCTTTACCAGTGTTTGTGCTTATCTGTTTATCACTTTCTTCCTTTGTCTTACCATGACAAAATCGGGAAGAAAAATTATGTTTTGGAATATACACCTATTGGTATCACTTGAACTTACTATGTTGTTTTAATCTCATAACCCATGATGAACCTTACTTGTCTCTTGTCGAGAAATATGTGTTGTTGCTGGAGTTGTTACTTGCCTCTCTCTTGTCTCAACTTGGTTTCTTGAGTAAGGGTGATGTCTGAATTAGTTATAGGTTTGGGGTTATTTTGTCAAGGAAAGCCAAAGGGGAAGATTGTTAAATACTAGTTTATTGTTCTGGCTTCCCTTGTCAAATCTTGTATTTGCTACCACATATGCTCATAGTTTAGAGTTAGGGTGCAATGCTAATATGGAATTATTACTAAGGATTGAACTTGTCAAAGCACCAGCCATCTTCACTACAAAAGGTTCGAATCATACATTTGCATATGCATGTCAAGCTTATTTTTCCAAATTCCTTTTGTCTAGTCAGAATTTTCGTCTGTTTTCCAGTTGTCTAGGCACGCAAAATATGACAGCCCACATGGGCCATCTGACATCTTTTCTCGTGCGTGGATCTCTCACCCTTGATCTGAAAGGTCTCTTTAGCTTGTGACACGTGTTTCCTTGTTCATCTAGTCTGAAACATCGCCCTTCCATTAAAAGAGGTTTCAAGGTATCATTTGTTTCTTGGTTAGGATTTTCAGATCTTCAGAAAAATAGTGCATTTAGCCTAGAACTACCTCTTGAGCTTCTAAACCGAAACCTTAGCTATAAAACCATGTCATGCACAAACACCCAATCACTGCATATTAGGGTTGCATTGTTTTAAAATAGTTTTGCATTAAGCTTTTGGTCTAAACCTAAGTTTTCATATCCTTCATAGACCAATCTCTTGGATTCATGTTAGGTTCTTCTTCAACTGTTTGACTGGAGAACCTGATTGGTCAGTTGAATCCAAATCTCATGTGCATATCAAAAAATCACATCATATCATTAATCGTGTTGATCTTGATGCCTAAAGGTGATGAGCTCAAGAGGAGTTGCCATTTCGTGAAGACCAAAGGAGTCCGTCTCGTGTAAGGCAAAGTTGCACAAAGGTAAAGCTACTCCATAGATAGGGATCTAGGAATTGAAATTGTGTAGTCATTGTATGAGCCTTTGTTACACTAGTGGATTGGACTCAGTGGAGAGTCCATGATTTTTTTAATCCAGAGGTGGGTTTTTTTTTGGGCCAAAAACTTCATTATGTTCAATACTTTACAAAGCCTTATTTATAACCTTGTTGAAATTAAACATTATAGGGTTTGCTAGTATTGACACTTTATTAACCAAGTGAATTTAACTCAAGTACTAAGACTAAAACTTAACTGAAGTTCACATTGTTAAGTTTTGACCTTTTAAGTTTGTTTGATTTATATGCTTGTGAGATTCTAACAATCTGTACTCAGTTGACTAGTACATTTGGCTAATCAATATAGTTGCTTTTAAGTTTTTATTGTATGGTACTTCACCTGGTACCAATTTTAAATACATTATTGATCAAAATACACGATTGATTATATTGTCCCAAAGAAATATACTAATTTGATATAGTAGGATTTGTTATAAAATTATAAGATATTTACAAATTGAGTCAATCCCACTACATCAAATCGTTTCAAATATAAAATTATTTACTCAAATTCCGCAATTTTGTCTCATTGGAACTCAATTTTTGTTTCAATTTGCAATTTTCCATCAATAAATCTGTTAAAACTCTGACATAGTGTAAGTGGCAGCCTTCTCATCAATTAAGTGGAACCTTCTTATGCCACGTCAAAGTTTTAACAAATTCATTAACATAACTTAGGCCGTTGGTGTAATACCCCGTATTTAAAAAAATGATTATATATAGGTGTGTGTGTGTGTATGTGCGAAGTTATGATTTTATTGGGTTTCTTTTTATACACTATGTGTACAAGAACTTATACTTTTGATATGTAAACTAGTGTCAACGTAAGTTCATTTTGCTGCAAGATTATTTAAAAAAATAACTAGTATTATTTCATGTTCGTATGTAATTGGAGATTTGAATTGGAGAAGGGGATTATGATGAGTTTAGCTTGATTTTTCTCACAAAGGCTAAGTGGCGTTTTGGCAACCATTAGAGAATAAAGAGGAGGGGTTAGTCACTACTCTAGATAGGTTGAGGTCGGATTCTATATCTTATGAAGTATGGATATGGCCTTTGGGTATTTGTCCACGTTGCATGATAATTTTTGTTTATGACTAACTTAACACATGTTGCTTTGCCATATCAACACATACCATTGTCAATGATTAACTTCACATTTGGTTTGTTTCTATTGGAAAACATATTAGGGCTAATGAATAGCTTAACATTTGTTGTTTTTCATTAGACCACATTTCATTCTTAATGATTAGGACAACACTTGTTGCCTTGTTATTGGAACACATTTTATGGTGATGATTAGCACAATACTTGGTTTCTTTCTTTTGGCACACTTGGGAGATTTTTTTGGTTCTTTGTAATTTTGTACCAAATATTGATGAAATGACAATTTTACCCCTGGAAGCCTACCCTATCTGGATCCCTTTTCAAATTTCTCTCATCTCTCTGCCTGCCATGTGGCATCCCACTAACTCATCCCTATCTCTCTCTTTTTCTCCTGAGTCAACACTCTCATTTCTCTCTCTCACACATTCACACTCTCAGACCTTTCCTTCCTCTCCATCGTCTTTGTGAAACTCTAGGGCACCCAGATGACACCCAACCCAGGTCCGGCGAGCCCGTGAGTCTCGAGCAAAGATCCGGCCGCCTACGGCCACCATTGGACGTTATCAAGGTACGAAATCCCTTCCCCTTGTCCATACCTTCTTTTTGGTAGTTAGATCGTAGGGTTTAGTGGTCAAATGACGACAATCGAAAATCGGGAGGCTCCGACCTTCATCCCCGGAAGAAACGAGTCGGCTAGACTCAACCCAAACCCTCCGAAAGCCCAAAACCAAAACCCTTGTTATTTTAGGCCTTTGGGCCGTATAGGACTCGGGCCTTTGGCCTGTTAACCCCAGATCCAAACCCATTTAGTTTTCATTTATTTTCTTTTTAAAAACCTAAAGGCACTTGGGCCGGGCTTTCAAGCCCAAGCCCCTTATATGCAACCCAGGGTCATCAGCCCGTTGAACCTAAAACCCTTTTCCCTTAGGCCATGTCACTAGCCCATTTACCCAAAGCCCAAACCCACAGAACCCAAGCTCAAACCTATTGGACCCAAGCCCAAATTCGGTCCAACCCAGTAGCCCAACCGCGCGTGGCCGGCTCATGGGTGCCTGTCAATGCAGGCGAATGGAGCACACGTGCCACCGTCCACGACGGCGGCGCATGGCCGCCGAAGCCACCACCTTTCGACGGCGCCTGAGGGCGCGTGGGGGTACTCAAGGTCCTCTTTTATGTTTTTCAACGTCCTGAATCCGTTTATGATGTCCGTTTCATGTGCTTAGGTGCAATTATTAACGGCGTTTTCGTCCTTCCTATTTCGTACGGCTCTTCGACGATAGAGTATCTGTGAGTGAACCCCTTCTAAAATGCATGTTTTAATAGTATAAATGCATACATGAAAAACATGATTTAATGGTTACGTTTATGAAACGTTTTGTGAGTAAATTATATTTACATTATATGATTATCATGCTTACTGAGAATATTTTGGAATACCATATTGCATCGAAATTATGTTCTTTGTAGTATATATATGATGGATGACCATATGCTATGAAGATGTTTTGAGATAGATGTACCTATGTTTGGAAAAACTATGTTCAATGATTTTGTGCGTATTTAGTGGTCACTGTTCTGCCTACGGGCGAGGGAGATATATGGCTTCGGGCCGAGGGAGATATATGTAGATGGCTTCGAGCCAAGAGATACGTACTAGCTTCGGGCCGAGAGATACTGATAATGATACCACTAGTTAGCACATTACATACGAGATATGTTTCATGAAAGGATTTATGGCATGCTTGGGTTTTCGGAAAACCTCTTACATATTATGCTATTGAGTCATAAAACTTTGGGGGTTAGTATATTGATAATTGTTTTAATATTATACATACATATATATATATATATATATATATATATATATATATATATATATATATATATATATCAACTTGGTCCACTCATGTTTGTTTTACGCCCCCTCAGGACATAGGAACGAGGCTTACGACTCGCGCTACGTACCTCTACTTTGACATCATTGTAACAACACCTTCCGTTATATTCTGAATTAGATGTATGCTCTGAACATGTCATGCAATATCACTATCTTCACGCAGAAATAAATAGTCACCTCTTATTATTTTGCTACAATTTATATGCATGATTTACATGTTCTCAGCATATGCATTCATTAAATGGCTTGCGTCACCTCGGGTGTCGGTCAACACGTGGCCATCCCGATGTCCCCCGGACATCGGGATCAGGGTGTGTCAAGGAAGATGTCATGCAATCTCTATAAAGGAAGGAGCAAGAACCAACGGAAGGGACATGGAGAGAAGAGATAGGAAGAAGAAGAAAAAAGAAAAAGAACAACTCCAACAAAAAGCCATTCTCCCTTTCATCTTACCTCTTACCTTTCTTTCACATATTGTTAAGTCTTTAAGCCATCTTTCATTGTATTTGTAAGTCTCTTATATAAAGTGAAATACAATGAAAGCAAACCCCAGTGGATGTAGTCGATCTGGCGAACCACTTAAATCTTGTGTTGTTTATGCATTTAAATTTTGAGATCATTGCCATGAGAAGCACTCCCACTAAATCATCGAAAATCTCCATTTACTTCCCTTGAGAATGTTGTAAAATAAGAGAGACAAATCCCAAAAAATGCATGAGAGCTTACCCAATAGAATTGCTCTATGGAACTCAAACGGAGTTATGCATCAATATCACCTAGAGAGAGAGATGGAGTAAAATGGTAAAGTAATATTTCTCAATTAGATTGTTGCGTGTTATCCATACTATATATTATTGATAATATAATTCAATTTTGGCTACTAACAATTTAATTAGTGTTGCAGATATAATACAATTTTGGCTAATAACAGTTTGATTAGTGTTGCAGATGTTATAGAGCATGTGATTATTGATATCCTTATTACAAGGCATATCCATAAGCATTCTTGCAAAGCAAGAACAAAAGTTGTGTTATGTCAAGTGCTCACTTGTGTAAAGTGTTTAAGTTATGAGGATATTCAAGGGCTGAAGTTTGCCTTGAATATAATTAATGAAATTTTGTATATGTCAAGTGTCGGGAGAAGGGCTTGAATATACAATTGGGCGTTGGGGGAAGTGCCTATATGATAAAGTGAAAACTGAGAATTTAATTACAAAAATTGGGTTTAAGGATGAACGAGAGTTAATTCATATTCTAAGGTATTCGAAGCCAAGTGATATAAGCATGGTATGGGACGTGCAGGCTTAGGTGCCTTAGGTATATGTCAGCGGGATTGGAAGGGAGTGAGTACATTCATCCATCACATTTGCATATATTTTATGTATTTGCAAGAATTGTTACAATTTAATCATTATTTAATTGGTAGTTCTTGTTGTGAATTCATTTGTACACTATTTTATTCCGATGGATAAATTCTATGTAAGATTTTGTTATGTGATGTATGTTTAATCATTATAATTTTGTTTTATTTTCCACCATATTTTGGTTGTAGAATTTATTTCTATAGCTAAGATATGTTTCACACCCTAGCTCGTGAATAGTCCTTATTCGTGGGTTGGGGCGTGGCAGTTGGTTGGCTTTGTAATTTGCTTTAAGTTTTAATGAATCCTAACTTTTCGTCAAAAAAAAAAAAGTTTTAACAAATTTATTAACATAACTTACAAAAAATGACGCCACTTGTAAGTGAGATATCTTAAATTCGATTCTCGTCAAATGCGAATTTGAATTACATTATTACTAATTCATTATGAGGCTTCTAAGCCATCCCTGACTATGATTGAAGTTTTTTTTTTAGCAAACGATATCATCTACACTGAGAGAGAGGGCGTGAGATTAGCCTCATAATAGGCTAGCAATAATGTGGTTTAAATTCACATTTGGTGAAAATCGAACTTAAGACCTTTCACTTACAAATAAAGAAGAATATCACTATATTGTAATATTTAAGCGGTAAGTTTGTTAAGACAAAATAAAACTAAATTTAAATTCTCTGGAGCGTCATAAAAATAAACGGATTATTTTCTACTGGGGTTCTGTGCACCACGATGGAACCAAAAAACAATCTAAACTGACACTACCCCACTTGCCCACCACTAATTTACTGGGAGGAATCCATTTCCTTTAAAATACTACTCACCCGGCACCCTTATTTTTAAAGACCTTTTTCATTTTTGGCCAGATCTAAATTTGAAATTTTACGCGGAAAAAAAAAAAAATTGAAATTTTATTGGTGAAAATTTAAACGGTCTGGTGGTTAAGGTGCGGCCAGGGTGTCCAACGGTTCACCTCTCTCCTATCAGAGCTGGCAAACCCTCGCTTTAACCCGACTCCGCGGTCAACATTTAACCCCGGTTACATTCCCCCACCCTTTATAATCCAGACCTAGACCCTCCTCCATTTTCCAATCCAATCCAATCCCACCACCGCTCGTCTGAGGCGTCTTGGTAAACGCCGCCCCTCCCTCCTCCTCCTCCTCCTCCTTTCTCCTTTCAGTCGGAACCCTAACCCTCCCCCTCACCTCCCGCCAAAATGAGAGAGTGCATTTCGATCCACATCGGGCAAGCCGGAATCCAAGTCGGCAACGCCTGCTGGGAGCTTTACTGCCTCGAGCACGGCATTGGCCCCGATGGCCAGATGCCCAGCGACAAGACCGTCGGCCGAGGCGACGACGCCTTCAACACCTTCTTCTCTGAGACCGGAGCCGGCAAGCACGTCCCTCGCGCCATCTTCGTCGATTTGGAGCCCACCGTCATCGACGAGGTCCGCACCGGCACCTACCGCCAGCTCTTCCACCCTGAGCAGCTCATTTCCGGCAAGGAAGACGCCGCCAACAACTTCGCCCGTGGTCACTACACCATCGGCAAAGAGATCGTAGATCTCTGCCTCGACCGCATTAGGAAGCTCGCTGACAACTGCACCGGGCTCCAAGGGTTCTTGGTCTTCAATGCCGTCGGTGGCGGTACCGGATCGGGTCTCGGGTCGTTGCTTCTGGAGCGGCTTTCGGTTGATTACGGAAAGAAATCCAAGCTGGGATTCACTGTGTACCCTTCTCCTCAGGTTTCTACATCTGTTGTGGAGCCTTACAACAGTGTTCTCTCAACCCATTCTCTGCTGGAGCACACCGATGTGTCTGTGTTGCTTGACAATGAAGCCATCTACGACATCTGCCGTAGGTCCCTCGATATCGAGCGTCCCACCTACACCAATCTGAATCGCCTCGTCTCTCAGGTATTTCATCAAACACCTTATGTGCATAACCACTTATTCTGATTGGTTACGATTTGATGGCTGATGATGGGCTGTTGATTGTTTTGTGGGTTTCCAGGTCATTTCTTCGCTGACAGCCTCGTTGAGGTTCGACGGAGCTCTGAATGTGGATGTGACTGAGTTCCAGACCAACTTGGTTCCATACCCCAGGATCCATTTCATGCTTTCCTCTTATGCTCCGGTCATCTCCGCCGAGAAGGCGTACCATGAGCAGCTTTCGGTGGCTGAGATCACCAACAGTGCATTCGAGCCTGCTTCCATGATGGCCAAGTGCGATCCCCGCCATGGAAAGTACATGGCCTGCTGCTTGATGTACCGAGGTGATGTCGTTCCCAAGGACGTGAATGCCGCTGTGGCCACCATCAAGACCAAGAGGACAATCCAGTTTGTCGATTGGTGCCCTACTGGGTTCAAGTGTGGTATCAATTACCAGCCACCTACTGTTGTTCCGGGCGGTGACCTTGCCAAGGTGCAGAGGGCTGTTTGCATGATCTCCAACTCCACCAGTGTTGCTGAGGTCTTTTCCCGCATTGATCACAAGTTTGATCTGATGTACGCCAAGCGTGCTTTCGTGCATTGGTACGTGGGTGAGGGCATGGAGGAAGGAGAGTTCTCCGAGGCTCGTGAGGATCTTGCTGCTCTGGAGAAGGATTACGAGGAGGTTGGCGCTGAGTCTGCCGAGGGAGATGATGGTGATGAGGGAGACGACTACTGATTCTCAACCTCATGGTTTTTATATGTTTTCGCATTTGCTAAGTTCCGTTTCGAATGTTATGAACTGATTGTTGTTTGTGTGTACACATTTCTAAGTCAGTATGCAATCTATCTTATATATTTCTTGCTGGATTTTTCTTACAATCTTAACTCAGAATATTATTCACATATGAAAAACCGGAATCGATCTCAAACCAGACCTGGACATTATTCACATTGCGGGGCAAAGGTTTTGGCCGAGTTTCATTCGCCAACATCGAAATTACGAAACATAATGCAATTCGAAGCATTCCATCCCGGCATTAGACTAAAAACACTGCCAAATTATATCTCAGAGACGTCCTAATTTTTCGACTAGGAGGTTCTCTATTTCGAGTCTCTTCTTTGCGATCAACCCATACTTTGGAACTAGATGTATGTCGGGAATCGCTGCAAGTTTGCTCTTGAGGGACGTGTTCTCCGGCTTGTGCTCATACAGGCATTTGAAGGGCACAAAACTGCCTTTGTTGTTGCACAGCCAACCATGTGCAGCCCTCAAGGCAGCTCCTAGAGAAGCTGAATCTGTAAAAAGGTTTTAAGAGAATGAAAATAAATGATGAGTTGCGGTCTCTCGATCAAGCAAACGTTAAAACTTGTGAAACAAGGACATAGAACAGGAGCACCCATTTGATTTGAGACAAAACTTGTATAATCGTACACATAATGCATATATTTGGCGAAATGCTTACCCGGCCTTTGGACTGTGTAAACCTCACACCCAAAAACACAAGCTGCTATGCCCAGGATCGGGCGATTTACAGACGCACCCCCAGTGGCTATTAATCGTTTTGGAGGAGAAGGCATTCCAAATCTTTCTGCATGACCTCGCATTGACACAAACTGGCCCTCTATTACAGCCCGAACCTGCAAAATTTGTAAATTCGCTTTTCTCAGGGAGAGTTCGTGTAGGGTATCCTCCACCCATGTGAACAATTTCCATTTAAAAAGTACAAACCTCAGAAGCACCGTCAAATTCCTTTTCTACTTCACGTTCATTCACGCCCTCCAAAGTTTCACCATTGAAATTTTCAAGAATGTATCGATGGAAACCAACTAAGAGCATAAAATTAGAGTTTATCATCTGCTGGTTACTTATATGATTGAATGATAGAATAAAGTAGTTGAAAGGCAGTTGGATATCCAAGCAGTTTAGAAATTAGAACCCTAAACCCTTGATTCCCAGAGCAAATATATAGAGCAGAAACAACCATTTAGATAAACTATGCTTTCTCCAATTACCATTCGGCTGGAAATTGATCAGTTAACCCAGAAATGAAGGCAATTCAACTACTAAATATGGACAACTCTCAAAGAGTCGGTCAGAGAGATTATGAGCATAAATGGAGAAATTAACTAAGAAAACAGTCTAACCTGGAAGCGGGGGAAGAATTTCATGCTCCTTGTAGTAGAAACCCAGCTTTCCACCTATAGCAGAAACCAGAAAATGAAATAAAGAAAAGACAACAATAATTCCAAAAATAAAGTAGTTGGGACGAGACATATGCTAACCATTTAGAGGTAATGTATTCAAAAGCTTTTGGGTGAATCTATCCCAGCTGCTTTCCGTGTAGCGGTTGCGAATATCTAAGATCAAGATTGTGGTCATGCTAGGAAACTAGAAAATATCTCAATTAGAACCCATAAAAATGTCAGCTCAAAGTTGTACCTTCACGAGTTAGTGACCCATTCTTGTAACACAACATAACCATGTACCCTTTTGTGTCAACAGGGTTAGGGAAAACATGTCCTTCCAAGCTAGGTTGAAGATCATCAGTAATCCCAATGAGCTGAGCAACACATACAAGTAAAGAAGAACACAAGATATAAGTGAGAATCCAGAGAAAAAGCAACTTCAATAGTAGATTATGTAGAAGAAACCATTGAGATTCTGGCAATGACTTGTACAACATTCAACACTATAATAATTCGCAATACCTTGTTAGCATTTTAATTGGTCACACTAAGGTCCCACTAGGTAACATTCTAATTTTTAACTTGTTTAAATGGAGGAAAGGAGTATGAGAGATGGAGGACAGACATAGTATATGGGGAAAGATGGTAAGAGGGAGGACAAAATTCTTTAAAATGCTACACAATATGAAAACTGCAAACGATTTAGTACAAGCAATTTTAAACAGTTTTTTTTTTTTTTTCCATACATTTTCCTTTATTTCTCTCTTCTTCTTGCCATATGTTGTTCTCAAAATTTTAATTAGTTTTTCCTTTCGCCTCCTTTTCCCTTGTTTCACCCACATTCTTCTCCGTCTTTAGCTAAAAGGTGAAAATTAAAAGCTAATATTGAAACATAACAACATAAAGGAGCCCCAAATAACATTTTCTATTTTTAGCTAGCAGAAAATAGAAACAGTATCACGAAGATCCCGAGAAGTTAATTTTAACTTACAGTGTCACTTGTCCCAAGACTGATTGCTAGATCCCCTGGGGTACTTAGTGTTAAACCTGCCCGTCCAAAATGCTTACATTTGATAAGTTAAAAAAGTAAAATCTAAATCATAAGATAGCCTCTTCCGAATATGAAAGGTTAAACTATAACAACCAACAGCAGAACTATGAGGAGTCAAAGAGATTTCACCAGTTCATCGGAAATTTACAAATATTAGGAACACAAGAATAACTGAACAATTAGAAAATCAGGCACCTGCCACACTGTTGGGGTTGTCTCCTGACCAGAGAATAACCAAACAATTCTTGTTGAAGCGAAATCTGGAAAGATATTTGAAATTTCTCATCTGTTACGGAAATATTTTCAGACAGAAAGTATACATGAAACTACAAAGACTGCAGACTAAAATCATGACCATGCTAGCATAACTCCATTCAATGCAAACGAGTTTTATAATGTCAAACTTCCACAATCATCCACATTTTCAGGCTTATTATTTGAATAGTTACACAGGTTTTGTATTTTTTTTTTTTTTTTTTTTTTTTGTAATATCAGAGTCGTTTTTTCCTTTTTGATAATTACAACTTGGATATTATAGATTTTCATTTTGAAAAGGAAGAAACCATAGTATGCAGGTTTTAGCCTTTCAAGTACCATGTAAATCCCTAAACCATAAACCCTAAACAAAACTGCTTATCAAAAAAGGTTGTGTCCTGGTTTCAGGGGTGCATTTTATTTCTCAAAAATACTATCCCATTGGTCCATTTGGTTTGCTATTTTATTTAATTAGTTCACCCTAATTCTGGGTTATATTACCATTTTTTCTTTTGAGGTGCACAAAGTTTATTTTGTTCTCATGTAAACTAAATGCATCACAATAAATAATGGATGAAAATTCTAATACAGCATATGACGATCAAATATCAAGAGAATGCTACAAGAGTAGATTGAAAAAAAATATGCTTCTGAAAAACCATCACAAACGCTATTTAGCCCCTCCAAAACACCAAAATAAAAATCGAAATTAACTGCCAATGACCTGTCAATAAAATAGGGAGCAATGTGGCCAGCAACAGAATGGGCAGGAGCTATCATTCCAAGCTTTTCCTCCAGACCAGGGGCAGTGGCCTTCAAAAAACATGAAGCACAAAGAAAATTAATCAAAAAGGAAACACTAAACTTATTACGAGATACTGAGACACCACTCCAAGAAGTAGCGAAGCAACTTAACATGAACCAGAGAAACATAATTAACCAGGAAAAGTTACTCTTAAAACATGACGAACCTCTAAAAGTATATTAGACCAGGCCCTTTTCTTTATATCCATCAAGTTCATCCCTGCACCGTCAGATTCATCAATCCAAGCATATTTCCCTATCAGAAGAGACGCCATAAACGAACTAACAAGGGAGATCCTCTCAGTGTTTTTGTAAGCTTCAGGATGTGTCTCGAATATCTTCCTAATCTGTGGGCCTGTGAATCTTTCATAACCGCGTGACCCTGTAAGTTGGGATAACTCTAACGCTCCACCAGCAGCCTTCTCTAACTCTCTACACTGGGCTGTGGTGCTGCTGTCCATCCATACTGGGGATTCATTGACCGAAAAGGCTCCACTAAACTGATCCACCAATGGCTTCTTAGGGTCCAATGATGACAATATTGAAGAACTACCATTCTTCCAATAGACACTGCCATGCTGCTGTCCACTGCCGGAAACAGCGGCAATTTTCCCAAAATCCAAATTTGCACTGGCAAGTTTACTAAGCACGAGATCTAGAGCTTCAACCCACATCAAGGTGGGTGAGACAATTCTACCATTAACCGAAAGGTCTCGGTAAACTCCATCTTTGGTTTTGTAATGGGGCAAATCAGTGTCAAATTGGACAAGCTCTGTAATCACAATGTTGAGATTGGAGTCTAGCACAGATGCCTTCAGAGACCTTGAAGTAGAAACCAATATAAATTAACAAAAGTAAAATCAAGTTTTACCCAATTCAGATCACAGCAATCAGAGAATCACATTCCCATATGAAATTTTAACTTCACAGTAAAACAATGAGAACCCACAACCATTAACAAGTACAAATCAAGTTTTACCCAATTCAGATTACAGATAATACTAATTAACTTCACTGTGGATGGATCATGGAATGCAGTAAAACAATGGGAACCCACATCCATAACCAAGCAAAATCATGAATTTATGATGTGGGTAATTGGGATTTTGTGATCAAAGAAAGATATGAAATTGCAGGGAGAAAAAGCGAGGGATTGGTAACTTACTGAGTAGAACTGTCAAATCCAAGAAAATAAGAATCCTTGGGGAGAGAGTAATCTGCCATTGGAGCAAGCAAAGCAAAGTCTGATGGATTCTGCTCTGCATTCAGGTTCACGAAAACTGGAAGGTGACGAGTGAAACGGAAATTGGTTGAAATGATATGGAGATGTATTGGATTAAAGATTGTGGATTTTGGATAAGGATGAAAAAGGGGATGGAATTGATGTAGCAAATGGATTGCGTTGCTGACACAAATCCCGGCCAAGCAAAATTGGAGTAGGAAGGTTCACTCTGCAACGGAAAAATAAGGAGAACCAGGTATACTGAACGATATTGGTTACTCCTATCTCATGATTTTATCCGCGTATGGTCGCTTATCGTTGAATTTGATATTAAAATTGAAATTCAAATGTGAAAATATAGTGAGATTATCTATTTGTATCGTTATTTATATCATCTTTCTAATATAGATAGGTTTTATCGACACATGTTGATCTCATTTTTATTAGAGAAATGATACAAATAGATAGTAAAAATAACATTTTTGTGAAAATTATCAAATATAAACTTGTATTAAGGCCTACCCTATAACGTAAATTCATGATCTGAACCGCTCATTTGCTAGATAATTATTCATAAATTGGTCTTGTAAAAATGTACCCAAATCCAAAACCGATTAGCACTATAATTATTTTTTGCGAATATTTCATTGTTTATTGTTAATAGTGCATTCATTTATTTATCAGGTCATAGTAAGATTACTAAGCGAATTCCAATTTCATTAATTTTTTGCATGAATGATCTTTAAGCAACAAAATGATTGATTCAAATTATGAAAAATATTGTAGAGTGGAGCTAAATAAGTGATTAGTGCCTGATTAAGTTATTAACTGAGTAGGCATTAATATATGTGAACTATTATTGACACTTTAAAATCTAATTATACATCCTACATCCATTTCCAAGAAAAATAAATGAACTACTCTATCTGGATTTGAAAAGAGAAATTCTATGGCACACTTTAATACAAATGGGTATCAGTACTATTCAATTTGAACGTTGGTTGTGTAATACAATCATGTACAAGTATGATACCCTACATTTACAGTGTAATATGACTATAGTTAAATAACACAGTGTGCCGTTATTGTTATTATACAAGGTTGGTGGTTATATTCAATATGATATTATACTTGGACATAATTGTTTTACACTACTAACGCTACTATAACAATGCCCTTGAACGTGATTACATTACTATACGGATTTGATATTATTTATATTATAAATGTTAGATATTATAATTGGACGTGATTGCATTACACAACTAACTTTCAAACTAGATGGTACCTATACTTTTCTTTATTAAAAGGTGTCCTGGACTAACCCATTTGAAAATGAAGAATGTTCAATATGAGATTCATCTCAGTTTATAGGAAATTCACAAGTTTAAAAATGGTTGTGTTCAATATGTAGGCTTTTAGATACTTTTGGAATTCAATTAGGAGTATCATGGTTTGTGGACAGTTTGCTATTGTTGTGTTGCAAAATTGAGTGCTTGGTAAGTATTTCACTTTCAATTTTGTGGTGAGAATAGTCACTTAAGAGATTAAAAAAAAAGGAAAATTAATGAAAATGGCTTGAAAAGTTTTAGTTTTAATAAAAAACCATGTTATAAGTTTTGTTTAATAAAAAACCATGTTATAAGTTAAGTCACTGTTTCTGGAATTTAAGTCACTGTTTCTGGATTTTAAGTAACACTGTTTATGGAATCTAAGTCACTGTTTATGGAATCTAAGTCACTGTTATTTTTTCAGCGACAATGTTAGTTTTTCCAGCGACAGTGTTTTTTTTTTCAGCGACAGTGTTAGTTTTTCCAGCGACAGTGTTATTTTTCCAGCGACAGTGTTATGTTTTTCCAGCGACAGTGTTAATGTTCATTTTCTTTCCAGATACAGTGTTTGTTTGTGCATGGCCCAAAGGGCTTGGTGTGGTTGCTGCTCGCCGGAGCTAAACGGAAGGGAAGGCCGGATATCGGCCGGAAAGTTGGACAAACTTTAAACGTTCATAACTTTGTCAATACTCAATGAAATCAAGTGATTCAAAAACAAAAATTGTAGTTCTCGCAGAGACGAAGAGAATGGTACATTGCATGATAGCTAACTCGTTGTGGTTTGGCCAGAAAACGCCTCGAAAGCCTCGGAGGTCGCCGGAAACTAGGTTGGACAAACTTTAAACGCTCATAACTTTGTCAATACTCAACGAAATCGAGTGATTCAAAAATGAAAATCGTAGTTCTCGAAGAGACGAAGAGAATGGTACCTTGCACGATGGCTAACTCATTGTGGTTTGGTCGGAAAATGCCTCGAAAGCCTCAGATGTCGCCGGAAACTGGGTAAGATTCAAATAGATATAACTTCTTCAATACTCAACGAAATAGGGTGATTCAAAAAGGAAAGTTGTAGTAATCAACCAGACAAAGATGAGGAGGAGGAGGATGAGGGCCAAAGGAGAGCTCATGAGTGACTGGCTCGTGGTCGAGCTGTCTGTTGGTTTGGTGGGTTTTACCTTGTTCTGGGATGGTTTTTGGTTAAAAAAAGTTATAGGATGGTTTTTGGTTAAAATAAACTTAGTTCAAGCCCTTTTTATTAAAGCTCCCAAAAAAAAAGGTTGAGTGCTTGATAAGTATAAAATAAATAAAGACGAACTTTTATTTATATCATCTTTCTAATATAGATAGGTTTTATCGACACATGTTGATCTCATTTTTATTAGAGAAATGATACAAATAGATAGTAAAAATAACATTTTTGTGAAAATTATCAAATATAAACTTGTATTAAGGCCTACCCTATAACGTAAATTCATGATCTGAACCGCTCATTTGCTAGATAATTATTCATAAATTGGTCTTGTAAAAATGTACCCAAATCCAAAACCGATTAGCACTATAATTATTTTTTGCGAATATTTCATTGTTTATTGTTAATAGTGCATTCATTTATTTATCAGGTCATAGTAAGATTACTAAGCGAATTCCAATTTCATTAATTTTTTGCATGAATGATCTTTAAGCAACAAAATGATTGATTCAAATTATGAAAAATATTGTAGAGTGCAGCTAAATAAGTGATTAGTGCCTGATTAAGTTATTAACTGAGTAGGCATTAATATATGTGAACTATTATTGACACTTTAAAATCTAATTATACATCCTACATCCATTTCCAAGAAAAATAAATGAAATACTCTATCTGGATTTGAAAAGAGAAATTCTATGGCACACTTTAATACAAATGGGTATCAGTACTATTCAATTTGAACGTTAGTTGTGTAATACAATCATGTACAAGTATGATACCCTACATTTACAGTGTAATATGACTATAGTTAAATAACACAGTGTGCCGTTATTGTTATTATACAAGGTTGGTGGTTATATTCAATATGATATTATACTTGGACATAATTGTTTTACACTACTAACGCTACTATAACAATGCCCTTGAACGTGATTACATTACTATACGGATTTGATATTATTTATATTATAAATGTTAGATATTATAATTGGACGTGATTGCATTACACAACTAACTTTCAAACTAGATGGTACCTATACTTTTCTTTATTAAAAGGTGTCCTGGACTAACCCATTTGAAAATGAAGAATGTTCAATATGAGATTCATCTCAGTTTATAGGAAATTCACAAGTTTAAAAATGGTTGTGTTCAATATGTAGGCTTTTAGATACTTTTGGAATTCAATTAGGAGTATCATGGTTTGTGGACAGTTTGCTATTGTTGTGTTGCAAAATTGAGTGCTTGGTAAGTATTTCACTTTCAATTTTGTGGTGAGAATAGTCACTTAAGAGATTAAAAAAAAAGGAAAATTAATGAAAAGGGCTTGAAAAGTTTTAGTTTTAATAAAAAACCATGTTATAAGTTTTGTTTAATAAAAAACCATGTTATAAGTTAAGTCACTGTTTCTGGAATTTAAGTCACTGTTTCTGGATTTTAAGTAACACTGTTTATGGAATCTAAGTCACTGTTTATGGAATCTAAGTCACTGTTATTTTTTCAGCGACAGTGTTAGTTTTTCCAGCGACAGTTTTTTTTTTCAGCGACAGTGTTAGTTTTTCCAGCGACAGTGTTATGTTTTTCCAGCGACAGTGTTAGTTTTTCCAGCAACAGTGTTATTTTTCCAGCGACAGTGTTAATGTTCATTTTCTTTCCAGATACAGTGTTTGTTTGTGCATGGCCCAAAGGGCTTGGTGTGGTTGCTGCTCGCCGGAGCTAAACGGAAGGGAAGGCCGGATATCGGCCGGAAAGTTGGACAAACTTTAAACGTTCATAACTTTGTCAATACTCAATGAAATCAAGTGATTCAAAAACGAAAATTGTAGTTCTCGCAGAGACGAAGAGAATGGTACATTGCATGATAGCTAACTCGTTGTGGTTTGGCCGGAAAACGCCTCGAAAGCCTCGGAGGTCGCCGGAAACTAGGTTGGACAAACTTTAAACGCTCATAACTTTGTCAATACTCAACGAAATCGAGTGATTCAAAAATGAAAATCGTAGTTCTCGAAGAGACGAAGAGAATGGTACCTTGCACGATGGCTAACTCATTGTGGTTTGGTCGGAAAATGCCTCGAAAGCCTCAGATGTCGCCGGAAACTGGGTAAGATTCAAATAGATATAACTTCTTCAATACTCAACGAAATAGGGTGATTCAAAAAGGAAAGTTGTAGTAATCAGCGAGACAAAGATGAGGAGGAGGAGGATGAGGGCCAAAGGAGAGCTCATGAGTGACTGGCTCGTGGTCGAGCTGTCTGTTGGTTTGGTGGGTTTTACCTTGTTCTGGGATGGTTTTTGGTTAAAAAAAGTTATAGGATGGTTTTTGGTTAAAATAAACTTAGTTCAAGCCCTTTTTATTAAAGCTCCCAAAAAAAAAGGTTGAGTGCTTGATAAGTATAAAATAAATAAAGACGAACTTTTACTATAAAATTAATTGACAATATATATGAAGAATAATTTAATTCTTTATAAGCACATGGAATGTCAATTTTTTATTATATGGAATTCGTATTATTAATATTGAGTGACGTGTCTCAATGTGAGACTCATATTTGCATCATAGGAATCAACCTTTTAAATTTTAGGGTTTATATCACAAATGGTCCCTGAAATTGACCCCATCAATCATGATGGTCCCTGGAATTGAAAATCGATCAATGTAGTCCCTGAATTTTAACTCGCGAATCAATGTGGTTCTTCTGTTAGTGTTCCGTCCAAATTAACACTAAAAAAAGGTTAAAGAACCACTTTTTTTTGTTTTTATTTTAGTTTTAGCACCAAATCCATGAAAAAATGGAGAGAAAAGTGAAGATGGAAAAAAAAAGGACTACATTGATTTGCGAGTTAAAATTCAGGGACTACATTGATCGATTTTCAATTTCAGGGACCATCATGATTGATGGGGTCAATTTCAGGGACCATTTGTGATATAACCCCTAAATTTTATAAGGACACAATTTAGCTCTTAGGGAGAACTTTCGCACCATGAACTTTGGGCCTTGTGAGACATCTCCAATGGTCTGGCCATATTTAGTCACCATCCCTAAATACAGCACATTATATATATAATTTTCCATCTTTAGTGGTGTAGGCTATATTTTATTCTTCTCAATATTTTATTATTTCTTATTATATTGGAAAATATTATGATACAATACTCATACATGGAATTGGATCCTCACTCGATCCCCTTCTTGGGGATCCTAGGGATCAAAGCACACAGACCGTTGATCAAAAATCGTGCGTCCATAATTTTTTTCTTTTTTATATTTTTCACGCAAAACGAGATTGCTTTACTTTTAAAAATATAAAAAGTATTTAATTGGGATTGCACGATTTTTTATTAACAATCCACATACATTGATCTCTAGGATCCCCAAGGAGGGGATCGGGCGAGGATCCTAATCCCTCATACATTAACTAATATGTGTTGTTTAAGTTAATTAACTAATGTACCCATTTAAATATAATTTATTATTGAATAGTGCAGAGCTGTAATTTTTCATCTTTAATAGTGCATGGGATACATTTTATTCCTCTCAATATTTTATTATTTTTAGCATGTTGAGAAATATTATGGTCTAACACTCATACATGAACTAATATGAGTAGTTTAAAGTTAAATTAATTAAACTACTATTGTATCTATTCAAATATAATTTTTGGAAAACATTGGTTTTTTCAAGAACATGTAAATAAAAAATATCTATCGTTAGAGACAATATTTTTAAAAAAATAACATTGAGCAAGATTTCATACATTTCGTTGAATGAATTTAGTTTTTTACATTTAAAAAAAAAAAAAAAATGCAAACTGCAACACATGATTGGTGCCACGTGTTGTCCCAAACTTTATAAGGCGCATGAACAGTGGTATGTCATTCTCCTAAATGGGCCAAATGTAGCAAGTCCTCAAGAAATTGGCCCCTGATTTTTTTGTCCACAAAATCGTACTATTGTATCAGTTTACATCCAACTCATGTAAACTTTGCTACAATTTTTTGTACACAAAATCATAGGAAATGTTTTCACACCCTTATTCTTCTCCCACCTACCCCTATTAATTTCTTATCATTGAATCGAACAAGTAAAAGAAATCAATGGACAAAAATGATAGCTATATATTGCCAACAAGTTGATTAAAAAAGCTATATTTAGTTTAGTAATTGTGCTAACTACAATAAAACAAATATTGCACTTAGATATGATACTTACGGACCAAGGACCATTTCATCATCTTCTTTCGAGTGAAATGAATCTTTCGTAATGTCAAGAGACCAGACGGCCATCAGCGTGCTAAGTGGATAAGCTTTATCTATGCCGAATTTCTTTAAGACTTTTTTCAATGTAAATTGATTGACGGAGCAAAGTTTCACTAATACAATGCTCGATCTGCATGCTAAAACAATATTTTGTTTTTCCAGCTTCATGTAGGACATCACGACGCGCTTGTTCATTTTCGGGGCCATTTCCACCACAGCCTCTCTTTGACATTGAGAACCAAATCAAACACCTTTTCTTTTTCTTGTGGAACCAAGTCAACATTTGGTCAAACAAAATTGGCAATCTCTCCCCAGTTTTCTTTTGCCGTGAATTGGGATGAGACCATCGTTTGTATTGGTAGACAAACCAAAGCCTAAACCTATACAAAGGTTGACTGAGATCTGCCCAACAGTCGAGGAATAACAGAAGCTAAGGAAGCTCTGTTGCCCGTGAGGTTAGTCAACTAACTAGATTATAGTTTTCCAGTTTTTGGTGTTAATCTTGTAACTCTCTTGTATCCAACACGCTTTTCATTTTATCTTTGTTCTCTCTTTGTGTTTGTGTAGAAGTTAATAGATGGCAGAGATTGTTTCTGGACTTGCGAGTCCGATAGTGCAGCTCGGTGAGTGGTTATGGATTCCAGTAAAGCGCGGGTTGAGTTACATGATTCACTACAAGAAAAACATACAGTCTCTTAAACTCCAAGCGGAAAAGCTCGAGGCAAGGAAAAATGGTTATCAAGAAATCGTTCGCGCTGTTGAAATGAATGGAGAAGATGTCAAGCCTGAGATTCAAATATGGCTACGAGATGCTAATAAGGCCATAGCAGATGCAGCACAGTTAAATAACGAAGCCGAGGAAGCAACTAAAAATTGCATCACCGGAAATTTGAGATGGCGTTACACTTTAGGAAAGAAAGTAATGAAGAAGAAAGTAGCTTTAAACAATCTACAAGAGGAGGGAAAGTTTGAAACTATTTCAGTTCCAGTTATGCGGCCAATTGAAATCGAGTCCACAATGTCAACGAATGGTTTTGAAGCATTTGCAGCAACAAGACAAGCCATGGATCAAGTCATGAAAGCGCTGAAAGATGATAAGGTCACCGTCATTGGGGTCTATGGAATGGGAGGTGTGGGTAAGACAACCATGGTGAAAAATGTCGGCGCGCAAGCTTGTAAAGATGGACTCTTTGATCATGTGATTATGGCTGTCTTTACCCAAAACCCCAACTTGATGAAAATTCAAGGTCAGCTTTCAGACATGTTGGGCTTGAAATTGCAGGAGGAGACAGAATTGGGAAGAGCATGTAGACTGAGGAATAGGATACTAAGAGCAAAGAGGACGCTCATAATTTTAGATGACATTTGGAATACATTATTAGATTTGATCAGCATTGGGATTCCGAACCACACGGAGCTTCAAGGATGCAATTCCAAAGTCCTTCTCACCACAAGGAGATTAAATGTCTGTCATGCCATGGAAAGCCATGTCAAAATACCTCTCAACGTCCTATCTGAAGGAGATTCTTGGAACTTGTTTGTCAAGAAAGCGGGAAAGTCTTTTGAATCGGCTGCTTTCAACAATATAGCGAGAAAGGTAGCTAGAGAATGTGCTGGTCTTCCGATAGCATTGATAGCAGTTGCAAGGGCACTTGGAGATAAAGACATTGACGAATGGAAAGAAGCAGCTCGACAACTTGAGATGTCCCGACCTGCCAACCTTGAAGACGAGGGGGATGTGCTCAGATGCATAAAGTTGAGCTATGATTACTTGAAAGGCGAGGATGCCAAGTCATGCTTCTTGCTTTGCTCCCTATTCCCAGAAGATGGTAAAATCCCAATACAAGACTTGTTTAATTATTGGTTTGGGAATGGATTGTTTCGAGATGGCAAGACACTGGAAGAAGCCAGAGCTAGAGCGCATTCAGTGATCAAGTACCTTAAAGCTTCTAGCTTGCTTTTGGACGGGGAAAGGAAAGAATATGTCAGGATGCATGATGTCATACGCGATATGGCCATATCAATTGCATTATCAGAACAGGGCCATGAGTTTTTAGTAAAAGCCGGTTGGGAATTGGAGGACTGGCCAAATGATGTCGATGAAGGCTGCTCCGCAATCTCACTAAAGAGCAACTGCATTTGCAAGCTTCCGGAAGAATTGGTATGTCCAAGACTCCGAATTTTACTGATAGATGATAATCTTAAACTAAAGAAGATCTCAGAAGCTTTTTTCCGAAGTCTGAATGCATTAAGGGTTTTAGACCTTAGCAGCACTTGTATTTCGTCACTGCCCTCTTCGCTCAATCTCCTAACCAACCTTCAAACATTGCACCTAGATTCATGTTGGTCATTAAAGGATATCTCCGTACTCAGAGAACTAACCAAACTTGAGATCCTTAGTCTGAAAGACTCGCGTTTTGAGGAATTGCCAAAGGAAATAGGAAACTTGGCCAATCTGAGGTTGTTGGATTTTGCTGGGAATACAATGATTCAGAGAGTTCCATCCAATGTGATATCTAGGCTGTCTCGGTTAGAGGAACTATACATGCAAGGTAGTTTTGGAAATTTTGGGAGTAGAATTGAAGGAGCAGGAGAAGAAACTAATGTTGGATTCAATGAGCTAACTTGCTTGTCCTACTTAAGCAATTTGACTGTTCAGATTCATTCTGCAGAATGCATTCCCGAAAATGTTGGCTTCCATCCAAATTGGGAAAAATTTTACATACTTATCAAGAGCCAAACAATACCCCCACATAAGGTTGAATATTATGATTTTAGTAGTTCATATGGTTCAAGAATCTTGGCTCTTGATGCCACAATCAATAACTTGCCTAGTTGGTTTAACAGTGCAGTGACCGAAAGGGCAAAGAAAATAGTCTACAAAGAATGCAGGGGCTTGATTAACATTATCGAGGAATATGCCATTGAGAGACTACATGAATTGATGTCTCTTCATGTCGAAAGTTGCCATCAGATGCATAGTTTGATGAACTACGCGGCCACAAATTTGGTTCCGAATAAGCTCGTGTTCAACAACTTGGAAGAGTTGTGTGTGAGTAACATGAATGAGTTAAAAGAGTTATGTGTTGGCGACTTACCAGATGGATCTCTAGGCAATCTGACGTTATTGGAAGTGAAAAAGTGTCACGCCTTTGCGAATGCACTTCTCCAATCAAATTTGTTAGAGAAACTCGAGAGTCTGGAAGTACTTATTGTTGATGGTATGAAAAGTTTGGAATACGTGTTTCAATCCGATGGTCTCAAACCGGAGCAAACTGTCATGGGAAAATGCAGAGAGATGAAGCTGGAGGATCTACCAGCACTGAGAAACATATGGAATGGCCCCGCGCAACACGCGACGTTCCATAATCTTAAAATTTTGACAGTTGCATGGTGTATGAAACTGAAGAACGTCTTCACAGCGGATGTGTCTCGGTGTCTTTTGCAACTGGAAGAGCTGTGGCTTTCCGAGTGCGATTGCTTGGAGACAATTATCGGACCAAGCGAGGGAACAATGAACAACAAGATCATTTTGCCACAACTAAACTACTTATCGTTGCAGTGTCTTCCACGGTTCAAGAGCTTTTATAGCGGTGCAAGTACCGATGTCGAGTGCCCTTCAATGGAGCATTTGTATGTACACTACTGCCCGGAATGTTTAATCTCTACGTCGGACTTCAACAGCCGGAAGGAAGTCCAAGTAAATGCAGACCAGCAAGTGCTCTTTGGCCCCAGAAAAATGTACGTACGTTTTTCTTCTTGTTTAGATTTTGTACTTAAATTATTAAGCTGTAACTAATGGTTAATTAAACCGCATGCAGAAAGGCTTCGTACTCGATGACCAGAGAGACTCCTACATTGATTGACGACGGCTATGCGTGGAAGAATTGCGGACAAGATGAGATCCCTGGTTCTGATCACCCAAGGTATAATACCACTTTTTTACACACGTTTTTGCAAGGCCCACTCTGTAATGTATTTAACAATCCGAACCGTCTATCTTTTAAACCATCACTCACATTCTTGCAAAAAGTTAGACAAATCCAAACTATTAAGACATTTATTTGTAATGAAGAAAATAGACAAATACAGTTCTACAAAGAAACCCTAAACCCTTAATCAAACGGTTATATAGTTTCAGAGTTGGGTGATATTTGGTTGACAAGATTTTAAAGGAAGACCTTAAAAGATAGATAGTTTAGATCGTTGAAACGTATTGTAAAGTTGACTCTACAAAAATGTGTGTAAAAAAATGATATCACGCGTCCGTCCTGTATATAAGCTTACTTTGATCGACTATTAACCACAAGAATTCTGACGTCATGTTATATGCACACAGGATCTACTATCGATGCATTCACAAGTTCAATAACGACTGCCAAGCAACCAAAGAAGTGCAAAAATTTCGAGACGATCCGCCAATGTACGAGACTACATATTTTGGCATTCATACATGCAGGGCACATCCTAATTACATTTGACCCTCTTTTTTGGGTTAATTACTCTTACAACTCCTGAGTTTTTTCATATTTTCATATAACTTCAAGAGATCTCAAAATTTACATTGACAACAGTAACAAAATCCTTTGCGTGCACAAAATAAGTAAATAAATTACAAAATTTCCTCCTCGTCCCTATATCTTTTATTTCATCAAATTTGGTCCGCGTAGTTTTCAATCTGTTCCAATTTGAGGACATCCGGTAGTATCATTTGGTGCTGAAATTAACCAAAGTGAACAGATGTTCTTGAACTGGAACACATCCGTAACTACAATAACCAAATTCGATGAAATCAAGCGTTTGCGCAAACTATCGGGACTAAAATCTTGCAAAAAGTATTAGTTTTCCGAAACTACGGATTATAACTACTACCTATTCATAATTCCAAATGAAATGAACAAAGGAAAAAAAGATAATAGCTGTACCAGATCTTATTACTTAACAACTAATCAAACTCTGCAAGTTCCATTCCCAATCTCTACTGCCTGCTTAAATACACGATCCTTTCGACAGGAACTGTATCAAAAGTTACAGAATCTAACCAGCCTGGAATATTATGGTCCACGGGCTCGTGGCATTCCTAGAAACTTCACGTTGAGGTTGAGCCAAACAATGGCACAACTTCTACCCGTAAAATGAGTTCTAAAGCTGATAATTTACAACAGCCGATGTCTTCAAGCATTTGCTCGTCCTCAATGCAGAGAGAGACGCGATGCCACCATTCAACACCCCACCTCCAAAAGAAAACTTCCTCACTTGGTCTTTTGATTGAAGGGAGGGAGATTACCAGATAGAGATGGGCTAGAGGAGAAGCTGCATTTGCTAGCAACAGCCATTACCGAAATATGTCTGGAAAAGACCACATGATGAATCTTGCAAAAATGTCGGACTCCAAAAACTCAATATGAGCAGCCCTTCCTATGAAGGTGTTCAAGTTCTTTCCGTAAGAAGAGGTATCAAAGTTGACGTCACAGCGCATGAATACTCGATTCTCAGACTGAGGGGCCCGTATCTGTTCCAAGCAATCACTCAGCATTTCCTGAAACACTTTTCCCTTCCTTGAGAAATCCAATGAAGCAGCCTGGCACGTATCTATTCTAGCGGAATGGTAGGGAACATAACCATCCTGCAAAACAAGATCCATAATATTAATTTATGGGTATGAGAAGAAAATACAACAAATTATTAAAGAATTTTTTTTTTCTGTTACAAGAAAAAGTCACTCTCCATTCGAATAACATAGATATCATGAGAATAATTTTGCCTCAAAATACCATATTTAGAATATGAAGAGCAAAGAAGTTTCATGAGATTTTAGCTCTTCCAATTTGGCACAAGTAGATTGCTGCATAATTCTAAGACATCGACATTTGTAAATCTGAAAGGTACACTTCAATACAAGTGTTTCTATAACACATCAAAATAGATAAAGAGACGAAAGTGGTATTAAGGGTTCCTCCCAAGCTAACATTAAATCTTTCAGTATGTGGAGCAAAAGCAAAGAAATAATGCATGTTGTCCTAGTAATTTAGACCCTGCTCATTATTGAAGCACTAATAGTTCACTAATGCAAAATCTAGCATAATGAGCATGTTTTGGAACCAGAGAACAAACTAAAAAAAGGGTTTTAAAGGTCCTAGTTCACCAAGGTCCATAGAGTACTGCTCACATGAATGACGACTGAATGAGCACATTGAGTTTTTAATTAGTTCAGCAGTAGGATAAAAGCCTACAGGTTGAGGATGGATGACAAGCAAGTCATTTCTTTTTGGTCAGGATAATAAACAAGTCATATGGAAAATTGGTTCTCAAGAGATTGTAGGTGCTCAAACTCTCAAACATAGTAGCTCACATAAGAATTTATGGTCCGTGGATAGAACAATTGCACGTCAACTTGATGGAAAACAGCAGAGAGAAGCAACCAAAACAATGTGTTTCAATTAAGTAAACTAGGTTATGAAAGCCCCAGGGAAGAGATCAAGATACCTGTGGTGAAGATAACAGGACTATGTGCTTGAAATTCTCAAGTGTCTTCTTCTGCAAAAAGAATTACTTTAGAACATCAGCAAATAAACACAACACATTTGTCACCATTTTTTCTTAAACCAAGTTATAATTATAAAAAAAAAAAAAAAAAGAAAAAAAAAAAAGCCATATTTGCCTCGACTTTGAATTACAGAAAAATGCATTGAGTATGCAATAATATTATTAAACTTTAAAAGGAAACAAAAGGCCATTATTAATATCATGATTTGATTACATTTCCCAAGATGATGAGCAGCTATCAGGCAAACACCTGATGGCTGAGCTAAATGCATTAAATACAGGAATTCAGTACCTTACACAGCTTGTAAAAGAACGTATTTTGAAGATCTGGATCATCGGTGAAGGTAAGCTGATGAATGCACTGCGTGTTCTTGAGCTTCTTCAAGAGCCAGAGCCCGGAGTTGAATAAAGAGTTCGAACTGTAAAGATACCCCAAGTGTGGGCCCGATATAGAAAGATATATGTACAGGTATCTTAGGAATGGCTCCATAATGCTATCTGCAAAAAAATGGCCAATAATATCTTACACCGACTGCATATAATGGGAAAACATGACGTCAGTAGTTTGTTACCTGTTAGTGCCGTTCTTATGATAACATTCCCAATAGAATGTCCCACAAAGCTAAGCTTAATATCAGCTATGTTTCCAGATCTCGAAACTTTATCCATTTTCTTCTTGAGGAAAGAAACTACTTCCTGAGCCAACCTTTGTCCCATTTCTCTGAAGTCACCAGATGTTTTGTCTTCATTTGCCTGTGACATTAGAAACTCTACCTTGGGATCTATCAATAGCCATTGGTTTCGAATAAGCCGTAAATCCAGGTGATGACCCTGTAGTGTGAGAACTGTAATAAGCATCCACTTATCTATCTTTAATAAAATTGCAGTACAAAGTGCAAATAAATAGACTTAAGTAGCTGTTCCATCAACTAAACTGGTATGAAGTTGTAAACTTGCAGCATAAAACATGAATGACCAACAAATGAATATTTTAACCCATAAATCACTAACGTTTAACTCCCTTTAAAAACCAAACATACACTGACTAACACAACCATACACTGACTAACACAACCAAAAACTTTTATGATCACTACGTATACAAAGTATTTTGAACCTCCATAAACATAAGTTATTACAAATAGCTAGCAAGTTTTAACCTAAACTCAAATTGATACCTTGACTAGTTCAAAACCATTAATATTTCTACTTAAAAAAACAACTAAAAAATTCTGTCGCACAATGAAAATACTGGAGGGGAGCAAGAAAAGAACAGAGAAGACAATGAAATATTTATAAAAAAAATAATAATAATAATTAAAAAAGAAAAAAAAAAGAAAAAAAAAGGAAGCTACAAGAGAACAAAACTAGCCTGAAACCCATGCACAAAGACGACAAGTTTTAAAACACGGCCTTTCTTTGGTGAGATATAGTCAAATTTCTTGTTTATGGACTCAGAGCCAGATCCACTGAGTAAGCCAGCAGAGTTAATCACGTCCAAGTTTCTCAAGTACGAATTATCACTAGTTGTACGCCAAGGCGCATTCAACACACGCTCCACAATAACAATAGGAATGCTTGATGTATCCCCAAATATATGCATGTCTTGAATTGACCGATTGTTAATCTGCATTGAAAAATCCAATTTAGAGAAAAAATCCAAGAGGACAGACAATACATCACTTCATCTGAAAGCAACGACTCACCTTCATTTGCGCAATACTTCGCCGATGAAGCTCAGCACGGGTAGCAGCAGTCTGGGCAGGCTGTACAGAACAAAAGTTAGATCTCAAAAAGATGCATTGGAATCTAAATTTGGCTCATAACTGAACTCTGCACAAGGAAGATTGAACACCCCCTTGACATTTCTTAAAACATGTTGGACAATTTTTGTTGGGAACTGTTATTAAAACTCCAAAAATCTCATTCCACACTCCTCACAAGTGAATTTTTCTTTCTATTTATAGAAATTCAGAGTGCAAAATGAGATTTTTGGAGTGCTAATAACAATTCCCTTTTTATTTCATCACTAACAAATCATGTGGAATACTTACATCATCGGTTAATTTCCATGTAGTTAAAACCCTTTTGTGACCGCCATTGTGGGAAGACTCTTCACCCCCACAACTATTTAGAAAATGATGAGGCATCTCAACCTTAGAGTAAACCATCCATATTGACCATTCAGCTTTTCTATCCTTAGCCCATGTGTCATGCAAGTATTCCAGTATCTTTGTTTTGTTAAACCTGCAATGAATAAATATCACCATACAAACAAGCACAGAAGATCTGGAAATTAGATCAAGAGGAGCTAGTCTTCCCTTTATTTATTGTGGGTACGAATAGGAGATTAATCAAGGCTATGTTGACAATAACACCTTATTGGTATTGCATGGCCATCAATTAAATAAAGGGGCATCCACTCTAGACCCTCATATGGGGGCCCTTTCTCTTAGAGAGTATGCCTGTTTCGGTATACATAGATGATATATCCATATATATATATATATATATATATATATATATGGATCCCTGAAATCCTCACAAAGAGAATTTGGATTCACAACTCTCACAACTTGCCTTGGTGTTGAAGGCTCCACATTCTAATTACAGACTCCTTATTTGCTGTACTGTTATTTGCCCGATGATTGATGTCGTTGTTCATTATGCCATTTTTGTCTTTTTTTTGTTTTATGTGTGTGAGTGAGTGATCTGGGAGGTGGTGGTGGTGAAGCTGGGGTGAGTGATCTGGGAGGTGTGGTGTGGTCAGGCGGGGTAGATCAGGAGAAGTGGGATGGGGGTTCTGGGCTAGCGTTCCAGGTGGATTGAAAAGACTAAATACCCTTACTTTGACTAAAGACAACAAACATTAACCACAAAGGCCATATTTACAAAATGGAAACCACATTACTAATTTGACAATTATAGCAAATCACAGGTCCATTTATAAAATTTGGACAGACACACACACGTGTATCATGTACATATGAAAATCTATACAAAAACATTCAAGTGTACAAGTCTATGATTGGGACCGTCATCCAGTATTGCATCGTTTCAACTTAAAAAACAATAAAAAAAAAACCCATAAAACCGTAATAACATTGTCAAAGTAAGCGAACCTGTGGAACTTCAAAAAAGTGTTCCATAAATATAAAACTTGATCGCCCAACGAATGAAAAGAATTCTGAAGGGCATCCCTCGATAAGGGGTGTACCAATTCACCACTTCCAAACTTTGATGTGCCATTTACTTTCTGTCAAAAACAAAGTAAGGAAAAATACGAACCTTAAAGCGTAGAAATTCCAAAAAAAAAGAAGGATAAGAACATTGTGCTGTATGAAATAAATAAGGACCTGAAGACCATTTTGTGGCTTGCCTTGTCCTGAAACTTTGTCATCTGCTGCAACCAAATTTTCTTGCAGGAAATTAAACTTTGTGTCATCAATTTTAGATATAAAATCAGTCAAATCAATTGCTTGGTCAATAGCCTTGCTAAGTTTCTGGAGCTCTTCAAGCAGTATGTCACGAGCATTTAACAATGATTTAGCACGAATAATGTCATTCACAACTGCAGCAGCCGCCTGTGTTGATGCCTAGTCAGTAACAAATTTTAAACTGTAAGTATATAATCAAACAGCCTCTGAAGAAAAGAGCAAATATAACGTAAAAAAACAGATTGAGAATACTCAAAACCTTTTCATATCCCATGTTAAGTACATATGTGCTGCAATATGTCTAGATACATGTCATTTATAGTAAAAAAAAAAATTTTAATTTAAGTACTTTGTTTCAATCACCCATCTATATTTTATATTGTGCTCAGCACCTTTTATTTTCAATGTACTTCTCCACTTAACTTTCAAACCTTGAAAACACTACTAAATCTTGCGTATCACAGAAGGTTTTTGTTATTCATTCACCCTTTTCCTAAATGCATGGCTTGTTTAGTACCTATTTGGTGAGACCAGCAGGCCAAGAACTTTTACTCAACCTCGAACAAAGTTTAGATTTTAATTTTCTTCATTGATATCACTTTGCAGACAATAGATGTGTACTTTTCCAAATCCATATCATAACCATTTTGTAATTACATATTAGCGCTTCTCAGATCATGCAATCCCACAAAAAGTAGATATAGCCTGTACATTAGTCAAGTCTGCTCAGTGAATTTGTTTAAGTCTTTTTGCATCAAACAAAAAGTCATTAATTGACATTTATATTATATGATGAGGACCTTAATATAATGTGAAGGACTTCCACTGAATGGTATCCTGATCCAGAGCGAAGCTATTTCAAATGAATGTTTATGACAATTTATATAATAAGCAAACGCTAAGGATATCTGTAAGAAAAAAGCTCCAAGGATATTGAATAAATTATGGACAGTGAAAGTAATTCAAATTGTTGTAACTAAGGAAATGACTCATAAAGTTCTTTAATACGAAAATATAAAATTAATGCTAATATAAAGTCAATTCCGAAAAACTGCAATGTGTATACAAAAGCATATCCATAGGTCCCACAACCATGCAGAATTTCGTGTGCATACATGTGCCCAATCGTACAATGTTTGTGTTCTGGTATTGTGTGAAGGCCCTTGGGAAGTGCATGTGTATGCACATGTTGATATTGTCAATACAAAGTACATGAAAGAGAGAAGGAAAGATGACAAACAACCTATAAGAACACACTGTTAAAAGAGATAAAACTTCAAGAGTGAATGCTGCCAAGCTTCCCAAGGGCCAGAAAAAGGATCTAGTAGAATTTAATGGGTAACAACGTACAAGATTTAACCCAGAAAGACCTTCTCCACCAACATCTTCAGAGGTGGAAGAATCACTGAAATAATTCAAATATCGAGTTAATGCTACAAATAAACTGTGCACAAGAATTAGTTTCCAATATCACAAGAGTACTAATCCCCAAAACGAATGCCAAACTACTTTATAGACTAGAATATGTGACAAACCTGGGTACCTTCGATGGGTATGTATAAGAGACAGCTTTCAGTAGACTGATGTGTACACTAACATCAACAAGCACCGCATGGAATGCATCAAAATGAACAGGACAATATGAATGCAAACCCAGAAGAGCTTTAGAAGGAATTCGAAATTCATGGACAGCGGCAGGGCTAGCATCTAGAGAAGCCTGCAAGTCAGACCTGCAATTATACAATACAATCACGAACTCCAATTTCCATTGCAAACTTAATCATGTAAGAAAAGAAAAAGAAAAAGAAAAAGAAAAAATATGAACCATCTCAACTCACCTATTTCCCAATATGGGGGCATGCAGAAGCTCAAACTTCAAAATAATAGGAGATGATGATATACCCTGAAAAGTATACACTATAAATGAATACTTTATATAAACATTTCTACATTCTACTGGCCAAAATAAAATATATAATCCTCAAGTTACAACACATGTTTTCCCAACAACGATTCTTGAAAAGTAATGTAATTCTTTCACAAAACAGTATTTTTTTTGTTATTTTTAAGAATTCGACCTGCTTGCCTCTAAGATAGTAAGAATGCAAATGGGACCTTTCAGCATTTAGAGAAAATAAGATAAGGCCAAATAAAAGCTAAGGCTAGTTGTCAATGTTGTAATGAGTGTAGGTAGCCAACCCAGATACCAGACATGTTATGAGGGCTACTATCTTCAATAAAATCCTTATACGTCACAAATGCATGCACACACACATAGATGCACAGAGAGGGAGTGGGAGAGAGATTATATTACCTCATGTCCAGCAAGAGATAGATTGAACGATATCATGATTGATAAAAAAACGTCCTGCCTGGCATATTTGATACGAAATGGCTGAGTTGAGAAGCTGTTGTCTGTATCATCAATCCTCCATACTCCATATACATCATCACAACCCAGATCAGGAGCTGCCAGTCAAACAATATAATTATCTCTAAGCTCTTGCCTCTTTAGTTTATGAACAGAGCATTACTTAAATGCCACAAGCTTATTGAAATTTTTATTTAATGAAGCAAAACATATATCTGTGCCTAATAGCATGGTATAAAAACATTTAATCATGTAAATATTAAAAAAGTGGTCCACCCAGTGGCCACTATTTATTTTTTTTAACTTGTGAGAAAGAGACATTTGCTCGCAAACAGATGGAATAAAACTACAAAACGGATGCAGGAGTCGAGGGGACCACTACAAAAACGGAGAAACCAGAACAAAGAGAGCAAACTAGAAGGCTCTCCCACAACAACACCCAATGGTCAATATGGGGAACCACAGAAGGAAACTGTGGGTGGATTCTTCTTTACTTTTCTATTGATTGTTTCAACTTTGTTCAAGGGTTATTTCTAAACCATGAGGATATCCAATGATATGTTGGCAAAAAATAGATGGACCTGAGTAGGTAATGTTAAGTTTTGACTCTACAATGTCTATCATTTGAAATATAAACCAAAGAAAGAATAACACTACAAAACAAACAATGAAAACCTAGCTCTTAAACAGCAGCAACCAACTTAAGATAAATTGAGAAAATTGAAAAGGAGAATCCATTGACCATTGAATATATACACTTTCAATGTAAAAGGGAATTGTCAAAACTTCTAGGGCAGTTTAAGATATTTCAAGAACCAGGTTTCAAATTTTACTTAAAATCATTGCAACATATAACAAGGTAAAACTTGTAAATTTCATGCTGCATTACAACATTTTGGCTTAACCCATAAATAACTTAGCAAAAGCACTCATACCATCAAGTCGCGCCCCATATTTACACATATATATATATACTTACAACTTACAAGCAAGGAACTTCACATATATTCATGATTGTACTGTAGCCATAACAACTCCAATGAAAGTGGGTTACCTTCATATTGCACAACTCTTGCCGGAGTCCCCACAGAAGTATATTCACTGTCCTCCCATCTCATTGTAATCTTAATTTGGTACCATCTAAACAAGCAGAACACAGAAAAGTTAACAAATTCCCATAAATTCAACTAAACAAAAACAAACACAAGCAAGGTCAAAATACACCAATTAACATCAAATGGTGGATTGCACCCAATGGGATACCGCTTTCCTCCAAAACCCATTGCGTCCCGGGTTCAAAACGCACCCTGAATTCACAAAATACAGATAGAAACAAACATACCCTTGCTGGAAAAGGTCGAGATTGTGAAATCTGTGAATGTAAACAGCAATCTCTTGAACGGCGTCCAACATAGCCACCGGCTTAGTCTCAGCCGGGGGAGGCTTGGCATCTGGCAACCTCTTTGCTGATGACGATGATGATTTATTGTTCAGACCCACAAGCCACCCCAAATGCCGAAACATGCGTAACACCACTCCCCAAAATTTGCATCCCTAGTCCACAAACACTTCCGATTTCAGCTCCAGCTTCCCGCCCTAATCCTCAGCAAATATCACCATCTCAGGAGTTCTATTTCATGGCGGAATTGACCCGATTACGTTGAAATTGACCCGATTGTGCCGCCGACGAAGAAATGTGACTGTGGGGGCGTGTAGGAAAGTTCAATCAGCGAGCGATTGTGAGTGGGACAATTGGCACGGGCAGCTAGGGTTCGTAGAATATGGGATTCATCATTTGTAGTCGGAGAAAAAAGTCAGAGAAGGGAAGAAAATATCACGGACCTCATCAACGAGCAATCCAATGCGCTAATTTTGCTTCTGCTCTTTTACAATATTGTCCTTGGAGACCAAACCCATTGTCGATCAAAATTGGTACTTCTGTTATCTTACGAGGTTTCTAGTTCTTTTTGCAAATTCAAGAGCTTCAAAATTGGCATTTTTGTCATCTTACCAGGGATTTTCAGTATTTTTCAACAAATTCAGACTATTTAATTAAGATTTTAAAAGATTAAGGTGGATTGGAAACTGTCGTTGTGAGATTGCAGAGAAAGAAGAGGTGGTAGTAGATTCAGATCTACTATAGAAAGGGACCTGGATTGTCTGCGCTTCCCCATTCCATCCCATTCTCATCCCCTTCTATTTCTGTTGTCATTGTTAAGTCACGTTAACATTCTATATTGATTTTTTTTATATAAATAATAACACAAAAAGCAATAGGAATATAAAATGTTGACGTGGCTTAACCGTGACCATAGAAATAGGAGGGGATGGGAAGGGTATGGGATTCTCCCTTTAGAAGACCTTTTTTTTAGAACAAACGATATTATCTATACTAAAGAGAGGGGGATGGGTTTAATCTCACAATGAAGAGGAATATCACTAAACCTTAGTGTTAAATGGCTTGAAATACGAAATTTCAAGCCTAAATCCAGGTACTAAGGATGGATTCTAGTACATTGCACTCTGGGTCAGAGGATTCCAGCAATGGTGCCAAAATGTTTGCACCATTTTTCCATCTAATTTTGCATCCGTTCAGAAGATCTTGGCGATAGCAAATGAAAGTGTCACAGTCCTCTGGTTGTGCACCCAGATCATCGAAGACTCATAGTGGATATCGTAGTTGATTGTTGACACTGGCTTTGCACTTGAAGATGCGATTTTTTGATATGTAAATTGAAAACAAAAGTCGAAAAAGTTGAAGCTGGGAGAGGTTTGGAAATATTCAAAGATTTCTTATACTTAGAGATTCTTTGAAAGCATACGAAATAAAGAAGAAAAATCCAAGATATTTATAGGAGATATTTTCGAAATCGTCTTCTTGTTGAATCTGGAACGTCCCACCTTAAGATATGTGCTTTCGACGGCTGAAATCACTTAGTAACACAACGAAACTCCACATTTCTCGTGCACACATGAAGTGACATCTCTCATCATTGATATCTTTATGGCATGACTCTCGAGATCACATGCTTGAATCCGGAACGTCTCACATTACCTTCCAACGATAACGAGACCAAATTGCCAAGTGTCAAAGAATATCGAACATTAGCTATTTCAATTTACTTCGAAAGACATAGTCTTTAGATAATTATCTATCTTCAAGCATAACACCTTGTTAGATACATAGTCAGGGCATTTGTGGGACCATGAATTTTCAAGGGCTGGAGTAAGGTAGATTAGAATACATGTACCTCAGAAGTCTGGTCATGGGCTTAACAACTCTGATCGATTTAAACTGCTCAAACGAACCAACGATGCCACCACATCTTGCTGTAATCCGGAAAGGGCTAAGCGAAGTGTGCTGAGTTCGCTGAAATTAACGATTCTTATTCTGCAAGGCATGGAAGCCTGATCTGATTGGGGATCAGACAACTTTCCTATAATCTTAGATATTCCTACAATCTAAGGATTGGTGCGTAACGTAAGTAATCACATTCCTAAGAGGAAACAATATTTAAGCCTAGATAATCTTTTGGATTCTCCCAATTTAATACAGATTCGCTATCTTAAAAGACTATCTCCCTACTAGTAGAAATACCCTCTTCTAAGGAACATCTTTGGTAATGCAATTCATTCACGTAACGCATACTCTTTGTTTATTCTCTTGCCCACTACTTGAGTATTAATATTGCTTACCAACTTAACCGGTACTCAAGGTCTAAATATGATTATTTGCTTTCTTACAAGTCATCCCACTTGCACAACTATTCCATTTGCAATGCTATGCGAATTTGGTAATACCCAAGTTGCCTTGCATGACCATGTCAAACAAATCATCCCCTCCTCTTGGGATCCACCATACTTGATGGATTCCGTCTTAATCTTCTCAAATAGGAACCTTGTGTTTACCTTTTCAATTGCATGCAACTTCTGCCATTTCAAAAGTTCATTCATGATAATTCCAAACAGTTTTCTAAAGGTTTTTTAGTCAAAATGATCCATTAGATTTGCATAACTCCTCACTTTGGCCCCTGAGATTTGAAATCAATATAATTGGTCTCTGAGATTGTCCACCATCAATCATTTTTGTCATTTCATGAAAAAAACCTCCATTATATAAGAATAAAATTGTTGTAGGCCTATTTGATTGAACGATCTAGGGTTTAGAGAGGGATGGGGGCCGGCTATAGTTAGAGAGAAGATAAAAGTGATTTAATTATGAGGTGTGTTTGATTCACCCCATTGTGCCTTTATTTATAGTAGTAGGATAGGTAAAAACCTTTCCCTTTTAGGATTACAACATTTAATAGGTAATCTACTCCTAATAGGAATATAAGATACTTTCTCATATCTACTAGGATTTACACAATCACATTCATATTCTAAATATGACTGCAACACTCCCCCTTGAGTGTGTAAATACTCAACAAACCATCGCATCAGATCTTCAGCAGATAAGGTAGAATAATTGATGAAGTCATCGACACAACGGGTGATCGCGAGTCTCAAATTTAATTTGAAGTATGCATTTGTAGTAAAACTCACAAAATCTCGCTATGGTAAAGCCCAAGGCATGGGGAAAACCCATAGATTAAGGAGAAACGTGAGAAGTATGCATAATGTCTAAAACAAATGTCAAACTGGACGAAGGTAGTGAACTCAACGGAGTATGATCATCCCAGGATGGGTGCCTCATTAAAACCTCGTTAGGTAGCAAAAACCCAGTGGGAAAAATGCTCCTAATCATAGGAAAAAAAGTACATTAAGATCATGTGGGTATGCTTCTAGATACTGCCCCTAAGTTAGACATAACTTCTAAATAAAAGAACTATAAGCAATTCAACTCAGATAATTTACGCATACCAATTCCTTGGACGAGTTTCTGAAATGTAGACTTGGGCAATGACTTTGTGAAGAGATCGGCCAGGTTGTCCTGGGAATGGATTTGCTTCACTTCAATGTTCTGATGCTGCTGCTGCTATTGTGAGTAAAAGAACTTCGGCGCTATGTGCTTGGTGTTGTCTCCCATGATGTATCCCTTCTTTAACTGCTCAATACATGCTGCATTGTCTTCAAAGATTGTCTTAGGAAGATCAACGAAGTCACAACTAGCGTTTGCTTGGTAGACCTTCAAGATATAGCGGTGTCTCCAATGGTAAAGATATAGCTCATTTGAGAACATGCTCTATGTGGGTCAAACATATATC
Source organism: Cotoneaster glaucophyllus (assembly GCA_036320875.1). NCBI lineage: Eukaryota > Viridiplantae > Streptophyta > Magnoliopsida > Rosales > Rosaceae > Cotoneaster > Cotoneaster glaucophyllus. The sequence goes on from CM070073.1 coordinate 43,682,430, forward strand.
TAGCATCTGCGTAACTAATAAGGCGAGAATCAACCCGAAGACCATAGGCGGCGGCAACATTAGGAGATTCGTGGGTATAAAATAAACCCAAATCCGTAGTACCCTTGAGGTAGCGGAAAATGTCTTTAACACCATTCTAGTGTCTGCGTGTGGGCGCCTTGTTGTATATAGCCAATAGATTCATAGCAAAGGAGATGTCATGTCTAGTGCACTGAGCCAAGTACAATAAAGCCCCAATTGCACTTAGGTAAGGAACTTCGGGTTCCAAAAATCTCTTCCTCATCCTCCTTTGGACGGAAGGGATCTCGTTTAGCATCTAGAGTCCGAACGACCATGGGTGTACTCGAAGACTTCGCTTTATCCTCATTAAAATGATGCAACACCTTTTGGGTGTAGTTCGATTGATGTACTAGGATTCCATCCGAACAATGCTATATCTCCAGGCCGAGGCAGTATTGAGTTTTCCCGAGATCTGTCATCTCAAATTCTAATTTCAAGTGTGCAGCAATTTCCTCAAGATCTGCTGGAGTCCCAATGAAGTTCATGTCATCGACATAAACTGCAACGATTGCAAATCTGGAATGTGACTTCTTTATGAAACGCATAGGCATAATTCATTGTTCATATAACCCTGACTTGTCAAATATTCACTGAAACGGTTATACCACAACCGCCCGGATTGTTTCAATCCATAGAGTGACCTCCTCAACCTAATTGAGAGAGTGTTCCGTGGTCTAGAACTATTTGAACCAGTCAATGGAAGTCCTTTTAGAACTTTCATGTAAATTTCCGTATCTAGATCCCCATAGAGATATGCGGTTACCTCATCCATATGCTGCATATTCAGTTTTTCGGAAACTACCAAACTGATTAGGTAGCGGAACGTTATAACGTCCATTACGAAGGAATACGTCTCCTCGTAATCAATTACAGGGCGCTGAAAGAAGCCTTACGCTACGAGGCGTGCTTTGTATCGCACTATTTCATTCTTCTCATTACGCTTCCTCACGAAAACCTACTTGTAGCCAACAGGCTTCACACGTGGTGGTGTAGGAACGATAGGTCCAAACACTTTACATTTCGCGAGCGAATCGAGTTCGACCTGGATTGCTTGTTTGCAGTTTGACCAATCGGTTCTACGTCAGCATTCTTCGACGGAACATGGTTCAATGTCATCGCTAAGCATGATGTCAGTAGCTACTGAGTATACGAATGCATCGTCGACGATTATCTCATTCCTATTCCAAACCTCATCCAATACTGTGTAGTGGATCGAAATCTCGCGATTCTTGGGAGGCTGGCATGTTTCGTCTGAAGCATAACCGTAATCTAGAATAACCTCATACGTTGGAACAGATGAGTGAACGATGGTCGGATTCAGGGTCGGAGCAGATGATTGGCTAGCCGCCACTGTACCTTGCCGCGTGGAGGGTACGGCCTCCCCACCTTAGGGGATGGTCCGGCCTTTCCAAGCGGGTTGTTAACGTACGCGGAGTACATCTATCTTTGCAGGTGTGTTTGCAGCAAGTATATGTGATCTTGTCACATTTGCTAGATCATTAAAAGCATCCGGCATGCTTTGAGCAATGCTATGAAGATCTATAATTCGTCGCACCTCAGTTTCAAACTGGGCAGTGCGGGGATCTAAATGAGACATAGTGGGAGCATACCATGACAATTCTCGGCGTTCTACGTGAACATTAGCACGCTTGTCTCCCCCTAACGCCGAGAAGACTGTCTCATTAAAGTGACAATTCGTAAAATGTGCGGTAAAGAGATCTCTTGTCAAGGGTTCTAAGTAGCGAACAATTGATGGCAAATCATAACCGACATAGATTCCCATTTTTCTCTGATGACCCATTTTTGTAATACCCTGAAAATTTAAATAAATGGATATGTGAAGAAAATCGAAAATAAACCGATTTATGGTTATGGAAATAGAGAAAGAGAAATTTTAAAGTTTTATATCCATAAATTATTATAATTTACGTATTTGGATTGTTGAGATTTTATGTTATTTTTCGAGAAATTATATTAATTTACCTGAGTTTAGTTTTAAATTAAACTAGTTACGAAGGATGAAGTTTGGGAATTAAATATTTAAAATTCGTAGGCCTTTTGAGGTCACAATTCATATTCTTGAATAGAGCACGATTTCATGAACGTATAGGCATAAACCGTTCGTGAAACGGAGTTATAACGAAGAAGTTATTAACGTTTAAAGTCGAGGATAAATTGGTAATTTTAAACATATGTAGAAGGCTCCAGAAAATTTGGAGTCATGTGACATGCCACGTGTGTGGCTGGGATGGAATTGAGGATGAAATGGACGGCTAGGATGCGAAGGAAAGAAAATAAAAAGGAAAAGGGCGCTGCCCAGTGGAGGGGAGAGAGAAAAGGAAGCCCAATCAGAAAAGAGGGAAAGGGGGAAAATGAGGGGGAGGAAAAGGAAGGGAATAGAGCCGGTTCCCCCTGTGACCCGATTTCCATTACGTGACTTTCTCTTCAACTCTCCATCAAAAATAAAGATGTTTAGGCCTTAATTCACGATGAATAAGCACCGTGGGTGGCTCGAAGTCACGGTGGTGAATCCACCACTTGGGAAAGCAACACCATTGATTACCACCATGGATAGGCTCCCCTCAACCTGAGGAACAAAGCCCAAGCATTGGTTGGGGCGTCGGAGTTGTTTTGAAGACGAATTAAGAACACCCAAAACGAGGGTTTCCGACCGTTCGTGGCCAGGTTAAGGTATTTTCCGGCCAAATTGGCCTTGGCCGCAGGTATAAAGTTTACTTTACTCTTTGAGATCTTTATTTCTGTAATTTTTGAGAATTTTTAGAAGTAGTTGAGTTTTCCGGCAAGCTGGGGCGGCCGACTGCCACCCGCGGCGGCGCACGGCCAGGGAGCATTCATTGTGTTTTTATGCGAATTTCGTTATTCTAATTATGTTTTTGGAGACTTAACTACTGTGGTTTGAACATTAGTACGATTGTGGTATATGTTGGGTTAAATGAAGACTTTCGATTTCGGTTTGAATTTTGGAAATGTGAACAACGAATGGCTTGATCCCTGGTTAGGGTACGTAGGCAGTCTAACGAGATGTTAGATGCAGCCATAAAATAAGTGAGATTAAATAATCGAGAGTTAGTATTTAAAAGGAATTTTGACCTAAGAGAAGGAAATTGAGTAGATTGGAAGTTAAATTGTATGTTTTGGTAAATGAATAATGGTTACGAATTTCACTTGGAATGAAGGAAATTATTCTCAGAATGATGACTAGTAATAGTGACTTCAATTGTTAAGTTAAGGATATGCGTTGACATCTAAGAAAAATATGTATAGCTTGTAAGGTTTTGAATTATTGACTTAGAGGGACGTGATTAATGAAAATAAATTAAATAGATTTTTAATTTGGGCCTAACCACAAAACTAATTCCCAAAAATAAATATTTCGGGGCTGGGGCGTGACAATTTTGGTACGTAGTGGCGATGCTATTGGCACATAAATGGCGCACCCAAACACCCGTAAATGAGAGATGTCAGGCTCGTATCCAGTGAGCAACTGTAACGGTGAATGTGGTTGAGTAGCGGTGGGCCTCAGGCGGACTAACATAGCTGTGTGCAATATTGCATACCCCGAGGCAGATACCGGCAGTTTGGTTCTTATAACCAAAGTTCGAGCTATCATTTGAAGGCGCTTTATGAAAGCTTCAGGCATACCGTTTTGGGTGTGAACATGGGGCACAGGATGTTCCACATTAATCCTTACTAACATGCAATAATCGTCAAAAGTTTGTGACGTAAACTCTCCAGTGTTATCCAGTCGAATCGACTTAATCGGATAATCAGGGTGGTGAGCCCTTAGCTTAATGATTTGAGCTAGGAGTTTAGCAAACGCGACGTTGTGTGTGGACAACAAGCAAACATGTGACCATCTTGTCGATGCATCAACCAACACCATAAAATATTTAAAAGGTCTGCAGGTTGGTCGGATAGGTCCACAAATGTCCCCTGGAATCCTGTGAAGAAATTTAGGGGGTTGTGAATAATCTTTGTATGGGAGGGTTGAGTATTCAACTTCCCTAAGGAACACGCTTTGCATGGCGGGACTCCAACATAGGGATGTAACTTATGCTCGTGAGAAGATTTGAGGATACGGCGCATCATGTCACGTCCAGGATGTCCCAAACGATCATGCCAAAACAACAAAGTGTCCTGGAACTCAGGCATAGGGCCGGCCACACTATGGGCTTCTATATTGCGAATGGTTGTAATGTACAACCCACTCGACAAACGTTCCAACTTCTCATGAATATGCTTCTAGCCCGTATGAAGTGATACAAAAAAATTCAGAACCATGATCTTCAGTGGTTTCAAGATGATATTTATTATCTCGAATATCTCTAAAACTCATTAACGTTCTTCCAGAATGTGGAGAATATAATGTCTCCTTAATGGTCAAGATTGTACCATTAGACAACATGATACGTGTCTTTCCGTATCCTTCAATCATGTTGGATGGCCCTGAGAGAGATGTCAAATGAGCTTTCTTGGGTATTAAGTTAGTAAAATAGTGTCATTCACGCAAGATGGTGTGCGTGGTTGCACTATCTGCCAGACAACTAACTTCCCCACTAGACATACCTAGAAATAAATTGATTGAATTGGTCACATATATATAAATATAAGTCCATTCATTCAATTAAGCAATTTGAGAAAATAATATCCATTCAAATAACAATCCATAATTCAAAACAAACCAAAACCAAACAAATTATTCCAAATACTTATAAAAATTGTTCAAAATTTAAACCATAAACCTAGCAAAAAGGCCACTCCTAGTGGGGTTCGGCTACTAGGGGTAAACACCGTAAAAATATGTCTAATTTATTTATCCATTGGTGCTGACGGCTCTTGAAAATCCTATATCTCTATTGATGTAGTTGCATCTTCCGGATGATCCACATGTGCAAAGTTAGACTCATGACTGGAATGATACTTGGCAATAGCCTCAGGGGAAGCTCGGCATACGCGTGACCAATGATCATTTGATCTATAGCGATAACACATGTCCAATTCAGTAGAAGCAGCCTGAATGAAAGTTTTTCCCTTGTTCTTGAAGTTTGGGACCTTAGGGGAGAGTGGTGGACATTGCTGGGTCACATTTCTTCCCTTAGGTGCAGCACTCTGTTGACCTTGGGCCCGTAGTTGGGCTTGTCGCCCATTGCCACGGCCACGACGGTACTTTCATCGTTTATGGCTGCTAGAATTGATCGTATGCGCTTCAGGCGCGGCGTTCGAGCCAGTGGGTCGAGCTTGATAATTCTTCATCAAAAGCTGGTTTTGCTTTTCCGCAAGAAGTAAAACAGAGATCAAATCTAAAAACTTGGTTAATTTATGTGCCCTATATTGTCATTGCAGGACAATATTGGTGGCATGGAAGGTCGAATAGGTTTTCTCCAGGAGATTTGTTTCAGTTAGTTCCACTTTGCAGAATTTCAACAAAGAACAGATTCTACAAACTTTAGAGTTGTATTCATTCACAGACTTAAAGTCCTGGAAGCGAAGATGCTGTCAGTCGTGTCTTGCTTCAGGCAAGTAGATGTCTTTCTAGTGATCGAAACGGTCAGCCAGAGCAAGCCAGAGGGTGCGTGGGTCCTCCTCAGCAAGATACTCAGTCTGCAGTGCATCATGGATGTGTCTTCGAATGAAGATCATTGCAATAGCCTTCTGAGTTTCGTCAAAAGGTTTTTTGGTGATAGGAGTCTCGATGGTGGCTCTAATACCCTTTGCAGTTAGATGGAGCTTCACGTCTTGAACCCACTTCAGATAGTTTCTTCCAGAGACTTCTAGAGCTGCGAAATCGAGCTTGTTCAAGTTCGACATGTCCCTAAAACGGAGGAAAAAACGTGAGTAGTCATATGGTAAGTCATAGACATATATCGTAAAACATACAGGTTATATATATATGTATTGGTTTAATTTATGCATGAAAACTACAGGTTTCATGTGGTATGTTTTGAATGAAAACTTCGGGTTTCAAAGGCACTAAATTTGAAACTACATGTTCAATTTAGTTTTATGAATAATTAGTTCATAATGAGAGGTTCCTACAAGAAACACATAATGTAATATACTAATTTGGATATAGTGGATTTGAGGTTCTTGGGGAACTCAAGTGTGAGAGCTTCGTTACTACGAAAGTATGTGACAATTCAAAGTATAAAAATAAATTATTGAATCGTTAATGTCCAAAAGTGATCTTCAGGTCAATAATTTTGGATTCATTATCAGATGAACGGACTGTAGGTCACTTTTAATTAATTCAATAAATCGGGTCATATGGGGTCGATTGTAGAAGCTAAATAATATTATTGGAATGAAAATATAGCCCCAAAAATAATTTGGGCTCGGGTTGGGTGCATTGAGTAAAAGGCAAGGCCCAAAATGGCCTGCAGGCCACAGGGGGGGAGAGGGAAACCCCAGCCGCAACTGGGTTTCAAGGTTGGGCCAAGGGGATGGCACGGGAAAAGCCCAGCACATGCTGGCTTGTGGGCTAGCACACGGGGAGGCCCAACGAAGGCTGGGGCCTTGGTCTTTGGCGCGATAAGCTAAGCCCAACCTCAAGGGCTGGCTGCATGTGATGCGGGTCGGAGCATCTTCAAAGCCCAGCAACCATAAAGGTTGCATCATGCAGGTCGTGGACCGAGACAAGAAGGAGGGGCTGCATGCCCGTGTGACATGGAACCCAAGCCAAGGCTTGGTTTTGTCCGAGGTAGCAACAGACCCAAATAGGGCTGCGCAAGTGGTCCATGTGAGTGCAGCAAAGGCCAGGGGGCTGCTGCCCAGTTTATGCCGCAAAATCCCAAGTTCCAATCCCTTTTTTCGAAATTGTTAGGGTTCTACAAACCCTAATATGCTTCTAATTTAATTTGATACTTTGACTCACAAATTCCACATAACAATTTAATTGTGCAATGCATGAAACAAATATATATATATATATATATATATATATATTTATATATATTGACAAATATATAAACATATACAATATATATATCGAAAGGAAAATATAAATATAGAGGGGTTCATGCATCATGGGGAATGTTTTCATGCTTCGTGGACGTTTTAGATATCTTATTTATTTTAAGCGTACCTGATTAGCAGAAAACAAATAAGCATTTGAATTTGGTAGATGATAGCCTCCTCCTACGATGCGTCAATTCTTCAGCTTCTGGCAAGAGCGTGCTGATAACGTGTTGTAGGCCTATTTGATTGAACGATTTAGGGTTTAGAGAGAGAGAGGGGCGGCAACTATAGCTAGAGAGAAGAAAGAGTAATTTAATTGTGAGGTGTGTTTGATTCACCTCATTGTGCCTTTATTTATAGTAGTAGGATAGGTAAAAACTTTTCCCTTTAGGATTACAACATTTAATAGATAATCTACTCCTAATAGGAATATAAGATATTTTCTCATATCTATTAGGATTTACACAATCACATTTCTATTCTAAATATGACTGCAACAAAAATGACCAAAATACCTTTAATTTTTGTCAAATCATTTTGGCCTATTGTCTATTAAATTGAGGGTATATTTGTCATTTTGATCCTTATTTAACATAAATTTGCACAGAATGACCAAAATGATTGATGGTGGACAATCTCAGAGATCACTTCTATTAATTTCTAATCTCAGGGATCAAAGTGATGTGTTATGCAAATCTCATGGATCATTTTGGCTAAAAAGCCTTTTCTAAAATCATTGGCATTTTAATTTGTAATTTTAAGGGCTCGGCAATTTCATTGCACTTATTTATAGTTAGTGTCTGATTACATTTGATGTTAGAGGAATACCATACAGTAATAGTATGCCTAGGTGCCAAGCAGACACGTTTCCTGAGCCATGTGAGAAACGCTCATTAAGGATATGCAAAGGTGTTGTTGCACATCTTCAGCTTCTAGATGATATGGGTTGGGTTTGTTGACAAATCCTGGTTTTATTGTTAAATAATTCTTATACTTGACGGTAATTATGCCAATTTAATGCAACCCTAAAATGAAACCGAGTGTGCTAAAATAAAAACTAGGTTGGTCGTTGCTAGAATCGAAACATTTGATCCATGAAACGACTGGCCATTCTCTTATAACAGCTCATATCAACGCGTACTATACAAACGATAATAATATTTTCAGCAACATTCGAACTCTTCTCCCTCGCCGTCACTCTCGTTTGTTGCCAGAGAACAGACGATTCAACCAATCAGTAACACACAGGCCACTATCCTTCATTGAGCTTTATAACAATGAAGAAGATAAACTTTCATAATTTGAATCAAATTTTGTAAGCTTATATTCATATATTTGTGCCTAATGACTCATTCATTTGTTAGAGTATGAGTGTGATTCATACGGTTTGGTAATAATTATTGTTGTCTCATATTGCTATAAAGACGTCTTAATATGTTTATGAGAGTTAATTCAACTTTGGTTTGGATTGAAACTCTGTGTTGATAAGCTTAAGAATAGAACTCGTACAAGGATTTGGTCTTGTATTCCTTGTAGGATTACTATAGGGTAATCCAGATTTTGTAGTATAAAAACCACAAGCCCCTGCTCTCACAAAAACACGCTCTTATTGTTCCAATTACCTATAACTTGGAGAGCATTGAGTTTTGCTGAGAGGAGAAGGTTGTGTGTAGATTTCTCCAATGGCTCTTAATCCTAATTTGTTGAACATAGTTATGATATGGTGTCCAGTACTATTCTTTCCTGTGATCAATGCCGTGAAGAACATGTGTGTTGTTGGTGCCGTCCAAAACTTCACCTCTCAATTTTCACACTACATGGAAGGGACCATCGATATAACATGGCTGAGACCTTGGTTTTCTTATCACACTTTGTGGGAGATATTCATCAGCCAATGCATGTCGGGTCAGGACAGATGAGGGAGGAAACACGGTAGCCTTGTGTTGGTACAGACACAAATCCAATCTTCACCATGTGTGGGATAGGGAGATCATACAACAAACTATGAAGGACTATTATGACAGAACACACGGGAAAGACTTCGGCAAACAGTTTGCAGGTATGTGTTGTAGATATTACTACAGTATTTGCATATACAGAATATATTTGGAGTGATGATTGTGATTTAGTTGGTTAAATTTTATGTTCTTGGCTAGTTTGTTATAGAGCTTATATGATTGCTCTTACATCATTTACATTCATTGAGTCTATTATTTGAACAAAGGACCCATTTATCTTCACCGTCTTCCCAATAAATCTTGTTAGAGTTGAGTTGAGGAAGTTGTACTTTGGATCTAAAACGACGAATTGCTAAAAAGTTTATTTTCTATTTTTTTGTTGTGTTCCTTCATTTTCTCAGCTACTGATTACAGTTCTCTTATTTATTGTTTAATTTATTTTTTTCTGAATTAGGTTGATTTTGGAAGTAAATATAGCCTTTGTTTGTCGAATTGGATGTTAGTATGATATTAGTTTTGCCGAATTGGCTGACTTGGTTAAACTTTATTGCCGAATTGGATGGACAATGAAAACATCAATACATATGGCAGCATAAAATAAAAACAAAAATTACGAAATGATGCTGCTCTCAGTGCATTTGTGTATATACATGCTGTTATAAAATAATTCTGCTCTTAGACTTCTCAATGTATCTCGCAGCAGTGGCCACAAAAACCTAATAACGTCAATATATATATATATATATATATATGCAGCGACAAAGTGGCGTGCCAACAAGAAAAACATGTGGGCCTAAACACCAATCAAATAGCAGATCCAGCTCAATGCACTAAACCGGACATGTTTTCGCCGTTAATTTTTTGGCAAGATCCAACACGCTGACGGAATGTTGTTAAAGATATCCTCCATTACCTTAAAGGTATTACGGATTTGGGTTTATTTTATTCTTATACATCTTAGAATAGAACACACCTCCTTGGTTTTTAAAATGATGATTTCTTTGCTCATTATGCTAACACATGTTTTTCTGATTGTCACAAAGTATGTTCTCAAATGAGTTATGTCTTTAATGTTGGAGATAACGCAATATCTTGGAAATCAACCAAACAGACCTTAGTTGCGACTTCTTAGAACCATGCTAAAATTCTTAATGAGTCAATTTTATATTATATATTTTACCCTATTCTTAGTATATATTGGTATTTGTTTTGGTGATATTTTAAATGTAGGACATGTGACTTCCTCTTAAGCAAAAAGTGTTAAAACTATGAATTTTGGAAGTGATTCCAATTGGAGGGCATTCGTGAGTCTTTCAACTTGTTTGTGTCAAAGTTTCAGATTCTTATGTCGATCCGTTAATTTATAGTGAATAAATAATGAATCAGCCCGCAAAGCTGCCAAGTGATGTTTCATGCTTAATTGGGCTTTTTGGCGTCCATGATGGCACTTTTGGCAATTGGATCTTCTACAAAGATGTTCAGGATGATTCAAGCTCTAAAACAAGATCTCTTGGCCCAGTTTTCAAGCTGGTTAGCCCATGAATGTGGTAGATTTGTAAACTAGCAAATTCTTAGTGTAGGAGATTGTTTCCTATATTTTGTTTCCTAGTTTTTAGAAGACCTTTTTCTAGAAAGGATTTATGTTACCATCAGGGGATACTCTAGGCACCAGACCTTGAGAGAATTTGGCATAGGTTTTTGAAGATTGTTTATTTAATACAAGGTGTTTTCCTCTTTTTCTTATGAATGATATTTTCTTTGTTTTTAATTATGAATATGTGTAACTAACTCTCTTTGCTAAGGTGAGGCCATGAGTCTTAGCAAGAATATATAGTTTATTTTCAATTTTCTTAAGATATTATGCATGCATATTTTGAATTATTAATCACAATGTTTAAACTATCTATATGTCTTGATGATTTGCCACCATTAGGATATTTAGAAAGTAATTTTATGCAATTTTGGTTGGAAGGTGGTCCTTGACTAAGGCTTTTTGTAATTGTTAATTGTAATTTCGCTTAGAATGAATACCACATCTTAAGGGTTGCATGATTTTTCAAAGGGTTTTCATAAAACTTAATGAGTCTTGCATGTTCAGATCTGATCCAAATGTCTGGACAAGTTGCATGTTTGATATATATATTCTAGTTTGGAGGTCGAGCATAACTTAGGAAAACCTCATTTTCAAAATATGTATGTATAAGTCGTAAGTAATTAGAAGAACTACGTAGGATTGTCAAGGTGACGACGAAACCCTAGTGTCTTTTAGATTAGATATTCTCAAAACCATTTTCTTTTATTTTCTTTATCTTGCCGATTTCTTCAACTAATTTTACTTAATTTATTTTTATATTTTAAGTCACAATTTTTATTCTTCTTCTAAACGTTGTTTTGAATAATTACTCAAGAGTTGGTTTTAAATATAAATTGTTTCAATAATCTTGTGGAGAATGATCTTGCATGAACATTTATACTACAATTCTCTTGTACTCTTACAAGTATTTTGTGTGATTTTGACTTAGGTTTCGTGTGTAGTAAAATCGTATCAATTCTCGCCCTTCACGAGGCCACACGTGAATGATTTGGCTAAGAGTTGTTGTTGAGCATATTCGAAGGACTTGCGGACCTTTTTCGTCGTTAATGTCCCCACAACAATCTATGAAGACAACGCCTCATGTATCGACCATATCAAGAAATGATACAACACCAAGCATATTGCGTCGAAATTCTTCTTCTCATCAAATGAGACAACACCAAGCATATTGCACCTAAACCCTAACACATATCAATAAATGATACATTAAAGGAGACAACACCAGTCATAATTCTTTTTCTCACATCAATAACAAGAGAATCACAAGATTGAAGTCAAACAAATCCCATCGCAGGACAACCTTGCTGATCTCTTCACCAAGTCACTACCAAAGTCAACCTTCCAAAAGCATGTTCAAGTAATTAGTGTGCGTAAAGTGTCTGATTTGCAACGCTTTAGTTCTCATGGGGTTTTGTCAGACTCATGGGTTAATCCTGAAGTATACTCATTTTTTCTTGGTATAAGAACGTTTTCCCTTTGGGTTTTTATTAACAGACAAGGTTTTGACAAGGCACTCATTCTGGGATCATATCCCTTGTGTGCGTTCTTCTTACGTCTTAAAGATGTTAAGTTTTGACTGATTATATTAACTCACTTTTTTTGTTATACTATGGGTTGTTTCGTTGAGTTTTACCATAGCCAGATTTTGTCAGAATTATTCCTACATGCATTCCCTATTTGAGACTAGTGTTTGCTACTTGTGTCAACTAGACAATACGACTTCATTAACTTCTTCTACATCATTCATGAAGATTTGATGTGCTAACTACTTAAGCATTTACAAAATCAAGGGGGAGTGTTGTAGTTAGAATTATAACACATGTGTGATTGTATAAATCCTCGTAAATATTATGTTTAGGAATCTTGTCACTTAGTACTACGGTCTAATGGTATTTCTCTTCACTTGTAAGTGAGAGGTCTTAAATTCGATTATCGCCAAAAGCGAATTCGAACCAAATTATTATGGATAGCCCATTCTTCCACTCCTTAGTGTAGATAATATCAAATGTATTAGGAAAAAAATTATTTATGAATCCTATGTGATGTTGTAGATAATTTCTTATTGGACTTTGTATTACTTGTAGGGTAATTAAGCTGTTTACTATAAATAAAGGCATACTGCATGAGGAAATATCATCACACAATTTCCCCGAGTCTCTTTTTCTCTTTCTCTTTCTCTCTCCTGCCGCACCCCTATTCCCCTCCTCCAGCTAAATATAGGCCATAACATTTTGAAGTATTTTCCAAAACTAATTACAACCTAATTAGTTTTGATGACATAATTCTAACATGGAGGCTATGGACTCTGTATCCTTGCTCTACTTCTTTTAATCCCTTACCCACATGTTGAAAGTAGTTGTAATGGGACATCTAATCTCGAAATGAATGACATTTCCGGCGAGATAAGGTATTAGAAATTGTTCTCTTCATAAAAGATTATCACAATTTGAGTATAGAATAGATTTTGTGTTCATTTTGTCAAATACTTATAAGCTGCGCATTTGACTATAGAACAAATTTTGTGACCAACTTTATTTTGATACTTGGTATAAAATGTCCATCAATTATTATATAGAAAAAAGAAAGATGTTTACTTGGATCACGTATCACTTCAAAAAATTTCTTTCTTTGTAAGGTTAAACATATTACTCACAAATGCCTCATTGTGTAAATAATGGTAATTCAAAGTAGATAAGAGTATTTTTTTTTTCAATAACTCGATATCTTGTATTTGGTTTGCCCAGCCCAACCAAAAAAAAAAGAAAGAAAAAAAGTTTTCAATAATTATCGGAAAATTAGATCTCATTGTTAGTGTACATAGGAGGCAAATTTAGCCAAAATACACAAACCAAAACCGAGCCATGATGCTACGTGCAAATAGAACAATATACATTTGAGTGACTAAACAATTTTCTATTTGAATGATTTTTTGAATGAATAGTTTCCAAATGAAGATTAAAACATTAAATAGTCCTAATTATAAAATTTCTATAATAAAAATACGTTATTAACAAGTGAGGAAATGAAAATATTATTCGTGCAAATAATAGCTAAGGCTAGTTTCTCTTAATATTTCATGTAAAATCCATCAATATTATGAATTAACTCAATACACGTCTCTCAAACTGAAGAAGAAGAAAAAAAAAAACACATCTCAAATTGAGGATTGTGACTCTGCCTTGTTGGATTAGGTCGGCATTTTGTTATTGGGTGACATATAAAGTGACTTTTTAATAAACCGTACATTATTCCAAAATTCGACAAGAACTTGCCAACCTGGTCCCTTTCAGAAAATAAAAACAAATTAAAAATGAGATGAAACTAGAAAAATTAAAAAAGAAAACGATAACGAAAAGCTACATACAAGAATATATATAATGGAGTCGTCTAACTTTTGTTCGGTCACTGCATGGACCATGGTGTAGATGAGGTGGTGCATGTAACATCAAATTTTAGTCACATTAATCTCCATCACTAATATTTGTTCGACATGCGTCTTTAGCTCTTAATGTAACCTCTTGCACTCCTTTTATATGTATATGTATATATATATATATATATTAACAAATGATATTATTTATACTAAGAGGGAGGAGATGGGCTTAGCCTCAAAATGAGCTAACAATAATATGGTTCAAATTCGTCTTTGGCGAGAATCGAACCTAAGACCTCTCACTTACAAGTGAAAGAGGAATACCCTAGACCATAGTACTAAGTGACTACACTCGTTATACTCTTGGTCCATTCAAGATGCATCTTAAGCTCTTATTGTAATCTTACGTCTTATAATATTCATTAATTTTCCCCTACCATAAAATTTCATGTAAGTATCACGACCAACTTTGATATCCGTCGGTGTAGAGTTTAGGTCAATGAGATGTTCTTATGAACCAAGAAAACATAGCATTGATTGATCTGTTTAACAAACGGATCTATTCTTTTCCCATGCAAGCACCAATCCTAATTGAATTAAGCTTTTCATCCACTTTATATACTTACTTTCTAAGTAAAAACATATATATATTTTATAAGTACAATGTTAAATTTAGTGCAAACACTATTAAGGAACTTCACATTAACTTATAATAAGGAGCAGGGTTATTGCTAATTGGTTCTCAACTAATTTCTTTCTTTGTTATAGCTCCTCCAACCTCGACTGAATAGCATTTCTTATGTCATAATCACTTCGGCCACCATTATTGTTCGTGTGATTGTTACTCTCAAGTCACCTTCACATTACTTTGTATAAGTTTGGTGCTTTGCACCCCAAGAAATTAACAAATTTATTGTTATATTTTTATCTATATCTTTGTTACGTTAATGTTCTAGGTCAACCATGTTTGTCGATAATCTTGCCGTCTAATGATCAAACCTAATCTGATAAAAATGGTGGGGCGGATAGAAAGAAGATGGGATGGATCGTCATGGGCAGATAGAAAGAAGATAGGATGGATCCTCAACCTCAACCTGCGAGGTGGGTTTTCTCGGACAACTGAAAATGATTGTTTTAAGGGTTTATATCATAAATGGTCCCTGAAATTGACCCCATCAATCATGATGGTCCCTGAAATTGAAAATCGATCAATGTAGTCCCTGAATTTTAACTCGCGAATCAATGTGGTCCTTCTGTTAGTGTTCCGTCCAAATTAACTTTAAAAAAAGGTTAAATAACCAATTTTTCATGGTAAAATGATAAAAAATAACTCTGTTACGTATAATTTTACTTATTACCTCTCTTTTCTTTTTTCCATCTTCACTTTTCTCTCTATTTTTTCATGGATTTGATGCTAAAACTAAAATAAAAACAAAAAAAAAATGGTTCTCTAACCTTTTTTTGGTCATTTTACCATGAAAAATTGGTTCTCTAACATTTTTTTAGTGTTAATTTGGAAGGAACACTAACAGAAGGACCACATTTATTCGCGAGTTAAAATTCAGGGACTACATTGATCGATTTTCAATTTCAGGGACCATTATGATTGATGGGGTCAATTTCAGGGACCATTTGTGATATAAACCCTTGTTTTAATTAGTTGGCTTTAGAAACTT
The DNA here is from genome assembly GCA_036320875.1 of Cotoneaster glaucophyllus. NCBI lineage: Eukaryota > Viridiplantae > Streptophyta > Magnoliopsida > Rosales > Rosaceae > Cotoneaster > Cotoneaster glaucophyllus. The sequence goes on from CM070073.1 coordinate 43,698,066, forward strand.
GTAGTGGCTAAAATGAAATTCAAAAAAAAAAAAAAAAAATCTCGATATATATTTAAGGTTTAATTGGATTATTAGTCCCCATAGTAATAGGGTAGTTGAAAGATAACCCATGTCGTAAAAAAATGTGAGCTTTTTATGTGCTAATAATTAACAGAGAGTTGATGAAATTTTCAATTTTGGACCTAAATCCTAACAGACTTCACCACAGGAGCTTAAATCTAACCTAATCACTACAGGAACTAATAATCCAATTAGGCCTATAATTAGACAGAATTGTGAAAGATTGTTGTAAATAGTATTTACTTATAAGTGTGATTGTGTAAATTAGGAAAAAAAGTAGGGTTAAAAATGAACTAGTATCAAGTACTTTTGTAATTATTGTAGAACAAATAAACTCTATCTTGGATTAATATTATAAACAAAGGCACCACGCAAGGAAAACAAATAAAAAATTCTTAGTGCCCCTTACTCTTTCTTGCCGTCCATCCCTCACTCTCCCTCCCTCCCTCCCTGACACATTCCAGACTTGGCTCCGTCGTAGTACGATATTGTCTATTTTGGGTTTACCATTCCCTCACGGTTTTGTTTTTGAGAACTCACACGAGAACTTCCCAGTGGGTCACCCATCCTAGGAATCCTCTCGCCCGAACTCGCTTAACTTCAGTGTTCCAATGGAATCCGAAACCAGTGAGTTTCCAAAAGGCCTTGTGCTATAAGGAGGGGAGCACGTACATATAAAGCACATCACTCCCTTTCCGTTGGTCGATGTGGGATCCATCACTCCCTCCCTCCCTCACTCCCTTCCTCCCTTCCTAAACTTTCCCTACAACACACAGTTTAATTTTGTGAGCTGAAACTGGGGTCGACCATTCCATGGATCGACCATGCATGCAACGACCATGCATGCTGTTGGAGATATATCAACAATCTGTAATATTTAAATATGCTAACAAATAATAAATGCGAACAGATATTTAACACAGTAAGAACTAGAATAAAAATTAAACACAGACAACTTTTAAAGATCGAGGCTTGCGTACCGCAATGTCCTTGAAACAGAAATTCGCCCCTACTCTGTGCTTGTAGTTCTACGGACGTCTGCCTCACCAGGATTCAACGATCTAAGTTTAGAATTCCAGCACCGGAAAAACTAGACTTCTGGCGAATTTGTTTGTGGTACTCTCAGTATGCTTGGTATTCAAGGTTTGATGATTTTCAGTATCTTAAATGATATGCAGATGCATATATTTATAATGGATGAATGCCTGTTCGCAACAGGTATGAGGAATGGATGCATCTGTTGGGGACACTTGTTCAGAGAGGTGTTTTTTGGTTTTTGTGTGCTTGCACTCTACAGACTTCATCTGAAAAGATGAGTCTGTTGGAATAATAATTTAAATATTTAAATAATTAATTTCGAATTTAATTTAAAAAATAATAATTAATTAAATCTGAAAAATAATTAATTAAAGTATTTAGAGCCCAAGAGGCCCAAGGCCCATCTTTTGACAATTAAATATATATTAATTATAATTAATTATATATATTAATTACCAATTAATTAGCACACATCAAAGCCCAACCCCAAAGGTGAGCCCAAATTCATTCTCCAAGTCCAATACTCCAATTACTTTCTAATAAGGACAAAGCCTTATAAAGTGTTGAAGTGTTTTGGGAATGACCAATGTGGGACAAATGAAATTTTCACTCAAACTTCATAATTTCCAACAATACCCCACATTTGAGTTGAAATTTCATTCAAACTCAACAATCACCCCACATTTGAATGCAAATGTATAACTAGGCTGCCTAAAACTGAGAGAGAATAGACATGATATGCATCAGGTGAAGTGTCTTTTGGACTTGAACTTACCCTAGTGAAAACATATCGGGTTTACTTGGTGACGCAGTGGATGTGGAAGATCTTGAACTGTTCACCGCAGTAGTAAACCGAGACAATATGCTACACACATATCATGTCTGCCACACGTCAATTCATACGGTTGTGTTCATTTTGGCCCTGAACAGATCCCGGATTTCGTAGGAGCTTTAGAGAATTTAGCCATTTCAATTCTCATAAATGTGGCCCCATTTACTCCTATATAGGTGACATTAATTAAGAATAGTCTACCATATTCCTCTTGATAACAAGATATTAATGTCATTAAATGTATAAAACATAACCCCTCAAACTCAACAGACAACACACATTTTATCATAAGAATGGGCAAGTTGTGTGTTCAACTTGTGAATCAAACTCAACCAGTTGGCCTATTGAACCTAGACCATGGGATCTCCAATCAGCTAGGTTAGGTTTCCGCCCAGTTCGATTCATTGAATTGGCTTAAGACCCATTCCCCTCGATGTAAATAATATTTGCTCTCTTGGTAGGCCTTTTGTCAAAGGATCAGCTATATTTTCCTTTGACTTTACATAATCAATGGATATTACTCCATTGGAGAGCAACTTCTTAAGAGTATTATGCCGATGCCTGATGTGTCGCGACTTACCATTGTATACATGACTTTTGGCCCTTGCTTGCGCAGCCATATTGTCACAATGTATACATATAGCAGTTACAGGTTTTGGCCACATTGGAATATCCTCCAAAAAATGTTTAAGCCACTCGGCTTCTTCGCCAGCCAAGTCTAAAGCTATAAACTCCGACTCCATAGTGGAACGAGCTATACATTTTTGTTTAGAGGATTTCCAAGATATTGCTGCACCTCCCAAGGTAAAAACATATCCACTTGTTGACTTGGATTCTGTAGTGTCAGAAATCCAATTAGCATCACTGAAGCCTTCTACAACAGGTGGATACTTTGTGTAGTGTAATCCGTAGTCAAGTGTATTTTTCAAATACCTTAACACTCTTACTAAAGCATCCCAATGCTCTTGTGCAGGATTACTTGTATATCTACTAAGCCTACTTACTGCATAAGCTATGTCGGGCCTAGTAGAATTCATCAAGTACATTAGACTTCCAATTACTTGAGAATATTCAAGTTGAGATATGGCAGAGCCTTTATTTTTCTCCAACTTGCAAGCAGCATCAAAAGGAGTTGCAGCAGGTTTGCAGTCAAATTGACCAAACCTTCGTATTATTTTTTCTGCATAATGGGACTGTGTAAAGACATACCCTTCACTATTTCTCTTAATTTGAATTCCTAAAATGACATCGGCTTGACCTAAGTCTTTCATGTCAAAACTTGAATTCAACATTTTCTTTGTTTGGTTTATAACATTTTTATCGCTTCCCATTATGAGCATATCATCCACATACAAGCAAACAATAACACAAGTTTTATCATTACTCTTAATGTAGACACATTTATCAGATTCATTAATTTTGAACCCATGTGTCAACAAAGTATGATCAAATTTCTCGTGCCATTGCTTTGGTGCTTGTTTAAGTCCATATAATGACTTAACTAGTTTGCACACTTTGTTTTCTTGTCCTTTAAGCACGAACCCTTCAGGTTGTTCCATATATATTTCTTCATCAAGTTCTCCATTTAAGAATGCTGTTTTTACATCCATTTGATGTATATCAAAGTAGTACACAGCCGCAATCGCTATTAACGTCCTAATTGACGTTATGCGAGAAACTGGAGAATAAGTGTCGAAATAATCCAACCCTTCCTTTTGGCGATAACCTTTGGCTACTAAACGTGCCTTGAACTTGTCAATGGTTCCATCCGCCTTAAGTTTCTTCTTGAAAATCCATTTATGACCAATTGGTTTACTACCAGGAGGTAAATCAACCAATTCCCATGTGTTATTTTCCATAATAGATTCCATTTCACTTTTAATTGCTTCCTTCCATAAAGGAGCCTCGGAAGAAGACATTGCTTCTTTAAAAGTTCTAGGTTCATTCTCGGACAAATGAGCAATGAAATCTGGTCCAAAATTTTTAGAAACTTTGGTTCTTTTTCCTCTTCTTGGTTCCATTTCATTTTCTTGGACACCAGAGGAAGAGGCGTCATCATGACTATGATCATGAACCCTCTTTGTATTAGAACCAGATTCCTTTTCTTTGTAAGGAAATATATCCTCAAAGAATTCTGCATCCGCGGATTCTAATATAGTGTTAACATGTATATCAGAAATCGAAGATTTTATAACTAGAAACCTATATGCAGCACTATTATTTGCATAACCAATAAATACGCAATCAATAGTTTTAGGTCCTAGTTTCGTTCTCTTTGGTAACGGAACTTGCACTTTTGCTAAGCAACCCCACACTTTGAGGGTTTTATAAGTGGGTTTATGTCCTTTCCATAATTCATAAGGTGACTCGTCAATCTTTTTTAGAGGAACCTTATTTAATATGGTATTTGCAGTAAGTAAAGCTTCACCCCACAAACTGTGTGGAAGCCCAGAACTATTTAACATGGAATTAATCATATCTTTGAAAGTTCTATTTTTCCTTTCGGCAATACCATTTTGTTGTGGTGTGTATGGAGCCGTTGTTTGATGTATAATTCCATGTTGTGCACAAAAATCTGAGAAGGCAATAGACTCATATTCCCCTCCTCTATCGGATCTAAGTGCTTAGATTTTTCTCTCAAGTTGATTTTCAACTTCGGCTTTATATGTCTTAAACATATTCAAAGCTTCGTCCTTGCTATGAATCAAATAAACATAGCAATACTTACTGCAATCATCAATAAAAGTGACATAATAATTCTTTCCTCCACGAGATGGTGTGGATTTAAAGTCACAAAGATCACTATGAATTAATCCAAGTAATTCATTCGATCTTTCCAAAATTGACTTTCTCGTTTGCCTAGCAAATTTCGATTCAGTACATGTTTCACATTTATGATTAAAATCAATTTCGAATTTAGGTAATAATTCTAAATTAACCATTCTTTGCATGGAACGAAAATTAACATGTCCTAATCTAGCATGCCAAATATTAGAAGACTCAACAATATAAGTAGAAGCATTTATTTTATTAGCATCATCAATGGCAATTACATTGAGTTTCACAAGGCCATCAGCCACATATCCCTTTCCAACAAACATCCCACCCTTGGTAAGTACAAATTTGTTGGATTCCATTACAAGTTTAAAGCCCTTAGTAATCAGAATAGGTCCAGAAACCAAGTTCCTCCTTATTTCAGGAACATGCAGCACATTTAGCAAGGTGAGACTCTTTCCAGATGTGAATTTGAGTATCACTTTGCCTTTGCCCACCACCGCAGATGAGGCAGAATTGCCCATATACAGCTTTTCTCCAGGGGCAGCAGGATGGTATTCGGTGAACAGATTTCTGTCAGCGCATATGTGCTTGGTAGCACCAGTATCCAACAGCCATTCACTCCCATTCGAGACCATGTTTACCTCGGATACAACAGCAGCCAATTCTTCATCGGTGATTGCCATGTTAGCATGGTTGTTGTTGTTTCCGTTGGCATGATTTCCATCCTTGCGATGATAACAATCTTGTGCCTTGTGACCAGATTTGCCACACACATAGCAGGCGCCCTTAATCTTCTTCAGATTCTTGCCTTTTGGAGCAAGGGCAGATTGCACAAACTGCTTGGTTTTAGGAGCCTTATTCTTTTTCGGCTTGGCCTTGGAGTTTCCTCCCTCAACATAATTCGCATTGGCTTCAATGGCAGCAAACCCTCCAGAACGGTCTGCCTTTCTGTGGTCTTCTTCCACTCTTAGCCTCAGAATCAGATCTTCCATATTCATCTCATGACGCTTGTGCTTGAGATAAATTTTGAAGTCATTCCAGGAAGTTGGCAACTTCTCAATTATTGCACCAACTTGGAAGTGTTCATTGATCTCGCATCCCTCGGAGTGCAATTCATAGATCAATTTCTGGATTTCTTCAACCTGAGAAACAACAGATTTGGAATCCACCATTGTATATTTGAGAAACTTACCGATAACAAATTTCTTTGAACCGGCATCATCAATCTTATACTTTTTCTCCAAGGATTCCCATAACTCCTTCGCTGTCTTGCACAGAGAATAAATGTCATAGAGATTGTCATCCAAACTATTTAAAATATAGTTTCTGCAACAAAACTCAGAATGAGTCCAAGCTTCAATTGCCATGACAGTCTCTCTAGTCATTGGATTCTCACTAGACTGCGGAGCTTCTTCCTTAACAACATGAGCGAGATTCATGGTTGTCAGGAAAAACAACATCTTCTGTTGCCATCTCTTGAAGTCCAGCCCTTTGAACTTCTCAGGCTTTTCAGAGTATTTTGGCACAGCGCCATTCACATTCACAGATTGTGAATCCATTTTCTGTTTCAAGATTGTTGGAGATATATCAACAATCTGTAATATTTAAATATGCTAACAAATAATAAATGCGAACAGATATTTAACACAGTAAGAACTAGAATAAAAATTAAACACAGACAACTTTTAAAGATCGAGGCTTGCGTACCGCAATGTCCTTGAAACAGAAATTCGCCCCTACTCTGTGCTTGTAGTTCTACGGACGTCTGCCTCACCAGGATTCAACGATCTAAGTTTAGAATTCCAGCACCGGAAAAACTAGACTTCTGGCGAATTTGTTTGTGGTACTCTCAGTATGCTTGGTATTCAAGGTTTGATGATTTTCAGTATCTTAAATGATATGCAGATGCATATATTTATAATGGATGAATGCCTGTTCGCAACAGGTATGAGGAATGGATGCATCTGTTGGGGACACTTGTTCAGAGAGGTGTTTTTTGGTTTTTGTGTGCTTGCACTCTACAGACTTCATCTGAAAAGATGAGTCTGTTGGAATAATAATTTAAATATTTACATAATTAATTTCGAATTTAATTTAAAAAATAATAATTAATTAAATCTGAAAAATAATTAATTAAAGTATTTAGAGCCCAAGAGGCCCAAGGCCCATCTTTTGACAATTAAATATATATTAATTATAATTAATTATATATATTAATTACCAATTAATTAGCACACATCAAAGCCCAACCCCAAAGGTGAGCCCAAATTCATTCTCCAAGTCCAATACTCCAATTACTTTCTAATAAGGACAAAGCCTTATAAAGTGTTGAAGTGTTTTGGGAATGACCAATGTGGGACAAATGAAATTTTCACTCAAACTTCATAATTTCCAACACATGCAAAGTTTATTCGTTTTTTTTTCATCAAGTATTGTGTTGTATCTTCACCGTCCGCCCACCATCTTCCATTCAGACATGCAGCTAGTTATACCAAGCTAGTTCTTTTAATTATATACTCAGATTTTTTGCACCGCTGATATTTCGGGTATATATCATGCCTAACATTGAGGGCCGGCCCAAGCCCAGTGCGGGCAGGACAATCGTTTGAGGCCCAAAAAAAGTAGGGGCACTAAAATTATTAGGGTGATATATTTATATATGTTTTTATAAGAGTATAAATTTATAAAATTTGGTTTAGTGACATAGAAATTTAACTAGACCGATGGTTTTGTTGTTTAAAATTAACAAGGAAGTCTTAAGTTCAAAACACTATTTGTGCTTATTTACATTCTAATTTTTACAAATTTCTTTTCATATTAGTATAAATCTATACATTTTGGCTAAATGATCAAGAAGTTTAATTAGAAGCAATGGTTTTTGTTGTTTAAAATTAACGAGAGGTCCTAAGTTCGAAATGATATGTGCATGTTTATTTTTTTCAATTTTTACAAATTTTTGTTTGGTTGTTAATTTATTTACTAGTTATAACTACGTGAGTTGCTATTTTTAAACATCTGTTCCAATAAAAGTCTAATCTTCAATAAAGAGTAACGTGTAGACTAAATTTTTAGACCAAATTAGCAAATAATGTTACATGTCATCAAAAGATTTAATTTAGTGTTCATTCATTACTTATACATATCCTTAAAGACTTGAAAACATTATTATTATTTTAGTCTTATATTAACGAGGTTAGTAAATAAGAAAAAATACCTCACAATTTTTACAAAAACACTTTAAAAGTTCAGATAGAAAACAAAAATCAGAATCTATTTACTTGTAAGCCCGAAGTTTTTTAATTTCCTTCTCTCGATTCAAAATAAATTAGTTATTTCGTGTTTCTAAATTATTGAGTTTGAAGTGTTTTTCTAAATATAATTTTATCGATATCTTACGTGTGAGCAGGCTCGATGGTTGGTCTCGATGGTTGGGATAGTCTTGAGCCGATTTGGGTTGCTTGCAATGAGAGTGAGCTGCTTGGCGGGAGCAGGCTGGGCCACGGGAGTGGGCTGCTCGACGTATGATGCACATAGGTGCGAGGCTTGGGCTCGGCTTGGCAACGCGTTGGCCGTAAAGTGACATTGCTTGGGTCATGGCCATAGTGCCGTGAGCCGCCTTGGATGGCACGGCTCGGGCCGTGGTGGTGACACCTCGCCACGGGTGGCTACCATGGTAGCCACTGCGGTGGTTCCCGTGGTGGAAACTCGTGGTGGTGGTACCGCTCCACCTATTGTCACATTTAGCCTCGTGGATCGCCGTGGTCTCATCACTTGAATGTTGAAATTTTCATTTGTTGAATTTTCTAAATTTCTAGCCATTGTATTTATCTTTTACGTTTTATCAAAGAATTTTTGCAAAATTGTAATAATAAGAACGTACGAAAAATCTACAAATGGACAAGAAAATAGAAAACCTTGGATGCGAAAGTCTTCTACGAGTGTGGGACTCAACTCTCAATGAAAGCACCAATTTGTGGATGCAAATTTCTTCCTCCTTGTTCTTGGATAAAATTGCACCTACAAAACAAATAACACCTTAAGTCAAGGCCAAGTGCCTCTCGCGCCCATGATGAATGAGGGGCTTTGGCTGAAGAACCTCTGATGCAAAGTTATAATTTTGAGAGGAAAGTGTTTGGAGAATTTTGAGAATTTAGCAAGAGAATTGGAATTGAGTTTTAGAGAGAATGAGAGACCTTTTATAGGGGTGTGGCCGACCTCCTTGGGTGAGAGAGGACCGGCCACTTGGCTTTTTTGTGGATTAGGTTCTTGATTTGTGTTTAATTGGGAATAATTGAATAATTAACTAATTAATTAGCCAATTAATAGAATAATTGCCTAACTGACTAGCTAATTAATATAATAAAAATGAAAGATTTAGGCGTTACCTTGTGGAGAGGATTTGATGAGGATGAATGAAATAGGTTTTGAATTGTTACCTATTTTGGGCACTTTTGACTTGGTTGAGAGATAATTATCCGCTGCTCGCGTGTAGGAATCTCGATATGCCTCAAGGGTATTTTTGCCCTTTTTTATCCAAAAATCCATGTGTCGTCTTGTGATTATTTTTGACTCCACAACGCGTAGAATAAATTTTTAGACCAAATTTGCAAATAATATTACATGTCATCAAAATGTTTAATTTAGTGTTCATTCATTACTTATACATATCATTAAAGACTCGAAAATATTATTATTATTTTAGTCTTATATTAACGAGGTCAGTAAATAAGAAAAAATGTCTCACGATTTATACAAAAACACTTTAAAAGTTCAGATAGAAAACAAAAATCATAATCTGTTTACTTTTGAGCCCGAAGTTTTTTAATTTCCTTCTCTCGATTCAAAATAAATTAGTTATTTCGTGTTTCTAAATTATTAAGTTTAACATTGGCAAGTAGTGTAAATCTAGTTCACGGATCATCAAACTAGTAATAGCCGATAAGATTTTAAAACTACTACTGGATTATACAAATGCTGTAATCTTACTGAACTGGTGTTAAAAAAATTCACTCTTTGGTAGTTATATTGGTCACTCATCAAGGTCGGGACAAGATTTGCTGACCTAATACAATATTGCATCCTTATCTGCATGCAAAACTTACATGTTACAATGTTTAAGCAATAATGGTTAACGCCTACAAAATCCCAGGTCACGCATGACGTGTTTTAAATAAATCTTGTCTCTCGTTATTACTAATTGTGGAGTCTGAAGACGTCATTTTCTCGCATATGTCTGTCATGTTAACACAGCTAAGTTACAAATGAAGCTAATTAATGCATAAAAAGGTGTTTCTATAAGCATCCATAGTAGGACATGTTATCCAAAATGATGAACTGCTAATTTAGTTTCTGAATTATCATCTTAGTGAAAATTAGATTACTAAACTATTTTTTCAGAAAAATCAGTCATTGAATTATAACAATCTGCCAATTACATCCTAATATTATATTCAAAGCTACTATATTCAATTTTCCGTCAATTTAAATCATATTACTTGCAAGTGATACACATTTGAGGGTAAATTGATAGTTTTTCATAAAGAAATAGTGTATGGAGTTAACTTTGGAGGTAAATTAATAGTTTTTTATAATAAATAGTGTAAGTTAGCTTCGAATGGTAAATTAGACGTTAGATTCGCAACCTATATGAAATGTTAAGGGCTTATAGGCAAGAAAAAAAATGGTATTACACTCTAAAGTGTGTCAAGTGACTTAAGTTGATAAAAAATTGGATAAAATAGCTTTAAATATAATAGCAGAGATGAAATTAGTAATTTTTAATGAATTTAATGACTTATTTTATCGAAAAAATAATTCAATGACCTAATTTTCACTAAAGTGATACTTCATCGACTAAATCAGCACTTCACCCTATCCAAAATCAAAGGAAACTAGGAAAGCCCAAAACATATATACCAAATTAGGACTCAAAAAACGTGCAAGAATAATTCTAAAACTCCAGCATAAATCTATTTTTCAGAAGTTATCTTGACCTGCGTCTGGCTTGCAAAACCAAAATTCTCTCTTTTCCACTCATTTTGAATGGAACAGGATTCTCTCCACTTCTATTACCATTTTCTTTCCTTCTCTTTAATCACACTTTCCTTTCTGTTTTTTTCTCTATATAAAATATTCAAAACAAGATATTGACGTGGTTTAATCATAACTGTATAAATAGAAAAGAAAGAAAGAGAAGAGAGATTAGGAAGAAAGACAATCCTACTATGTTCTTAACCGCAACATGGATATGAATTAAAAAAAGGAAGAAAACGATGTTTTTAGAAGAGTAGAAAGGAAGAAATAAATGATTTTCGTGATTGAGTTTGAGAATAAAAACATGTCAAAAATCCAATCAGTCTAATAAGCATATGACAAAGCACATTAATGCTTTTGTTGATGCACCACCAGCAGTGGAAAAAGTGCACATTATTATTCTTTACTAGTTTTGCCTTCCAAGGATCGATGAGAATATGGGAATCCTGCTTTCTACCAAATTCTACTTCTTTTATTAAAATACATTTGACCAACCAACATTTGAGAAGGAAAGAGAACCTACAAAAAATCAATTTCATCCTTTTCAAGCATAAATGCCTGGCAATTGGCATTGATTTATACATGTAGAAGCCCTAAGCGCTAACTAGCTAATACTTAACAGGGGGTTATCCATTTGTTTGGATTCACTTCACAAAGTAATTTATGTAGTTCATGGATTTCATGCGTAGAAGATCATGTGGTCTTAACGGAATCGACATATGCAAATTTCAAATACTAACCAAAGACGAAAAGCTAGGGTCAAAATTCACATAAAGATGATAGGCTCTTATCATTGAGCGCAGTACTCTCCCTTTAAACCTTTCCTGATTCTGAAACAGAAGGTAGGATGCTTGCAAATACCATTTCTGGTCTATTCGTGTGAATGAAATCAATCCCGAGAAACGTTAAAAAAGATATTTATCTCCTTTTATTCTCATTCATACATCGTTCTTGTAAAAATCCACTCAAATCTAAAAAGGTTTAGCCCTTAAATTATCATTGTGAAACTTTATTGTTTATCAAGAACATTATATTCGTTTGTTTATCATATCACAGCAAGATAACTAAGCATCTTCCAATTTCACGAAATTTTGCAAGTATGATCGTTAAGTGATAATCTAAAGATGGTCATTTAAGATTACAAAAAATATTGTGGAGCAAGCATAGATGAGGGATGCACGCTGTACTAAGTTATCAACTAATTAGAGTTTGAGCGCTTCTATATATATTACTCCACATTAAACATGCAAAAGTGATGCAATAAGCAATAATGCATATGTATAGATCAAATGCCTGTATTTCAAAATTTTAATAAAAGTGAGACTAAAGTTTTTAGTATGTGGCAAACAAAAGTTAGCTGTTCGACATTTCCCTAATTAATAACTAATAAGGTACAATATTACGTGTTAAGCGTTATAATTAGCTTGTCTTTGAAGATATGTATGATGAAATATAGTCGGCAGCCGCAGGGCCAGCATACATTATGATAATCGTAAACAATTCAATGGAGGTCAATGAAATATATACACTGTCGAATACAGAAAGGAAAGCATGTGCTAAAACAAAATAATTCCGTGCTATTTTCAAAGTCTTGATGTAGAATGGTGGACTCTCCGAGACCAACCCAAGTCGCAAGCAGAGGGACCGCCCTAAAGCACTGGTGTATGAGATATATGAGATTACACAAATGCAGAGACACAGAGAGACAGAGGAAAGAGAGAGTTATTTCTCACGCCAACTTTCAAAGTCCACAATCAATGGGCGCCATTCAAACCCTCCAAATGGATGGACCAAATCCAAAAACACCACCGAATGTGGGGACCTTAATTCAAGCTTACCACTATCAATGGTGCACAAGCACACTAAACGCTAATAATAATTTGGACAATTTCGCCTTCAAAAAAAAAAAATTAAATAAATAAATAAATTTGGACAATTTCCAACCCAACCATTTAGCCTAGGCTTACTATAGCCATTTTTTGTTTCCCTTTAGGAAAAGATAAGAGATACTACGTTCATATATTTGCAAATAACGTATTTTCACTTAATAAATCAACTATCGGAATTGTTCAATTTATTATTCTTTATTTGACAATCAATTCGACAAAAAATTCATTCCAATTACAGATCGTTTAATCATCTAAACATATCAAATACATGAAAGGCTCATCATTAATATATTACTTAATACATACACCGTCGATTTGTTCTACAGATTTGAATTACTAAATAATTCATATTATAGAGATGATTTTTCAATGAAGATTAAGAAATTAAATGATTCCGATTATAAAAGTAGTGTGGTCAAGATACGTTATTTACAAGAGGTGAATGAGTCATCTCCTAGGGGCTCCCCTTATTTATTTTTTTTTTAACAAACGAGTATCGAGTATTATCTACGCTAAGGAGGGAGTAGATTTAGCCTTACAATAGACTAACACTAATGTGGTTCAAAATTGTCTTTGGCGAGAATCGAACCTAAGACATCTTACTTACAAGTGAAAGAGAAATACCACTAGACCGTAGTACTAAGTGGCAAGGCTCCCCCTAATATCCTTAGTGAATTTATCTATTAAGTATTTATTTTATGCCTAATTTATCGGATGCTATAAAACACTAATACGATATAAATATGCCTAACATTATTTTTTGCTTTATTTGCATTTTAAAGTAAATTTGATTCATAAATGGTTCAATTCCCTACCTACCATTTTGAGTCTTTGACTACACATGTTTTGATTTTGCACAAGTTTTCGTTTTGACTTTGGTCCTCACCCTTCATTGTAGTATTTTATCTCCCCCAATCACCTTTTTAATGTTCCTCCCACCCACCGCCCCTTCCTTTTCACTATTCATATATACTCTCCTCACTCCCCATTTCTCTCTATAACCACCCAAGTACCAGACCCTTTTGGTGCAATTTCTCTCTCAACTCCCCTGCAACCAAAACTAAGAGCTACAAATCGAGAGAGAGAGAGAGAGAGAGATAGAGAAATGGCAGGCCAGTTTCAGAAGACTAGCATGTACATAGAGCACAACCCTGCAATAATCGAAAACGGTGACTTTCGCAAGAACGTGGACGACGATGGCCGTCCCAAAAGAAGCGGTACGTATATATACACAGTTGTCGTCCAAGAGATTTGAACTCAGGATCTCGTTCAACTATTTAATATGAAATATATGCATGTATTCACATATATGCTTACGTGACTTTGTGGTTTTGTGAAATGTGAAGGGACATGGGTGACTGCTAGTGCACATATCATAACGGCTGTGATCGGGTCGGGGGTGTTGTCTTTGGCATGGGCAATAGCTCAGTTGGGATGGGTTGCAGGGCCTGCTGTTCTCATGGCCTTCTCTTTCATCACCTACTTCACCTCCACTCTGCTCGCCGACAGTTACAGGTCTCCCGACCCTGTCAGCGGCAAAAGAAACTACACCTACATGGATGTTGTACGAGCCAATCTAGGTAATATATACATATTATCTTCTTATTTACGTAATTATATTATTAATTTATTAGTTTATATTATATTAATCAAAGATCACGTAATTAATCTGGCGATTTTTGTCGGATTTTGTTTGAGCAGGAGGCAGAAAAGTGCAGCTGTGTGGATTGGCTCAGTATGGAAATCTGATTGGTGTTACTATCGGTTACACAATTACTGCATCCATCAGCATGGTGTAAGTAGCCGCACCGGCGGCCGCGGCCGCTCGCATTAGCATTAGCATAGATATTCAACAAATGACTACTACTTTTTTGACTTACTTAGTATTTATGTGAAAAGGATCTCTATTTCTATTCTACTTTTTCAACGACACGAGTTAGATTCGCCGAATTTGTTCACCAAATCATGCGCACTAACCTATCTATCTATGTGTTAATATATTTATTTATATATACAAATAATAAACTCGTGCTTCATAATTTGATCATAAATTGAGATAGGCAGCCAATGATATCTGTATTTTAGATTAGTTTAGTATAGAATATTATTGAAATACAATATTTGGTTGTGTGTAAGCTATTTTTAATTAGAATCTTGGTTCACTATAGCAAAAACTAGACAATAAGACCTTTAACTGTGAAAAACTCTTATATTTTATAACAAATAAAGAAAACAGTGAAATATTTAAAAGGTTCTATGTATACCGCTCTTTCTTTAATAAAACAGAATTTATTGTAAAAAGATAAGCAAGATTGCAATAACCTTTCTTTCTTGTTTTTTTGAGTGAAATTAACTTTGAGGTTTTGTAATAATGCAGGGCGGTGAAGAGGTCGAATTGTTTTCACAAGCATGGTCATCATGTCAAGTGTCACACATCAAATAACCCTTTTATGATAATCTTTGCTTGCATCCAACTCTTTCTCAGCCAAATACAAAACTTTCATAAACTCTCGTGGCTCTCAATACTTGCGGCCGTCATGTCATTTGCCTATTCATCAATAGGCCTTGGCCTCTCCGTAGCAAAAGTTATAGGTAATATTTAACCCTTATTCCCTAATATATTCAAATATGTACAGACGATATATATGTGTGTATAAATGGATAATAAAACTTGTTATTGTATGGAAAATGAACTAGGTGGACCACATGCAAGGACAACCCTAACCGGAACTACAGTCGGGATAGATGTGTCGGCCTCCGGGAAAGTTTGGAAGACATTCCAAGCCATTGGAGACATTGCCTTTGCTTATGCATACTCTACCGTTCTTGTGGAAATACAGGCAAGTCACTCCTTACCTATATATCTTCACCTTATCATCGTAATATTACATATCCATACACACACAAACCTAATCTATATACCCTGCCGTATTGTGCCTACTAGAAGTAAATCGACTTATTTTACCAAAGTTTTTATTTTATTAGAAAGATGTTCTGTTTTAACTATATATACATACTAACAAATCTTTGGCGTGACAAGTTTATTAATTAATACTACTTATGCATCACTAGGTATTTGTGTAGGTCTTAGAAAACTTTTAAGTGCAACTGTTACACTTATACTATAAATATTACTAGTGTTCTCAAAACATAATCTCAATTAGCTAGCAACGTTGCTAATTGTTTAGCGCGAAGCGCAAATGAACAAAACAATACGAACACGCGGCTTGCTAGGGCGTCAGATATCAATGAATTAGGTATATATCTCACATGCATGCAGCATGGCTTGTTTTGTCCTTACCAATCGAAACAAACTATTTCGGCACCATATTCTTTTACGTCTGCAACTTGATATGAGTGCTTGGTTAAATGTCGGGGCGACACAACTGTGCTAGTTTTTCATATATATATATATATAGACCTATAAAAAATTTAAGATAGGGTCGATATATGGAGTCCAGATGTAGGTCGGAAATTAAATATGCTCATTTCAATCTTATCTTAACTCATATCTGTCGGGTTTATCTATGATCGGTCTTCACAATTATCGTTTTAAAAATCAAGAATTTGAACAAACAAAATTGCAATGTTTGTTTACGTTTTTTTTTTTTTAATACAAACAGATCTCACATGCATTGGTATGATCTATTCATTTTAAATTCCGTGTTAATAAGTATGTCAATATAATGGGTCGAGATAATTCTTTTACTAGATACATATAAAATCCATCTTTTTGTAGAGACACATGGAAGCGTGGAGCTTTCTGCATGGATCCTTCTTGATAATTTACTTAATAATTAAGCAAGTGGCAAATTGGATTTAGGTTTTATTCAAAGTTAGCCAGAGAAAAACGTAAATGTGGTCCGATAACCTAATGTGATAAGGACCTAAAGTGAAAAACTGTTTTGGAATGGAAGTGGTCCGGTAACCTCTCCATTCTAACAAAAAGACAATTAATAAATGTTACAAAAAAATTTGTTTTTGCATCACCAAAATGGAATATAATTTGGAAGCTTTACGTTGTAGGTAACCATAAAGTTAAATGGTTCAAAATTCCGAGAAGATTATGTACTTTTAAATGAAAAGTTAAAACGGCATGTTTAAATCAGTTGCCGAAAGTACCATTTATCTTCTTGCATTAGAGTCTCATTTTCTTAAATTAGAGCACTTTAAAATATCATTTTATATATATAAAAAAAAATTGAAATGCTTATGCCTTTATGCTTGATGTCCTTGTTTGTAAAATACGATATCATTTTGTAAGAAAATGAAGAGTTAAAAGTTAAAACATGTTAATTTCTTCTAATCTAATATTTAGCCTGCCACATACGACTAAAGAAAAAAGATTTCTGCGAACTCATTTTCTCCTTCATTATGATAATATTGTTTTTTTTTCTTAATTTATTCAATTTAAAAACTATAAATAATTAAAAAAAAATCACATCTCACTAAAAGCATGATTTTAACTTTGTTATTAGAGAATATATATATATATATATTATGTTTTTATTTAACTCTTTTGACTGTACAGTGTAGTGGTATTCATCTTCACTTAAAAGTAAGAGGTCTTAGTTCGAATCTCGTGAATGGCGAATTCGATACCAAATTAGGTTGTCTATTGTATGGCTTAGCCAAATTTTTCCTCCTCGTAAAAATATCAATATACTAAAAAAAAAATATTATAATAAAATTACTATCCTTTAATTCTTTTTACTGTACAGCCCACTTTATAAAAGATTCCAAGAGGACCGTCATCAAAGGTCGTCCACAAAGGCAAAATTTGGGCCATCAAATAAATTGACCTTACAAAAAAAAAAAAAAAAAAAAAATGAAATTCTTTCTACTTTTCTTGTCGTCCATCCTTTTTTCTTTTTATAAAATTAGTTAGGTCGTTGTCATTTGTCACGTCTTTCTCCTCCAAAATATGAGACATGAAATATAATGGATAGTCGTTTCGTCAAATCTCTTTAAAGTTGTTCGTTTATCGGACGGAACTCAGCATTTTAAAATTCGACATAAATTATATGCCATAATAAAGATTAAAGGAAAATGTGCACATCATGTCTTTATTTTCTTTTTGTTTTGATTGTTTTTGGCATGATTGTTTGTTTCTTTGATTTTGGGTTCGGTTACATATACTACTCTGTAATACGAGTTTTATACAAGATTTAACTATTAAATTTCTGGACCAAGTGATGCTAGAGAAGCCATCTACTTAAACTATATTTTGTAGATAATCTCCTTAGCTTTTTCCTTTTGGACCACTCCTATTGTAACATCTAACTGTTTTAATTTTCTATATCACTCAGTGGTATGTATTATAGAAGAAAATTTGGTTTATTTGTGGCTATACCTACAGTTAATGACTTGTTAGAAAATTACTTTTGAATTGAGTAAAAGTGCTTATGATAATTTTAAAAAAGAACATTTCTTATTAAGTTTGACAGAAAAACTTTATACATTTTTGGGTTGGAATTTTTAATAAAAATGATGATATATTATAATAAAAAGCAAGTAGTTTCACACCAAAAGAGTCTAAAACAAGGGGTAGGTGATCATCATCGAAGTGATTTACTAGACAAGTCATTTTCTCATTACAAAAAAGGTGATGTGTATTTAAAATAATAACACAAACTATTTATCTAGTTTCTACACATTTATTTTTAATCTTATTTATTGCTTCCGTTAAATTTACTCAATCTGATAACAAAAGATAACCTTGAAAGACTCCCGTATTAATTACTAGAGACACTGCTGAAAGTGAAAATTTATAGGTTGTGGAATCCAGACTTGTAAGAATAATCCTAAAAGATTATGGTTGTGGCTCATGGAATTGGCCTAATTGCAGGACACACTGAAATCACCCCCGGCAGAGAACAAAACCATGAAGAGGGCAACTAGCATTGGCATTGCGACCACCACCCTGTTCTATGTTCTCTGCGGTTGCGTTGGTTATGCAGCGTTTGGTAATGATGCACCCGGAAACTTTCTCACCGGTTTCGGATTCTATGAACCCTTTTGGCTTGTTGATGTCGCCAACATTTGCATCGCCATCCACCTAATCGGTGCTTACCAGGTAATTAAGCCCTTATTAACCATGACTATGTTGGGTACCATCGTTCTAGTAGAGGTGGAATAATCTATCTATCTAAGGTGAATCGTCGATTTAGTCATTGAATCATCAACTGAGTAAAAATTAAATCCCTAAACTATTATCTTGGTAAAATAAGTCTCAAAACTCATTAAAAACTCCAATTTTTTGTCAACTTAAGTCACATGACTTGCATGTGACACATTTTAGAGGTAGTACTGTTATTTTCTTGCCTATGAGTCCTTAGCATTGCATATTAGTTGCAAATCTAATTTTTGTGTTTATACTCCAAAGTTAACTCTCTTTACTCTTTTCTTTTTTTCAAAAAACATAAGTCCTTAGACTCATGAAAAACAACATATACCCTCCAAAGTGTATCACATGCAAGTCACGTGACTTAAATTGACTAAAAATTGAATATAATCGCTTCAAATCTTATATTAGGGATGCAACTGACATATTTTAATTAATTTAAGGGCTGATGTTTCCAAAACAAGAGTTTAGGCACCTAATTTTTAATCGCGTAATAATTCAGAATCTAAATTGGCACATTACTGATCTACCCATGCAACTACACATCTAAATGAAATATACCTGTATTAGAGAGATGGTACACAATACGACTGGCAGTTGCGACGGTATAAATAACAATACTCTTTTACTGTTTCTTATACTAATACAAGACCGCGTGCATGACATGATCATCTTCGTCAGGTCTTCTGCCAGCCCATATTCGGGTTTGTGGAAAGCAAATGCGCCAAACGGTGGCCGGATAGCAAGTTCATCAACAGCGAGTACCCCATTAACATTCCGTTTTGCGGTCAATTCTGCGTCAACTCCTTCAGATTGGTGTGGAGGACTGCATACGTGGTGATGACCGCAATTTTGGCCATGTTGTTCCCGTTCTTCAACGACTTCCTGGGATTGCTCGGAGCAGCCTCGTTCTGGCCGCTGACAGTCTACTTCCCGATAGAGATGTACATAGCAAGGACAAAAATGCCCAAGTTCACTTTCACCTGGACTTGGATGAAGATTCTGAGCTGGGTGTGCTTGGTGATTTCGCTTGTTGCAGCTGCTGCATCCATTCAAGGTCTGGCAACCGATGTCAGGAAATACAAGCCCTTCCACACTGAGCAATAGTAGTCCCTTTTCCCTATAGGTTTGAGTAGTGTGTGATTAAAGTCTGTAATTTTCAATATCTCCTAAAGTTTGAAGCTATCAAACTGGTCAGGGTTGCAATGTATTTCTCAAACAAGAATAAAAGTAAATGGAAGGAACAACCAAAATAAAGGAATGTGGATTAGGGAAACAATATTTGAGAACAAACAGTTTCGTAATTGGTTTCTCTACAAATGGCAATGACAGATGAGTCGGATGGATCAAACTTTAAACACTATGTTGTGATTTATGCTGATCATAACATAAAAATGTTTACCCTACCAGAATTAAATAACACATGTAACAACTTGCCTCTGTAATTAATCAGATTTTCAGTATAGGCACAATGGAGGTTATAGATTCTATGTTGCATGTTACAATCTATAGTTAGGGAGAAAAAGAAGCCGAGTACGAAAGACATTCACTTCAACTAATCAAAGACATTCACTTCAAAACAAGGTAACCAAATGTTTGCCAAACACGAGTAAATGTCTGAACTCATCTAAGCACCTGACAAGGACCGGGTTTGTTTACTGTTCTGATAGTAACATTAAAGTCATTAATTGGAGTCCTACTGAAAAAGGATAGTTCAGCATGTACTAGGAAGTAATGGTAAGGCATGTTTCATTGCGCAGACGCACACAAAAATGAATGAAAGACAAAGTTGTGATCCTTTCGAGAAAAAAATAGTTTAGACTGGATTTACCTAAAATTGACATGGCAAGGTTATCTAACATTTTATATAAAAGTTTCACATATGCTCAGATACACAAGACAGTTTAGAATGTGATATTAGAACTTTCTCGAAACTTACTACAACCTCATTATCCAAGCCAATCTTTTCTTCAACTTTCATGGATGCCAAAAGGGATCCTCGCATAACTTGAGAAGGAGGAACGCTCTTCATGTATGGACCAACGAATTTAAACTTGATTATGCAAACAATTGAAGAATATTGAAATCCTAGACTACCCTCTTCTGTCCTCTCTCGCGGCCCTCTTTCTTTCTTAGTTTCACCTCCCTTCTTTCTCCATATTTCTATCCATCTATGCCACTCCATTGGTTTTAGTTCAACTGGTGTATCCTGACAATTAATTTATTTGTGCTGACTCTAGACATAAGTAGACTATGTATGAAGCGACGAACATAGATGGAAGGGCGATTAGGAGCAAGCAAACGTCAATCAGGTGGGAGCAGTTTTTCTGAGCAGATGTACACTACCCCGTATACGTAGGGTTCTCAGTAATTAATTAAATTTTATTACTAAAAGGGAAGCAAGGTCATGTATTTCATTCCATTTCCAAATATCCTCACAGCCCTCTATTTAATAATCTGTTATTAATCCATGTTTTCTTCCTTTATGCCAACATGGTCAGATCAAGAATGTACCTGACGTATTTGCTTCAAGCATTCACCATCTTCTCCATTTATAATAGGAACAGGGGAACTAGGCACAACAACTTCAACAGTGGTGTTGGTAACTATTGCTGGTTGGCTTCCTCCAAACCCTGGAATTCTTCTTTGAGGAGCACCTGGAAAGTTTGGCAAGCCTAGTGGACCACCACCTTCATGAAGTCCCTGTGGATAAGTTTGGGATACAAACGTAAATCAGCAACTTACGTACAATTAGACTTGCCCGTTTCAAACTAACATACAGTGCAGATCAATTTCCACACATATAATTATCTCAAGATGAAACAAGCATATGATGAAAAAGTTTGAAGCACGGGACTGAAAAAATCAACAAAAGTTGAAACAGATGTACGTGGAGAAATACAAAAACCATGGAAAGCAGAACTATAAGTAAAAGTGTCTAAAACAACTAAATACCTGAGGACCCCAAGGTCTTCTCTCGGATAAAAGTGGGTGGGCACCTAACCTATGAATATTGTGGACAAAGGGAGCACGATCGTCGTGAGGATGAAAACTACCATGAGGGGGCAGGCCACCAACAGCATCAGTCCCCCCTCAGATATGATTGAAATGGAGGTTGATCCAAAAACGTAGGATTTTGATGACAATGTATAGAAGGAAATGCATCACGAAAAAAGTGATGCCGCAACCTAGTGGTAATCTGCAGAAGAGCATCTTTAACGGCCTCAAATTCTCCATTTATCTGTAATAAGAGGAACAGTTTAGCAGCAAGCACAGCTGATTAGAAACAAAAAGGCCGAGTTTGTTAAATATGATAAAACACGGAACACTGGCGTGTTTACAGCAATTAAACCGAAAAGCAAAAGCAGCCACTTCACATAATGATACCCAAGATAGAGATATGGCCAACCTTTTCAGACTCAAAGAACCACGCATGCACTAAGGAAAACACACCTGAACAACTTCTTCATCAACTGAAGCACTTTCGGAATTTGATCCTTCCCCATTATACGGATACGGGCCCTAGATAACTTTCTCATCTCCGCAATAATTGGACCACCCTTTCCGAGGAGACAACCTATTTGATTAGAGGAAACAAGAAGCCTCGCCATCATGGATTGTTCCTTGCTATTAGGTACAGCCCTGAATATCCTACTTTGCACACGAATAACGGCATCTTGGACAGGTGATATCCTATCATCTGGGTGCTGCAATAGTAAATTGTATGTCAAACAGCTTAGGTTGTATGCAAAAAACATGTGTCCAATAAGAAGAAAAAGCCAAAACCATACATCAGGACCAGATATAACAATAAGACGGTTGTCTGAGTCAGGCACGCCTTCCATAACCCTGATTTCACAGCCTGTCTCTTGCTTAAGTGTCTTTATTATGGTTCCTCCCTTGCCAATTACACCGCCTACTCTCTCTTCAGGGCACAATAAGCGGAAAGTTAGGACTTCCTGAGAAGGCTTCATCCTACCAGGGATGCCACTTCCATGTAATTTAGGGTTTACTGGATGAGCAGCAAAATCTCCAGGCTGATAAATATCAGGAGCCCCTTCAGAATGGTTAGGTGGTGGATGCATTTCTGGTCTTGGAAGAGGTTGATCGAATGAATTAGATGATGTCCCTGTGGTGTTGGCAAGGGAAGCGTCACTATCATGAGGCAGATTATCCAAAAGCTGCTGGGAAACATATTCAATAGCTTTCCCAACTGCATCAATGTTCCCCGAAATCTGCAGCAGAATTATCAAAATAGGATGTCCAAATAGAAATTTATCACATCCCGGGACAGCGTCCTCAATTCTGACCTTTCCAAGAGTTTCTTGAAAAATCTGTGATATGACAGAGCCACCTTCCCCGGTGACATTATCAACTTTGGACGCAGGGCACAGTACCCGGAAAGCAACATTGCCATGGGACGTTGGAGAGTTGACTTCTTGTGATTATTTAGTCACTTTTTCTAGGTCCTTGTAATCAGATTGTAATTAATATTTCTTACCCGGAAAGCAACATTGCCATGGGATGGTGGAGAGTTGACTTCTTGTGATTATTTAGTTACCTTTTCTAGGTCCTTGTAATCAGATTGTAATTAATATTTCTTTCCTTGTAAATCCTCTTTTACATTATATATTTTCCTCCTTGGTGAGAAGAATCATATCAGAAAATTAAACCCCAGATTGACATGGTATCAGAGCAGAGATCCTAGAGTTTCTGCTCTGCCCGTTTCCTCAAGCAAACTCGGCCCTCCCATGGAGAACCTACCACCACTCCACGGTGAACACAACCCCATCCTAACCGATTCTACTCCTATACTAAACACTACAACCCTAAACACTACTACCCTAACCGACCCTACCATGAATCCTATCCCACCTATTCCGCAAGTTGTTACACAGATTGTCCATCATGATTCGTCTACTGCTTCAATTGGCATCAAACTCAATGGTGCCAACTATGGAGTTTGGTCTCAGATAGTTGAGATGTTCGTGGCTGGAAAAGACAAGTTGGGCTACTTGTTTGGAAGTAACCCCCAACCACCTATCGACGATCCGGCCTTCACCAAATGGCGTACGGAGAACGCTATTGTAAAGGGTTGGCTCATCAACTCTATGGAACCCAATTTGATTGGGTACTTTCTTCGACTACCAACGGCAAAGGAAGTATGGGATGCAGTTGCTCGCACGTATTATGATGGCTCCGATATATCTCAAGTTTATGATCTTACCTGCAAGGCCTCTCGCATGAGGCAAGATGGACGACCGGTGGAGACATACTATAGTGATCTTCAATCTTTGTGGCAGAAGATTGATTATCGTCGACCTAATCCAATGAAGTGCGGTACTGATATTGAAATTTTTAATAAAATTGTTCAAACGGATCGTGTGTACACTTTGCTTGCAGGATTGGATGAGATGTTTGATAAAATTCGTAGTGATATTCTACGAACTGAGCCCTTTCCTTCCGTCGAGCAAACTTTTGCCTATGTTCGCCGAGAGGGAATACGACAAGCGGTGATGAGTACCGGAGGACAGCTGCCAAATGGGGCGGCCATGGTGGCTCGACCTGCCATGACAACTCGGCCTGCCACACGAGCCGTAGCTTCATCTCGTCCCCAGGCCCCTGATAAGTTACCTACACCGAGCCCAGGATTGCAACCCCAGGCTACTGCGCCGAGCTCGGCACAGGGCTCGCTCTTTGCTGCTAGGACAGTCTCACGGCCCACCACGGGTCCCCGTCCTCCTCGACCTAAACCACCTGTCCCGGCCGGTGGTTGTACTTACTGCGGTAGTGAGAAGCATGGCCGTGATAATTGCTTCCAATTGCATGGCTATCCTGACTGGTGGGAACCATTGAAGCTTCAGAAACAACAAGAACGAGACGAGCAAGCCAAGCTTGGGCAAGCCAATCTCGCCACCTCCATATCCCAATTATCTTTGATATCTCAAGATGATCCTTCTGTGGTTCCGAGTTCTTCCGACATGTCTCTGGAGTCCTCAGGTAACTGTGGTTATGTTTTTAATATGAATAATGATGCTACTCCATCCGGATGGATCATTGACTTCTGTGCCACAGACCATATGACTTATGATCCCACTGATTTAGCTTGTGATACTGTTCCACTTCGACGCAATATTACTAATGCTAATGGAGTCACCTCACTGGTAACCGGCGCTGGCACCGTGCGCCTCACGTCCACACTCTCTTTGCCTCATACATTACTTGTACCTTCACTAAAGCATAAATTGATGTCTCCCGGCCAAGCTACTGAACAATTGAACTGTTGTGTGCTAATGTATCCAAAGTTTTGTCTTATACAGGATATTCTCACGAAGGAGATAATTGGTCGTGGTACTAAGAGGGGGGATCTCTATTTTGTGGATGATGACAGTACAGGCCGAATCAATCTCGCCCAAGGAGCTGTTAATCACAAGAGGCGTCAGATATGGTTATGGCATCACCGTTTGGGTCATCCATCTTTCAGTTATTTGTAAACATATGTTTCCGGATTTATTTGTTGGTTGTTCAGTTTCAGACTTTAAATGTGACACTTGCATACTCGCCAAGAGTCACCGTGTGTCTTATCCATTGAATTCTAATAAAAGTATTGTTCCTTTTGGTCTTGTTCATTCGGATGTTGACCATCTCCGATTACTACTTCATCTGGTCTTCGATGGTTTGTCACATTCATAGATGATTGTACCCGGATGACATGGTTATACCTTCTTAAGCATAAAAGTGATGTGTTTTCAGTTTTTAAGACCTTCCACACCATGGTTCAGACACAATTTTCTACTGACATACGGATTTTGCGTTCTGATAATGGTGGTGAATATGTTAGTCGTGATTTTTCCCATTACTTCACGAATTCTGGAATTCTTCACGAAACTACATGTCCTCAGACTCCTCAACAGAACGGGGTGGCCGAGCGCAAAAATCGTCATCTCTTAGAAACGGCTCGGTCACTCTTGATTGGGGCGTCTGTTCCCCGTTCTTCTTGGGATATTGCTCTCCAGACCGCCACTTATCTTATCAACTGTCTGCCGTCCAAAGTCTTGGATTTTCGTACTCCCTTACAAGTCCTTGCTACCTTCGTGCATCTCCCGTCGGTCTTAGTCCTCCCACCTCGGATTTTTGGATGTGTTGCCTTTGTTCATCTTCATAAAAATCAGCGGACGAAACTTGACCCGTGTGCTCTTCGGTGTATTTTTATGGGGTACGGCCTCCATCAGAAAGGGTACCGTTGTACCACCATCCTTCCCGTCGGCTGTATGTTACTATGGATGTCACTTTTTCCGAGTCTGAGATGTATTACCCTTCGGCTTCTTCCAATCCTCCTCCTCAGGAGGAGACACGGTATGACGAGAAGGATTGCACCATTGCCGAGACTCGACCAGCCGAGATTCGGCCACCTACCGTTGAGGAAATTCCAAGTGCCTCTGCAGAGCTTCGGCCATCTACCCTCGTCGAGACTTGGCCATCTACCTCTGCCGAGATTCGGCTAGCTACCCTAGCCGAGAATCGGCCCGTTACCTCTGCCGAAATTCGGCAAGCTACCCTCGTCGAGACTCGGCCAGCTGTCCTTGCCGAACCTGCCTTTGTCGAGCCTACTCCCCCCTCGTCTCCAAATATAGTACCACCAGACCATACTCCTGAGAATATTCCTGAGGTAAGCTCGACTATCCCTGTTGATGATACCGTTGTTCCGAATTATCAATTACCTTTCAGGCACAATCGAGGAAAGCCACCTAATCGATATTCACCAGACACAACGAAAGGCTCTAAATACCCCATTGCCAATTATGTGTCATCACAGAAGTTATCAGAACCCGGCAAAGCCTTTGTACAACAAATATCCAATGATAGCACACCAAGTTCATTGAAAGAGGCACTATCTGACGATCGATGGACCAAAGCAATGGAGGAAGAAGTGGCTGCACTCCAGAAAAATCAAACGTGGGATTTAGTCCCACTTCCCCGAGGAAAGAAGAGAGTTGGGTGTCGATGGGTGTACACCATCAAGTACAAAGCTGATGGGTCCGTCGAATGATACAAAGCACGGTTAGTGGCCAAGGGATACACTCAAACGTATGGCGTTGATTACACAGAGACATTTGCCCCGGTAGCAAAGATTAATACGGTAAGAGTATTGCTTTCATTGGCGGCCAACTTAGATTGGCCATTACAGCAATTTGATGTGAAGAATGCTTTCTTACATGGTAATCTCGACGAAGAAGTGTATATGGACATTCCACCTGGTTATGCCTCGGCTTTACAACCTGGAGTAGTCTGCAAGCTGAATAAAGCGTTGTATGGGTTAAAACAATCACCTCGAGCATGGTTTGGTAGGTTCCGGACGGCTATGAGGAAATATGGGTTCAGGCAGAGCAATTCCGATCATACACTCTTCTTGAAACGCCGAATGGGGAAATTGACGGCACTTATCATCTATGTGGACGATATGATTGTTACAGGTGATGACAAAGAGGAAATCTCAAGGCTCAAAGATTACCTAGCAACCGAGTTCGAGATGAAAGATCTCGGTGGTTTGAAATATTTCTTGGGGATAGAAGTAGCTCGATCCAAATAGGGTATATTTCTGTCTCAAAGAAAATATGTTCTAGACTTATTAGCTGAAACTGGAATGCTCGACTGTAAACCGGCCGACACTCCCATAGTCCAAAATCACCATCTTGCTGTGCACCCTGATCAAGTTCCCACTAACAGAGATCGTTATCAAAGGTTAGTTGGGAGATTAATTTATTTATCTCACACCAGGCCTGATATTGCATACGCGGTAAGTGTTGTTAGTCAATTTATGCATTCTCCGAGTGAGACACATATGGGTGCAGTCGAACGCATCCTACGATACTTGAAGTCCTCACCAGGTTGAGGCATTATGTTTTCTAAAAATGATCATTACCGAATAGAGGGTTACACCGATGCAGATTGGGCAGGCAACGTTACTGATCGTCGGTCCACATCTGGTTACTTTACATTTGTGGGAGGAAACTTAGTCACTTAGCGGAGTAAGAAACAGAAAGTGGTTGCTTTGTCAAGTGCCGAGGCTGAGTACAGGGGTATGGCAAAAGGAGTATGCGAACTATTATGGCTTCAGAAGCTGCTCGGTGAACTCGGGTATCCGTCGAATTCGGCCTCGAATTTATTTTGTGATAATAAAGCAGCCATAGATATCTCACACAACCCAATTCAACATGATCGCACAAAACATGTGGAAGTTGATAGACACTTCATTAAGGAGAATTTGGATGGGAATATTATTCAATTCCCGTTCGTAAAGTCAGAAGATCAATTGGCGGATATCTTAACTAAAGCTGTTGCAAGCCAA
This sequence comes from Cotoneaster glaucophyllus, assembly GCA_036320875.1. Taxonomy (NCBI): domain Eukaryota; kingdom Viridiplantae; phylum Streptophyta; class Magnoliopsida; order Rosales; family Rosaceae; genus Cotoneaster; species Cotoneaster glaucophyllus. Next base: position 43,726,169 of record CM070073.1, read on the forward strand.
GCGTTCTACAACTCTCTTGTCAAGTTGGGCATGAACGACATTTATGCACCAACTTGAGGGGGAGTGTTGGAGAGTTGACTTCTTGTGATTATTTAGTTACCTTTTCTAGGTCCTTGTAATCAGATTGTAATTAATATTTCTTTCCTTGTAAATCCTTTTGTACATTATATATTTTCCTCTTTGGTGAGAAGAATCATATCAGAAAATTAAACCCCAGATTGACATGGGAGAGTTCAGAAGCTTGATTTTCAGACTTGTGGAACTTCCCTTTCCCATTAGTCTCTGCAAGGCTGTCCTCATGTGGTCTCTTCGAAGGCGTCAATGGAGCCGACATTGAATTTAAACAAACAGAGCTCTAAAAACACACTAACATATCCCGGTTCGAATCCCCCTCCTCCTCGTAGTTTAGATTAGATTCGACTATTGCTTGAATAAAAATAAACAAAAAGTCCATATCCCAGTTGCAAACACTTGTAGTCTTCTACCAGCAATGATACAAAAGCCAGCGGACATAACATAACCCCTAATATTTTTTGTTTGGCAGCCAGGAACGAAAGTTCCCTCATCTGCCCCAAATTGCAAAACACCAGAGTTCAGGCCCCAAATTGCAAAAAAAAAAAGTGTCTTTGGAAAATGAAATGAAGAGACAAGAGAACACGAGAGACTGATTGACAAAGTAGGCTCACCGGTTGTGGTGGATTCGGAAGACAGAATTTGTTCAACTCCTTTACATTGATTTTGATTCCTTCTTCCGATGAACGAGTGTTTTGGTTTTGGGAAGCCAAAAGCATGAAATCCCTAATAAAAGTGAACCGGGTCTGGTTTAGGATGACCCGGCCCAGAAGGTTGTTTATTGTTGCACTGAAAACCAATTTAAGCGAGAAACCCTCGATCCATAACTGAGTTTTTCTAATAAAAAAAAAAGAAAAAGAAAAAGAAAATAAATACATTGATCTGAAGATAAGAGATTGGTTCCTTAACGTTGAGAAGGAGTTTTCATCAAAACATTCTAATCACAGAACTTTGTGTTTATAGTAGAAAGCGTTTGCATTATAAATCATTTTATAAAAATCATATTTGAAAAAAAAAAAAATTATTCAATTAAAATTAATATCGTTTAGTCGATCAATTATCGCAAATAAATTAGATGGTTTGTAATGTATTTATCATATTAGTTGATCAATTATTTTTACAAAATGATTTATAATATGAACAATTTCGATTATAAACATAAAAATTCTGTGAATAAGCCACAAAATATTTTGAGAGAAGTTCCTCCTCAATCCTTCTGGAATGAGGATGTCTTTCTCATATTCAAAAGGTCGGATTTAAAATAAAAATAGGGAGAATTGATTAGTAGAGAAGCCAAACCCATAGAGTACATAACCCTAATAGGATATAATTTTTTAAAAGAATGGGTAAAAACTAAGGAGTAGGATTCTCCTCCTAATTCCCTCTACTTCTCTTCCCTCATCTCACACTTTTCTTTTTGTTATTTTCTCTTTATAAAAAAATAATACAAAATAATGACGTGATTTAATCGTAATTTGAAATAGAAAGAGTATAAAAGGGAGAGATTAAGAGGGGAAAATCCTACTTCAAAAAGAAATTGGATGCGTTATTCGCATTAGGAATTCTTATGTACCTGTACTTTCCTTAATTAAGCGCATAATAAAATAAAAATCCCTTTATCCCATAAATATTTTTTTCATTAAACCGTAGTAGGCACAATATATGTAATTATGTTCCTCACCTTAATTGAATTGAGTATTGCTATTTATACATCCTTTTTTATTCCTCACATATTTTTGTTGATTGAAGATTTAGTAGTATTCATTCATTTGTAAGTGAGAAGTCTATATTTGATTCTCGCTCAAGGCAAATTTGAATCAAATTATTGCTAGCATGTGAGACTTAACCCATTTTTCCACTCTATCGTTTGTTCAAAAAAAAAAATCCCCAAATAATTTTCGTTATCAGGTGCCATCACTGTTCTAAAAATCCCCGCCTAGCACCGCCTAGGCCCCGCCTAGGCGCTAGGCGGTGACCAGCCGTCCCGATTAATGCCTAGACCGCCTAGCCCACCCAGACCTGCAGAGGCGCCCGCCTAGACCGCCTAGGCACCCGTCTAGCCCGCCCAGACCCACCTAGACACCTGCCTAGGTTGCAACTCATTTAGATAAAAAATAGATAACTTTCCTTTTGCATTTTATTGTTTCCAATAAATTGTAAGAGACTTATTGAATACTTAAATAAACACACATTATATGTTTGCTCCCTATGTTTTCATTATGTTTCAATACTTCATAATATAGATGTCATTCTATTTTCTAGTTTATGACGAAATTATGTATATTTTAAGTATAAACAGACACTTATTTACACGAAATATAATAGATTTACTTAAATCCGTCTAGTCCGCCTAGTCGCCCGCCTAGGCTCCGCCTAGCCGCCTAGGCGCTAGGCCCCATCCCGCCGCCTGACTAGCGCCTAGCGCCTTTTAGAACCTTGGGTGCCATGCACGTGTACATGTAACCGTTTATTATGGTTTCCTTTTCTCAATGGGATTCCTACTGCGAGAGGGATTTATTTCCCTCTGCCTTTTGCGGTATAAAAAACTCATCCAAACAACAAATATCCACACCATCAAACCCGTCCAACGGTTTCTCTCTCCTCCCGCCCTCTCTCTCCAAATTATTTTCTTTGGGCCGAAGTAAACAGATACGCCAGGAGCATAACCTACGCGTGAATTACCGAGTTTACCCTTTCATCAACTCAAACTATTCGAACAAAAAGCACCGCCATAGAGGGGCGTTCTAGTAATTCACACTCCGTATTCCGCCCAATAAATCCTTACGCCAACCCAAAGTCCCCTGATTCTACGAGTTTCTTTTGAGTTCTGTGAGGCCGTCGCATCAGCTCGAAAAGCTCTACACGGTAGAATCCATGGCCTCCAGCGCCACCCCCACCCCCAAGAAAATTGTCCAATCCGTTACCGTTAGGGTACCTCAGGGGATGCTTTCGCCGTTGTCTTCTTCGGCGAGCTCTAAAAACTTCTGCAATCGGATGCACTACCCCTCCAATTTCAAGCGGAGCGCCGCCCCGGCCCGTGTTATGTTCTTCCAGAACGATTCCTGGAATGACTTGCCGACCCCGATCGTCGAATTTCTGCGTTCCAGTTTCGCGGAGCGGAAGGCGGTCGTCAGCGTTGAAATCGAGGGGTCAACGTTTTTGTTTGACTTTGTGCGGATGTTGCAGATTGATTTGGGGGCTGGGAGTCAGAGATCGATCGCTTGGATTGATGTGAACGGCAGGCCCTTCTTCCCTAGGGCGTTTGTCAGCGAGGATTTGGTGGACGGGTCGGATAGTCCCAAGGTCCAAATCAACAAACGGATCAACGTATCGGGTCAGGTATTGGGCAAGAGGCAGACGGAGGAACGGCCGATGGATGAGGACGAAGTGACGTCGTCAATAAGGCCGCGGAGTTCGGAGTGGCCGAATGTGAGGTTGGTGGGAGAAGCTGAGAGGGTTTACACTGTTTGCAGCAATTTGTTTCTCGCCGGGATGAAGAAGGTTGATCTCGCGGCTGCTGTGACGGCAGTTCATCAGTGCGTTCGGGACGGGCCCTTGGATAAGGCTCGATTGGAGGTCTTTCAGAAGCAAATTGAGATCACCACCGCGGCTCGGGGATCGGCCAATGTCATTTACGCCTGGTGCGGAGTGTCGGGCAACGATGTGAAAGGCATTTTGACACATGGGTTCGGCGCACCCAGCAAGGTTTCTGGGCCGCAGTCGCATGGCGTTGGTCTTCATCTTTCGCATTTATCGGTGCCTTTTCTAAGGTACTTTCAATTGGTGTTTCATTTCCTTTTTTTGGCGGTTTAATTTAAGGGCTTTGAGTTTTTTGAATTGTTGATAATTTGATGTTGTAATGGCTGAACTCTACAGTGCTGGGCAGTCGGAGTGGGATGATAATGGCGAAAAATATGCTATTTTGTGCCGGGTTATACTAGGCAATGTTGAAAAAATTGAGGCAGGGTCTAAGCAATGTTACCCTTCTGGTGTGGAATTCGATAACGGTGCAGATGATCCTAAGAATCCCAAGTGGTATGTAATATGGTCTACCAACATGAATAGACATGTGCTTCCGGAGTGTGTTGTGAGTTACAAATCGAATTATGTGCCAGGTATGTTTCTTCTATGCTTTTTTGTTACATCTGTTTTATTTTGTTTCATTGATGATAACTGATTTTGTTTTGTGGATTTTCAGCTCAATCGGTGCGAAGAGCATACCCTGTTGATATGTTAATTTCCAAGATTAAGAGCTATCTTCCTCCTTCTAAAGTTCAGGAACTTTCCTCTTTGGTATGCGAGTTGAAGGTGAGCAATCTTCCTTTCACTGGTTCAGAATTGTGGCTCATGGTCTCTCTGTGCATTATAAAATATATGAACAATTAAATGTAATCTAAGAATCAAATGTTTTTGGTATATCTCAATGTTGCAGGGTGGAAAGCTGGCCAGGGATGATTTCGTCAAACAGTGTAGATCAGTTACTGGAGAGCAATTGATGGCATCTGCTCTTAACGACTTGCGTCTCCAGAAGCAAGGTTCTTAGGTTTTGTTTTGCTAGGAGGCATATATAAATGGGTTATGATTTTCACACACCCTTAACTACTTTTCCCACACCCCACCCTATTTTTTTTTTTAGTACTTAATTGGTATCCTACTATTTAATCTTCCATATATACCCTGCCTATTTAATCTTTCATTAATTACCATCAAAAAGAGTATATATGGAAGATTAAATAGTAGGATAGCAATTAAGTACTAAAAAATAGGGAGGGGTGTGGGAAAAGTAGTTAAGGGTGTGTGAAAATCACAACCCTATATAAATGGGTTGTCATTGTCTTTACAATTGATGGAACCATGTTTGACCGCTTCGTTAAAGTCATATTAGGATTAGGGTGAAAATGCCCAACCATACAAAAGAGCGAAAACTATGTGTGAAAATGCCCAACCATATCATACATATAGCAAATATGCTACCAGTTTAGTTTTTTTTTTTAAAAGGCAGTGTTCATTGTCTGTTAGTACTTGTGTTTTCTTGGCATGTAATTCAGCAAAGAGCGTTCCTACATCTTTTGTACTTAGTAGTTACACCTCTTAGCTATGAAGCTGGCATTGAGGTTGAGACTGGTTTTTCTATATCCAAGGTTGTACGGAAATTTAAACGTTGTCAAGTATGACACTTGGTGGTCCTGTGTTTGTGAATGCTTGTACAGCTTATGCTCATGTGCGTGTATTTGTGTGGTGAGCCATGTCTGCTGTCACAAAATTGCTGTAAAAGTTCTTTATGTTGATTCACAATTTGGAATGGCATCTTCTTACGATATTCTCTTTCATTGAAGAAGCTTGTGTTTTGTGTGTGTGTGTGTGGGGGGGGGGGGGGGGGGGGGGGGGGGGTGTTGTTTGGTATGCGATTTAAAAATTCTTAATCTTACAACTTAAACTGGACAAAGTGATCAAAAAAAGATGGGGTTGAGAGAGAAAGAGGATAGCGGAGGAAAGAAAGTAAGAGATGATTGGAGGAAAGAGAAAGAAGTGAGAGGATCGGAGGGGATAGAAAGGAAGAGGAGTGAGAAAAAGAACCGAGAGAATGAAGAGAGCGGATTGGAGGAGAGACGAAAAGGTAAAAAAAAAAAAAAGAGAAGGGCAAGAGAGAAAGAATAAAAGAGAGAGAGATTTGGATTGAGGGGAGGAGGGAGAGAAAAAAAAAGTGTGAGCTTAAGTTTAAAAACTCTAAAAACTCACTTTTTATGTTTTTAGAGAATAGACTATATTTTTGAGTTGGTCTTGAGTTCAGTTTTTGAAAATAGTCCTACCAAACAAGTTTTTAAGGCCTAAAACTTGAAAATTGTTGTTGAGTTTAAAAAGTTGGATTCAAGTAGAGTACCAAACAGGCTCTAAGATTTTGGGAGAATTTGTTCTATCACTAATTAAAAAAAGTAGATTATTAGGAGAGTCATCCCACTGACTTCTATGTTGACATCAGTTTTACATGGGTCAGTGTTTACAGCTTTGGTTGCTTCTATATTAGGACCATGTGTCTGGGTATTAAGATTAAACACATTGTATTAGAGTAAACTGAGACTTCAATTAGAGGTTCAGTTGCTTCTGTCAGATACAGAATTTGAAAAGATTATTTGAGTAACTCATCAAGCAGATCAGAAGATTAAATGTAGATTGTTCATAAGGGAGGGTTTAGGCGCTAGTTAAGATACACTGAAGTATTTTGTTTACATTAACTTGTATTGTTTGTGGTATGAGCCTGGATCTGTTATGACGGCTTATGTGGAAGTTTACTTTTAAGCAGAAAGAGTGCATCAATCAGACTTTGGTTGCTTGACATGGATGGCTGAAGGTGTATTGTCATGTAAGTCAAGCCATCTAAAATTTATCGTTGCATGCACTGACCTTCTAAAATGTCTCGTTCCCATCACAAGTGTGCAGTGATGTAGCAACTGATGTAGCAACTGGATGGCTGAAGGTGTATTGTCATGTAAGTCAAGCCATCTAAAATGTATCGTTGCAACTTGCATGCACTGACCTTCTAAAATGTCTCGTTCCCATCACAAGTGTGCAGTGATGTAGCAACTGGTGTGGCAGGGTTTTGTGGATCAATAAATGCAGATTACATTCATGGAACGCGAGGTGAATTCCTCCAAATCTTCAACGTGAACTGTGAGTATTTATTTTGATGATCGTTATCCAGCAATTCTGTTTATGGTTTGTGTTAATTGATGGTATATCAGGTCTGCTCTGTGATTTTATTATTTGATGTGTTGCTCATAAAGAAAGCAAGCTATTTTAAATCAGCGAGGGCCGAGGGATGGTAGACAATTTTGTGAGAGTATATTTGTTCAGTAGGTTTCCCATAAAGACTTTTTATTGTTAGTATTACAGTTGTGCAGAAACCATGTGCTGTGCCGCAGCTTTCAAGCTGCGCACACGTTTTAGAGTGGCTTACTGGTCCCAATCCCAAATCTCTTTGTCCATCTGGGTGAAACAGATTTCCCAGCTGGTGGTCGAGGGGTGGTAGACAATTTTGTGAGAGTATATTTGTTCAGTAGGTTTTCATAAAGACTTTTTATTGTTAGTATTACAGTGTGCAGAAACGTGTGCTGTGCCTCAGCTTTCAAGCTGCGCACACGTTTTAGAGCGGCTTACTGGTCCCAATCCCAAATCTCTTTGCCCATCTGGGTGAAACAGATTTCCTAGCTGGTGGTGGAAACCTTAGTTCAGAGTCTTCAGACCGCAATCCAATCGACTATGAATGTGCAGCCTAATTCCGAATGAAACTGTTATCATGTAAATGTTGTCTAATGCCGGTAAGTGCTATAACAGGAGCGAAAAATGTACATGTGAGGATATCATTTCCTGAAAGATATGAGGATTTTGTTGAAGTCCTCTGTTATAATTATTATTATTTTATTTATTTATTTATTTATTTATTTTTTTTAATTTCTGAGAAGGAACGTGGAAAACAGAGCAAAAGGGTAACCATACCGCAGAACCCAATCAGCCCGGACTCGCACCATAAACAAGCCAGCATGAAGGATAGTAAAATAAAGAATAAACTGCAGGAGGACCAAGCAATCTACAGAGAAGGAGCAATGCTGATCAATCAAAAGCCGGCCAAATATTTTACGGTCAGGGAGAACATAAGCCCGACAATCCACAGGTGATAATCGGCTGCTCATCCCCAGTTTCATCCCAGTATGGTTTCTGTTGGTTGTTGGGGCCGTGACATATATCTGGTTCTGGAAAAACAAGGTCGCGTACCTCTTGGCGAGTTATGGAGTTGATCATTTTCAGAACCGCGGTGACTTGAGGGCTCGATTGTTTCTATAGATATCATTTGGGTTCTGAAAATTCTTAGTAATCTTAAACTTGCTCGTCGAAATGGACTATGTTATGTTCTCCGGCTTTAGAGGAATGACAATCCTGTTCGCAAATCAAAAGGTTGAAGGAGTTGAATTACCAAGAAATTTCTCTGTTCATCAACATGAAGGCCATTAAAATCTGAACTTGCAAGTGTTGCGTTATGCCACTCCAGTTGAATTCCGAAGTTTCATAATGTCCAAACAAATGAGTGCAAATTCCGACGATTCATTTTAAACAAGTAAATGTTAATTTAAATTAAACAAACAGCTTCAAATCTCCAGACATAAATTAGACAAACATAACAACATGAATTAATTGGGGTAAATAAGAAGCTCTACTGCCTGAGACCCGACTACTCAGCAGAGGAGGGCTCTTCCGGAGAAGATGCAGAAGCGGAAGCAGCTTCGTCGGCACTAGAGAGCAAGGTCCACTCTCCGGGGAGAGGAGGCAAGGGAGCGTACACAGTGGGCTTGCTTTTAACGTCCCACGGCTGCGTTTTGCGTGGCCGAGTCTTCCGGTGGTGCGCAGTCGCCTTCTTCTGTGGCCTTGACGAGCACTTTATCACCAACCCCCCACCACCACCATTACCGGTGGTTGAGCCGCGCCATGGGGCTAAATTGGTCACACCAAACGTCGCCGTCGCACATGGGTTCTTCACGGCCACACCAGCCGCCACGAAATGAGACCCCAACGCAGCTGACACTGACATCTTCGGTTGCTCTCCTCCTCCGTTGGTTCGTTTGGGGACAACGTTGAGATACCACATTGTAAAATCCAGAGTAAATTGTAATTATTATATCTGAATTTTAACTTAATTGGAGCAATGGTCACTCAACTAAAAATTCATTACTATTGGTCCCTCAACTCATCAAAACGTACAGCTATGATCCATCAACTAAAAATTCATTACCATTGGTCCCTCAACTTTAATTCAACTAGAGAAATGGTCCATTAACTTTAACCCAATTGTAGCAATGGTCCTTCCAACATAACTCGTTTTGACAAAAAATTTTACGTAGTTGACGAAAATGATCATAATTACACACTTTGATGAGTTGAGGGACCCTAATTATATAAATGATTATTCCAACATAACTTATTTTGACAAAATTGATGAAAATGACTATAACTACACATTTTGATAAGTTGAGGGACCAATGGTAATGGATTTTTAGTTGAGGGATCATTGCTCCAATTTGATTAAAGTTGAGGGACTATTGCTACAATTTACTCTAAAATCCATGTAACCATATTATTAGAGAAGTGGATCCCACACTTAAGCCTCATTGTAAAATTCATGTACTCATTAATATATAATAATATTTTAACGGAAATACTACATTGATGTGCAACGCTCATATTTAAATTCAAGGATGATTTTGATAGATTTTTTATTTTAGTGACCATTTTAATGGTTAAGTCAATTTCAAATACCATTTGTGATAAAAACCCTTTTAAGCCCTACCTTTATTAGAGATGTACAAATGTAGCATGAAAAATGTGATAAGAGTATTATTTTTGCTGCTCATAAGATAATTGTATCACACCCAAATGTTGAGTGAGTGGTTGAAAAAAATCATGGTGCACCCGATCTGCAAATAAAAATTAAAATAAAAACGAAGAAACAAAATACAGGGTTGAAAATAAAATTATCTGATAAATAGAGCTACAGGTGTATAAAAATAAAATGAAATTTTATCTCCTCCGTCTAACACAACTTCAGACCATATATTTTTTGCCTTGCCAAATAACTCATCTGAAAATAAAAAAAGTGGGAGATAAGCAACAATCATTGTCGTCCAATGAGTAGAATATGTAATATACTAATCAAGCGATGTTACACTTTAAAAAATACAGTACTTATATAAAATTATAGATCACATAATCCATTTACGTGTTTATCATATCCTTCATCAAATTCAAATGTAACTCACCACGTGACCTAAATGGTTATATGCCCTAATGTTCCGTTGTGTGGTTTACATTGATCCCTCATAATAATGCAATACCAAAGTTCTCATACTTGGGTAAGGGTGTGTCAGTTTGAAAAAATTTACAATTCTGACTATTTCTCTCTGCATGAGAGACCTCTCTCTACGTGAGAGGCTTTTTCACTGGTGTATGAGTGCTCCCAATTTTGTCAACTCACTTAGCCGTTGGCCCTAGCAGTGGCCAAGGTCAATGGCATTCATTTTTCTTCTTCTTTTGCCTTTCTTCCCTACTCTGCTTGCCTGGTTTTTTCCATGTTTGTTTTTCGAACCGTTTTTTGGGGTAATCCACCCCTATTGCCTTTGATTTAACCATTCACTGGCCTTGATCAGAAAGCCCCAATTCACACCTTCATTTTTCTTCTCTCTCTAGTTTTTCAACCTCCATGACTCTAATCCAGCCATTTTCTAACTATTCCAATCGCTTTTGTCCTCCATCGTTCTCATAAATATTTGAATCTGCAACCATGTTTTCCACCTGCGTTTCGCAGCTTTCTAGGAAGGTGTGTAAAGCTTCGGCTCGAGTATACACACCACCATCTTCCAATTGTATGTCGTTTTCAGCTTTGTTGTTGGGGGAAAGTTTTTTCCCATTGGCTTCTTCCTTTGGTGGATGCGGATTCAATTTTTGTGGTTCTTGGTGGAGGAAGATGTAGTCTTCTTCTTTTCTGATTATAGGGTTGTGTTTGGTGAGATCTTCGGCATGGGTTGAAGGTTTGTGGTCGGCGACAGGTACTTTGGCAGCAGCAAAGGAAGCTGTGTCACATCCCAGCCCTGGCCCCCACCATATTCGAGCTCGACTCCGCCGTAGCACGATATTGTCCGTTTTGGGCCCAGACCACGCCTTCACGGTTTTGTTTCTGGGAACTCACACGAGAACTTCCCAATGGGTCACCCATCATGGGATTGCTCTCGCGCGAACTCGCTTAACTTTGGAGTTCCGATGGAATCCGAAGCCAGTGAGTTCCCAAAAGGCCTCGTGCTAGGTAGAGTTGAGAATATACATATAAGGCTTACAAGATCCACACCCCTGAACGATGTGGGATCTAACAAGCTGGTTCTTTTTAGGTTTTTATTATTTTTGTGTTTTTCTATTTTTGGCTCTTCCCTTGAGTTGAGCTTTTTTTTTAGTGTTGTCTTGGGGTTTCATTTTTTGTATGTGCTTTAAAATGTATTTGGGCCGCTTTGTGTATACTTGTGCTCTCTTGGTAATGAAATTTACCTTCGACCAAAGAAAAAAAAAGGTTCTCATACTTGGGAGCAAGTAGTCCCATCAATGGAATAAGCTTCGTTTACTATCACGGATGCGTCGTGTTGAAGAATAGAGTCACACATTGGTCATACAAAAAAATAATTTGTAATTAATAAATGAGAGTTTCTACCCTAATATCACTGAGACTTTTTGTGATAAAACCTAATACCTGATAATAATTAAGTTGAGATAATATCAATGATATTTATGTGGACCATGCTTGGGCTTACAGAGTTTATCATGGTATCATAGTAGGTTAATCTTTCGACAAGTCTTAGGGCCCAATTATTGGGCTCGGACATGCTTTTGGATGTTGAGTTTTTGAAAAGATGCAGTAGCTCCGAGTTGATGCTAGGAACACCCAAGCATTCAAAAAGATTGGCGTTGGTTCTAGAGATTGAATATCGACCAATTGGGCTCTCAAAAAGATTAGCTTAAGTTATGGTATAATGACTTGACTAGTTCTCGATATTGAGATTGATTTCCCTATTACTCCGTGCGGGCCACTCGTGAGGGGCTGTGTTAGAGAATAAAATTCCACATTGATCAGATGAATGATAATATATAATTAATTGAGAGTTTCCACACCTATTATCATCGATACATTTTCTGATAAAACTCAATACCTAATAATAAATAGTTAAGTTTTTTTTTTTTTTTTTGTCAACAAACGATATTATCTACACTAAAGGAGATGAGGTGGGCTTAGTCTCACGATGGGCTAGCAATAATGTGATTCAAACTTGTCTTTGACAAGAATCAAACCTAAGACCTCTCACTTACAAGCGAAGAGAAATACCACTAGACCGTAGTACTAAATAACAATAAATAGTTAAGTTGAGACAATATTAGTGATATAGATGGTGGACCATACTTGAGCTTATATCCTGGTTGGATCCTCTTTGTCAAGATCACAGGAACCTTTAATCTTGTCCGTTCATCGTACATCGTGCGATCAGTTTTTATCAGATATTGTTTGTGTTCAATTTTAAATAATATAATTTAAAATAATTTTTAACTGCACGATTTACGATAAAAAAAAATGATTAAAAGATCTCTCAACTTCTCAAAAAAAAGAATCCGGCGAGATCCTATCTCAAATTTATGATCTCTTGGCAATCAGCTTCGGTCATTCCGACCACTCTGAGTGCCACTGCCACGTATCCTGGTAGGAGGGGAACGGTTTAAACGATAAAGTTGTCATCATAAGTTTAACGCGCGGTATCGAGAGAAATAAAAATAAAAAAAAAAAAAAAAAAAAAAAGTTAAAAGCGCGGTAGAAACTACGAGTCACCGCCTCTCATTGACCCTCCCTCTGAATCCCCTTGATTCTCAATTACCAGAAATGGCGTTGAAGTGACAAAACGTGTTCAGATGAATAATTAGGGTTTACAATTGGAACCTGGTACAATGGCGGCAAAATCAGCTCCGCCCCTTTTCCTAGAAGATTGGCTGAGGAGTGTGAGCGGCGGCGGCAGCAGCAGGAACACCTCCGCCCCCGTCTCCAGAAACTCATCCACCTCATCCGCAAGAGCCATAATTCAGGCATGGGCGGAGCTCCGCGACTGCCTCCAACACCAATCGTTCCAATCCCGCCATCTCCAATCCCTCAAAACCCTTGTCAACTCCCAGACTTCTCTCCACGTTGCCGAGCCCCAAGCTAAGCTTCTGCTCTCCATTCTCTCGTCTCCTGACCTCTCTTTTCCTCCTCAGTCCTATCCGCTCTTCCTCCGACTGCTTTATATTTGGGTCCGGAAATCCGCCCGGCCCAATTCGGGTCTCATTGATTCGGCTGTGGAAGTTCTCTCTAATCTCTTCCTTAGCCAGTATGTATCAAACAAGAGTCCTGCCGTCTTTTCTGAAGGCGTTCTCCTTCTGGGTGCCTTCTCTTTTGCTCATTCGGCCTCCGAAAGCTCGAAAAAAGATTGCTTGGGGCTGCTTTGTAGGCTGTTGGCAGAGGACTACCAGGTACTTGGGTCATTTGGTGGATTGATTCCGGACGTGCTTGCCGGAATTGGGTATGCTCTATCTTCTTCTGTGAATGTTCATTTTGTTACTGTTTTGGATTTCGTGTTGAGTGTTTGGGGTAAGGAAAGTGGGCCTCCTGGTAGTGTTTGTCATGGGTTGATGATTCTGCATTTGATGGAATGGGTAATGTCTGGTTTGAGCAGTTTTCGTTCTGTCGAAAAAGTTGATACCTTTTCCCGGGAGGTTTTAGAGACCGATAAAGCAAATTACGTTCCGTTTGCTGTTGTCATGGCTGCAGCTGGAGTACTGAGGGCGTTAAGTAGATCTACAGTGAGTGGTCTTGGAATGGACACTATTTCCAGATTGAGAAGGTCTGCAGAAGATCGGATAGAATCCGTAGCAAGAGAGTTAGTTTCAAGAACTATAGAGTTTGTCAGCTCAGATAATGATCTCACAGATAATCTTCTGCTACAGTGTGTTTCGATAGCATTGGCTCGGACTGGTGCGGTCTCTGCTCGTGCCCCTTTGTTTATATGCCTTGCTTCTGCATTGTTGACTGAAATCTTTCCCTTGAGACGTTTATACATGAAGGTACTTAAACCAATGCATGACAGTTCAGCTGTACCAAGGATTAATGAGGTCAGGGAACACCTGGAAAGTCTTGCTTTTAAGGAAGCAGGGGCCATAACCGGTGTTTTCTGCAATCTCTATGTTTCAGTTGATGAACAGAGCCAACATATGGTGGAGAATCTTCTGTGGGATTACTGTCAACAGATATACATGGAGCACCGACAGGTGGCTTTGGTTCTTCGTGGTAAAGAGGATGAAGTACTTGGAGATTTGGAGAAAATTGCTGAATCTGCTCTTCTTATGGTTGTATTTTTTGCATTGACTGTCACAAAGCACAAGTTGAATTCAAAATTCACTCAAGAAACTCAAATGGATACATCAGTACGAATACTTATTTCGTTTTCTTGTCTCGAGTATTTCCGCCGCATTCGCTTGCCAGAATACATGGATACAATTCGAGGTATTGTTGTGAGTGTCCAGGAAAGTGATTCTGCTTGTGTATCTTTTGTAAGATCCATGCCCACTTATGGTGACTTGACGAACGGCCCAGGTATGCTTTAGTTGCCGTCTTAGCTCTAAATTTCATTTAACATTTGACTTTTCTGGAATGAGGTCTTAAATTTAGTTTTGTCACCCTCTCATTTTTGTTATGATACTTTGATTTGATAGATTTCTAATGTTGCTTATCAGACTTTTCTTTCCTGCGAAAGATGGAATACGTGTGGACCAAGGATGAGGTTCAAACTGCTCGCGTTCTGTTTTACCTACGGGTCATACCAACTTGCATTGCACGTTTGCCTAGCCCTGTATTTGGGGATGTGGTTGCTCCAACTATGTTCTTGTATCCTATGCCAAACAACTTGATCTTTCATGAACTTATATAGAATATTGTGAATAATTTAACTCCTTATTACAAATTTAATCAGATATATGGGTCATCCTAACGGAAAAGTACCTCGAGCCTCACATTCTATGTTTTCTGCATTCATATCTTCGGGGAAGGATTCTGATCAGGATGAAAGAGAGTTATTAAAGGAGAAGCTTGTTTTCTACTACATGCAAAGATCACTACAGGTATGTTAAGCAGATAGTGACTACATTGGTTAAACTTGCGCTTCATCGATTAAAGGTACCAACAGCAAGATTTCACTGTAATATGAGCGCAGGAATATCCCGAGATTACCCCTTTTGAGGGAATGGCTTCTGGAGTTGCAGCCTTGGTTCGACATCTTCCTGCTGGAAGCCCAGCCATATTTTATTGTATACATTGTCTTGTCGAGAAAGCTAAAAGGCTTTGCAATGAAGACTTCGCTCACCAGGCTGATATGTGGAAGAACTGGCAAGGAGAGTCAGAGCCTGGCAAGAAAATCCTAGACTTACTTTTACGGCTGATTTCCCTAGTTGATATACAGGTAAGCTAATATTTTGCTTCTTTTTCTTCATATGGTTGGTTTCCATCGGAAATTTTTACTACGTTTTTTCTCTTTATTTTGTGTTCTGCACGTGGAATCTGGTTTCAAGCCCTAATTTGTTTGCATAACACTTGATATAGAAGTAATTTAGTGACATAATTAAAATTCGAGAGAGAGTCAGTTCCAATTTACCACGAGCATCAGTGTTGATGTTTGAATAAAGGTGTTATGCCTTCTTTACTCTCAACTTTGGTGTCTAAACTTACTGAACATTAAGATTTACTTGTTCAGGTACTACCAGACTTGATGAAGCAGTTGGCACAGCTAGTAGCCCAACTACCAAAGGATGGCCAGAATATGATTCTAAATGAGTTATATTCACAGGTTGCAGAATCTGACGATGTTACTCGCAAGCCTACTTTAGTTTCTTGGCTGCAATCATTGTCTTACCTTTGTTTTCAAGAAACAAGTGGGAGTGCAGCATCCAGAAAGGTGGTAACTGAAGCAAAAATCACTTCCAAGCAGACTCCAGACCTATCACGTGAGACTAGCCTAAATGCACGACTATGAGATTGAGGTGCAGTAAGCAAGGTTAGTCATCCTCCTTATGAATGGTTTTTTTTTTTCTTTTTGATTTTGGTAGCTTGACTATATTGTGCATTTGGTTTCACTATGGGTTTTTTAGTTTCTCAATAATGCAAATAATTAAATGTACCACTTGGTATAATTAATTAATCATGAGACTATATAACTTTCATCTATAGTTCCTATATTCTCTCGTAATGTTGGAATTGATTCACGGGGCTTTTCATGAAAAAAGAAAGTCTCACTTTTTTTACTTAAATCAAAGCAAACTGATCTCTGTTGCATTGATATTTGGATCCTCCTCCTGGAATTTCAGTTTGCCCTTGTAAGTTTAGGTGTCCATCATGCATTCTGTTCTTTCAGATGAGTGCTGACTGCATGACTTGTTAAGTTGCTACTTTGGTACCTTTAAAAGTTCAATTATCATCTGGGTTTGTTCAAACTGTTCATTCATGTAGAAGGACTGGGTTAGCCAATGGATTTCATACAACAAATTAGATGGCGAAGATAAACTCTTGAATTATGTTGGGTGATATAATGGCATTGTCGATTATCCGGAAATTGGTCATAGGGTATTTGATTCAAGGCACTTGGGGTGGTAGACTACCGTGCTGTGTGAGATTAGTTTGGTTTGGTTTGTGAGATTAGTTTGAATGCAATGGAAGGAATTGAATTTTTTCCCTTTTTTTTCGAAAAGTTGAAGTGTTAATAGGTGTTGATCGACTAATAAATCTTTGAAGTTTGTTCAGTGCGTTAGGGTTTTGGGCTGTGAATCAGGAAAACACAGGTGAACTTGAGGAGGCTAGCTTCGACTATTGATTTGTTTAAAGAAGACAATTGTGTTACAAGCTGTTCCTCGCCAACGTAACTAGGAAAACTTGTACATGTACGACCTTTTGCAGAGACGATCTTTCAATGATAACCTAATAAATGATTTGTCCAGATTCTGAGAAATATTGTTGAATTGCCCCAGACGAGTGGTTAGCAACGTATATAGTTACTGGTTTGCTTGAGCATTACTTTACCCTTGTATATATATATATATATATATTTATATTTCAATTTTTTGGTATGTGCTAATGAAATTGACACTTCTTTTGTTACATTGGTTTGTAGTCTTTGCACATTATTTTCTTTTTGGTTGTTAGTTAAGTAAGATTCAAGGAATAACTGTGTACGAACTTCGACCTTAAACTGATTGAATGCTGGAGAAGTGCTTCTGCTGCATCTGGTTTTGTGAAAAGCTTGTGCACCATATTTGCTTGTCGAAAGCTGGCCAAGACAACATGCTAGGAGTAACTATAGACATAAGTGTTTGGGGTTGGTTTACTTGTGAGAGTGAGGTGACCAGTATCTTCTGTGGCTTGATCTTGTAGTATGTGATCAACATATTCACTCTCGCCCTTTAAGTTTGTAAAATTATTAATTCCGATTCTCGGAAGTTGAGGGGTTGTTTGGTATCCTTGGATCCAATTCTCTGTTTTTGAGTAAGTACTAAGTAATTTAGCTACATTCATCATCGTTTTAAGATAAAAAATGAAAAAAAATAATTGAATCTAAGTAAGATACCAAACCGGCGACTCTAAGCTTCTATAACTGGAAGCATGAGCCCAAATTGGGGATTATGTTTGTATTGCAATTTAGTTAGAATTATCCTCCGTGTATGAAATTAGGGCTAAGGTGGTTACCCAAATCTTAGACCGTAAACCCTAAAGCCTAAACTCTAAACCCACAAAAATTGAAAACTAAAAACGAAATATTTATCAAACGGACACTTAGATTTTTCTACCAGTTCGGTTGGGTGCAAAGAAAAGTAAAAGATTTGAGTTGTGGTTAATTTTGAGTGATGGTATTTATATAGGAAAACTAATGAAAAGTACTTGAAAACTTTGAGTTTTAACGATAAGGACAAAATAAAGGGTAAAGTGAATAGTATCAGGTTTGACTTTTTAGTGTAAAAATGTGGTTTTTCGTTAAAGTGAACAGTACCGCGGACTTTTCATTAAAACTCCCTATTTATATTACTTGATGAATGTGACCATTACGACCGTTGCCTAAAAAACTACTGTCTCACATGTGCCTGTAGCCCATCCAGAAATGAACAAGATAAATTTGTGGGCCGAATGTCATGAAATGAAAAGGTAATATTCTTTAGTGAGAATTGGTGAGCCCAAAAAGTTAATGTGATCGTTGCACCATTAAACATGGAGATTTTTCAGTGTGCTGATTATACCGTATTATAATACAAGCGTTTTTTTTTTGTTTTTTTAGTTTTTTTTTTTTAACAAAAGATATTATCTACATTAAGGGGGAGGGGAGTGGGCTTAGCCTCCCAATGGGCTACCAATAATGTAATTCAAATTCGCATTTGACAAGAATCGAACTTAAGACCTCTTATTTACAAGTAAAGAGGAATACCACCAGAACATAGTACTAAGTGGTAATACAAGTGGTTGAACATTTGAATAAAAATATTTTCAACAACTTTCTTTATAACATTTGATGTACCGAGCCATGTTACTGAGATTCTAAAAAATTTCCCCCTAAAACGTTGATGCATAATTTTCTGAACCACCAATTTTTCAAATTCGGGGGTATATAAACGCACAAAAGCACAGAAAGTAACGGCCATAAAAATAAAATCACAAATAAAAAGGTTAATAGTTCCATTTCTCTAGAGGATTTCTCGTCTTCTCCTATCAATGTCAGTAAACTTCCCCTCTATATTCTCCACACTAATTTCCAATAAAAGAATTCAACAATCCTTTTCACCTAGCTATAAACTGGTTGATCAAAGGTTGCTTACGATTAGCATTCAATTCGACCAACATTATGGGCGTTTACAGATCATGCACTTCAGTTTGCAACCTTCCGCCATGCCTCGTTTTACCCGCGACAATCATCGTTATGGGCGTAACATTCTCGACGTATTCATCCTCGACATATTCATCCTCGACATATTCATCTCCGATTTGCAAGAAGCCTGGAAACGTTTGTTGCCCTTTGCCCTAATACTACTTGTACTCGCTGCACTGCATGTCGTCGAACCCATTGCCCGTAATAAATCAGTTGGCTTTAACAAGGATGAATATTGGACAAAGTTGCTGCTGTTAGGTACTCAAGCCCAAGGGAAGAGCCCAACCCAAAAGACTAGTCCAATAGGTGGGAGGACCCCCAGGACTTAAGAACCCCTACACCCCCCATAAGTGTAGTCGATGTGGGATCATAACATTACACCACCTTTCGGAAGCCGACGCCCACGGCGGCCCTTACTCTGGTGGCTTTCACTCTTAACGGCGGCGCACCCTTTGGTCGTCCCGTTAAGGTAGCCTTTTCCAGGTCGCCCCCTCCGCAGCGTCGGGAACCTAGGCTCTGATACCAATGTTAGGTACTCAAGACCAAGGGAAGAGCCCAACCCAAAAGACTAGTCCAATAGGTGGGAGGACCCCCAGGACTTAAGAACCCCTACACCCCCATAAGTGTAGTCGATGTGGGATCATAACATTACACCACCCTTCGGAAGCCGACGCCCACGGCGGCCCTTACTCTGGTGGCTTTCACTCTTAACGGCAGCGCACCCTTTGGTCGTCTCGTTAAGGTAGCCCTTTCCAGGTCGCCCCCTCCGCAGTGTCGGGAACCTGGCTCTGATACCAATGTTAGGTACTCAAGCCCAAGAGAAGAGCCCAACCCAAAAGACTAGTCCAATAGGTGGGAGGACCCCCAAGACTTAAGAACCCCTACACCCCCCATAAGTGTAGTCGATGTGGGATCATAACAGCTGCAGCACTTGCGCTTGGTTGCTCTGATTGTTGTGCTTTTCTTCTTGGGGTATCAGCAGTCTAAAATCCATACCAACAACTGGCTTTGGGCGATTTAAAGTTTAAACCGTCAAGCTTTTTGATCCTTGTTATTGATTTTTTATTTTCTTGGGATGTTTGTTGTACAGATTTCTTGACATTGTTGTAACTTGTAATTACGGTGACTGGAAAATGTTTCTCCATGCACAATATCCACTAGTCTTTGAGATGAAATCATAACAGTTAATTGTATGAGTATTTTTTTTTTATCTAATTCTTGAATTTTGTTTGTCATCCCTCAATATCGCTTGTATAAGAAAAAAATCTATCGGTCTTCAATTTCTTTTTTCAATTGGGCGACTTGGTAGGATGCGCTAGCTTGAGATCCGTACATGTGCATCTGGGTCTGTATTTTAGCATTTCATGAAAATAGTCCTAATGTTACATGCGTTCTTTCTATACTTTCAGTCTCCAGGAATCCAATGTTCAAGGCATTTCCATGAATTAGAATTAGGATGTGTTTGAAATTTGGAAATGCTTTAAAAAATATTAAAAGCGTTTTTTTGATGAATGTGTTTTTGAAACCAATCCTTAGTAAAAATGTAAGTGAATCCTGGAAAAGCATTTGATCAAGTGCTTCTTGTAAGAAGCACATAATTGGTGGTGCTTTCTAAAATGCTTTTGAAACCCAAAAACACTGTAAGACATTTTAAAGTCATTTCCAAATAATCAATTTAGTTACCAGCATACAAGATTCTGTCGGCGTAACTATGCTTTTTATAGACATTTTTTTATCCTCTATTAATTAAACAATTGTGAGTCATCCAAAAACTCATTACAAAGGTTGACATGATCCTGGTAAATCAACTATTCGATTGAAAAGAAAAACAATTAAGAGCAGCATATCACTCAGCCTTACACACCATAGCAGATACGGACGATGACGAAAACTCTCATCTTTTAAACTTTGACTGAATTTGAGTGAAGAGCCACGAAACGTGAAGGAAGAATTAGTTGTAGCCATGTTGGTTAGATTAGCGATCCAGGTAGGCAGTGGCACTGCGCTGCATGGAAAGGTGATCCTGGAGCCATTGACTGCTACCAAGGCCTCCAGCCCTTGAAGAGAGGAGTTGCAGATGGGCAGCCCTAAAACACGAGAAAAATATCAAAAAATTGTCCGGGATCCAATGTCAGTACTATCAGCTAGCACTAGCTGACTGATCAGATCTGCTCTGTTTACTTCCTCTTCTTGGGAGAACACTGCTGAAAGATCAGCATCATCAGTTACAAATCAAACCAGTACCAAACTTTTCACCGAAAAGTAAACCAAAACAGAAAAAATAAATCAATAGAACTTCGCGTGCAAAGTTTTAACCGACTCAGGGAAGAACGCATAGTATACTCCGCTGTATGATTGAATGAAACTCATAAGCGTGCATGTCAGATGTTTATTCACTTCTCAATTTCTCACTGTATTTTCATGTGTAGTTCGCAGTTTCCTAAAAGTGACCTTGTCTCTATCAGCCTAACCATACATTTACCAGTATTTGGAAGTAGTCACTCTATATTGTAGTGACAATACTAGAACAATTTGACAACAAGATTTAACCAACTGCCGCTGTCAAATACTACAACAAAAGAGATCGATATTTAAAAGGAAAACTAATGAAAATGGCTTGAAAACTTTGAGTTTTAACGATAAAGACAAAATAAAGGGTAAAATGAATAGTACCAGGTTTGACTTTTTAGTGTAAAAATGTGGTTTTTCGTTAAAGTGAACAGTACAACGGGCTTTTCGTTAAAACTCCCATATTTAAAAGGCAATGCACTTACTGTTAAAAGGTTTAAGTTTGACCAACTGCCGCTGTCAAATGCCGTTTCTTGTTGAAATTAAACAGGAAAGGAAATTCTAAGAAGGAAAAATTAGGTTAACATCCTTCTTTTTGTTACTCCATTGATTAAAATCCTATTCATTTTAAATTTTTGATCAATGTCCTCCTTGGATATTAATAACATCATTAATTATTTGAATAATAAAATATTTTTATTTTTGAATATATTCCTTTAGTGTTTAAAATGTTACAATTAGTATATTTATATTTATGGCTAAATTTTTTATCATATATTTTTATTTTTAGTTTGTACCTATTTTTAATTTGCAAATATTTTTTAATTTGTACCAATTTTCTTTTCATTTTTAATTTGTACCCATATATTAGTTTCTTTTTGTGCCCATATTTTTTTAAAGTTTTATTTGTGCTTGTACCCATGTGTATACCGTCATGTGATATTGTATATTTAATCAATGATAGAAAAATTACATATGGTATATTTATATTTTATGCCTAAATTTTGTATCATATATTTATATTTTTAGTTTGTACCCAATTTTAATTTGCAACATTTTTTTTTTAAATTTGTAGTATTTTCTTTTTAGTTTTTATTTTGTACCCATGTATTAATTTCTTTTAGCGCCTATATTTTTAAAAATTCATTTGTACTCATAATTTTTATTATTTTATCTGTACCCTAATTTATTTATAATGTACCCATTCTTCTTTATTAATGTACCACTTTGTTATATGTGAAATGTACCACTTTTTTTGTAAAATGTACCAATTTTTTTAACACAATGGATACATTCTTTTGCCATTTATTTTTTCTTATTTTTACATAGTTTTTATCCATTTATTCAATCAAAATGTTTGAATTTTATTATTGTAACCGTTTTTAATAGTATTATAATGAGGGATTTTAAATTTATAGGATTATAAATCTCATAAAATATCAAACAATTAATGTCAAAACCATAAAAATATAAATATTAATAGTAATATAATGAGGTGTACAAAGTCAAGGGACCTTGATCAAACTTTCAATACTATTAGGATTTTAATCAAAGAATATTAAAGATTAGGGACCGCATCCAAAATATCCATTCTAAGAATCATATGTAACGACTACATCCTGACTACTTGATAAATTAAAGTCTTAAAAGGCACCCCAGGCCTTACCTCAACCACCAGTGAATCATAAAATTTGTTTTCTTATTATAAAATGGAAATATAAATAGCAGAAACTTGAAGGATAAATTGTCTTTGAAAGGTATTAGTTTGTGTGAGGGTAAAAAGTTTGTGTATTACCTTGAGTGTTCCTTTTTCTCTTGCCTAACAATTTCCGCTGCGTTACATTTTTCTTTGTGAGATAAACATCTTCAAAGTAGTGAAGTCTTTTTAAGCCCCAACAAAGTGGTACCAAAGCTATGGCCATGAACACTATGGCAGCCTTTTAAGTTTCAACACTCAATAACAACAATTTTGATAATTGGAGTATCAAAATGAAGGCCCTTTTGGGAGCACACGATGTCTAGGAAGTCGTGGAGAAAGGCTACAATGAGCCAGAAGATGAAGCTACTCTAACCCAAGCTCAGAATGAGAGTTTGAAAAATTCAAGAAAGAGAGACAAGAAGGCTCTCTACCTCATTTACCAAGCATTAAATGACAATGGCTTTGAGAAGGTCTCAAGTGCAACCTCCGCCAAGCAAGCATGGGAGAAGCTTCAAACCTCTTACAAAGGAGCTGAACAAGTGAAAAAGGTTCGTCTTCAAGTATTGAGAGGTGAGTTCGAATCTCTACAAATGAAAGTATCTAAATCAATCTCCGATTATTTCTCAAGAGTCTTAGCCGTTTCCAATCAATTAAAAAGAAATGGAGAAAAGTTAGAAGATGCTAGAATTATGTAGAAGATACTACGCTGATTGGACCCCAAATTCGAGCACATTGTTGTGACGATTGGAGAAACCAAAAACTTGGAAGAAATTACTATAGAGAAATTAATGGGTACTGCAAGCATATGAAGAGAAACATAAGAAGAGGTAAGGGAATGATGAACAACTCATCAAGACGCATGTCCAGCCAAAGAAGAAAGAAGAAAGTTTCGACAATGAGATAAGCCAATACGGAAGAAATTGTGGCCAAGGTCGCTGATGTGAACATGAATGTGGATGTGGTTGGTATTTTAACAACCATAGCAACTATGAAAGAGGAGAAAGCTCAACACGAGGTCATGGAAGAAGAAGCATGTTCGTAGAGCTCAATGAATCAATGAGTGGCAATGTTTCTTTTGGAGAAGAATCCAAAATACCCGTAAAAGGAAAAGGTAGCATCCTTATTCCCTTGAAAAATGGCGGTCACCAATTAATTTAAAATGTCTACTACGTGCCCAATATGAAAAGCAACATTTTGAGTTTGGATCAACTCTTAGAAAAATGTTATGATATTTACATGAAAAATTATAGCCTTTTTCTTAGAGATGACAAAGGAAAATTAATTGCCAAGGTGAAAATGTCAAAGAATAGAATGTTTCCCATGAATTTTCAAAATGATGTCACAAAGTGTCTCAAAATATGTTACAAAGATATATCCTGACTTTGGCATCTTTGTTTTGGGCATCTTAACCTTGGAGGACTGAAGTTATTATCCAATAAGGAGATGGTAAGAGTAAAGCCAATGCGTCTTGATGGTAATCTTGAATGGTAATCTTGTCTTGGCCCAAGATAAGTGATCTAGCCTAAAGCCAATGCGTGCAAATGCTAGAAAAATTCTAGCAATCTATGTCGGTAATAGTAGCTGGAAAATTCCAGCAATCTAAGTCGGTTATCCACCTAAAATATCTAAGCTAAAGAAAGATCTAGAAGCTACAAATTATGTGGTCATTGTTGAAATGCCCAAGTTGGTGGCAATAAGGAAAGTCGATGAACACCATCTATAAATAGGTGTGTGGTGTTGTGTAACAGAGTAGCAAGAAGAAGTGAGAGTAAATAAGAGAGTAGTAAGAAATGTGAGGAGTGAAAATTAAGAAGAAGCAACAAAGCTTCTAATAGTGCTTAAGTGTTTCCTCTTGTATTAGTTTGTGTGAGAGTAAAAAGTTTTTGTGTATTACCTTGAGTGTTCCTTTTTCTCTTGCCTATCAATTTATGTTGCGTTATATTCTTCTTTGTGAGTTTGTGAGGTAAACATCTCCAAAGTAATGAAGTCTTTTTAAGCCCCAACAGATGAGCCCCTCAAAGGGACTAATTCGAGAGCATGACCAATATTTGAACATGGGAAAGACTTACAAAGGGCACCACTATATATAATAAACTACATAGTATGTTCTTGAGAAAATTATCAGATTCATACATGCGATAAGGAAACCCTAGCACAACAAATTTATGTAAAAACTCTTTTAAAACTTCTTTATTCCAAGTTGTTTGGTTTCAAAGAATCTGTCGCTAAACTAGCTACCAAGAAAAAGTATGAAGTAGTATTTATAAACTCATAGTACCTAAACAAGAAAATAAGTAATCCATCACCATAGAGTATAGTTGCATTCACCTGTAACTTGGTCAATTGTACTACTAGGGCGAAGGAAGCTTGATAAGCTTTCCAGTTTTCATTTACTCACCATATATTAAAGGCAGTAAACTGAATTAAAAGCTAGCTTATTTTCCATTGGCTATCAATCAGGGTAAGAAAAACATTGAATTAGGATTATTAATCAGCGCTGCTATAGGAGACTATATCAAATGAGCTCGAAGGGGACTCAACAATCGAAGCTTGATCAAATTTGACAATATAGGTTATTTGAAACATGGGAAGAGTATTTAAGAAGGGTACCGAGATATACAATGCAAAATTAACTACAGAAAAGTTGAAAAGATTATCTGCGCCATATATGACGTATGATAGTGATTAAGGAACCCCTAGAAAATAAAACTTATATCAAAACTAATGATGTTCCAGATTAGTTTTTTTTTTTCCAGTACATTTTAGTAGGCAATGGGGCAATGGAAAATCGATGGATTTGCTGAATTCAAGAGATTAAAACACATCGTTTGTCCACTCTTGCCAAAGAAATAAAAAAAGAAATAGATTTGATGAATACGAAGGACTACCTGAGCAACCTTAGTGTTATACTCTTGCTTGCCCACATATGCTACTCAATCGGCAAGAATTCTATAAAACAAACTCAAATCTAATTGTTAAAGAAGAAATAGAATGAAAATATGTCTAATAAACAAGGAAAATGAAACCCTAAAGCACAACTCTATCCATTGTGGTAGGCACCAATCGGCTCACAACTCAGTAAGACAGAGATTTACAAGAAAAATGCAGGAATCGTAAATGAATAAGAAGAAAATAGAGACAGAAGAAGTAAGAGAAGTTGGTTTTCATTCATCATAGCCCTCTCAGATTACAACTTGTTCCTTATATACAATCTGAAAAAGGAAAACCCTACACTCAAACAGGCTGGGCCTGACACGGGTTAGAAGAGGGCTCACAAAACATGGGCTGGATGAGAAGTTAAGAGGCCCAAAGCATATGGTCCTAACAACTCCCCCCGCTTAAGAACAGACCTGTCCTCAGGTCTGAAATTCTGGAAAACGGACGATGATGGTGTCAGCGTCTTCCCAGGTAGCATCGTCGGTTGGTAACCCTGCCCATTTGATCAACCATTTAGTGACTGGCTTGTTCTTCTTCTTGAATAAACCGCGGTCCAGAATGGCTTCTGGTTGCCAATGAAAAGAGCCAGTAGAGTCGATAGGGGGAAGGGTAGGAGTGGTAGGAATTGTTGGCCCAAGTTTCTTCTTGAGCAAGGACACATGAAAGACCGGATGGATCTTGGCATTAGTGGGAAGGTGGAGACGATAGGCCACCGAACCAATGCGTTCTTGAACTTGAAATGGTCCATAAAACTTAGGTGACAGTTTGTTGGAATGACGCAAGGCTACCGATTGTTGCCGATATGGTTGCAACTTAAGGAACACCCAATCGCCGACCATAAACTCGCGCTCAGTGCGACCCTTGTCATGTACTTGTTTCATTCTGTTTTGAGCAAGCTGTAAATTGGTGCGCAAAAGACGAAGCAGCTGATCACGTTCTTGGAGTGCAGTATCGACTGCCTGGACAGCCGTTGTGCCGGGTAGATATGTGTGAATTGATGGAGGAGTGATGCCGTACAGTGCCTGAAAGGGAGTCATCTTAATGGCAGCTTGATAGGTGGTGTTATACCACCATTCGGCCCAAGGCAAGAGAGTAGACCATTTGGTAGGCTTATCTGCAGAGAAACAGCGTAGGTAGTGCTCCAGAGTGCGGTTGAGGACTTCCGTTTGGCCATCCGATTGAGGGTGGTAGGCTGAGCTATGGCAAAGCTTGCTATTTTGGTGTTTGAAGAAGTCCTTCCAAAAGTTGCTGAGAAAGGTTGGGTCACGGTCAGAGACTATGGACTTAGGCATACCATGTAGACGAAAAATCTCCCGGATGAAAGTTGCTGCAATGGTGGCTGAAGTATAAGGATGTTTGATGGGAATGAAGTGACCGTATTTTGTTAAACGATCGACCACGACCAAGATAACTGTAAAACCATTGGAAGAAGGCAATCCATCAACGAAATCCATGGCAATGTCCTGCCAAATACCCGCTGGAATGGGCAGGGGCTGCAGGAGGCCCGGGGGATTAATGGTTTCGGTCTTTTGCCTCTGGCACTCGGTGCAGTGAGCCACAAAAAGTTTAACATCCCGTCGTATTCCTGGCCAAAGAAAACTCCGCTTAACTCTGTGGTAGGTACGAAGAAAACCTGAGTGACCACCCTGGAGAGAAGAATGAAGTTCCTGAAGTATGTGGGATCTCCAATGCGCTGTAGAAGGAACATACAGTCGGCGCTTGTAGTAAATGGTACCATTAAGCAGGGAAAACCCGTGAATGGTTGTGTCAGGGGCGGATACTAGGGCAGGCCACACTTTGTGAAGAGAGGGGTCCGTGGAATATGCTTGTTGAAAAGCCGGGAGGAAGTCTAGAATAGGAGAGGAAAGACCCATCAGAGGCATGGATTCGGCCTGGCGAGACAGAGCATCAGGAGCCCCATTAAGAGTCCCCGGTCGGTATTCAACGGAATAGTTATAGCCCAGAAGCTTGACAAGCCATTTCTGCTGATGTGGGGTTGTGATGCGTTGCTCAAGGAAATACTTGATCGGCTTGTGGTCTGTAACGATCTTGAATTGTTGGCCCAACAAATATGGTCTCCAGTGTTGAACGGCAAAGACAATGGCGAGAAGTTCCTTGTCATAAGTAGAGAGAGCGAGATTGCGTCCGGATAAGGCTTTGCTAAGGTAAGCAATGGGATGGCCTTCTTGGCACAAGACGGCCCCGATGCCGATGCCGGAGGCGTCGGTTTCCACCACGAAAGGTTTGGTGAAATCTGGAAGAGCAAGGACGGGTGTAGATGCCAAGGCTTGTTTAAGATGCGCAAAAGCCGCGATGGAGTCTGGGGTCCAAGAAAAATTTCCCTGTTGCAACATAGTGGTTAATGGCTTGGCTAGCCATCCATAATTCTTGACAAATTTACGGTAGTAACCAGTCAATCCCAGAAATCCACGAAGACTCTTGATGCACGTTGGGCGTGGCCACTGGAGGATTGTCGCAATCTTAGAATTATCCACAGAAACACCTTGACCCGATATGGAATGTCCAAGATAATCAATATGTTGTTGTCCAAAAGAGCATTTGGTGAGCTTCACTTTCAAGCTATTGGTTGCTAGCAGTTGGAAAACAATCTCCAAATGGGAGAGGTGAGTGTGCAAGGAAGGACTATACACTAATATATCATCAAAAAATACTAACACGAACTTACGTAAGTACGGACGGAAAATGTTGTTCATCAGCGCCTGAAAAGTAGATGGGGCATTGGAGAGACCAAATGGCATTACCATGAATTCAAAGTGTCCGTCATGGGTGCGAAAGGCGGTCTTGGGAATATCAGCTGGGCACATGCGGATCTGGTGATAACCGGATCGAAGGTCGAGCTTGGAGAAGATTGATGCACCATGGAGTTCGTCGAGCAACTCGTCGACCACGGGAATAGGGAAAATATCCTTGATTGTGGCTGCGTTCAAAGCTCTGTAATCAATACAGAGGCGCCATGATTCGTCCTTCTTCTTAACCAAAAGAACAGGAGAAGAGAAGGGGCTGTTGCTATTGCGAATAACGCCGGATTGAAGGAGTTCCTGCACCTGTCTTTCAATTTCTGCCTTCTGAAAGTGTGGATAGCGATAGGGCCTCACGGAGATAGGTTTGGTATGGGGTAGAAGGGGAATTTTATGGTCGACCTGACGTGTGGGAGGGAGGCCGACAGGAATGGTGAAGAGATGAGAGTATTGGGTTAGGAGTGAGATGATGGCGGGGTGGGTGTGTGGTGGAATTGGAAAAGCTGGGTCGGTGGAGCAATAAGGTGGTGGGGTAAGGGTTGTGTCGGTGGGTGAAGTGGGCGGTGGGGTAGGGGTGTGGACAGATAAGTGAGGAAAGTGAGGGAAGATATGGTTGGTGTCGGTGGAAGGGGCTGTGAGGGGAGGAGAAGGAAGGTGGGAGGTGGGTTGGGCTAAGTTACACTGTGGAAATGTGGGTTGGGCTGTGATAAGGCCTTGAAGTGTGTAGGTGGTGCCCTGTACATTGAATATCATAGTTTTATGTTTGAAGTGCCATCCAATGTAACCAAGGGATTCGAGCCACTCGGCTCCTAGTATCAAATCGTATCCTGGAACGTTTAAAAGGAGAAAGGAGCTCGTAAGAGGATAGTCTTGGATCTGGACCGTTACATTGTGAACCCTCATGCTAGCTGTGACCTGTTTATGAGCAGCTGTGGTGAAGGAAATAAGAGGGATTTGCTCAATAGGTAAGCCCAAATCCTTTGCTATGTCAACCCGTAACAAATTACATGCAGCTCCAGAATCAATTAGTATCCTGAGGGGTGTGGAGGCAATGGATCCCGACAAGCGCATAGGGTGGCCCATGCCGCAGCCCGGAATGGAGAATAACTCCAACATGTGGCAAGGTGGGTCAATGGAAGCATCATCCTCGGGATTACAATCATGGAACTCAGTAGGGTCATCCACTGGGTTATCAACATCCAACATCACAATCATCGGGTTTTTACATTTGTGACCTGGAATGTAGGGTTCGTTGCAATGGAAGCATTCTTTCTTCCTGATTTTGTCTTGGGTCTCGGCCGGGGTCAGGCGTTTGAAAGGAGTGGTGGGGGGAAAGGGGTGTGGGGGAGGGGTATTGGAAGGAAGTGCGGAATTAGGAAAATTGGGTCGGGAGATTGGTGGGGGGTGGAATTGCCGAGAAAAGGGAGGGCGGGATGGGCGTTTGGCATGATTTTTGGTTTCAAATATCTTAGCTAGTTTCTGCGCCTGGTGGAGTGATTCAGGTTCAAGAGCCAGGACGTCATGACGGATGTCGTCACGCAGCCCACCCAGGAAGACATGTTTCAACTGGTTTTCAGTCCAATCAATTACTCTGCAAGAAAGTTTGGTGAATTCTGTTATATAGTCGTCAACGGAACCGCGCTGTTGAATATGAGTCAGTTGGGACTCGATATTTGCTCGATCACCCCCACCAAAGCGTTGCAGCAAGAGTTCAACAAAAAGTCCCCAATTATCTCGGCCATGTCTTTGTTCAAAGCCCCTCATCCATATAGAGGCATCTGCTCCAAAATTGCAAGCTGCAACGAGGACCCATTGTTGAGGGGGAACTTCGTAATAATCTAGGTAGCGTTCTGCCATGGCTAACCACCCGTAGGGGTCCTCGCCAGAGAAGCGAGGGAGTTCCATCTTGATGGGTTTGAAGTGATTGGGATGGTGTTGGTACGGAGGTGGTGTGGGGTGGGTGTGGATAGTAGCAATAGGGTTGGGTGATGGGGCGACCTGGAAGGAGTGGGAGTAAGATGGGCCAGGGGTGGACTGGTGGGGAGAAAAGTGGGATGGAGAGGCGAGGTTGGGTGGAAGGGGAGTGGGCCGATAAGTGATGGAATTAGGGGATGGTGTGGGCCGGGTAGAAGGTGTGTAAGTGGGGAGTGGGTTTAATGTGGGTGGGTTAGAAAGGCCCAAGCCCGTATAGGTGGTAGTGGGTGGAGGAAAGAGGGAACGGAAGGAGGGCTGGAGATGGGGCGTGGACGATTGTGGTGGGTGGGGGGTAAGTGCAGGGGGAACGGTGGTGGCCGGGGTGGAAGGTGGTGGTGTAGTGGTGGTTGGGGTGGGTGGGAGGGCTGACTTTAACAGGCGCAGCTCGTCGAGTAGGACGGATTGGAAAGCTGTGAACTGAGATGCCATGGTGGTTTGAAAAGCCATGTTCGAGTCATGGATGAGGTCGAGCGATTTCTGAAAAGAGGCCTGCTGATTTTCCAGCAGCGCAACGGTGTCGCATACCTCCTCGACCTGGTCACGGAGGTGCTCATTACGAACATCCACCGCCGCGGCGACGGCGTCGGGGTCAGAGCTAGCGGATGGTGTGGTTTTGCCCATCTGTCGACGGGCTCTGATACCAATTGGTAGGCACCAATCGGCTCACAACTCAGTAAGACAGAGATTTACAAGAAAAATGCAGGAATCGTAAATGAATAAGAAGAAAATAGAGACAGAAGAAGTAAGAGAAGTTGGTTTTCATTCATCATAGCCCTCTCAGATTACAACTTGTTCCTTATATACAATCTGAAAAAGGAAAACCCTACACTCAAACAGGCTGGGCCTGACACGGGTTAGAAGAGGGCTCACAAAACATGGGCTGGATGAGAAGTTAAGAGGCCCAAAGCATATGGTCCTAACACATTGTTGGTGGAAAAATGATCAAAGGATAATTGTTGTTTATTGAAATGTATATACCTCTAGTAAACCATCAATTAAATAATAAGTCCAACTCTCTCCAGTCTTTTAAGAACATCTTCTTCTTCTTCTTGGCCTGCAGACATAGCCTCGTAAACAGAAATCATTCCTTCTATATATTGACCCGGAGATCAAATAAGAAGTGAGATAAGGTGGCCAGATTCGGACACACAGAAACTGAGGAGTGCTTACTGCAGTTTATCAGAATAAGTGAACGTCGGTCTTGAAAAACTATTGGCTTCAATACATTCTATAGGGTGTGTTATCAACAATCCTATTTTTACTTCTCACACATCCTTGTTAATTTATGTCATTTTATATTTTTAATTCATTTGATCCGATGGCCGCAAATTAAGTGTGTGAAAAGTAAAAAATGGCTTGTGAATATCACATCCCCTTTTGTATTAAGGTTTGATGGGTCAGTCTTATCTAGGGGCGAATTTGATGAAGTGCCCCTCTTAATCTTTTGGGTTTAAACAATACACTTAGTTTTAAGTAATTTGTCAAAACTACCTTCAAATATCTATTTTTATTCATTTTTCATGAAACTGACGAGTTCAACAAAAGCTAAATGATATCAACATATCTCCTGTGCAACTCTATCACTCGATCCTCATCCAAGACAGCCACCAAGGAAAAAACGTGTATGATTTTAGTGAGACACCACCTTTTTGGATAATTTAAAGAGTCATTTTTCCTTAAAATAATAAAAGGCCAATTAACCTCCCTTCTCCTACTCGTCTTATAAATATGATCTCTCGGCCCTATTTATGATTTTACTCTTTGTTTGACCTATTACAATATGGACCAAAAAACACAATTAAAGAGCACTAAACAGTGGGGATATTATGTACGCTAAGCACACAATGGTATGGGTCGTCGAAGTGCTGACAAAATGCCTCATCAAAAACATGGGAGAAAGGTTTTGGCATGTGCACCCTGTTGTTGGGATGCAACAAGAATAGTCATGCATCCCCAGTAAGCTAACTTTCTAGCTTCATGCCTGGTCTTATTGTTTATATTCTTCATGATCAGTTTGGCACATGTGTTGGTTCCTCAGCCTATATTTAGCTATTCACCAGGTTCAATTCCATGTTATCTTTTTTTTTCTTTTTTTTTAAATTTTTTTTATTTATTTAGGGAAATTAGCTATAATAGAAGGATTTCAAACTTTGGTTGTTGAAATAGAAAGAAAGACATGAACAACATAGTATTGAAAGAGTTAAATTGTGAAGCACCCTATATACATAAGCTTATAGATAAAACGTAGATATATACCATAGATATAGTATTAGGCTATTAGCACGTAGTATAGATATTGGTTATATGATGTCTATAATGTATGTAAACCATGTCTATATTCACAATGTTGTCGATATGGTAATAGATAGTTATTGATATGTTGGATATCTCATATATACTCAAAGAAGCGTAGAATGGGAGAATAATTTCCGTAGTATATTCAACAACTAGGGTTACATCTTTATACAATAAATCTCACAATATGATCCTAAACTATTGCCTACAAATAAGGCTAATTAAAGGCTCATATTCCACGCTTTCTGATGATGGTATCATAGCATCCTTGTAGTTGACACTTCCTGAGATTTCCTTCGACATGGATCCTAAGAGCCACGTCTTAACCAGATTGTTGCATCAATTCCATTGCTACAATTCTTCAGGTTTATATTCACTTGGCTTCTTGACCGTTCCATCAACAAGCCCTAATTTGTTTTTTACCGTTAAGGCCATGGTGATCATGGAATGAACCCATGTGTAATTATCTTTCACCAGCTACTACGACACAAACACTGTACAAAGTTGGTCTGAATGGTGGTGATAGAGTGGGTGATTAAGGCTTTCCCACTTCAGATCATGCCTAAAGAGGTTGACTTGTTGTCCACATTGTCACCCATGGTTGCGTTTGCTAGGGTTTGTATTTGTGTTTGTGTTTTGCTGATTTCTGTAGGATATATTCATCAACTAGGGTTACATCTTTATAAAATGATCTCTCACAATATGATCCAAAACTATTGCCTACAAACAAGTTAATCAAAGACTAAACAAGGAAGTAAATAACTAAATATCAATTTACAATATTGACTAATTAATTTGAGATATTTATTTATTTACTTCATTGTTTAGTCTCTGATTAGCCTTGTTTGTAGGCAATAGTTTAGAATCATAATGTGAGAGTCATTGTATAAAGATGTAACCCTAGTTGATGAATATACTAAGGAAATTATTCTCCCATTCTACGCTTCTTATGGTGGTAATAGAGTGATTGATCTGGGAAAATAAAAAGCAAAATACAAACACAAATATAAACCCTAGCAAACGCAACCATGGGTGACAATGCAAACGAAAATTCAACCTCTTCGTGCATGACTTCACATCTAAAGTGGGAAAGCCCTAATCACCCACTCTATCTCCACCATTCAGACCAACTTGGTGCAATGCTTATGCCGCAGCCGCTGGTGGAGGACAATAATAGTACATGGGTTCAATCCATGAGCATGGCCTTAACGGTCAAAAACAAACTAGGGCTTGTTGATGGAACGGTCAAGAAGCTAGGTGAAGATAAACTTGAAGAATTGCAGCAATGGAATCGATGCAACAATCTGGTTAAGACGTGGCTCTTAGGATATCCATGTCGAAGGAAATCTCAGGGAGTGTCATCAATTGCAAGGATGCTCTGATACCATCATAAGAAGCGTAGAATGAGAGAATAATTTCTGTAGTATATTTATCAACTAGGGTTACATCTTTATACTATGACTCTCATAATATGATCCTAAACTATTGCCTACAAACAAGGCTAATAAGAGACTAAACAAGGAAGTAAATAACTAAATATGATCAATTTACAATATTGACTAATTAATTTAAGATTTTGTTAAAAAACATTAATTTAGATATCTTCCTTAACATATACTTTCACGATATTGTTCACTCGCCACCACATGTTGCTATTACCATAAATTAAAATTTCCTTGCTGTCGCAAGCTAGAGGATCCACGAAGAAGGAACTCAGATTGATTGATAATTGAACTCAGAATGAGTTAGAATGACTTTGATTTGGTGAGAGAGGAAAAGTCGCACAAAGATCTACCTACCAAGATTTCTCCCTTTCTTCTTTCTTGAAATTATGTAGAATTAATTCCAAACACCACCAAATGGCCATCGACCAATATTATTTTCCAAAAGAGAAGTAATTTGCAATGGGAAAAATTGATAGGTTATGCATATATATATATATATATATATATATATATATATATATATATATATATATATATATATATTTGCCTAACTGGATCATTTGAAAAACCATAAGAGAGATTGGGAGAGGATTTGTGGGTAGTAGGCGTTGCGAGAGACCTAGATAGAGAAGAGCGATCGAGAAAGAGAGGAAACTCAGGATAGTGTGAAATAAAAACAAATACAATTGTTTTTTTTACAAAACACATTTTGCTAGACACTCTAAAGTTGGCCTTCACTGCCAATATATTAGAGCAGCTTCTCCACAATCATACATCCACGATACAAGCTGGCCTTCACGGCCAATATATTACAGCAGCATATCTCCACAAGAAAAGGCGAAGCTAAATAACTTCGCTTTGTCATTACTCACAGCTTGTTCGGTTAATTGTAGTAGCAAATGAATTTGAAAAGTAAGTATTGTCTTGTGCTTCACCCTCACACGTCAGAGTTGTAGTTCAGCTTTTACCACGTATTCTCAAACATTTTGATTTCCTTATATAACCATCTGTTTGGTTACGAAGAAAATTTCCAAGTAAACAATAGATGAATAGAGAATTTAAGTCTGAGATTTTTATTTTGTTGCTTCTTTTTCCTCATTGAATAAAGGTTTCTTGCACAAGCGTTCCAGTATTGAATATTTTCTTCTTGGATATGTTTGTTTCTCTTGAAATAAAGTTTTCTTGGCAGTGGAATAAGATATCTGTGACAGCACGGAAATTATCATTCGGGAAGATTACGGTTAAATGCAAAATCGTTGGCATTCATTTTTGAATTCGATATATGATATCAAAATATCAAATGCTAAAATTTTGGAGCATTCACGCTTTACAATAGAATCTAAGTAACAATATATATATGTAGAGCTACATAAAGAGTTTACATTTTTCAATTTTAACTGAAATGTACATACAAATGTCTAACTTAAGTATCGTCGTACAAATGGGTTGCCAAAGCGTCAAGGAGGAGTTAGTGATAGGATAAGTGATTAACAAAATGATCTTCTTCTGGCATACTTTCGTTTCTTCCAACGAAGTATGCTGTGAGGACCACCATTTTGTCTATATAAGTTTTCACTGAAATTAGGCAACTCAGTGAAAAAGGTTTTATCTTACCTCCCTGTACTTGAAGATTTGGACATACAGGGAAATCTTGATGAAGGCAACGTCTGCACCAGAAATGAGGACGTTAGTAATAGTTTTAGGGATTGAAAATGTTGATGACAAACATAATTTTTTATTACTGCTCTGAAACTCGTAACCATATGGGACACATAACAGTGATAAGGAATCCCTAGCACACAACAAGTTCATATCAAAACTGTCAGATCTGTTTTTCTTTTTTTTGAGAAATTTGGCAGATCGATTCATTTACGAAATTTTAAAAACTGAAACGCATTATTCGTTCCACTCATGGAAAGCAAATAAAAAGAAATTATCTTTAATAAATAAGAAGGATTAAAAGCTGGCAAAAAAACCAAAAGCTGGCTTGTTTATCAGGTTTCAATTTACTCACCAGGCAGGGCCGACCCTGAGAATTTGGGGGCCCTAGGCGAGTCTACAAAGTGGGGCCCTAAAGTTTTCGGACCTTTAACTCTTTGTATATTGATATGTAGTAAAAAGAATTCGCTAACTACATAAAAAGTTTATTTCTTCATCGAATATCATTAAAAATTAATATCAAAAGAAAAAAGATATACTAACATTACTTAAATATTACATGTCTTTAGACGTAAATGCACAAAGTGTTTGCAGTCAAGAGTCTAAGATTGAGAGTGAAGAACAATAAAACTTGATTGACGAATATAATAATTCAACAATGCCAAGTGATTCTCTTGTGTTTTCTTTCTAAAATCAACATCACACTAGCGAATCAAATTTTAGAATAACATAGTTTAACAATAAATTATTGAAAAAGAAATTTAAATTCAAAGTTTCGGTTACCTCAAATTATAATCTTCAGACCAAGTAATAGTTGCTTAAACATTCAATAGAAATGGAAAGACGGGGAAGTTGAAAGAAAAAGAAGTACAAAGTTATGATTATTTTGGTTTTTGTTATTTATTTAGGTTATTTTCAAAAGCAAAAGAAAAAAAATGCATTTGGACAGATTGGGCGATTAATTTCACTATCCTCTTGTCAGACTTGTAGGTGTGTGACAATTGGCCTTTGCATGTTTTTTATTTAAGAAACTCAAGTTTCTTCTATTTATACAATTTTTATTTAAAATATTTTTGAAAATAAATAAGAAGTTAAACATAAACCACCCACTAACGTGAGGTTTTGTTATTTTTTATTCTAAAGTTGAAATTTTAAAATCATTCAAAATTAATATTTGTTGAATTATTTTAACTCCTTTTAATTCTTGTAATTTTAAAAATTTTAAGGGACAATTTATAGTATTTTAAATGTTTCATTATTTGGGGTGCTCCCTTTATATATATATATATATATATATATATATATATATATATATATATATATATATATATATAAATATGGAGTAAATCTCACCCTTTCCATGATTTTTTTTTTTTAATTTTTTGGTTTGTTTATGGAGGTTACTTTCAAAAGCAAAAAGAGAAAAAATGGATTTGGCCGATTGGGACCATTAATTTCAAAGATTTGAAAAAATGCAAAAATTAATGCCTTCAAGGGGTTTCGAAATGCTCACCCCAAGGAAACGGAGTGGAACAGTTTCTGTTGCACCATTGAAAATAATTGTAATGTTTCTTACGTTTCTTACGTTTCTTTATATTTATATGTTATATGAAGGATGTATAAAAAAAATTGGGGCCCCCCGAGCTTGGGGGCCCTAGGCGACCGCCTACCCCGACTACCCTCAGTGCCGGCCCTGTCACCAGGTCTTGAACATAATAAACTGAATTAAAAGCTGGCTTGTTTAGGATGGAAGAAACCTAGGTAGGGAGCTTTTCAGGTATAAGAAAACAATTTTTGGGCTAGAGATCATAGCCATTGGCTATCACTCAGGGTAGAAAAACAATGAATTGGGATCATTCTTTTGGAAAGCCACAAAAACCTATGCTCTTGAGAAAATTATCAGATTAAAAGACGTATGACAAGGAAACCCTAGCACACAAATTATTTCAAAACTAAGGTGTTCCAGATCCCTTTTTCTTTTCTTTTTTCTTTTCTTTTCAGTAAATTTGGCAGCGATGGAAGATCGATCAATTTACCAAGTAACAAACCAAAGCACAACGGTCGTTGTCTCGCCAATGAAAAACAAAAACAAATAAAAATAGATCGGTATATGATCAAGGGTTAATTACTTGAGCAACCATTTCTTTTCAGAGTTTCCTCGTACCTGGTGGTCACTCGATTGGCACAAGTTCTACAAAACAAAATCAAATATAATGGTTAAAGACGAAATAGAACGGGCATATATCTAATAAACAGGAAAATGAAACCTGAATCACAGATCTATACTGTTGCTGGAAAATGGATCAAAAGGTAATTCATGAGTTATACCTCTGGTAAATCATGAATGCGATAATAAGTCAAATTCTTCGGCCTTTTAGCATCATCTTTCTCTTCATCTTGGCCTTCACACAAAGCCCCGTAAACCAAAACCATTCCCTCCATATTGAACTGAAATTCTAATACGAAATAGGAGACAGAGAGAGGTGGGCAGATTCGTACACACATCAACTGAGGAGTGTTTGCCTCAGTTTTATAGAATAAGCGGACGGGGGTTTTGAAAAACTATTGGCTTCAATACCTCTGTCTCGTATTAGGGTTTGGTGGCTTAATCTTATCTGCTGCCTCAGCAAGATTAATTCACCAGGTTCCGTTTGGCACGTGTGTTTGGTTGATCTGCCTGATTTAAGCTATTATATCAATTTCACGTATTTGTTTAAGAAAAGAGAGGAGCATTTTCTGTTTTTGTTTAATTTTGATTTTTAAAAACAAGTTTTGTAAATTTAAAATTTTTATTATTTAGTGTAAGATACGTAATTTTAACTTTTTATGAAAGCGCATTGTTGTTTTGTCGAAAATAATAGAGTTTGGTTCAAATATATGAAGGGAGAACTTGTTGATATAAAGAGCATTGTTGTTTTGTCGAAAATAATACTGTTTGGCTCAAACATATAAAGGGAGATGTTTTTGACACTCTAAAAATGTCATAGCGCATTTCTTCTTAATGAAAACAAAAGGGAACAAATATACATGTGAAGAGATGTGTGATGACTTTTTTAATAAGCCAATAACAATTCTCTTAATAAATAAATGGAGATGGAAACCGGCCGATGACTTTGAGACGGAGCAAGATCAGCTTCTAGTTATGGTACGTGAATGTTTTAGGGTTTAGGGAAAATAGACCGGTTTTGTACTACCATTCTATTTGAATTACCAAAAACCATCCTTCCATAAATGGATGACCAAACATTCATGATCTCAATGCAAGTGAATCGAATTTCGAAATCTAACTTTAATGTCCTAGGGTTTAGGAAAAATAGACTGGTTTTGTATCACCATTCTATTTGAATTACCAAAAACAATCCTTCCTTAACACGGATGACCAAACATTCATGATCTCAATGCGAGTGAATCGAAATTCGAAATCTAACTTTAATATCCTTCCATAGGTACTAATTAATCGGCAAAGAGAGTTCTCTTTAATTTTTTTTCGTGATTTTTTCTGTAACTCTGTTTGGGTCCAAAATAACACTTTGGGCCGAGCCCAAAATTGTTCTTGGTCAATAAGGAATATCGGGAATATTCTTTACCATGGCCAAGCCCAGTAGAGTTCGGCTGAGTCCTATTAGGAAATGGTTTTATCTGGATAAGGGTGAAGTGGTCGAATCCTAGTACAATAAGGATTCTTTAGAAGCTAAGAATGCTTCAAATTAGAAAAGATGCCGAAAGACAAGGTTTGAATTTGGGTGATTGGAGAGCTTGGTTCAGAATCCTATCTGGGTTAGGATTGGTCAAGACCTGATCAGATTGGGTTAAGGAATTCTAGTTCGAGTGAAATTCTAACTCGGTCATTGGGGAAATTGTTAATATAAATAGAGAATGGAGTGCATCCTTCAAAACCACCTCAAAATCAACACATAAATGTCTTGCGCAAACAACCTCTCAAAGACCTTGAGATTTTTATTTTCCTTTCCTCCCCCCCCCCCAACAACACACCTTCAGTTTGGATAAACAATACTGTGGAGGCAATCGACAACATCTTCAGTTTGGATAAACAACATTGGAGCCATAGAATTAGCCAATCGAGGAGCACCTTCAGTTTGGATAAATAGCAATGCTTCGATACCGACTGGTTACTTATCCAAGTCTCGGCCAGGAAGGACTTTCAAGTCCTTGTTAGAAGAGGTCATCTCATTAGTCTTCTTGGCGAAGTGAGGTGTTACCAGGTTACTACATTCAGCACATTGAAAGCCGAATTTGATATTGAACTTCGCAGAACTAGTAGCCTTGCCTTCAGGCTCTAGAACCCGAAGGCCGAGACATGTTCCTTCTTCGGCCGTAGTCGCGAGATCAATAAGTCAGTTGCGTGCCCAACGCCATATCAACATTCATTTACTCTCTGGCTGAGCTCGGCCGACGAGTTGGCACGACCTGCATTCAACCGAATGACGTAGTTAGTTCATTAGTTACTTGGCCTACGTGCCACGTAGGCTAGGTAGTTTTTAGGGTCAACAAACTCGTATTATAATAAGTTGCCTCAACTATAAGATGCTCTATTACCATCATAAGAAGCGTAGAATGGGAGAATAATTTCCATAGTATATTTATCAACTAGGGTTACATCTTTATACAATGACTCTCACAATATGATCCTAAACTATTGCCTACAAACAAGGCTAATAAGAGGCTAAACAAGGAGGTAATTATAACTAAACATGATCAATTTACAATATTGACTAATTAATTTGAGATTTTTTTTTAAAAAAAAAGGAAAATTAATTTGAGATATCTTCCTTAACATATACTTTCACGATATTGTTCACTCACCACCACATGTTGCAATTACCATAAACTAAAATTTGCTCGCTATCGCAAGCTGGAGGATCCACAAAGAACGAACTCAAATCGATTGATAATTGAACTCAAAACAAGTTAGAATGACTTTGATCCCTTTCCTTCTATCCCATCCCTCTCCTCCTATTTAAGTTGTTAAGATTAAGTCACTGTAATGTCTTGTTTTGAATTTTTTATAAAGAGAAAAAGACAAAAACGAAAGTGTGAGAAGAAGGGAAAGGAAGGGAAGGGAGGGAAGAGAATCCTACTATATTATCACAATCTAAAAGTTCTATGTACAATGAGTACTAGTTTAATTTAGAAGAGGGTGAAATGTTCTAACTTAATATATATTTAATTATAAGCCAAATTTGAGATCAGCAATATTGAACTAAACATGATTAACTCGTACACAACAATAATAAATAGAAAATTAAAATGTGTACAACACTGTAGGATTTTACGAGACAAAACCAACATATGAAAAAATACTCAAGACTTACAAAAAGGACAAACATTAAGAGAAACAAATACAATTGTTTTTTTTTTTTTTTTATTTTTTATACAATACTCATTTTACTAGACACTCTAAAAGTTGGCCTTCACATTAGAGCAGCATCTCCACAATCATACGTCCACGATACAAGCTGGCCTTCACTGCCAATATATTAGAGCAGCATCTCCACAAGAAAACGAGAAGCTAAATAACTTCGCCTTGTAATTACTCACAGTTTGTGCGGTTAATTGTAGTAGCAAATGAATTTGAAAAGTAATTAAGTATTGTCTTGTGCTTCACTCTCACAAGTCAGAGTTGTAGTTCAGCTTTTACCACGTATTCTCAAACATTTTGATTTCCTTACATTACCATCTGTTTGGTTACGAAGAAAATTTCCAAGTAAACAATAGATGAATAGAGACATTTAAGTCTGAGATTTTTATTTTGTTGCTTCTTTTGCCTCATTTAATAAAGGTTTCTTGCATAAGTGTTCCAGTATTGAATATTTTCGTCTTGGATATGTTTGTTTCTCTTGAAATAAAGTTTTCTTGGCAGTGGAATTAGATATCTGTGACAGCACGGCAATTATATATCATTCGGGGAGATTACGGTTAAATGCAAAATTGTTGTCATTCATTTGTGAAATCGAGATTTGAAATATCAAATGCTAAAATTTTGGTGCATTCATGCTTTTACAATAGATTCTAATTAACAATATATAGAGCTTACATAAAGGGTTTATATATTTACTTTTTTCAGTTTTAACTGAAATGTACATACAAATGTCTAAATTAAGTATCGTGGTACAAATGGGTTGCCAAAGTGTCAAGGAGTTAGTGATAGGATAAGTGATTAACAAAATGATCTTCTCGCATGCTTTTTTCTTTTTTTTTTCTCTTTTAAAAAGGGGTCAGCTAGTGGCTTTGCCACAACAGTCCACCATTCCGGGGCTCAAGAAGATTCACAGAGGCATTTCAGCCTCACCTAAAGACCATTGTGCGATTCACCAGAGCCAGGAATCAAATCCAGGACGTGCAGTGTGAAATACAGGCCTGAAATTTGTCCCCAACCACTGGGCCATCTCGTGGTGTTTCTTCTCGCATACTTTCGTTTCTTCCAACGAAATATGTTGTGAGGACCACCATTTTGTCTATAAGTTTTCACTAAAATTAGGCAACTCAGTGAAAAAGGTTTTATCTTACCTCCCTGTACTTGAAGATTTGGATGTACAGGGAAGTCTTGATGAAGGCAACGTCTGCACCAGAAATGAGGACGTTAGTACGTTATAGTTTTAGGGTTCGAGAATGTTGATCACAAACATAATTTTTATTAATGCTCTGAAACTCGTAACCATATATATAGGACACATAACAGTGATAAGGAATCCCTAGCACAAGAAGTTCGTATCAAAACTTTGTCAAATCTGTTTTTCTTTTTTCTTTTTTCTTTTTTGAGAAATGTGGCAGATCGATTCATTTACGAAATTTAAAAAACTGACACATTACTTGTTCCACTCATGGAAAACAAATAAAAAGAAATTATCTTTAATAAATAAGAAGGATTAAAAGCTGGCAAAAATCCAAAATTCAAAATCTGGCTTGTTTATCAGGTTTCATAATACTCACCAGGTATTGAACATAATAAACTGAATTAAAAGAAACCTAGGTAGGAAGCTTTTCAGGTATAAGAAAACAATTTTCTTAAGAAAATTTTTGGGCCAGACCATTGGTTATCACTCGGTAGAAAAACAATGAATTGGGATCATTCTTTTGAAAAGCTGTGATATCGGACACAATAACAAATCTGTAAACCGAAATTGCTAACCGGTTTTTTGGAACATGGAAGAATTACGAAAGGGCACAAAAATCTATACTCATGAGAAAATTATCAGAATAAATGACGTATCACAAGGAAACCCTAGCACACAAATTATGTCAAAACTAAGGTGTTCCAGATCTGTTTTTCATTTTCCTTCTTCAGTAAATTTGGCAGCGATGGAAGATCGATCAATTTACCAAGTAACAAACCAAAGCACATTGGTCGTTGTCTCGCCAATGCCAAACAAAAACAAATAACAAATAAAATAGATCGGTATATGAAGGGTTAATTACTTGAGCAGCCTTCTCTTTTCAGCGTTTCCTCGTACCTGGTCGTCACTCGATTGGGACAAGTTCTACAAAACAAAATCAAATATAATGGTAAAGTCGAAATAGAACGGCAATATATCTGATAACCAGGAAAACGAAACCTGAATCATAGATCTATATATTGTTGCTGGAAAAAGGATCAAAGGGTAATTCATCTGTATATACCTCTGGTAAATCATGAATGCGATAATAAGTCAAATTTTTCGGCCTTTTAGCATCATCTTCCTCTTCATCTTGGGCTTCGCACAAAGCCCCGTAAACCAAAACCATTCCCTCGATATATTGAACTGAAAATCTTATTAGAAATAAGAGAAAGCGAGAGGTGGGCAGATTCGTACACACACCAACTGAGGAGTGTTTGCCTCAGTTTTATAGAATAAGCGGACGGCGGTTTTGAAAAACTGTTGGCTTCAATACCTCTGTCTGGTATTAGGGTTTGGTGGCTTAATCTTATCTTCTGCCTCAGCAACATTAATTCACCAGGTTCCGTTGGCACGTTTGTTTGGTTGATGTGCCTGGTTTAAGCTATTATATCAATTTCACGTATTTGTTTAAGAAAAGAGAGGAGCATTTTCTGTTTTTGTTTAATTTTGATTTTTAAAAACAAGTTTTGTAAATTTAAAATTTTTATTATTTAGTGTAAGTTATGTAACTTTAACTTTTTATGAAAGAGCATTGTTGTTTTGTCGAAAATAATAGAGTTCGGTTCAAATATATAAAGGGAGAATTTGTTGATAAAAAAGAGTATTGTTGTTTTGTCGAAAATAATGCAGTTCGGTTCAAAAATATAAAGGGAGATGTTTTT
Organism: Cotoneaster glaucophyllus; assembly: GCA_036320875.1. Classification (NCBI taxonomy): domain Eukaryota; kingdom Viridiplantae; phylum Streptophyta; class Magnoliopsida; order Rosales; family Rosaceae; genus Cotoneaster; species Cotoneaster glaucophyllus. The sequence continues at coordinate 43,770,079 of CM070073.1, forward strand.
TACACTCTAAAAATGGCGTAGTGCATTTCTTCTTAATGAAAACAAAAGGGAACAAATAGACATGTGAAGTTGTGTGATGACTTTTTTTAATGTGCCAATAAGAACTCTCTTAATAAATAAATGGAGATGGAAACCCGCCGATGACTTCGAGACGCAAGCTTCTAGTTATGGTAGGTGAATGTTTTAGGGTTTAGGGAAAATAGACCGGTTTTGTATTACCATTCTATTTGAATTACCAAAACAATCCTTCCATAATATGGATGACCAAACATTCATGATCTCAATGCGAGTGAATCGAATTTCAAAATCTGACCTTAATATCCTAGGGTTTAGGAAAAATAGACAGGTTTTGTATCACCATTCTATTTGAATTACCAAAAACAATCCTTCCTTAACGTGGATGACCAAACATTCACGATCTCAATGGGAGTGAATCGAATTTCAAAATCTGACTTTAATATCCTACGGTTTAGGAAAATTAGACCGGTTTTGTATCATCATTCTATTTGAATTACCAAAAACAATCCTTCCTTAACGTGAATGACCAAACATTGATGATCTCAATGCGAGTGAATCGAACTTCGAAATTTGGCTTTAATATCCTTCCATAGGTACTAATTAATCGGCAAAGAGAGTTCTCTTTAAATTTTTTCATGATTTTTTTTCTTCTGAAATCGTATTAGAATAAGTTGCCTCAACTATTACACACAAAATTTGAGAGAACTCTCTTTCGCGATTAATGACAATAGTAACTCAATTATACGCTTTTATCACTGAACAATTAATGAATAATAAACATAAAACTTTAGGCCAATAATAGTAGTTACACTCCACTTTCTTTAACAGGGAACTGAAGAAATTGAAGAAATTGAAGGACTGATTCTAGGTTTTCAAAGCTCTGGCAAGGCTTGCTTCAGTAACAGAAGCATTTGCTACTATGAAGAAACTAAGATTGCTCCAACTCAACTATATAAGTCGAGCTCGATGGAGAGTACAAATATCTTCCCAAAAAGATAACATGGTTGTGCTGGCATGGTTCTCCTTTAACATCCATTCCAAATGACCTTTTTAATCAACCATAGCTAGTTGCTATAGACATGCAGTTTTGCAAACTCGTACAAGTTTGGGAGGGTTTTAAGGTATAACAACCCAAATGCCCAGTTATTAATTAATTTTCTCTTTCATATTTTATTCACAACACAATTTGTTTATTACGAGACCTTCGTATTGGAATCTAATTTCTCTTGACCTTTTGTTTTGTGTAACAGTTACTTGAGAAGTTGAAAATCCTTAATCTCAGTCATTCCCATTACCTAACAAAATCACCAGACTTTGTAAATCTCCCAAATCTTGAAGAATTGATATTCGAAGACTGTCAAAGTTTATTCAAGATTCACCCATTCATTGGTCGTCTTGGAAGACTTTCTTCCGTGAATCTTGACCGCTGCACAATGCTTCAGGATCTTCCAGGGGGCTTCTATAAGTCAAAATCGATTATGATTCTTCTTCTTAATGGTTGTTCACAATTCACAGAACTTCCTGAGCGCTTAGGGAAGATGGTATCACTAACATCACTTGAAGCAAACTTACTACCATAAGAAAAGTACCATCTTCCATAGTAAGATTGAAGAAACTCAAATCTTTATCTCTATGGGGTTTGCATGTGTACGTGTATGGGTCACCATCGAGAAGCCATTTGTTGCCCTCACCACATGGCTTAAACTCTTCAACGCAATTAGATCTCCCATGCTGCAAATTAACTGATAATGCAATCCCACAGGATCTTGGGAGTCTAATTCTTTTAGAGAATTTTCGTCTTCAATGTAATTGTTTCCGTAGAACACCAAGCCTTGGTGGTTTTTCAAAGTTTGAAAAATGTTTAGGTTGGAGCCAAGATCTTCGTGCAGTTCCCGAATTACCAACAAGTTTGAAATTCTTGCATGCGAATGGTTTTCCTGAATTGGAAAAAAATGCCAACTTTTCGGAAATGTCAAATATGATAGAACTGAATATTAATGGATCGCCCAAACTCACTGAAGTTCCAGGATTAGGCTTTTGGATAAGTCATTGAAGTCCATGCAATTGATTCGTATGGAAGGGTGCACCTGTCTCACTTCTGATTCTAGGAAGAACATCCTGCAAATCTCTCTCTCTCTCTATGTTACACACACAAACGCACATTCACGTGTAGATGACACTAATTACATTGTTGTATGGGCGTGGACTTCTTGTGGGTTTGGTGGCTTTTTTTTCAGTGGAAATTATGTTCTTGAGTCGTTTGACTTTGTTGAAGAGGGTGATGTAGTCCATTTTGATATTCCTTGAAGTGTTGGTCGTAATTTTGACGAGTTGGCTATGTTCTGCATTTACTCAATGTTTGACGATGATTGGTGTCCTCTTGGCTAGAGATGGGTTCAAAAAACCGAAAACCGAAAAAAACCGAAGCCGAAAAAACTGAACCTAAACTATTAAACTGAACCAAACCGAATATAGTTTGGTTTGGTTTGGTTTCTAGGGTTCGGAAACCGAACCGAAATTTTATAATCAATTATAAATTAATATTTTTATTAGTAAAACGGTGTCGTTCTCCTGTCAGTCCGAAAGCTAACCCTTACCCTTCCCTCTGTACACTGTAGTACCTTTATCCTTCCCAAGTTCCCAGTTCCCATTTCAGAAAGCATCAATCTTATTTGTTTAACTTAAGGCTTCAACACCATTACAATTAACCTGTGCATGAATGTATAAGCACCTTTGCTACTGCAATATAAATTTATGAGGCAAGAATAAATCCGAAAAACTCTTATACAGGAATGTCTAAGGTGCCAGATTAAGGTCCTGGTCCGTAAGCATTCTTAAAAAAAGAAATAAATCAACAATTCTTATACAAGAACAAGTTTCTCAACCGTTTGATGTTATGTTTATTTTAGGAGTTGATGACTTGAAGTGTGATTGTGTTGGAGATGTTAAAATTTCAATGTTTAATTTTTTGAAAAAAAAAAAAAAAAACCCCGGAAAAAAAAAACCAAAACCGAATTGAAACAGTTTTGACAAAAAACCGAACCCAGCCCTACTCTTGGCATTACTGTTAAAAATATGAGTAGTGCTATTCATACCATGTTTTTGTATCATATTTTCATACCACCTTAGGTGGCATTTGATGTGGACAGCCAAATCATTTGAGTTAATCAAATTTTTAAATTTAGTTTATTATTTAATAAAATAATAATTAAGAAAAACTAGTTAATTAAATAATGATTATGGTATACGATGAGTCTTTCTGCTTCATTTCCTTAGGTTTTGCAAATTTTTCAAACGATGTGGCTGTCCACATCAAATGTCATCTAAGGTAGTATAGAAATATAATATAAAAATATGGTATAATTAGTTTTCCTCTAAAAATAGGGAGTTTTAACAAAACACTTCCGGTACTGTTCACTTTTAACGAAAAACCACATTTTTACCTTTATGTGACACTATTCAGTATACCTTTAAAAAAGACTTTTAGTTAAAACATAAGTTTTTTTTTTGACTTTTTATTAATTTTCCTCTAAAAATATGGACAATACTTGGGTACAGACTGTTCGGTACCCAAAATACTAACCCAATGACATGGCCCATTAATATTAAAACATTTAAAACTCTGCCCAAACAATTGTTATCTTGTTAACCAAACACCCGAACTTTATCTTCAACCCACATCCAACCACCCATCTTCTTCCTTCCTTCCCAGATCGGGCACCCCAACTGCTTTCCATAAATCTCATCCCCACACCTCCTCCCTCAACCTCTCCTCCGTCCATCCCATCCGCGTCTCCTTCCCGTCGATCCCACTCCCACCCCCTCCTTCGTCGTCGCGACCGTAATCCCTTCTTCGACTCTCCGCCGGAGCTCCGTTAATTCCATTCCCAAACCACAAACATGGATCAGAAAAGAAGACCCATCCCCACGGATCTGGAATTATACGTTATTGATTGTGAATGAAAAATCTATCAGTAGTACAGAGATCTAAGGCCCCTGGGGTTGGTAAGAGGAGAATGGTGCATAAGGGCAACAAAGAGGAAGGTTCGAAACTTGCCTTCTGGGAGGAAAGCCATTAAAATGGTCTGTAAAAATGGGTCTGTGTTTCTCCATGGTTGAAGTCAGAGTGATGATAGCTGTTTGGTTGCAAGAATAGTACTTATTTTACAGACATGAAGAATATCTTTGGCAGGGGCAGTTATCAAACGATAAACTCAATTTGCAAGGTTGGTGTACAGTACTTTTGTGTTTGGTCGGTCAAAACTGCGGATTATTATTCTGTGAGAGTGAAGAAAATAGGGGTTAATCTAATATGGGACAAACTTATCAAGGAAAATGTGGTTATCAATGACCCTTTTATTTATGGTTCTGAGCGATATCCAGATTGCTTGTCGAGTGGTGATGATGATGCATGAGCAAGCAATGACGCATCTATTTGGGTGGCTCCTTGGCTGGCTCTTTAGTTTGGGGCTGTGTGATGGATTCTTTGGCATTCATCTTTAGGAAAACTAACGAAAAGGGCTTGAAAACTTTGAGTTTTAACGATAAGGACAAAATAAAGGGTAAAGTGAATAGTACCAGGTTTGACTTTTTAGTGTAAAAATATGGTTTTTCGTTAAAGTGAACAGTACCGTGGGCTTTTCGTTAAAACTCCCCATATTTTCCAAGACGGTTTACTAGCACCTTTAACTTTGTCATTTGGGCCTCAACTCATATATTCTCTTTATAGTTTTGTTTTTAGAATTTTGGTAATTTGAAATTAAAGTTAATATTGTCATTTAGGGTTGGTTTGGAATTGTGATGCCTTAATAAAAAAAAAACTTATTAAAAAATCTGGAATATTGAATGTGTCTGGTAAAAAATCTGGAATATTTAGGGTTGGTTTGGGATTGTGATGCTTTAATAAAAAATAAAAAAAATTTAAAACTACTGTCAATAAAAGTAGAAAAGCATAAAAAGCAGAAATAGGGTCTACCATGCTTCTAAAAAAGGTTGTAGACATCGAAATTTCGGTGAAACAAATGTTCACCAATGCATTAAAGTTTTGATATGTCAAGGCATACATGGCATACGCCACGTGTCGTACAAATTGTACACATGGCGTGTGACTCAAACAAAATAGGAAGAAATACCCTTGGAGGATCAAAACAAGTTTTTCTTCTCATTTTGGGAAATGACAAAGCAAGCACATTTTAAGTTTAAAATTGCATTAAATGGGAAATTAGGCCATAAATTTACCACTTCAAAGTTTAAAATGTTATTAAGTGGGAAAATTAGGTAATGGTGCTGGGGTGGGAAAATTTTGTGGTGGTAATTCATTCCCAAAAGCCTATAAATAGGCCTCTCCATCAAGGTATCAAATCACCAATTCACAAATACATCTCTCTACTCCCAAATTGGAAGAGAAATCACTTAGAATTGTGTCCTTGGAGCTTTGAAACTCTAAAGCTCTCAAGCAAGTCCCGAAGGATCAAGAAAGCTCTCTTCGTTCTTCGCCAAATCCGCCTTCAAGATCAAGCCCCAAGGCCCTTGAAGACCTCCCACCAATTCAAGATCAAGCCCCGACGGCCCTTGAAGAAAGTGTTCATCGTTCACCGTTCTTCAAGATCAAGCCCAAAAACCCTTGAAGATCCGTTCATCCGTTCATCCTAAGTACAAGCCCCAACGGCCCTTTGGATCAACAACATCAACAAATCCGTTCATCCATCAACCTTCAAGATCAAGCCCAAAAGCCCTTAAGGAAATCCGCACAACCGTTCTTCAAGATCAAGCCCAAAAACCCCTTGAAGACCCGTTCATCAACCTTCAAGATCAAGCCCAAAAGCCCTTGAAGAAACTTCCAACCGTTCATCCAAGATCAAGCCTCGACGGCCCTTGGATCAATCACACATCCACAAATCAACACCTTACGGAGATCGAATCAGAGGATAAGGTTAAGAGAGATTGCAAACCCAAAATCAAACACAAAATATTACTTTGTACACATGTTCTTGTCACGTTTCGTTTCAGGAAATTTTCGTGTTCACAAATTTGGCATGCCTAGTGGGACAATCTCTACCTCTCATCTCTTTCTCCGTTCAAGAAATCCAAAGCACACCTCCAAAAAAATCAATGACATCAAAGGAGGGCCAAGCCGTTCTTACAACCGTCGGCGCTACCTCCATTGAACAACAGCTGGCTCAAATGAGTGAAGCAATTGCAAGGCTCACAAAGACCGCAGAGGAGCAAAACTTGCAAGTCACCGCACTTATCAACCACCTAGAGGCACAACACGACATGAAACCAAAACCAAGCTCTCTTCCAACCAAGATGACCGCAGAAGGCTTTGATCCAAACGCCTACAAACTCATGGCGAAGGCTGGGTACAACTTCTTTTCCTCTTCAAATCCTGGAAAGGAGATTTCAAGCACTGTCAACGATAAAGAACGTGACCTCACCAAGACTCGAAAGAAGTTGAAGGAGCACGGTTACGGAGTTGACAACAACAAGGCTGGACTTGGCTTCACACCAAATGCACCCGTGAAGATTTCAAGCAAAGAAAAAAACGCGAGCACTCAACACATCAGTGTAAGCGTTGAACAAGATCAAGAGGAGCCTAAACCCGCCCCTCGAACTTCAGTCTTCGATAGCTTGAACTGTTCAAAACCCAGAATTTCGGCACTTGATCGCATTGGTAGTCAAGACCGAACTTCTGTCTTCAAGCGGCTTAGCACGCCAACACCTCAAAGCTCTGTCTTCGAAAGGTTATCAAAACCTAAGAAACAAAGCGGCACAGCTAGCTCTTTTCCACGACGGTTGGCTTTGGAAAGATTTGAAGAAACCAAGAGGTCTTCTAGAAGGAGGAAGACAATGCCAAATAAAGAAAAGCTCGACAGTCTAGCAAAAAAAGACGACGTTCGAAGCTTGATTCCTTCAAAGATGAAGCGCCAAGCAACTTTGGAGGTTAACACAAAAAAACCACTGAAGATAAGGGGGCGCACCATCGTCCACACAGGCCAATCTTCATACCAACAAGCCCAAGAGGACGACACTGTAAAGGAGGTCCAAGACGTCTTCCCCATCACCATCCAAGAAGACAAAGAAGATGAAATCCCTGAGGAAAACGTCACTTTTGGATCTTTCGACTCAAAGTCTTCACCTCGACCGTTGGGGGCATACTCCAAGTCAAGTAAAGTCGAAGAATGGACTCATGTCACTCCAGAGAAACTACACGAGAAGCATACGTTTTCTCCACAAGTGTACCAATCAGAAAGGGGGCAAAGTAGCTTTCGCCAACCTCCAAAGCAATGTGAAAGTGTTGAAGATGAGGAAATTTCGACACAAAGATCGTCCATACGCGATCTGTTCTTCCTCGAACACTTATTCAAATACTCGGTCAAGGCTCCTTGCTATGAAGATTGTGAGGAACGCTTTTTCAAGATTGCTTCAAAGAAATTGGACAAGCAGCAACCATCTCATCCGTCGGAAAGGGGGCAAAGCAGCTCTTGTCAACCTCCAGAGCAAGGTGAAAGTGTTGGAGATAATGAAACTTCGACACAAAGATCATTCGTCCCCATCACAATGTGCGACCTCTTCCTCGAAGACTTCTTCAATTACTCGGCCAAGGCTCCTTGCTATGAAGATTGCGAGGAACGCCTTTCCCAGATCGCTTGACAAATCCACGGCCACCAAGAATGCTCCTCGTTCGCACGAGCCTAAAAGGCGACACCAACGCTCCTTGCCTACACGAGCCTAAACTGCACACGGCACCAACGCTCCTTGCCTGCACGAGCCTAAACTGCACATGGCACCGATGCTCCTTGCTTGCACGAGCCTAAACTGCACACGGCACCGATGCTCTTTGCCTGCACGAGTTGAAACTGCATCATGACAACCAAGACCGCTCATTGTCTGCATGAGCTGAAACCGCAAACGGCAACAACTGCTCCTGGCCCGTAAGAGCATAAACTGCGTACGGCACAACCAAAAAAAACAAAAAAAAAAAAAAAAAAAAAGCGACGGGGCCGCCTGTTCGAAAATCGAAGAGGCAACTAGGCCACCGGTTCAAAGATCGAAGAGGGGCCGCTCCACGGATTTCAAAAGATTAGCTTTTCCAGGTTTGTCAGCACCTTTCACACGCAATTTCAGCTTTGCGTAAATCACGGGCAACTTTGTCAAAGATTTCTGACAAAGTTAAAAAACCTGTGAATCTTACTGTTTCGATTACCCAACGGTTGCCGACAAGAGTAAAGGAATAGTGCCACTACTTACGGTTTGGAAATTCCTATATATGTCGACCTTCGTCCTTCATAGCAAGGCAGACCTGCAAAAATGCCCAAACCCTTCTTCATCTCCGAGAGTAACACTCCTAGCAAAACCTCTCGAAATACTCAGTCTTCTTCCTCCCCAAGAATGCCTCTGCAAACAAGTCACACCAGAGGAAAAGTATCTCATATCATCAGGGTCGAAAGCGAAAGTATCTCATATCATGCTTTCTCCCTATCCTTTTCTTTGTCTTCCCTCTTCATTACAGGACAATAAGAATGAGAGCAACGGGCGGCACTTGGTACCAAGCTTCCAATCAGGAACAGACTGCTCCATTCCTTCCCTGATTGCTTACCTAGTCTTGCTCTCGAGTACTCATCTGCCTGGAGAACAGACAAGATGAGCGACAATGAAGCATCAACCTTGAAGATTCATCTCCTGACCCTCTTCAATATGAATTGGGGAGATTGAACAAAGAAACAGGCCATCATCTCCACCTCGTGTCGGCTTGCCAAATGTTCAAATCCTGAAACCACTCGTGGTCCCCTTACCATTCATTAAGATCAAGCCTCAACGGCCCTTGAAGAAATCACAAGTCCGATTCAAGATCAAGTGTCCACCACCCTTGAATCGAGCTCAGCTCCAGGTAAAATGAGTAAATTTAAAACATTTGGAGCTAGTCTAGCAGAAGAAACTTCCCAGCCCAGTTCAAGATTAAACCTGTGGAAAGCTACTTCTTCAAAAGCAAACGTATCTCATATCATCAGGGACGAGAGCAAGAGTATCTCATATCATGCAATCTCCATGTCCTTTCCTTTGTCCTTGTTCTTACCTGCAAGACAAGGATAAAGAAAAGCAATATGTCGGAACTTTCACTCAAACTTCTGCATGATGAGCCGCTGAGAATTGATGTTCTGAATGACCATTCAAATGCAAGGTTTGCATTCAACTCCTGCATCAGGGGGCAAATACTGCAAGAAAAGATGTCAAACCTGCATAGGGAGAATACCACATCTGCCTGAAGATCAGATGAGGCAGGTGAAATTAATACATCGAAGCATGTGGAGACAAGCGCAACCAATATATGTGTTGGTTCATCCGCTACTTCTTCAAAAGCAAACGTATCTCATATCAGCAGGGTCAAAAGCAAAGGTATCTCATATCATGATTTTCCCTTTTCTTTCCTTCACCCTTGCTCTTACCTGCAAGACAGGGAGAAAGAAAGCAATCAGTCAGAACCTGAAATCAAACGTCCAATCTGGGGCTGATTGATCGAAACCTTTTGCCTGGTTGCTTACCTAGCCTTGCTCTCAAGTGCTCAAGTGCTCTGAAGGACCATTTAAAGGCAAAAGGTTGCACACCACTTCTTCCAGGCAAAAGAAACAAGCAAAGAAGAATGCAACATAGTGAGCTGAAACATATCACTATAGCATGACACCTTTGCCTGCAGAACCGCATGATCCATACGGAGGAAACCAGAGAATCCTCCAACCCAGTTCAAGAATAAGCCTGTGGAAAGTTAAAAATTGGAGGAAACCAGAAAATCTTCCAACCGAATTCAAGAACAAGCCTCAACGGCACTTGAAGAAACTTGCAGCACAAAATTCAAGATTCAAGCCTCTACGGCCCTTGAAGAAATTTGCAGTCCATTTCAAGATCAAGCCTTAACGGCCCTTGAAGAAATTTGCAACCCATTTCAAGATCAAGCCTCAACGGCCCTTGAAGAAATTTCAAACAAAATTCAAGAACAAGCCTCAACGGCACTTGAAGAAAACTGCAGCCCGATTCAAGATCAAGCCTCGACGGCCCTTGAATCGACATCTACATTGAGGTACTTCAAAACACATCTTCTACACGTGACAAGCACATGTATACGATGCGCCTTGAAGTGGGGGCATTTGTAGACATCGAAATTTCGGTGAAACAAATGTTCACCAATGCATTAAAGTTTTGATATGTCAAGGCATACATGGCATACGCCACGTGTCGTACAAATTGTACACATGGCGTGTGACTCAAACAAAATAGGAAGAAATACCCTTGGAGGATCAAAACAAGTTTTTCTTCTCATTTTGGGAAATGACAAAGCAAGCACATTTTAAGTTTAAAATTGCATTAAGTGGGAAATTAGGCCATAAATTTACCACTTCAAAGTTTAAAATGTTATTAAGTGGGACAATTAGGTAATGGTGCTTGGGTGGGAAAATTTTGTGGTGGTAATTCATTCCCAAAAGCCTATAAATAGGCCTCTCCATCAAGGTATCAAATCACCAATTCACAAATACATCTCTCTACTCCCAAATTGGAAGAGAAATCACTTAGAATTGTGTCCTTGGAGCTTTGAAACTCTAAAGCTCTCAAGCAAGTCCCGAAGGATCAAGAAAGCTCTCTTCGTTCTTCGCCAAATTCGCCTTCAAGATCAAGCCCCAATGCCCTTGAAGACCTCCCACCAATTCAAGATCAAGCCCCGACGGCCCTTGAAGAAAGTGTTCATCGTTCACCGTTCTTCAAGATCAAGCCCAAAAACCCTTGAAGATCCGTTCATCCGTTCATCCTAAGATCAAGCCCCAACGGCCCTTTGGATCAACAACATCAACAAATCCGTTCATCCATCAACCTTCAAGATCAAGCCCAAAAGCCCTTGAGGAAATCCGCACAACCGTTCTTCAAGATCAAGCCCAAAAGCCCCTTGAAGACCCGTTCATCAACCTTCAAGATCAAGCCCAAAAGCCCTTGAAGAAACTTCTAACCGTTCATCCAAGATCAAGCCTCGACGGCCCTTGGATCAATCACACATCCACAAATCAACACCTTACGGAGATCGAATCAGAGGATAAGGTTAAGAGAGATTGCAAACCCAAAATCAAACGCAAAATATTACTTTGTACACGTGTTCTTGTCGCGTTTCGTTTCAGGAAATTTTCGTGTTCACAAAGGTGTTTTTTTTATTTTGGAGTTTTAACGAAAAGTCCGCGGTACTGTTCACTTTAACGAAAAACCACATTTTTACACTAAAAAGTCAAACCTGGTACTATTCACTTTACCCTTTATTTTGTCCTTATCGTTAAAACTCAAAGTTTTCAAGCCCTTTTCATTAGTTTTCCTTTTTTTTTTCAAAGCATAGTAATCAATGCTCATGTAATGAAATTTTCAAATGATAAGTATACCTCACATGTTTTACAAAATTACAATATTTGCCCCTATATTGTTGTCTTTGACAATTATTATATCACAATAAATATCGTATCATTTTTTAGTCATTTAACATATTCAAATCAATTTATAAAAAAAGTTTATCAAACACTTAGACAATGCTTTTTTTATTTTTTAATTAAAAGTACTTTTACAAAAAGAAGTTTACCAAACACTCAACAACTTTATTTTACAGCTGTTTATTCTCACATCAAAGCAGAAGCAGTTTTTTTTTTTTTTAAAGCACAGCATTATCAAACTGGCCCTTAGTACTACTATGGTGTATTGGTATTTTTTTCTTTCAGAAAATTGTAGTAATAATCCCTCAACTTTAACCTAATTAAAGTAAGGGTCCTTCAACCAAAAATTCATGATCATGGTCCCTTAACTCATCAAAACGTGCATCTATGGTTCTTTTCATCAACTACGTTAAAACTTTCGTGAAAATCAGTCATGTGCCACCCGCATAAGACTGAATCAAGAGGTAAATATGAGAAAATTGTAGAAATTGTCTCTCAATTTTAACCTAATTGGAGAAATGATCCTGCAACTTTAACCTAATTGGAGTAATGATCTCTCAATTTTAACCTAATTGTAGCAATAATTCTTCTAACATGAGTTGTTTTGACGGAAGCTTTGACGAAGTTGACGAAAATAATCATAACTGCACGTTTTGAGGAATTAAGGGACCAATGATTATGAATTTTTTGTTGAATGAGCACTGGTCTAATTGGGTTAAAGTTGAAGGACTATTGCTACCATTTCCTCTTCTTCACTTGTAACTTGAGAGAACTGTCTGAGGGGTTAAGGGAGATGGTATCATTGTACTTGAAGCAAGCTAGATGTCAACCGATGCTGTTTAACAGATGATGAAATCCATAAAGATCTAGGAGTCTCTTTGGAAATTCTGGATGTTGGAAGCAATCATTTTCATAGCCTACCAAGTCTCAATGGTCTTTCAACGCTTGTAACGTCGTTTCTCCTCCTCAGATTTTAAGATTAAGAAGTTTCTTGACATATTTAATGTAAAAGCTTTCAATGGTGGCATCTCTAAGTTTCCCGCCAAGATGTGAAAGGTATAATTTCATAAAGCATTAGCAGAACGATGAAATTGGAAAACCCTCAATCTGTATATAACTCAAAACCAAACCAGAAAAACATGGGAATGAGGGCAGTTTGACCATTGCATTTTTACTTGTGTTCTCCACAAAGACACCTCAAATATCTGGACAGAATGACTAGAGATGGGTTACAAGCGGTGCCAATATGAGTGCATAAACTCCGGTGACTAAAGGTGTTCTAAAAATCCCCGCCTAGGCACTAGGCAGCTAGTCACTGCCCCAATTAAAATTAAGAAATGACGCCTAGACCAGCTGAGGGGCCCGCCTAAACCGCCTAGCCCGCCCAGACCCGCTTAGGCACCTGCCTAGGTTGCGACTCATTTAGACAGAAAATAGATAACTTTCAATTTGCATTTAATTTTTTTCAATAAATTGTAAGAGACTTGTTGAATACTTAAATTAGCACACACTATATGCTTGTTCCCCATGTTTTCATTATGTTCCAATACTTCATAATACATATGTCATTCTACTTTGTAGTTTATGATGAAATTAGAAATATTTTAAGTATAAACAGACACTTATTTACACGAAATATAATAGATTTACTTAAATTCGCCTAGACCCCGCCTAGCCGCTAGGCCCCAGCCCGCCGCCCGACTAGCGCCTACCGTCTTTTAGAACCTTAGTAAATCCTTAATCTAAATTTTTCCAAAAAAAAAAACTTTAATCTAAAGGTATCAATGGTGTCACGCCTAGTTTATCACAATGAGGAAGTAGAAATGGTGCCACTTTATATTTGTACCTAAACCACAATACATAGCTTAAAACAATTTAAAAAATATATATTAGAACAATGTTTGGTGTTCTTTTGTGGGAAGTGATTTATATGTTACAACAAAAAAGAAAGGGTAAATTACACAAAACTACCTCAACTATGGGTCGAACGACACTTTCATACCTCATCTTTTTAAAATGACAATGTCATACATCATCTTATGAATTTGTGACAATGTCAGACCTCCGTCAGTTTTTCTGTTAATTTCTCTTTTAAGGTTTCTGGGTTTTGGTGGCTGTCGAAGAGAAGAAGAAGGTTGGTGCGGGCGGAGGAAATGGGAGGCCCGCACCCCTAGGCCATTTTAATTTTTTTTTGTTTTTTTAGTCTTAATTTTTTATAATATTTAATTATTAAAAATATATTTAATTATTTTTTAATCCATTTGGATTAATGAGTAGACCCCGTCTCTTGCCACGTCAGCACTTAACAGAGAAATTAACAGAAAAAACTGACGGAGGTCTGACATTGTCACAAATTCGTAAGATGAGGTATGACATTGTCATTTAAAAAAGATGAGGTATGAAAGTGTCGTTCGACCCATAGTTGAGGTAGTTTTGTGTAATTTACCCAAAAAGAAAATTGCAACGGCCAATTTTTATTTATTTTAGGGTAAATTACAAAAAAACTACCTCAACTATTGGGTCATTAACAGTTTCATACCTCATCTTTAAAAAGTTTCAATGTCATACCTTTGCTTACGAATTTGTTTCAATTTCATACCTTCCGTCAGCCTTCCGTCAATTCCTCCGTTAAATACTGACGTGGCATGTGACGTAGCACAATTTATATTAAAAAATTAATAAAATATTATTAAAAACTTTAAAAAATAATAAAAATATTAATTAAATATTAAAAAATTTAATAAATTCTTTTTTTTTTCTCCTTCTTCTCTTTCCTTCTTCTTCTTCTTCTTTTGGGCAGGGGGCTGAAACTTTTGTTTTTTTTTGTTTTTTTTCTCTTCTTCTTGTTCTTCTTCTTCTGGGCAGGGGCCGAATTTTTTTTTTTTTTCTTCTCTCTTCTTCTTTTCTTCTTCTTCTTCTGGGCAGGGGCTGAACTTTTTTTTTTTTTTTTTTTCTTCTTCTTCTCTCTTCTTCTTCTTCTTCTTCTGGGCAGGGGCTGAACTTCTTCTTTTTTTTTTCTTCTTCTCTTCTTCTTCTTCTTCTTCTTCTTTTCTTCTTCTTCTTCTGGGCAGGGGCCGAATTTTTTTTTTTTTTTTTTTTTTCTTCTCTCTTCTTCTTTTCTTCTTCTTCTTCTGGGTAGGGGCTAAACTTCTTCTTTTTTTTTCTTTTTTTTTTTCTTCTTCTTCTTCTTCTTCTTCTTCTTTTCTTCTTCTGGGCAAGGGCCGAACTTGTTTTTTTTTTTTTTTTTTTTCTTCTTCTTCTTCTTCTTCTTCTTCTGGGCAGGGATCGAAACTTTTTTTTTTTTTTTTTTTTCTTCTTCTCTCTTTTTCTTCTTCTTCCTCATCCTCCTCCTCCTCCTCCTTCTTTTTCTTCCTCCTTCCTCATTCTTCTTCTTCTGGGTTGCACGGGTTCCTTCTTTTTTTCTTTTTTTTTTCTTCTTCTTCTCTCTTCCTCTTCTTCTTTCTCATCCTCCTCATCCTCCTCATCTTCCTCCTTCTTCTTCTTCTTCTTCTTCTGGGTTGCACGAGTTCCTTCTTTTTTTTTCTTTTTTTTAATTTTGTAATATTTAGTTAATATTTAATTAATATTTTTAAAAAAAATTTAATAATATTTTATTAATTTTTTAATATAAAGTGTGCCACATCAGCATTTAACGGATGAATTGACGGAATGCTGACGGAATGTATGAAATTGAAACAAATTCGTAAGCAAAGGTATGACATTGAAACTTTTTAAAGATGAGGTATGAAACTGTTAATGACCCAATAGTTGAGGTAGTTTTTTGTAATTTACCCTTTATTTTAATATAGTAAACATCAATTTTTTTTATAAAAAAATGAGATCAACTAGTAGGTTCGTCACTTGCTACGACAGTCCACTCTTTCGGGGACTGGAAAGACTCACAAAAGTATTCCAGTCTTCCCCGTGACCAACATAATGCGATTCACCAGTGCTAGGAACCTAACCTAGGACGTGTCGTGTGAAATACGAGTTTGAAATTCGTCCTCAACCATACACCCCGTTGACACGCCCGACCCTGATATTCTCGAAACACCAGGGTAGGCACATGTTGGCCGACACCAGAAGGTGATGAAGCCATACTAACATGCATGAGAAGTAACGAACATAATTAAAACTTATAAATTTAAATACAATGATTATGCAATTGTGGAACGTGTTCAGAGCATACAACTAATTTGAGGCACTAAAAAGGAATAATATAAAATTGAATGAACAAAGAGATGGGTCCTACACCCAGAGGACTTGAAGATGCCGATGCGGGAGTGCCTTGATGCCGGGATTGTACGCCTCGATTCTAAGTCCTAAAGGGCCGCAAAA
Source organism: Cotoneaster glaucophyllus (assembly GCA_036320875.1). NCBI lineage: Eukaryota > Viridiplantae > Streptophyta > Magnoliopsida > Rosales > Rosaceae > Cotoneaster > Cotoneaster glaucophyllus. The sequence continues at coordinate 43,785,891 of CM070073.1, forward strand.
CAAAACATGAGTGAACCAAGTTTATATATAAGTAATACTAAAACAGTTATTTTTCAACGTACTAACCCACAAAGTTTATGAAAACTCAATAGTATAATATGTAATAGGTTTTCCAAAAACCCTAGCATGCCATAAAACCTTCGTAAAACATATATTATTTATAGTGTGCTAAGTAGTGGTATTAGTATCGCCCGAAGGCATATAGAACACTTCATTTAGAATACTTCATTCAGAACACTTCATTTAGAACACTTCATTCAGAACACTTCATTTAGAACACTTCATTCAGAACACTTCATTCGCCCATAGTCTCATACAACACCCGATCGAAGCCATATATAAATATCAATTGCCCGTAGGCTCCTACAGCACCCACCCGAAGGCATATAAGTATCAACCCGTAGGATCTTACAACACCCACTCGAAGGCATATAAGTATCAATCACCCGTAGGCTTCTACAACACCCACCCAAAGGTATAACCACTAAGTAAGTACATAAGAATATTAACATGATATATATATCAAACCGGAGCTTAGTAATTAAAACGTCATATAGTAAAACCACGTTCGTAAATAGGTATATAGTCATCAATCATATATACCACAAAGAACGTAAAGTCGATAAGGCATAATATATTATAAAGTGTAAATCCAATTTACTCATAAACGTTTCATAAAATGTGGCCATTAAATCATGCTTTTCGTGTATACATTTCTACTAGTGAAATATAAATTTTGGAAGGGGTCCACTCACCTTTCACCATTGGCGAAGAGTTGTGCAAATAAGGGTGGATGGAAACATCACTAACAAACGCACCTAAGCATATAAAGGGTCCAATTAATAAAATTCTACCATGGCGATTGAATTTCAGAAAACGGACGTCATAAACGAATTCAAGATGTCGAAAAACATAGAGGGGGACCTCAGGTACCCCTACGCACCACCACGGGGTGGCGGCTCGAAATGCCACGCGCTGATTTAGGTCGCTGGAAAGTTGGCCGGAAAAGTCGCTGGCGTCGTCATCCACAGTACCTCTGGTGGATGCGCGTATGCTCCACGTGCCGGCTAAGATAGATGGCCACGTGCTGCCCTGGAACCTGGGATTGGGCCGATTTAGTTCTTGGTTTTGAGCTTGGGTTATTTAGGTCTGGGCCTAAAGTTTGGGCCAGGTTCCATGGCCCAAAGGCCTGGTTTGAGCTTTGGGCTAATGGGTTTGGGCTTTGGATTCGATGTTGTTTTCGGGTCAGGTTGACCCGGTCCCCGTCACGGGTCTGGTCGTCAATTTCTGGGTTGGTTTGGCCAGAATACATTCCCGAGCTCTGATCGAGCTCGATTTTCCACCATTTTTCTCTAAAATTACACTAAAATGAAGATGAAAGGACGAGGGAGTTGAGCCTACCTCACCCAAATAGCATAGGTGGCCAGAAAAGGCTGAGAACCGCCTGCAAGGATCGCGATCTTCGCGGAAAAGCCGGGGCGGTTCTGGGTTTGTGATGGAGAGATCTCGAGGGTGGTGAGGTCGCCGGAGTAGGAGCCACGGTGGTGGTGACCCAGTCGTCAGTGGGGTGCCTGGGTGTGTGGTGCTCTGGGGAGGAGAGGGCGCATCGAGGGAAAGAAGCAGAGATGGAGATAGTGAAAATATAAGAGAGGGCTGGGAAGGAAAAAGAGGGGGAAAGAGAGAGAGTGCCAAATACCAAAAAGTGAGGGTGGGCCCCACTGGCACACCAAACAAGACCAATAAAAAACCACAATTTAAAATAAAATATCCCACCCATAGTGAAATTATGAATTTGCCCTCCCGTTATGTAATATTCGGGACGGGTCGTTACAATCTACCCCCGTTAAGAAAATTTCGTCCCGAAATTTGAAATAACGTTCTATACATAAATTCTCGAAGATAGGAAATAATATATGTATAAAGAAGAAATCAAGTCATAGTGGTTACATCAAAGAGAATATGCCACATCGTCGCGAGCGGGTTGCAAAATCCTCTTTCATGCCTCTTAGCTCTTACTTTATTCCCCCATCAGTATAATAGTAAAAATATACTTTATAAAGATATAAAGTCGAAATTGTATAATAACTGTGGTAAAAAATATGTACGTAGTAAGATATTGTCAAAATAAATAAGTACTAACATAGAGGTCGAAAACTAATACTGAACTTAAAACTAAAAGTGGCAAAGACTCAACCGAACATTTGTAACGTCAAAAAGACAATATATATAACTAATATAAGGTAAAACAAAATACCCATACTGAAAATTAAAACTAAAAAAGGAAGCGGGTCCCTCCCAAGCATTCGAAACATCATATACTCCGAGAACATATGTGTCTTTAAGTCGAGCCCCAACAATAACTAAACATTAACAACTATCGTAGACATGTCCACTTACTTAACGAACCCAACAAATATACCATCAATATTACAGTCGGCCGCTTGCAATATCGACAACACATTGTTGTCTCGATAAGCAAGTAGTAATTTCCTAAGGGTGCAAACATACCAATTTGTCCAAACCCAAGTCAACAACAACACAAGAACACAGTTTCTCAAATCATAAAATCAAACATCCAAAAAACCAATTCGCATAACTCCACTGTCCAACCAGTGCTGTCAATAGAATCAATCAAACCAAGTCTTAAATAGTGCCATACATAATTTGAAATAAAAACTATCGTCGTAACTACTCCAAAAGAGATCGGCGCAAAATCTACTCATTCAGAACCATAAATTAAAAGAACGCAACATATCATTCAAGATCTAGATATTTCGTTCAGACTGTCCAACAGTCTACAAATAAGAATGTGATACAGGACAACAACTTAGTACTCAAGGCCTTCACGAAAACTTCACAAAACTTAGAAGTGAAACGCGCAACATGATGAGGTACGAAAATGACGATACACCGAGAACCAGAACAAAGTGATTCACAACGTCTACACAAGCTGGTTCATCGAAAAAAAAATTCCCTCGGATTTCTCGAACAACTATACCAAGAAGGCTAAGTGAACATACACGAATTTAAGGGGTCAAAACAAGTCCAACAAATATAAAGTATATGATAATTGGAGTGAATGCGTAGTTTTGATGCAAGAATACGTGTAAGTACCTAACTTGATTATGTGGTGGTAAGTCGATATGGTTGAGTGCGGACTTGACTTGGGTGGTAGTCTAAAGTAGTTTGATAGACGGGACCTTAAACTTTTTCCCCATTCCAACTTTCACAACAACTTGTTACAACGATAAAATTAGGGAACGATAATCTCAGGGATATTCAATCACCGGTGGTAATGATTCGCTCGATAAGATGTTAATGGATGATTGAATGACTGGTGGTCCCGGTTAAAACTTTAAGATCTGAGTGGTTCTCCTAAATAATCTCTCTGCTATATAAATGACATGAAGTGTCGTAGGGTAAGCACGAACCCAAAGTTGACTAAAATTCCTTCCAGTACCAGGAGGTGAAACTAGGATTACGATCGCAACCGATGAAAATTGAGACAACAATCTAAAGAAATCTAGAATGAAAAATTTTGCTAAACGATCCTCCCGAACTGGGAGACAATACGACGAGTGAGTTGATCAACAAATACCGAAACATCATCATAGTCTCCACGTGTACAAGGTGGTTTGTGCTGGAAATCTATGGTGACATTCACCCATCTCCATTCCCTCCTTAATGGGTCCCGACAACCCAATAAGGACAATCATGGGAATTTATGACTAAGAGCATCAGTTACGGCAGTTGCGTGACCATGATGATACTTGAGGTATGAAAATGAAATGTTTCAAAGATGTTGTAAGAAATTGAAATCGACCATAAACCTATGATGGTAAAATGTAATTTACCCTTTAATTTAACATGACAACGTATCATTAGAATCGCCATCACAGTTACAATGTACGAGTGTGTCACATAAATGAATCATTCTTGTGAATCACAGGCAGCCGAAAAACACGTGGCACTAGAGGGAATCATCACCTGTGATTCAACAGAGTTTAGGTAGTAAAGCAAAAATAAAAAATAAATAACAGCAATTGCGTTCATGCCTAACTAATGAGTAGGACACACGTGGTTGCCGGGCTATCACCGGGTGGCACAGGGATTCCACGTGTGGGTGGAGGAGGAAGCAGCAGCACACAGATTTGCGAGTTACACACTTGACATAGAGAGCCGGAGATTCCTTCCACTCCATAGCTGGAGAAATTTAATAATCATTAGACCTTTTAGCTAATAGGGTGATGGGATTTTCGTAAGTCCTCATTATGATCATTAAAATTTGAAATCTGTTCGTTTACTATTAATTATTTTAGTGAAATTTTTGTTAATTAAAGATTAAAATAATAAAAATATTCACAATTTTAATAAAAAATATGTCAAAATAATTTGACAAAAATTGAATGTTTCTTTTCATTTATCTTTTATTTAATAAAGATTATTTATGGAATAACTAAAATAATTGATGATAGAAAAATTTAAAGACAACTTCTATCAATATCAAATCTCAAAAACAAAAGCAAAGAGTTATAGACGATTTGGATCCTTTCCCGATCTCTTCCTCTTAATCCACCAAGTCTGAGATTCAGACCGTTGAAATTTGATCAAAAGACTAAAGTTATTATAAGCGGAGGCAAGGGCAAAATCGTCATGTAGGAAATGTAAAAATTGAAATTAAAGATTGAGTGCAGTGAGTGGACCAGTGTGAGTTGGGTTGGTTAGACTCAGTAGTCTAGATAGGTGGGGTCCCACTAGTGGAGAGGGAGAGGGAGAGAGGAGAGAGAATTGTTCCTATTCATCCACAATCCTCGACATGGCGTCACCTTGGGTCCGAGCTGGCAGTGATACCAGGCTGTACCCAGCTGTCTCCCAACCCCAAAATAAATAAATCGAAAAATACAATCTCACTGTTAACCCCCCTTTGCACTTTCCATTTCAGAGAACTCCAAATCCAAATCCAAACCAGAAATCAATGGCAGGAGCAACACCATTTGCCCTAAGACTCAACTGAGAAAGGGAGAGAGGGCGAGAGGCATAGGAGCATTAGCATTTCCCCCTTTGATTTTATTTTGCTGTTGAAAAATGGATCCATGCCCATTTGTGCGGGTCACAGTGGGCAATCTCGCTCTCAAGATCCCCGTCGCCTCCAAGCCTGCTCGCTCCGTCGTTCACCCTTCCTCCTCCCCATGCTTCTGCAAGATCAAGCTCAACATCCTCAACCTCCCCCCTCAAAACGCCGTCGTCCCCTGCCTCCCTCCCGACACCCAAACCCTCGACAGCCCCGCCACCGCCGCCACCTTCCACCTCAGTAAGTCCGATCTCGACCGCCTCGCCTCCAAGTCCATCTTCGCATCCAGGCTCTGCCTCAAAATCTCCATATACACCGGCCGAAGGGGCACCACTTGCGGCGTCAACTCCGGGAGGCTTTTGGGCCGGGTCTCGGTGCCCTTGGATCTGGCGGGAACGGAGTCCAAGCCCAGCGTTTTCCACAACGGATGGGTCTCCGTGGGGAAAGGGCCCAACAAGGGTGGGTCGGCGGCCCAGACCCAGTTCCATTTGAATGTGAAGGCCGAACCCGACCCGAGATTTGTTTTCCAGTTCGACGGCGAACCTGAGTGCAGCCCGCAAGTGTTTCAGATCCGAGGCAACATCCGGCAGCCAGTCTTCACCTGCAAGTTCAGCTTCCGAACCTCCGCCGACCGCACTCAGAGATCCAGGTATGATTCTCTTTTTTCTAATTTAGGGTTTCAGTGTGATTTTCTAGTTGCTTTACGACGACGTTTTTTTCCATGTTCGTCTGAATTGAATCCTTCAAGCGGACTCTGATCTCGTTAAATCTCTTTACGTAGCTTCTAAGCCAAATTTTTAATCCAAACAAACGTTTGTTTAATGTCTTTTTATTCCCATTTTGCCCCTCTAATCTTCTAAATTTTCAAGAGATAGGGTTCTAACGGATTCGAATTGATCCATGATTCGTTGCGTGCTGAATGCCAATGGCCCAAATCACAAATTAATTTTGTATTCCCATTTTGCCCCTGTTTTCAGGTCTTTACAGTCGGAACAAGGCAGCTCTCGAAGCTGGCTGAGCTCGTTCGGGAGCGAGCGAGAGCGACCCGGGAGGGAACGAAAGGGCTGGTCGATAACGGTCCACGACCTCTCCGGGTCGCCCGTCGCTGCAGCCTCGATGGTCACGCCCTTCGTGGCCTCGCCCGGGTCGGACCGCGTCAGCCGCTCCAACCCTGGCTCCTGGCTCATTCTCCGGCCCGGCGACAACACCTGGAAGCCCTGGGGCCGGCTCGAGGCCTGGCGCGAACGAGGTGGCGCTGACGGCCTTGGATACCGATTTGAACTCATCCCCGACATCAGCGGCGCCGGCATTGTGTTGGCCGAGTCCACAATCAGCTTAAACAAGGGCGGGAAATTCGTCCTGGATCTCGGGTCAGGGTCCAGTAACCGACTCGGCCCAAATTCTCCGGGTTGTAGCCCGAGGGGGAGCGGGGACTTCGGGTACGGGTTGTGGCCTTACAGCATGTACAGAGGGTTTGTGATGTCGGCGAAGGTGGAGGGTGAAGGGAGGTGCAGCAAACCTGCGGTGGAGGTGAGCGTGCAGCACGTGAACTGCACGGAGGACGCAGCGGCTTTCGTGGCGTTGGCCGCAGCCGTTGATCTGAGCATGGACGCTTGCAGGCTTTTCTCGCAGCGGCTGAGGAAGGAGCTGTGTCAGCAGTCGGATCTGGTCGGCTGACTCGGATAGGGCCACGTCGTCGTTTTATGGGGTTTGGGACCTTTTCTTGTAATTTTGGGTGGAAAATTTGATTTTTATTAGTACTACTAACAAACAGACCGATGAGAGAGAATGTGTAGGTGTATATAGTGAGAGAGGTAGACAGGGCACGCTTTGTTTTTAATCGTGTGGCTTGTGTTTAATTTTCCCTTTTAGTTTTTTAAATGGAGGGTTTCATTTGGTTGCAATTTTTGTTTTTTATTTGAAGATATTGTAGTTACTGACTTCGAAAAAAATATTATTTCATGTTAGTTTAGTTTTGGATTAATATAGTTGGAGTGTTGGATTAGCTTTGTGATCTAATTGTTGGCAGCTAAAACGCATTAATTAATTTTATGTTAGTTAATTTTCTATGTTTGTAGTTTAGTATAATGTGATAATTAAATGATTGAGTTTATGGATACTCAATTATGTATGGAATTGAAAAGGTTCCCGTCCCAGGTGTAAAGATTTTGGGCAATCGCATTCTGAGTTCAAATTCCCATATGTTTTTTTATTTAATGTAGAATCTTACTTTTAATAAATAGACAAAATTTGTAGTGAATATACAATGGTATAATAAAACAAAGTCATCCACTGAGTCACTTACATGAAATGTATTTAGTGATCATGTCATTTCAATCTAATAATGTAATATCATTGACGATAAAACGATATGACAGCAAATACATTATGTGGCATTGTGTTAGGAGAGAGGATTTTCTGCACCCAAAAACCCCTATGTCTTTGATTTTATTGAGCATGTCAACAGTCATACCCAATCAAAACAAGCTTCAAGTTCCGAGTCCCAAGACATGCTCAATAAAATCAAAGACACAGAGAGGCCACATGAGTTTTTGGGTGCAGAAAATCCTCTCTCTTGTGTTAGTAACTTGGTATCTATCGAATACTTTTCACAAATCTATTGATTACATTCTTACAACAACAAAAAAATAAAAATAAAAAGGGTAAATATCAGTTTACTACTTTCATGTTTCGTGGTTTTCAATATTTAGTACATCAAGTTTTTTTCGTCCTAGAGTAAAAAATAAAGTGTAAATTTTTTGACAGTCTCATACATCTGTTAATCAAACTGTTAAGTCTTCCGTTAACTGATTACGTGGCGCCCACGTGAACAATGAATGGGCGCCATGTGTCAATAAGGGGCCCATGTGAATATTAAAAAATTAAAAATTAAAAATTAAAAAAAAAAATTCTGGCCGTTCACCCTCCCGACCCCCTCCCTCATTTCTCTCCTCTACAGTCCACACGGAGCTCTCCCACCCCTCCCTCTGATCCCTAAATAACCTCTAAATTCAGAACAGGTCTCTGGACCTGAACTCCCGCAGCAGCTTTGCGACGAAGGCCTTGACGAACGCCATGCTCGGGTTGTGAGTCAATGCGAGGATGAGACCGTACAACATCTCCTCGCTCGAATCAGGGTTTCCAGAAACCCTAGCGATGAGATCTTTGGCTTCATCTTCGCTCAGGTGAGGGATTAAGGCGACCACTCGAGCTTCATCGTCTTGGGTCCAGGGGACGGTCTCCAGGAATCAGAGGCAGAATCGAACACAACCCTCGAAGATAAGCTCCTAAGTCACTGCTGGGAGGAGGTCGAGCGCCGTTGACATGGTGGTTATGGCAGAGATCGAAGGCCCCTTGAGGACCCATCAAGTCCGATGACCTGCAATTCCATTTTTTAATTTTTAATTTTTAATTTTTAATTTTTTTATACCGGATTGATGTTAGGGTTAGGGATCAGAGGGGGGTGGGAGAGCTCCGTGTGGACTGCAAACGAGAGAAGGGAGGGAGAAAGAGGGGAAGGGGTGGGTGTGCGGGGAGGATGGGTGCAGGGAAGAGAAGGGAGGGGCTCGGGAGGGTGAACGGCCATTTTTTTTTTTTTTTTTAATTTTTAATTTTTAATTTTCTAATATTCACATGGGCCCTTTATTGACACGTGGCACCCAATCATTGTCCACGTGGGCGCCACGTTATCAGTGAACGGAAGATTTAACAGTTTGACTAACGGATGTATGAGACTGTCCCAAAATTTACACTTTAGGTATGACTCTAGGACGAAAAAAACTTGATGTACTAAATGTTGAAAACCACGAAATATGAGAGTAGTAAACTGATATTTACCCAAATAAAAACTAAACTCTTTCGTCAACCAAAGTGTGGAAAGTACCAAATAACATGTTTCATTCCCAGTCTTGACGGTTAGTAAATAGGTTGACGGAAATGCATGACTTTGATTCTTGCTTACTCTAGTTTCAAATTTGTAAACATGCCCTTTCTTCCTTCCATGTAAACCAATTTATTAAATTTCCTTACCCTTTTTAAATTTCTCATATTTACACACATATTGTGTGAGTTCTAATCTAGTTCAAATTTATAAAAACCAAAATTTAAACATACAAAGGGCCATGCGCATTGCTCAATCAAATAGTATATATGACACTCGTTATTTATGTGAGACAAATCCAATGTGAAATATCTTCCCAACTTTGTTGCTAACTATGTGCTTAGTCCGGTTCAGTACAAATTAAATTGAGGTTCCGTTTGATAACCATTTCGTTTTCAGTAATTTTTTTTTTAAACTGAAATCTTGTTTACTACTTGAGTTTTTAAAATTTGGCATTGAGTTTAATTTTTGTTCCCAAGTTTTCAGTTTTTAAAAACTGAAACTATCAAACAATATTTTTGCTCTCACCACCCTATTTATCATTATTAGATAAGTTTAAATTTCGAGATTTGTGTAATGAATAAATACAATCTTAAAATTTAAAACTCATCCAATCATAATAAGTAATGTGGTGGACACACGAATTATTAATTAATGTGGATGATAGCTGTAATGCGCCTTTGTATGGAGGGATTATCTTATCGACTGGTGTTTGTCTTTGTTTGGTTGGGAGGATTAATGATATTCGGCGTTGAAGAAGAATATCATAGTTTTGTTGTGATTTGTTATGACTTTTGGAGCTGGCAGCCACCATTATTTAAACTACGGGATCCCTTCTTAGTTTAGCTGACTTCTAGAACTAGGATATTGGTTAAGTGAGCAGGTATCCCATAAAATAATAAGAAATGTAAAATTATTAAACATAATACAATATTCAAGTGACATAAAATAATTTATGGCTCGAGTCGTCTTTTTTTTAATGACGACGTGACATTATTTTACTGTACAACAAACATTATGATCCGAACTGATCATTTTTTTTATCATTATTATTAGATAATCTCTAGAAAAACGTATTTAATTTGAAAACCATTTGCCTATCCATGTGTATCGAATAAAACATTGAGTATGGTAACTGTAGTAGTATACTCATAATAAATCGTCAATTGTTTCGTTCATACGAATGACTAAATAGTTTATTAATCGAATGAGTTTTTCTATTGAAAACTTATACGATAAAATAAGTTCCAAGTCTGAATGGCTTCTTATATAAAGGGAGTCAAGCAAGTGTGTTAATAATTGTAGGCCTATTAATTGGGCAAATCCAAGGGTTGGTGGCATAGGGTGCCATGAATCTCATCGGATGAATTTGGTGGTGCGTGTGTGTTATGCAATTTGGTATCGAAGTGGGGACCAATTTTATTTTGTTCATGAAATGGACTTAAAAATATCACAATGAGGCCGACTAGAAGGGGTGGGCGACAACCAGTCGGACTCGAGAAATACGTACAAAAACTGGTGGGCAACAACAATTTTACCGTCGGGACTCGAGAAATAATCACGAGGCGGAGTCGGAGTCACGTTCACCAGTTTTGCAGCAGCAATCAGTGTTTTTTGTTGGATTGGGGCGGGTGGAAGACCAGCGATGGAGGGAGCTGTCAAATGCGTTTTTGTTGGAAAAAGGAGTAAACGTAGGGTAGGGAGGACTTATTACTATAGTCTAGGCCTCTAGGGCATAGTCCCCTGTGGGCTACTATTCGCTCAATTCTTTTTTAACAAAAGTTTTATTTGTTTTTTTTTATTTTTTTTAACAAAAGATATTATTACTCACAATATGATTTAAATTTGCTTTTGGTAAGAATCAAACATAAGACCTCTCACTTATAAATGAAGACGAATACTACTAGATCATGGTACTAAGTGGCTACTATATGCTCACTTTAACTACCAAGTTACTCTTTAATTACCGAGTTACTCTGCTCTATATGAGGACAGATTTTTCATTGTGCTCAGTGTAAAAGTTGTACACGACATATAATTCTATAATTGGAGGCATACTTAAAAAAAATTCATGATTTATATAATAACAAGTAGCTACTATCTTGTGTTATAAACACACTTAATTATCTCTCATCTACAAGCATTTTTAAATAGCAGGTAAAATATCTCCGATGCATATAAGATTTAATTGTGTCACGTAAACAGTTTTAGCGAATTTTGTTGGTAGGAGGCAAAGTAACACACAAGTTGATTTTCGACGGATATACAACTATGCGATTATGCATCTTGACGAGTATGAATAATTATCCGCAGTTATAAAACCTCATATGGTTGAAATTTGTACAATGCTTGTGTGCCAAGTTAGTGAGCATAAAAGTTTCCCTAGAATTACTTGTTGGTTCAACAAAATCTGTATACTTTATTGGGACCAAATTCAAAAAATCTGTCCACTTAAACTTGATGTTGTTCCGTGAATGTGGCTCTTTAATTTATAGACCCTCTTTCGGCAACATTTACTTGAAAACTGCACTATTCCTCGAGTGATACGGAATACAGTCAGCACTAAGTTTGGATTGTGCACTTTTCCCACTCCATGTCCGGGATTGTGTTTTCTTTTGTTTTTGTGTACCCTAATTCTTTAGGGATAGGTAAAAATTGACATACTCGGAAGCTTGTCAAATTTATGATCAAAACCTAATTTAGTTGAACAAAATTTCAAAGGAAGTAAAGAGACTTGAATTTGAGACCTCTTCCGACACTAGAAGGAGAAATATAACTATTTAGGTAAATTGATATTGTTTCTCAACTTATCCACCTAAACAGATAATTCAATTCGAATGTGAGGTTTCTATTCTTGAAAACCCCCAAATGTGATTTAAGAACTCCTACTGAAAATAGTAAATTGTGAACAATCACTATCATAGTAGATAGGTTGTGGGTTTCCATCCATGCATCCTGGGTTCGAATCTTTGTGTAGAATTATAATTTTTTTGATTTCATTGATTCACAATATTACAAATCTATACTAGTCAATTGACTTGGAGTACAAGTAGACCTAAGCCCACATATTTACAAAACCTAGCCCATTACACTAACAGCCACCGCCAAACTTGACGGTCTTGAAGTGACAAGTTTGGAACGAAAAAGTGAAAGTGTGGCTTGGAAAGGTCTTTGGTGAGAATATCCGCTAGTTGATCAATCGAAGGAATGAACTGAACTTTGTGAGTGCCCCAACTTTACATGAACAAAATGATTATCAAGCTCAATGGGCTTCGTTCGAGCATGAAACACCGGGTTAGTAGCTATGTAGTTGATACTCAAATCATCACAATACAAAAAAATAATAGTTTCGAATCTTCCCCTTATCCTTGATAATAGTAGGGTAGTGCTATTCACACACAACCTTATTAACTTTTGTCCATTGATCTTCTTCAATTCTTTTGAATCGACGACCGAAAATTAAAAGGAGTGTCTTAGAAGTAAAAATAGGTGTGTGGATACTAAATAGCACCATCCTAATAGTAAATTTTAAAATAATTAAAAATAAAAAATAAACAAAAAATAAAAATCTTATCACTTATGGAAAAAAATATTTTAGGTCCACACAACAAATTTAACACTAGCAAGTGACAACTCAACTTGTTTGTTCTATTCTCTTTCTAATCAGAGTGGATTGGACGTGCTCTGGTTTTTGTTTGTTGTCGTTACTTTGGTTACATCTCATTCCCGTCTCTTGATGTAGAACAAATGACCACATGAATTGAAGATAAAATGAAGTAAAGAAAGACAAAGGAATACAACGGGAATTTCCGAATTTGGTGCCCAGGTTCCAATTTGGGCTCATTATACCTTCCCAAAAAAAAAAAACGACGTCCTAGTTCAAACACACTGCTTTGCAATGATGAACGAGGGATTTTAGCCATTCAAAGTCATTTAGGCTTCCAAAAATGCATTTTAAGTTCTGTAATAAAAAACGAACTTTTCTTTTCCCGTCCAATTATTGTCGTTGTTTGTTCCAAAGAATCTTGACCCTTTCCAAGGCTGAGTTTGTATCATTATAAGCGTTCGCTCCCAATGTAAACTCAACATTCAACCATTAATCAAGATACCTTTAAGATTTATCTCTAAACTGGTGCTCTAAAACTTTGTTCTTCAAGAAATTACGCTTGTAATTTTTGATAGTTTCGTGTTGCTTCAGGACTAGTGTGGAATCACATGTGATTTGTCAAATAACTATACATCAACATCTAACTCTTCAAAAACCCACAAAATATTAGTCCACAATACATCTGGTGTAGCCACAATGCCATGTATCATTCAATGCAACACGTGTTTTAGCCGTTAAATTTAATCTCCTCAATTGTTTAGATCTTCTATTTCCGATCTCCATCATTCATTTCCCGTATCATTCAATACGGTGAAGTATTAGAGAAAAATCATATCCAACAACCAAGTCGAAGTAAGTAAAAAGGGAAGCCGGAATAGCAGCCTACAAGGCTCTCAAATATAGAAGCAGTAATCAGAGTGTCGAATTCCTACTAACTTAAAGATACAAAGTCTAATTTCTGGAAGGTCATATAATATAACATTCACTTTCCATTATTCAGTGGATACATTTCACTTGTTCTTGGTTCTAATCTGCTTAAACTTATTGCCATGAGTCCTGATTAATTTATATCTTCATATCATCTACGCATCGATGAAAGATCTTATATACAGTTGCTCATCTACCTTACCGGCATGTACTGTATGCTATGGAAAAGGAACACCCGAGCGGAAAACCTGAACTTGTTCACCTCAAGCGATCACTCAGCTGCACCTTCAATGTTGTTTGCTCCAGGTCTGACGATCTCCGCTGAAGTTTCCAGCATTCGAAGAATGGGACTCATTAACTTCATTTTGCACAGCACCAACATTTTCATTGGTTTCCAGGCCATTAAGCTTCCCACTGATCTCTCCACCCTACCATATGCATTACACTTCACGTTGCCAACTTCATCATCGTTCTTACTGGTACTTCTAGGATTAGAGCTTTTCGCGAGCTTGGCAGTTGCTTCCGATACAACACTTTCAGTTTCGGAACCAGTTGCTGCCACTTCTCGCTTGGTTGCATCTAAATTATCGGTTGAAGAATCCTCGGATTTGGGGCTTGGAAAAGCTTCCAAGTACAAGTGCCTTTGGCCAGAAGCTCGACTTGCATCGCGATATAACTTTGGTAGCATCTCCGTTCCATTAAGAGAATCAGCGGTTTCAACCAGCATCCCCGTTGAATCATTACTCAGTTTTAGTTCTTCAACTGTTATGACTGATGAATATGTTTGAACTTCCAGATTACCACTTTCTTCACCATGCACAGCATTTTTAGCCGCCCCGCCAACTTTAAAGTCGAGGATACCATTGGTTTTAATTTCTTTCTCGACTTCAATCTTCTCCGCATTATCTGCCTCTTCTTCCTTCACTTTTCGCAAGCTTCCAATTTCGATTTCAGTGCTTGAAGTTTGGGAGTTCTGCTTCACAGAACCGGATGCATCATCAGCCTTGTAATTTTCCTCTCTGATCTCTTCAGTGTTCATTGTATCTTCACTCCGGGATTGATCATCTAACAATTTGAGATTCTCTCCATCATCCCCCTTGTCTTCATCACTTTCTTGTTCCTCACTCTCCTCTTCCCTCTCCGTATCTTCTTCATCAATTAAATCCTCGACCCCCTCAGACTCTTCCTCGGCTCTCTCCAAATCATGTCCGTCTATTTCGTCCACTCGGGGATATAGGTCGCGCCTCCCAAGTTTTATTATTGCATTCCCGTCCTGCATCTTTCCTGATATCGTCCCAGAGCTCTCTACGTATGCTTTCTTGTCATGGGAGTGCTTGAGTTGGTAAAGCAACCAGATGCAAATGGCAAGCGACAAAGATATCTGAACGGCATGCTTCACCTTGAAGCCTTTTGACCTCTGGTTCCTACCCGGCGATTGCTTCAACATCGTTAATGTCTAAAATATGTATCAACTCTACCAATCTGTACAAAGGAAAGTAAGAACGATAAGTGCATAACCACGAAACAATCAAGAGTAAACCGAATGACACATACTTGTATCTGCAGAATCCAAGCAATACACAGGTTTTGAAAATACAATATCGTGCATGATCCGTTTAACAGCCTAGTTTCCGAGAACGGCAACGGAATTGGTTATGCATTTGCACGCAATGAGAACTTTTGCGCTAGTTAACGGTGGTACAATTAACTAAATTGTAAGATTCAGAACCATACTTTGCAAACCAAATAGTTAGCGGGTTGAAAAAAAAGGAAGCTCGAAGTGTTCTGCCGACAGGCAAAAGCAATAGTAAGAAAAGTAATCAAACTCCCCCTGCTCACAAATATAACCAAACTTCGTCGGCATGTAAAAACTATTAGTAACAGAGTTTTATTTAGTATTCAGCACACTACAGCGGAGTTAAAAGTAGAATATCGCTCGAATAAAATAAAAAGACATACTTAGCACAGTGAGGTGTAAATGCGGAAGATATCGAACCTGCAGACAGAAAAGGCAGCTGAAAACAATAAACAAGAACCAAATCTAATTCCAATTTCAAGCATGTCATGTTACCACTGAATGCAAACAGAAACAGCATCATTTATTAGAAATTGCAACAGCCCCCATTGGGAAGAAAAACAACGTACATTAGTGGGATTTCTGTGTTCACAGCAACTAAATCACACAACCCACAAGGCCAAAGTTCTCACTTGAAAGCTGAGTGGCTAAATTTGAGCAAAAATTAAAGGGTTTTGAGCATTGTCACTGGCTTCATCTTCCTTACACAGGCAGCGAGTTGTACCAATTGAAGAAATATTCCTTTGTTTTAGTTACCGGCCCTTTTCTTTTTCTATTTTTTTTTTCTGTTGAAATATGTGGTTGGAAAGGAGAGGAGGAAAAGGGGTAGTTGGGGGTTGTGCATAATGTGTTCTTCCCTATAACGCCGAGGGAAAATCCAAACTCACACACAACACATTTTCTGGTCGAGTGATAGAGGTGACATATTACACTTTTACTCAGACACAGAGAGAGACAGAGAGAGAGACACAGAGAGAGAGCGAGAGAAAGGACAAAAGCATTTAAATCAACTTTGGACTCTGTCGGGTGGCTCCCTGTATTCTCATTTTAACTCGGAGAAAGTTTTGCATGTAACATGAGGATTTGCGTGATACTTACTGAGAAAGTTTTGCATGCAACATGAGAATTTGCATGCTACGGCTATCACCAAGGTATTTTGTGTCGATAACTTAAGAATCTGAAAAAAAATCAACAAACATCTTTGTATTATTAGTATAAAATATCACCGTAGTGATGTACCAATAATATACAATACATCTCTCTCTCGGAACATAGACGCTAAGGTGGTGGAGCATTGCGCATACAATATCTCTTATGAGACTCCATTGTATTTTGATTCACCTAATCACGAGAATAACTTACATAGAACGATTACATTGCTATAGTGATATATATCTTATGCCAATGAAATAAAGACATGTATAACTTTTTATCTACATGGCAGGTGTATTTGCCATGTAAGTTGTTTATCCTAATTAAGCACGATCTTACTATGTGTGAGAGCTATCCTAAGTGCCCAATCAAGGAGTACTACGGAATACCTTCATTACAAGGGACAATAATACGTCAAATACGACATTCAAAAACACCTTCAATTGCATAAACAACTTCTTGTACATTTTCTGTCTCGCTTCTCTCAAAAGTTTGCAAACATGTTTATTCTCTTGTATTACGTGTTTAGTCGCATCATGAGAGATTATGTATTTTTGTAGACATTTGGTGACATCCAAAGTCTTTGCAAGCATATCGCTGGTAGATTTGATCAAATGCAAGTGAGCCAATTTGTTCGCGAATCGAAATGATTGCTGACTGAAAGTTACAATAATTTAAAAAAAATTAAAAACTGAATGGTGTTTGAAATATGTGTGTTATTTTCAGTTTTCCTTGTTATTTGTGGAGTCATTCGATATCTGATGTCAATATCAACTAAAGATTGGCTTTTTTAACAAATGATATTCTAATTAAAGAGATAGGGAAAAAGTGAATCTGAAACACAGTGGGTCGAAAAGAAAGACCTTAACCACCAGAAAAATCCACAACTTGCTACTAAAAAGCAATTAATTCAACCGTATTTCAAATCTTGGAGTTACTATTTTTCTTTTTCTTTTTTTGCTAAAGCCTAAGGTATCCCACACTTCGAAGGGTAGGGCTGATCCCCAATGGTGCACGAAAAAGACTACAAGCATTTCCGCTCACTCTTGACCACAATCAAATGACACACATCCTCCCAAAACTTTCAACCAAAGCCCCACTTGTTACAAATCTCGGAGAAAAGGAGCACAAGTATCCTTATAAACAAATCTTCTCACATTGCACTCTTTTATTTTAATTTAATTTTTTGTTTATTTATAGAAATTTCAATAGACAAAGGTAACTAAGATGGCAACCCGCATTTTCAGCATTCTGCTAAACTAGGAATGAGGTTACTGTTTTTTTTCATAGCCAAATCCCACACACACTCCAAATGGTAGGATTAAGGAGTAGGATTAATCCCGAGTGGGGCCCGAAAAGGCTCCTGACCACAATCGACGTCTTTCCAAAGTTCTTGTTTTTGGCAGTTTCGTTTTGCGAACCTAAGACCGAAGAACATACCTGACTTGGAATTCTACCGCATTTTCACCGAACCACTTGCCTGGTTCAAAGGCAAATGCCGAGAAAGTTACCATATATTCTTCCTATGAAATGAAATGAAATGTCGTATATACAAACAATTAACGAAGCTTCTGGCCCTTTTCCTAGCAACTTGCCTTATCCCTCGGAGCGTCCATTACATTCCTTTTTCATACTCTTCTATAGTTCTTCGACGGAATGAGAAACATATTAAAAAGGAACAGGAAGGCAATACACTTAGCCAAAAGGAACATAAAGCCAAACTCCTCAAAGACAGCAACCTAACAAGCTAACTAGTCTTGCGACCGAAAACAAACAAACTAGTCTATATAGTTAGGAGGCATATTTGAACTTCGAAGATAAGCGCAAAGCGCAAAGGACGAGAAATGAAGGGATCATGCTAATCGAAAACAATTATACTGATATTTTTACGAGTTTAACTCTGCTTGATCAAAACTTCAACTCAAGAGGGGCAAAATTTAGAAAAAGAGCAGACCAAGAGAGAAACTAATATTCCAAAATATTTGGGTCCAAGAAGTAGTGTCGGTGAGCAACATAGGCAACGTTACAGAGCAGATCGCCAATGTAACTCAGATATCTGGGTGATTTGAATGATTATCGATTCAGTTATCTTAAACAAAAACCAATTGTAAAACTCAAATCAAGTCACTTACAGCCTAAATAACTGTTTCGTGGAGTGACAGCGGCAGTAGATAGTTTTCAAATGCTTCAAATAACACACTGGCAGTAACTATCTTGCTTCTGCAAAGCACAAAACTTGATCTTGGCCGTTGAGCAGATGCGGCTTGAAAATCTAACAGTAGCAACCCAAGTTGTCAAGTAAATAATCAAAATAGTAGCGAAAATAAAGGTAAGGAACATAGGGTGCATCGAAAGTATAAAACCATCCATATGAAAATAAATCATTGAAAATCAGAAAAGACGTATACTTGCACAAGTACCTTAAATTCGCAACAGGTCATATCCTAACTGGTATAGGATTTATAGACCACAAAAACATAAGGAGTTTCGCTGCAGATACTTCTCTTAACTCTCTTCATCTACAAGAATGGTTGATTCATTTCCAATCCCAAGGTCCGTCAAAGTTGCCATTTCATCATCAAGTAACAATGGCAGAGGAGAACCCTGACAGTTTAGGTAAAAAAAATATTTACTGCAGTGGAAGTAGCAACTGGTACATGCATATTACTTTATACCGAGGGTAATTTAAAGTTTCTTTCTCTTTTGGTTCTAAATATGTTTGAGTGTTTCATTATTGTTAGCGATAAATGTCTCTTTCTCAAACAGAGAAGAATGTTCAAGAGTTTGACAATTTTTCTCTCTATCAAAACAGTCTGATGATATACTATTCTCTGCAAAGGAACTTATCGATCTTGTATAAATCAATAATGACAGAAGATATATTGTGTAATAAGGAGGGCAAACCTTTTCTTCAAGAAACAATTTCAGCTTGATAGACTTCAGCTTGAAAAAGCTTTCACAAAGAACTTTTAACTTTCCAACCTAAAAAAAATGTAGAGTTTCAAGGATACATCCAACAAGACAGGTAATTTCGAGAGAGAGAGAGAGAGAGAGAGAGAGCGAGAGCGAGAGAGAGAGAGTGTGAGAGCGAGAGAGAGTGTGTATGTGGGACTATAACTGTTGTGGCGCCTGGCAGCTTCTTCACCAATGATGGTTTCTCACCAATAGATGCTCCCACACACTTGAGAGTAATAGCTGCATAAATTTGTAAATTGGTTTGAATATCATGATTGCTAGTCCATGAAAGAAGCTAAAAAAAAAGTTTTAAAGTTCCTACACAGGAGTCCTGAAGACATCTTCTGAGGGCCTGCTGTTCCAACCAGTGGCTTTTCATCCTCAATTCCATGAAAAACCTTAAGCTCCGCAAACCTGTAACAAAGCATAGGTTTATGAGAAGCGAAGGACATAACTATTGATTCAAATATCAAGGAATAAGCATTCTTGGTGGTAAAGTTGGCATTAACGTCCCAAACCCAAGGCACTTGAATGCACGTATTCAAGGGGGCAGATGAATATCTGATTGAAAGAGAGATTAGAAAGCAGAGAGATTGGAAAGCAAAGAAATTGGAGAGATTGGGAATATTGTATTCGCATCATTCAATTGAATCTGTACAATGAGTGTATATATAGTTAAATACAAGAGACCAAATGATGCTGACTCATCATCAAAACAGTTGTAGCAAACTATCCAAAAATCATAGCAACGTTACAGTATACAGGAAAACTTAACTCCTAAGTACTAGTCTGATGTGGTCTGTGTATAGTAGGGTTTGATGCTCCTGCATCACTTCTATCATGACTTGTAGGCTGAATAGTAGTTCTACTATCATATCTAACAACAGTTTAGGACAGGTAAATTTTTATGGTTGCCCCGGCTCTTACGGGATCCCTCAACAACTGTGTTTAAACATGCAAAAGTATGTCATATGCTTAAGCGATTAAAGTACACCCGGTCAATTAAGAAGTTTGGATAATCAATGGAGTTTGAATTCACAATATCAAGAGACATCCGAAACCAGTCAGTTATAGTAATCTGATACACAAACTCACAATGCAAGCAACAATGCTCTTGCACAAGAAGTAATATGAGTCCACAACATAAACTGATATAGCCATTTTTCATGCGACAATGCTCTTGCACAAGAAGTACAGGATCTCAGGAACAAGTCAACATAGAACAGAACAAATACTTAGGACGCCACTCATGATCTTTTTTTTCTTTTAAAACAGAATGAATAAAAGACTTTAAAAGAGAACAAGATACCTGGGATGAAGCCACTGGATATCTTTGGTATTTCCTTGCATTTTTGACATAACTAATCGAACATACCTGCACTCCAAAATAATTACAGTTTAAAGAAAAGTAATTCATGTATGAATAAATTGCTTTGCACATAGCTTACTTGGGTCCATTGATAACTAAATCATCTATTCCACAATCACCATCAAGACATCATAATTTTTTGAACCAGGATTTTAGGGAATGCTACCTTCCAATAACAACTTACTGTACTCCTCATACTATTGTAATTTTGTAACTGTAAGTTATGCAGTTTATGATCCCTTATCAGTTATCACCAATGTGTGCATAGTACAATCGCAACTATATTAAGTTACTGACTGATTTAGTCAACTTTAAAACAACAAAAGTAATCCATGCCTTTATGGCGAAGATAAATATTCAGTCCGAGGCTCTCAGAAAGTTATGAATCACTGAATACAATAAATAGAACTGACATGCAGAGAGCCTGAACAGGTCCTGACGGCTAAAGAAGCAATCTCCTATCATGAATATGCAGGACTACAGAAACCTACGGTTCTACATGAAAGTGTGCATTACTGGTGGAACAAAAGCTGAAGGTGACATGAGAAGAATGAGACATACCGAATCTCTGACTCTTTTCTTTCACGAGGACTAACCTGAAAGATATGTTACACAATCATATCAGATTATTGTATATGCGAAGAAGAAAATCTGCAGCACCACTTTAAGGTTTACCTCACTCCCATTCAACATTTCAACTTTAGCTAAACGGGCGACCAAAACAAATCTTGGGATACCACCTTGTCCAGGATCGGCCACTGGATTGTCAGAGAGCCTGATATCCTTTGGAAACAGAAAAATAAGCAAACCAGAAAATATGATGAGATAGGAAAGTAGTCAAATTACCCATAACTTAGATTTGTGCGAATTATCTTATGTCAAAGATCAAGAGGAGAAGCAGATTGATTTTACTAACACAAACTCCAATAAAAGAAAATCCAGTAATTGATATGAACTAAAAAGTTGCCCATGTTGAAATACGTGCGCATCTAGGAGTCATATCTCTCCCGTGTCTCCCCTTTGTTAAGTGTGAGGTTGTGAGTTCAACTCCTAAAAGAATAGGTAGTTGAACCCAGCCTAAAGGGAGTATGTTAAGTTGTTCCTATTATTTTTAGTGAAAAATACAACTTTTCTCTTTGGTAGTAAACTTCAAATATTAGGCTCAAGTGGCGTGTGAGGAGAAAGCGAAGAAACAATCCCAGTATGGCAGAGTGCAGAAAGCTATTTCCTTTATTTCTCCCTCAGCCTGGTGTAGACTGACCTTGAGTATAAACTAAATACCAATCAAAAGAACTCAATATCTGTACATGAAAATTGAAAGACTTTGGAGGATACAGAATGGTAATGTAGCTAGAGGACATGGAATAAGTAGTAATGCATGTATAATCTACCGTGGCACATTTTAATTCAATATGGTGAGCACATGCAGGAGCAGTTTCAATTTATATTGCAGAAAATGTGCAGCATGCATCTCTCTGAAAGTCACCATGTCTAATAACGCAAATGAAGATTGTTCTCATACAAAATCTTACCACTAGTTGGGGGAAAGAGTTTAGCGAGTCAACAGAAGCAAGATCCTCAATGTTGTTGCCTCCTGGAGCATATAATGAATCAGCAATAAATCACTACATGAAGGTAGCATGAGTGCTGATAGAAAAGTTATGATAAGTTACCAAGAAGAAGGCAACGCAAATTTTGAAATGGCTTATGGTTTTTCTCGGGTGATTCACAACCATGTAGCAGTTCATGCATCATGCCATCATCAGGATAAAAGACTCGGTTCAAATTGTTATTGCTCAAATGAAGCTGCTCCAAGCTGGATGAAGAAACCACTTTGTGAAAATTGTAAAGAAAATATGGCAACATCAGAACTGAGGAACATTTTGCCCTTGTAGATCTTTTTCTACTTGAAGCTCTATATTCCTCTAGTCTACCAATCAATATAGGTAGCATCGTGTGTGTGTGTGTATATATATACGTGGGTTAGCATCCAGGGACACACGCTTTTGATACACTTTTTGACACACGTTTTTGTGGGGCCCACTTAATAATGTATTTCAACGATCCAACCGTCTATCTTTTATGTCTTACCTCAAAGATCATGTCTACTAAAAATACCAAAATTCGAAATCTTATGACCGTTGGATTAAATTCAGCGTCTTTGCAGAACCGTACTCGTCTATTTTATTCACTACAAATGAATGTCTTAGTAGTTTTGGATTTTGTCTAATTTTTTGCAAGGATGATCTATGAACGATGTACTAAATTATAGACGGTTCGGATCATTGAAATACATTACCAAGTAAGCCCTACAAAATGTGTGTCAAAAGCATGTCTCCCCAAATCCTAACACCCCCCCCCCCCGCCCAAAACACAAAACAAAACACACACACATATTCTTTCAGAGGATAATAACCTGAATTAGAATATTTACATATCCAGCCAACAGGTGGGAGATAGAGGTTTAATGCTTTCTTGGCAGCCTCTATACTACACCCAAACCACTTTTTAAGGACTGTACCCGCTAAACTACCAAAAGATGACTTTTCCCATTATGATGTGGAGCGGGTAACTAGCCCAGCTAACCACAAAGAAGCTCATGCATAAACTTTTACTAAAAGGGGATCCTTGAAAAGATGTCAATCACAAAGCCAATACATCCTAAAACCTACCTTAAGTTCTATAATCTTCATTTGTCAGAACCAGGACCAACCTAAGATTCATTCCCAGCCCCAATCTCCCCGATTTTAGTATAATTACTGTTGAGGAAGAAACAAGAAATTCTTACTAACCATTTTAGATGGGAAAGTTTCAAGATTTCGTTCCAATCAGCTATACAGTTGTCTTCCAGATTCAGAAGCCGCAAGTGATCAAATCCCTGAACTGCATAAGATGATGCGGGCTGGCAGATAAAGGAGTCCAAAAGCAGAGTAATACAGTCAAAATGCATTGAGTTGTTTGAAATTTAAATAAACATAGTAATATAAAATATATATGCAATTAAGGAGAAAAACTCTTGTAAAAGAAAAAAGTTTGAAACCCCTAAATTTTTTCATTAAGAAGAAACAAAATGAATTACTGGCTTGAGATGAACCTACCATGGCATCTTTTCCTTTCCTCTTTACAGATTTACCCACTCATTCATAACTTACCATTCTATTTGATAAAGATATAACAAGTATTTTATGCCCGATTCGGATTTTGCAAAGCCTGACTGAGCTTGTAATGTATTCAAACGTTTTTTTACATTTTTGTTTTCTTTTCAACTTTTACATTCTGAAAATAGCAGTGTCACTCACAGCATACACTATTCTCACTAGCTGATACTCAGTGAGTCAGTATACATACATACATCCTTGCATCTATACATTTTATATATAATATAATATAGGGTGAAGTGCCGATTTAGTCCTTGAATTATTACCTCAGTGAAAATTAGGTCCCTGAATTATTTTTTCGGTAAATTAAGTCCCTAAATTCATTAAAAATTGCTAATTTCATCCCTATTATTATATTCAAAGCTATTTTGTCCAATTTTTCTTCAACTTAAGTCACTTGACAAACTTTAGAGTGTAATACCGTCATTTTCTCGCCTATAAACCCTTCACATTTCATATAGGTTGTGAATCTAACATCTAATTTATCCTCTAAAGTTAACTTACACTATTTCTTATGAAAAACTACCAATTTACCTTCCAAAGTTAACTCCATACACTATTTCTTTACGGAAAACTATCAATCTACCTTCTAATGTGTATCACATGCAAGTAACGTGACTTAAATTGACAGAAAATTGAATATTGTAGCTTTGAATATAATATTAGGGATGTAATTGGCAGATTTTTATAATTCAAGGACTAATTTTTCTGAAAAAATAGTTTAGGGACCTAATTTTCACTGAGGTGATAATTCAAGGACTAAATTAGCAATTCACCCTATAATATATATATATATATATATATATATATATATTATACATATATATATTTCAAAAAATCACCTGTATGTGATTTTTCCTCTATACATAGTTACATACATATCTATGTATATATATAACATAATTATAACGCTCATAAAGGATATGACATATAATATATATATATATATATAACATATATATATATATATATATATATATATATATATATATATATATATATTATACATATATATTTCAAAAAATCACCTGTAGGTGATATTTCCTCTATACATAGTTACATACATATCTATATCTATATATATTATAATGCTCGTAAAGGATATGGCAACAATATAAAATGCATGTATAGTAACTTTTCTTTTTGTCGTTTTAGATCAAGCTATTAAATGAACATAAAACAAGCATCAAGAGTTCAGATGGCGTACCTCTATTTTGCTTATTTTATTCCCCATAAGATGTAGTTCTTCAATTTCTGGCAAAGAATGTTTAAGTATTTCAACCTGTGACATTGAACAGAAAATATGTAGCTATTGATATAGAAAAGCAAGTAGTAAAAATAAAAAACAATAAGAGAAGGAATGGTAAAAGGAGAAATAAACTCAAATAGGCACCTGGGTCCAGTTTATGCCAATGTTATTTAACACTAAAATGCGAATACATTTTAAATGTGGCAACCCAACAATATCTTGTGCCATTGAATTGTAAGATAAATTGAGGGCAAAAAGATCTGGCAACTGTTCACAGATTTTGCTAACATCCTGCAAGCAAAGATTAACTCAAATACAGTAGGTTAGCCCCGGGCAAATTAAGAAACAAATCTGTTAAAGAAAATACATGCATGCAAACATGTACACTAGGAAAGTAGACTGGAAAAGCGTACTAACAACCACGCACGTGATCCAACAACAAATTGGCTGATTATCGAAAGAACTTAATAACAAGTCACTCAAATCAGTATAATTGCATTAAATATATCTGTAAACAAACATGTTGTATCCTCTTTTCAAAAGAATGTGCTTGCACACCAGAACTGATTTCCATTAAGGGGTAAAAGAAAACTGGATTTGCATGATATTTTGCATATACCTTCCAATCTGAAATTAGATTTCCAGTCAAGTCAAGCTCCTTCAAATCTGCAATAAAAGCATAAACATCTTTCCAATAAGTCTACATCTGTCGACGCACCCGCACAGACAAGTATGCAGTCTGATTGTTTATTAGATTCTATTAAGAAAGAACTACTTAAGAAGATGGGACAAGGCTGGAACAAGAAACATATGGCAAATGGTAATATGTGCGTGTGTATGGAATATTTTTAGGGAGGAAATAAATGCAAACCATCCGATCACAAGCCAATTTTAGAGAACCACTCATAAATCATGAAATAAATTGGGACAAGGGTGGAACTGGAATAACCGGAAATGATGTATTTAGTTGTGGTGACCCTAAACACATAGGACTATTTCAAATCGAAAAACTAAAGCATATATTTTTGTGGAGGTCATATCTCAACCAAAAACAAACTTCCATTTGATTTCATAAGTAATTGGTCAACCAGTTAAGCCTACAGTTTTGGGCTCCAAGGCTCCACAACTAATGAATTCGGATAAAGTATAGTTCTCACGGGATTGAATCGTTAGGTTCATAGTGGAGACAACTAAAACTTACTTGGAACATTAGTACGAATATCACACGGGTCTCCAGGAGAGCTAACACCCAGAAAAGATACAGATGCACTCGTCAACTCCTCTAATCGACTTAGCTTGTCTTGAATTTTGTCTTTTCCAACAAGTTGAACATTGACACGCTTGTTGCTCGATGAAAGGACATACATTTCATCTACAACATAACAAGGAACAAAATAATCAGCGGAGTTTCGAAACAGTTTCTGTGAATGCTACCCATTTCGAGCAAACGGCACATATCAAACTTAATCTCGCTACCTATCATATCCGCTAAAAATTCGTACTTGCAAAAATTGAGGAATGCTATACGAGTTAACATATCGACTAACAATGTAGTATCATTTCCAGAATCTTGTAACATTTGCCGCTGTTTTCGGAGCAACGGAACGAGTGAGAAACGAAACTGATGAAACAGAGACATACCCTCTTCTTCTTGAGTGGTGTCACCTCGGTATCTGAGCAGGATAGCTTGCAGCAACGTAATGCCAGAGCTGAGATTCTGGGAGCGAACAAAGGACCCGGATCGTTCGAAAGTTGCCTCGAAGTAACGAACCCCGTTGATGGAGCCATCGTGCTTGCCCTCTCCGCTGTCCCAATCGACTCCGACCCATGTGCCCGAATACCCTTGTACGGGCCCCAAGTACCTGACCGTCCCAATTCGACGGGGATCGCCCGCTGAGTGGACTCGCTGCCCGAGTCTGAAATCGGGCATTTTCTTGGCTATTATTTTGCAATTGGGTTGTGTTTGTAGTCGATCTCGATTTCAATTTTGCTACTTGTCTGTCAATGGCTATTCGCTGTTTGGGTTCTAGGAAAGTGAGGAAAAGTGAGGAAAAGTGAGGGAAAGTTGAAAATCAGGTCCTCGACTACCAAACCAAAGAATTGTTATTAGGCAGTTCAAAATTTCATTTGACACTCCTCGTAAATATATTTTTATTTCTAAATATAGAAAATTTGGAATACTAAATGAGATTTTTGGAGTGTCAATAATAATTCACATTTTTATAATCTTATTAAGTAATCAAAATACGACTACATAGCCTCTTTGAGTCTTTCCTGCCTCCGGAAGAAATACGACTACATAACGTAAAAGGTTACATTGTAAATGACTTCTTTTGATGAACAAATACAAGCACTACTGTCTATAATGAAAACTAAAACAAAACCTAAATCTTTAACGGGTAAGAAACTTTTATATCATTGGTCCACAAGAAAACCTTAAATACTAATAAATTAAATAACTAATTTCCAACAACCTCATGGTCAAACTCATGGCGACACGTCATGAGTTTGCCTACAAACAGATGCGGATGCAAGCTCCATTAGGCGGACACAACAAAACAAGCGAGCTAGCAAGTAAACGAGCGAGTGAGCAATTCATGCGAGTAAACAAGCGATCAATTCCAACAAACAGGCAAGAAGATTCCAAAAATAGGCACTCCAACTTATAATCAGGTACACAACGTCACTCGAACGGCCACCGGTCTAAGCACTCGAGTGATCGTCTTGGTAGGCAACAACAATAGACATTCTAATAAAAGAGTGTAGGGTTTAACCAAACAATGTAGACATAGTCCATTAGTAGGCCCATGTGGACCTCAGTCATAACCAATCAAATGTCTTATTTCCCTCATTTTTCTTTCCTTTATCCTTCGTTTTTGGGACGGACTTCAATCACGGAAACAACCTTACATTCTTTCCTCTTTTTTTCTGTTTCCTTCTAGGCGAACGAGTGCAACAATTGTAAGACCAATAACATACGAACAAGAATTTCAAAACTAGCAGAATTAGCAGAACTAAGGCGATTCGATTCTCGATTATGAGGGACATCAGAGATGACGGCTACGGATCTGGGTGCGGGTGTAAGTGGTTTTGATCCGGGTCTGATTCATGTTGCAGCGACGTGTAGGTCAGAATCAGTGGCAATGGTCCAAGGTCAAGACGAACTTAATCCGAGTTTGTGGTTCTCTAGTTTAGGCTTCGTCAAAACTGGTGGCAGGTCGTGGTCGAACAGCAGTGGTGGATGGTTAAGTTGAGTTAGCCAAATGCGGGAGAGAATGTGGTGTTTGTGGGAGGCAAGGTGGTTCTGCCAGACGTGAGATGGTGGTGGATTCCAAGGACAGGAACAGCAGTGAGTGACGAGACGAGGCAGCAGGCAGGTAGGTGGGTCGAATTTGGGTTCAATGGGACTTCGGCGGCTCGGTGCAACAAAGCTTCAGTTTTTTTTTTCTTTCAAACTACAAAACCCTAACCTAAATGACAATGACAAAACAAACCATTACGAAGAAGATAATGTGATAAGAAAAACAAACTAGCTACCATGAACAGATTCAACCCCCAAATGATCAAACCTGCTTTGATATCAAGTT
This sequence comes from Cotoneaster glaucophyllus, assembly GCA_036320875.1. Lineage (NCBI taxonomy): Eukaryota > Viridiplantae > Streptophyta > Magnoliopsida > Rosales > Rosaceae > Cotoneaster > Cotoneaster glaucophyllus. Next base: position 43,814,422 of record CM070073.1, read on the forward strand.
TAATATCAAAGTGCACCATTAACAAAAGAACAAACTAAGTATACACTAACATAATTTTGTTAAGTGAACGAAAGATTGTCATGACGACTACATAACCCGAGTGGCTACATCTTCTTTTCATGAACAAATACAAGCACTAGGGGTGGGTTCGGTTCAAATCGGTTCGGTTTTTTGCCAAAACCGAAACCGAACCGAATTTCGGTTCGGTTCGGTTCATTTTTTTTTCGGTTCGGTTTTTTCCGGTTCGGTTTCGGTTTTTTTTTTTTTTTTTTTTTTCAAAACTATAGTTTAATAAAATTAAAATACTAGGAGTTGTATTCTCACCACTATGAAAAGAAAGGAACAATCGGATATTCAACAACACTAGGAGTTGTATTCTCACCACTGTTAAGCTGAAGCTTTGAGGCTTTGCCATCTGGATTCTGGTGCGCGTCTCTCTCTCTACATTATCAAAGGTAAAACCTTAATTATTACTATTATTATATGTTAAGATGATGGATTTTTCTGCAAATGTGAAATGTCCCAGCAAATGGAAACCCCCCTCATTTGAAGTACAGGTCAGAGAAGATAAAGAGACTCCATCCAGTAGATTCGGAGGGCTTTTGCACCTTCACAAAGGACATTATATTAAATAGTTTTGAGTTTTATTGTACCAATTAATTAGTGGTGGTGTTTAACTTTTAATAATTGACTCAGGTGCTAGTGCTATATCAGGTTTATGTGCTGCAGCATGCGAATCAGCGTTTCGAAATGTTAGCTCCCTGGATTCCGCACTTAAAATTCTAAAATCAAGAGGACCCCTTGCATTGTGTACTGGGATTCCTTCTTCTTTTGTCATTTCTAATTTTAGCAACACATTAGGCTTACAAATTGGGTTTAAAAAATAATACCCAAAACAAATAATTAAATAAATAAAATTAAAAAAATATTAATTTAATTAATTCGGTTCGGTTCGGTTCGGTTCGGTTTCTAGACCACCAAAACCAAACCGAACCAAAAGAATTCGGTTCGGTTCGGTTTTTTCAATTCGGTTCGGTTTTTTTGTTCGGTTCGGTTTTTTCGGTTTCGGTTCGGTTCGGTTTTCGGTTTTTTTCGGTTTTCGGTTTTTTGAACCCACCCCTAACAAGCACTGCTATATATAGTGAAAACTAAAGCAAAACCATAATCTTTAACGGGCAAGAAACTCTATCCTTGGCCCACAAGAAAACCTTAAATAATAATAAAATATATAACTAATTTCCAACACGAAACACTCTATTCTGCCTTTTGTTTATTGGAAATGTTTAGAACAATTTGACTGAAAAGAACTTTCACAGAAGATACAACACAAGTAAAGATTTCTCTTTGCTGATACAACAAAAGAAAAGACTTGAAACATAGAAAACCAATGGCTGAATTGTAGCAAAGTTTATTTATTTATACCACGAGTTTAGTTTTCGTCCCTGAACTTTAGTAATAGTTTACCTCGTTCTTGAATTATGCCATTTGTTACTGTTTGGGCCCAAAATGACATTGGGCCGAGCTCGGATTATCCTCGGCCCAGGACCTGCGCGAAGGTAGTGGGTCGGCGTTATGGGCCACGGATTAGAAGGAATCCTATCTGAATTAGGAGGAACAGATAAGCTGATAGAGGCCGAGACCCATTAGGAGAAAGAGTCCTGAGAAGAAATGAATCGAACTCGCGATGGGAGTCAGATTCAGAGTCCTAGTCGGATTGGGGTCAGTCAAGATAGGATTGGATTGGTATCGGCCGAAGTAGAGTTGGATTAGGACTAGGAATTCTATCTAAGGACGATTCAGAGTGTTTGCACTACTATAAATAGGGAGAGGGAGCATAACATTAAGCCTCTCCAACTCAACACACAAAACTGCCCTGTGCAAACTCTCTCAACCTTTTGAGATTTTTATTTTCTTGTTCGCCGACACATCTTCAGTTTGGATAAACAGCACTGTGAAGGCAACCGGTGATATCTTCTGTTTGGATAAACAGCACTATCGCCGTAGAACCAGTCGATCACGAAGCACCTTCAGTTTGGATAAACAGCACTGCATCGAGGCCGGTTGGTTATCTATCCAAGTCTCGGTCGAGAAGGATTTTCGAATCCTTATTGGCAGAGGTTATCTCACCAGCCTTCTCGGCGAAGTGAGGTATTACGAATTACCTAGCTCGGCACATCGAACGCCGAGTTGTTTTATGATTGGATACTCGCAGGTTGGTTTCAGAGTTCGGCATTTAGACGGCCGAACCACTTTCACAGTCAAGACCTACATCAGTTTCGAGTACCTATGCCCTTATACGTTGGTGTCGATTCGGCGCGCTTATACCTTCACGAATATAATCACTGTGACCGAATCCGGGGCCGACGAGTCGTGAACTTCGCAAGACTAGTAGCCTTGTCTTCAGGCTCTAGAACCCAAGGGCCGAGGCGCGTTCCTTCCTCGGCCATGATCGCGAGATTTAGAAGTCAGCCGCACATACAACGCAACATCAACATTTTACTCACCGGCCGAGTTCGGCCGTCGAGTTGGCACGCCCCGCATTCAACCGAATGACGTAGTTAGCTCATAGATTATTCGGCCTGCACGCCACGTAAGCTTGGTAGTTTTCAGGGTCAACATTTCGGCACGCCCAGTGGGACTAAATGCTAAACCTTCGAAGTTCATGACCATTGAAACACGGTCAGTAACAAAGAAATTAACCATGGGAAAATCGGTCGCTAACCACTCAAGTTAGAACCCTGGAGCCGAAGGTTCATTACGGACACAGCCCTCTGCCGCCGGAACACCTGAGGCATCGAAAGGGACACAACCTGAAAGAGAGACGAGCGTTGGCGAACTGCCTCGAGACCCCCTGCAAAGATAACAAAGGAAGCCGTGATTGAAGGCTTAGTGGAGGACTGTGATGAAGACGGTAGTGAGGGGTCCGACCCACCAACCAGATCATTTTTTCGACGAAGGCTCGAGGAACAGTCTCGGCAATTCGAACACACGTTCAGTCAAGGAATAAGAGGGATACTCGAGGAAATACATAGTCAAAACGCCATGCACACGAGATTGCTCGAAGCCGTGGTTAACAATACACAGCATATGGGCTATTCTGATCATTTTAAACAACCTATGCTAAAAAGTAATTTCACATCAGTATCACCGACCGAGGCAGGACCTGCTCGGCTCAAAATGGTCGAGCTAGATAAAAGGGGTGGATCAACCAGTCGGACAGATGATTTTGATTCAAGAATGGAAACGTCTGTAGATGTGGTCGAAGTTCAGAGAATGATTGATTCGGCTCTAAAGAAAGGGCCGAAGTTCCCAAAATTCATCCACCCATATCCAGCTTATGTGGAGAAGTTCGAATATCCTAAAGGCTTTAAAATCCCAGATTTCAGCCTTTTTGCTGGAGAATCATCTCTATCCTCCTTAGAGCATGTCGCCCGTTTCACTGCACAGTGTGGAGACGTCAGTAATGACCTCTATAAGTTGCGACTGTTTAACTTCTCACTCACGGGTTCGGCATTCGCGTGGTACATTAACCTCCCACCCAATTCCATTCAAAGTTGGGAAGAATTGGTCGAGAAGTTTCACGAGCAGTTCTATCGGCCGGGGATGGAAATGTCAGTCTCTTCGTTGGCCCGAATGGCACAAGACTCCGACGAATCGCAGATGGATTATCTTACGAGATTTAAATCGGTCAGGAACTGGTGCCGAGTACCCCTACCAGAAGTCGAGTTTGTTCGACTTGCGTTGAACGGTTTGGATGTGGAATATAAGAAGAAATTCTTGGGGGCAAACTTCCGCGACATGTACGAATTGGCTCAGCATGTCGAGCAATACGATCATCTGCTCCGCGAAGAGAAAATCTCGAAAGCCCCATCCCGTGGGACCATCTATAAAAATACCACGGTCAGTTACTCATCGGCAGAATCTGAAGAGTACGCCAACATCGATGCAGCCGAGATAGTGATTGACAAACCATATATATGCAAGGCGTTGACCCACATCAATCCTAAGGATGTCAAAGCTCAGCCAATATCTGAAGAAAACGCCGTCAAAACGACAAAAGTATATACTTTTGATATTACTAAGGCCGACGCTATCTTCGATCAATTGCTACTCGCCAAGATTATAAAACTTCGGCCGGGACACAACATTCCCAAGGCCGAAGAGCTGAAAGGGCGGATATATTGCAAGTATCATGATTCGAGCAAACACACAACAAACAATTGTGTTGTGTTTCGAGATACCATTCAGAGGTGGATCGACGATGGAAAACTTAAGTTTCCAGAAAAGAGAATGAGAGTTGACACTGACCCTTTCCCTACAACGACGGTGGGTATGGTCGATGCTCATTTACCTCGAGACAAAGGAAAAGGAAAGAACGAAATCGTCTCGGCACGACATATCCCAAGAAAGGGGACCAAACCACGGCTTCAGGTCGATTTGTTCGCGAATTCCCCACCTCGAGATTAGATCGGACCAGCCATCGTTGAACCTATGTCAAATTCAAAGGTCGAGATCGTCCCAGCTCGGCACTTCTTAACAAAAGGCGGCCAACCTAGACTCAAGATCGTTCTGTTCTCGAATTCACCACCTCGAGATTCGGCCAGACCGGCCATCGTCGAATCTATGTCAAGTTCTGGCGTCGAAGAAGCTATTGAATCTGCAGCCATGTGCACACAGTGCAAAACAGATGTCTCGATTAAACCAAGAGCACGGCGACAGGAAACAGAAGTGCCACGTGTGCGCTCAGTCACGACGACAGTCCAGAAAATGCCCGGCTCGAGTCCGCGCAATACCGTTTTCAACAGGCTCGGCCCACAAGAGGTTAAGCCATCTTCGGCCCGCAACTCTAGCGGCTCGAGTTCTTTCGCAAGTCGAAGAACCTTCAAACCTCAAGACCAACGATGGTATACTTATCACTCGCCTAAGGGTGTGTACACCGCGTTATCCAAGTCACAGAAGCGCCGACGCCAAAGAATTGATTGCCTGGCCTGCCGGCAAGCAGCACAAGAGACTTCGGCTACTTCGGGCCACAAATGGCAACCGAAAGAGAAAGTTGGTGATAACAATACTTGGCAAACCCCAGCAATTATGAGAGAGTTGGTACAAGGTAAACAGTCAGTTGATCATGCCCTCGAAACCACGTTTGAGGAGGCCGAGAAGCGAATTAAACTTCTTATTCGGCCTGGAGAAGTGAAGGCACGACTTGAACATTTTAAGAAGGAGGCCGAAGATAAACATCCTCCATTGCCTGTGGAAGAACCGTTGATCAAAGTTCGGCGAAATCTACATCCACCATTCCTCGGAGAAGCCTTACAGTACATGCGAGAGTTTCATAAAACTCATTTGGCCAATGATTGATATGGTCTGCCGAAAGCATGTCAAGACACGATCGACCTTGTTCTAACCTGCCCAGATGCCGAACGAATTATCCAAAAGAATTCTGATCTCGGGTTGAAAGCTAGGTTCCAACACATACGCGAGGCCCGAGTTCTCGGCTTCAGTGTCGATCCATATACGGACGTCGACCCAGGTGAGCTCCATTTTTCCCTAGAAGATCTCGAGTACTTGTGATACCATTTTGAGGTATTTTCGGCCGTCTCCCTCTTCGACCTTACGGCCGATGAAATACGCCGTGTCGAACGCTTGGACGCCTACCTGGACATCAGAAATGCCTGAATAACATACCAAGAATAAACCCAGGTCACGGCGCAAGTCCCAGACCCGGCGCTAGTATCAAGAAACCCAAGGGACATGGAAGCAAGCCAGGAAGAAAACCTTGGGGATGAAGAGGAGAACCTTGGGAATGAAGAGGAGAACCTCGGGGATGAAGAAAACCTTGGGGACGAGGAAGAAATTCCGGAGGACGAGACTCCAGAAGAAGAGGAACTGACAAAGGAGGGAAACCCCAATTCGATGGGCCCTTCAATCCTCGACAACATGGAAATTAGCATAGTCCATGTCTTGTCTGCCGATTTTCAGTCGACCACGTCCCAGCTAAGTTTCCTAGACGGCGATGTAGTAGCCGAAGAATCTACCCAAGTCGACCTTGTTTCTCTCACTGACCTCGAGCCAACGACTAAGGATGATGATCTCAAGGCAGCTTTGGCCGAACTGTTTCCTCGTTCTTCGGCCGCCAATCTTCGCCACCTCAAACCTCTATACATCACAGCTCACATCGAAGGATACCGAGTCTCAAAAATCTTCGTCGACTGTGGAGCCACTGTCAATATAATGCCTGTATTCATCATGATGGCCTTACACCGTTTCAACGACGAACTTATCCCATCAGGCATTACCATGAGCAGCTTCGTCGGGGATAAGTCTCAAACCAAAGGAGTGTTGCCGTTAGAAGTAAGCATCGCTGGTCGCAACCACATGACAGCTTTCTTCATAGTTGATTCGAAGACCGAGTACAATGCGCTGCTCAGTCGAGATTGGATTCACCAAACAAGCTGTATTCGCTCTTCGTTATATCGAGTCCTCGTCTTTTGGGATGGGAAATCCATCATCGTACACCCGGCCGACCATCAACCTTTTGAAGCCAACATGGTCCAAGCACGGTATTACGACGACCACGTTGGTTATATTACTTTACAGGGACTCAATGACGAAGGACGACCGACTCGTATTTCCGTTCAGAAAATCGTCGAGTTTGCGCCGAAACTGTCTATCAGGATTCGGCGAGACTCGGACTGGCTAACTTTATCGTCGATCCTGATGTCTGACACCAGTCAAACCCGACGCCGAGCCGCTGTTTCATCGATTATGGAAAGACTGCTGGCTCATTGGCATATCATATCCAAACAGTCTCATTCGGGTATTAATCTTGTGGAATTCCTGGCCGAGGACGATAGCAGTCCCATGCTCTCTTTTGATAATATTTCGGCCGCTCCGGTCGACCTTGAAGACACACGGCCTCAGGTTAAGGATCCATTGGAGGAGGTGAATGTTGGAACGGCCGAGGATCCTAGGCCATTATTTATTAGTGCTCTGCTTCCCCAATCTATGAAAAAGAAGCTTTGCAAGCTACTTCATGAATTTAAAGATTGTTTCGCTTGGAGCTATCATGAGATGCCGGGTCTTGATCGCACGCTCGTCGAACACGAATTACATATCAAGCCTAGTTGCAAGCCCTTTTGGCAACCACCCCGACGATTCTCGACCGAGGTCTAACTCGGCATCAAAGATGAACTTGTTCGTCTTTTAAACGTCGGGTTCATTCGGACAGCTCGATACGTCGAATGGCTTGCAAATATCATCCCCGTACTCAAGAAAAACGGCGCTCTCCACATAGGCATCGATTTTCGCAATCTGAATTTGGCAACACCCAAGGATGAGTATACAATGCCGATCTCAGACTTACTCATTGACACCGCGGCCAATCATGCCATATTATCCTTCATGGATGAACATGCCGGTTATAACCAGATCTTCATTGCCGAGGCCGACGTCCATAAAACTGCCTTTCGTTGCCTGGGGGCACTCGGCACTTATGAATGGGTCGTCATGCCGTTCGGCCTTAAGAACGCTGGTGCCACAAATCAACGCGCCATGAACGCCATCTTTCACGATCTGATTGGCACGACCGTTGAAGTATATATCGATGATGTGGTAGTAAAATCCAAGAGCCGCCGAACGCATCTCGATGATCTTCGGTAGGCTTTCCTTCGTATGCTCCGACATCATCTCAAGATGAACCCTGCTAAATGCGGCTTCGGTGTGTCGGCTGGCAAATTTTTGGGCTTTCTCGTCCATCATCGGGGCATTGAGATAGACGAGAACAAGGCTCGAGCAATTTTGAGCGCTCCACCACCAACCACCAAAAAGCAACTCCAGTCGTTGCTCGGCCAAATAAATTTTCTCCGCCGATTCATAGCAAATTCGGCCGGCAAAATGAAGGCATTCTCCACACTTTTGAAAGTCAAGGATTCAGACAAGTTCGAGTGGCGTGACGAACACCAGGCAGCTTTCACGTAAATCAAGGTCTCTCTTACGAAACCACCCGTCCTCGTTCCCCCTCGGCTCGATAAACCTTTAAAACTTTACATATCCGCGGCCGAGGAATCCATTGGCTGCTTCCTCGCTCAAGATAATGACACAGGTCGTGAGCATGCCGTTTTCTATCTCAGCCGGAGGCTCAACTCGCCAGAAATCAATTACTTCCCCGTCGAGAAGTTGTGCTTGGCTCTATTTTTCTCTGCATCCAAACTCCGGCACTACATGCTGCCGACGGTCACTCATGTCATCGCTCAAACAGATGTCATCCGATACATGCTCACTCGGCCAATGGTCAAAGGCCGAATTGGGAAATGAACGATGGCATTATCCGAATTTAGCTTACAGTATGTGCCTCAGAAAGCAGTCAAGGGGCAAGCCCTCGCCGATTTTCTTGCTCAACATCCCTCCCCATACGACTTCGGGGAGGACAATGTCGAGATCGACATGATAGAAGCACGCACGCTGTACTTCGATGGCTCTAGCACCTCCACATCGGCCGGCATCGGCATCGTCATCCAGTCACCACAACGACATCGTTGGTATTTCTCCCTCAAACTCGACTTTGCGTGTACCAACAATCAGGCCGAATATAAGGCCCTCGTCATCGGGCTCGGCGTTCTCCATGAATTACGAGCCCCTTGCGTATTTGTTCTCAGCGATTCCGAACTTGTCATCAACCAACTCAATGGTACTTTTCGTTGCATGAGTTGCACTCTGGCACCATATCACATGGTTGCCAGCTATCTGGCCGAGTCATTCGACGGTATCACATTTAGCCACGTTTCTCGAGATCGAAACACCATCGCTGATGAACTCGCCCAGCTAGCCTCCGGAGCACAACTCTTGGGGGGCGAAATAAGCCGGATGACACCCACAGTGCACCAGTCATATCCGGCCTTGGTCAATCAACAAGTCCTCCATCGCGACCAAGTAATTCGAACACGCGTGATGTCTTTGCCATCGTTATTGGAACGAGAAGAATCGTTGGTTGTTTGTACGGTCGAGGCATTACCAGACGATTAGAGAAGACCACTTATGCAATACCTTGACAATCCGAACAGCAAGCATGATCGAAAGACAAGGGTGCATGCAACGAACTACGTCATCTATCAGAATGGGCTATACCGAAAAGGTGAAGACGGCCTTTTGCTATTATGCCTCGGACCACAGGAGCCCTTCCAAGCAGTTGCAGAAGTGCACGAAGGGATATGCGGAGCCCATCAATCAGGCCGAAAGATGCGATGGCTGCTACGCCGCCACGGGTATTTTTGGCCGAGCATGCTGAAGGATTGCATTGAGTTCGCCCGAGGATGCGTACAGTGCCAAATCCATGGCCCCATACAAAGAGTACCAGCTGAGATACTACATTCAGTGACTAAACCATGGCCGTTTAGAGGCTGGGCCATGGATGTGATTGGCAAGATCACACCATCTTCCGGAGCAGCGAAACATGCATGGATACTAGTGGCCACAGACTACTTCACTAAATGGGTCGAGGCAAAATCGTACGTCGAGTTAACATCCAGGGAAGTATGTGATTTCGTAGAAGAGAACATCGTGACAAGATTCGGTGTGCCAGAAACGATCATAACAGACAATGGCACTATTTTCACGGCCGAGCGATTTAAAGAATATACAAGTAGATTGAGCATTCGACTTAAACAGTCTACGTCGTATTACCCACAGGCGAATGGACAAGCCGAGGCGAGAAACAAAGTTCTGATTGGCATCCTCGAGAAAATGGTGAAGGAAAAACCTGGTATGTGGCATCTAAAGCTAAATGAAGCTTTGTGGGCTTATCGAACCTCACCACGATCGGCGACTGGAACGACGCCGTATGCCTTGACTTACGGGCATGACGCGATGCTGCCAGTCGAGCTAAGTGTAAACCCGCTGAGAATAATCGAACAGAGTAGTCTGTTTAGCGCCGAATATAGCCAAGCCATGAGGCAAGAGTTGGAAGATTTAGAAGAAGCTCGGCTTGATGCATGCAACCTATTATCGGCACAAAAGAAGATTGCCGAACGGGCTTATAATCAGCGGGTTAGACAGAAAACATTCGGCGAAGGAGATTTGGTTTGGCAGACTGTGCTACCAGTTGGGGTTAAAGATCCCAGGTTCGGCAAATGGTTGCCGAATTGGGAAGGACCATTCATTGTTCACAAGGTTCTCGGCAAGGGGGCATATCATCTCAAGGATCGAACGGGTTTAATTCATAGGTTACCAATCAATGGGAAGTTCTTAAAGAAATATTACCCGGTTACTTGGGAAATGCGAGAATAGTACAGTAGTACTTGACAAGGGGGCAGGTCGAGCTAAAGACAGTAATATTCGGATCCAACAAATGCAATATTTCATAAAATTCTCATTAAGATTTGCCGAAAGGAGTACAAGTGTTCACAAAACAAAAGCCCTAAGGCGAAGAAGAAAGAACAGTCTCAAGAAAGGCTTTCAACTCCAGCCACCTCACTTCACCCATGATGACCTCTGCATGCCGAATCCCCTTGTCCATCCTCAGCTGGTCGACCCGTTTCGCGTTGGCAGCATATTCGGTCAAGCAAGATTTGTTTGACTCGAATTCTTGTGAAAGTTCGGAAGCGAATGTCGACCGCCGATCTTGATGTTCAGCGATTTGTCGGTCAAGCTCAGCCAATTGCTTCTTCTTGGCTATCAGCACCTCGACTTTTGGGCGAAGGACTTCCTGTGCAGCCGAGGTAGCCTTCCATTCACCCTCAGCTCAGATAACCCTTGCGAAAATTCTGAAGTGCTCCCGAGCTCGGTCTAGAAGAGAAGACGCCCGTGTGACGGTAACATTGTCCAAACGACCATCGGCAGCAAGATCGTTTAGACACGCCCAGACGGAGTCGAGGCCCTTGCGCTCTAAGATCTCAGAGGCTGATAGCGGTAGCAATTCGTGCAACTTGGCGAGCGCGTCCGGGTCAACCGGGTCATATGCCGCCGTAGTCGAGGGCCCGACGGTCCTCTTTGTCGTGCCAGCGACAAGGGCGTCGAACTCGGCTTCCCAGGAAGGCTGCATGAAGAAATAAAAATTAGCATAAGCCAAACTGCAAAGGATAAAGAAGGGGAAAATGATAGACCTGACGCGACGAGACCTCGGCCATATCCCCTGGGTCATTGCTCGAACCCAAAGAGCTTAAAGGCCGAGCCCAATGTTTGAGACAGCTTCTCAATTCACGCGGCCGATGGAGGTTATCTACATTCGATGGCCACTTGGGCGGCCAAGAAATATAAACAACGCCCATCGGCGCGTAGAACTTTCGGTGAAAAGAATTAGGGGGCACCTAGCAGTTAGTACATCCTTGATTTAGAGCTCTAAAAGAAAGGCATAACTAAGAATTAAAGGAAGATAGGAATCCTTACGTAGGTCGACGAGACCTCCTGAGGGGGGATGCCGAGGTCGACGTCCTGTGGATGTATCAGAGTCTCCGCCGTCGCTTCTGGCTCGGCAAGAGGAACCACTCCCGGAGCAGCAACTTCCACCCCAACCGGGGCAGAGGCGTTGTCCTCGGCCGGGGCAGCAACTGGAACAACTTCGGCCGCTGCCGGGGTGGTCACTACCGCCTCAACCACAGCAGGGCCGGAAGTTTGGACGCCTTGGCTCGGTGGTCGGGGAGAAGCAACCGCCGGCCTGGATGGCCGAGCTCAGTGAGGGCGACGCGCCAGAGGAATCCCTTCACTGACATCATCCTGCAATAACAGTGCAAGGGCATTACCATTAGGTTGATATGACATACGCCATACTTAATACTTATTCTAGACCATTCATACCTCTTCCAAAATGATCGTCGTTCGTTTTGGATGTTGCGGGGATCGTCTTTCAACCACCACCTCTGGGACAGGAGCAGTAGGTGGCACCGGGGCTGCAGGCTCTCCACCCAACGAAAAGGCAGGAAGTTCGACCGCCTTAGGTATATCCGAGGCGGCAGCTTGCCCGACTGTTTCCAAGACAGGAGGCGCCTGGGACGCTGGGACGGTCGACCTCGGCTGCTGCTCCAGCAGGTCCTGGGCGAAGAGAGCAGGAAGAGGAGTTTCCGAGCTGGTCGCTTCGGTGGTCTGGCTGTTGATCACATGAACCTCTCGCTCTCCATTCTGCGCCAATTTCTTGGTGCGTTTTGGAGGGCGGGGGGCGTCACGGATCGGCTCAACTTCGGGGCGGGGACGTTTGCTCGAATGATTGGGCACGACAGCATCGGCCTTCTTGGAATGAGCCGCATTTTTCTTGGCCGTAGCCGTAGCGATCACGACTGCCTGTTTGAGTGCTCGACCACCTAAGAAAGGAAGATAAAATGGAATTAAGTGGTAGAACTGAGTTGCCAAAGTGAAACAAATACTGGGCGAATGAAGACAGCCGATTACCTGAGTTCTTCTCCTTAGCAGGAAGGGCGACAGTTTTTTGGGGACGGTCGCCGAAGATCTGGGTAATGATATCCTCGACTGACCCCCCGAAGAAGTTCTGGGTATATGCTTCCCACCAGTCCCAGAAAGTATCGGTGCTGAGAGTCTCAAGAACAGACGGTCGGAGACGAAATTGTTCGCACCGCTCTTGGAATTCCTTCTCGGTGTCTCGACACTCCTTCTCAGATGAACCAGTGAGCTGTCTTCGGCTCAGAAGGGAACGGGAGCGAAGTAGAGGCACCGGGCAGCCTTGGAGGTAACCAAGTTGCCTGGCGGTAAATTGGGGATGATAGACCTCCCAGCTTGCCCGGCGAGCATCGCAGCCGAGAGGAAGGTCGCGTGATAGCACGAACGACCCCCAATTTTGTCGAAGGGCACCATCCTCGCCTTCGCTCCAAACCGAAGTTGGAAGATTAATGGAGGAAGGATAATTGCGACGACGACATACGAGGAACTCGTCGTCGGAGAAGTCTTCAAGACCAAAGAAGTACTTGAAGACTTCCTCAGCCTGATAAGGGGGCACTGGTCGAGAGGCCAGTTGAAGACCGAGCGCCTCGGTAGAAAGAAAGTCAGGAATCTCCGGTCGAAGCGCAGTGAAGTAGGTCTGCAGCCATAGTTGAAACACCCAAAAAGGTCCACTCTGGTACGGGTCGATCTTGTGGATAGTCGCCTCGGCCAGGCAATGCGATAGGTTGGCGAGAATGGTCGGGCTCAACGCCAGGACATGACCACTAGCCAGGGCCTCGGCCACAAACATGTTCTCGACCAAGCATTTGATCGATTTGGTACAACAGATGAACTTGTTGTACCAGTAGAACAAAAAGGCCTCATGTTCCCCGCTGCGGGGTCTCTCCTCCCCTCGACCAGCGAAATGGACGATGAGGGTGCTGTAGTTGAAGAAGTTCTTGTGTAATTTTTGAACTTCCTCATTCGAAGGCTCTTGACCGTTTCGGCTTAGTGTCTCAACAGCCCGAGTATCGAACAAGGCTTTAAGATCCAGGTTCGACGAACACCCAAAGAGGGCAACATCGATTGGGAGACCGGATGGTGATGTCCCAAGGATGGCTAAGATATCGAGGATGTTGGGGCCGATAGGTCCAAGGGGGAGGACCATGGTGTTGGTGGCCGAGCACCAGAAACTCAAGGCCGCTATGAGAAGATCCTTGTCCATAACAATCTCCACCGTCGAAAGTCTGATGGCGTAGTAGATTCCAAGTGCTTTCCACTCCTGGCCGAAGAATTTCTCCATGCGATCGACCCAGGCGGCCCAGGTCGCGGTAGTCTAAGGCCAAGCTCCTTGAGGCTTCGACATCTCCCATTTCGACCACTCGAAACCTTGGCGCAGAGGTGTCAGGCATTGGTCCTGCAGGAGGTTGGTAATGGTCGTGGGCACTGGTTTCTTGAACAGGGGTCCAAGAATTTGATGGGACGCGCTAGAGTCGTCCTCAAACCGGATGGCCTTGATGGCGCAATGATCGATGATGTCCTTGTGAGTGTTGCACTCTCCAGAGAACTTGGAAATGAATGAGACCATTGTGGATGAGAAGAAAGGTTGAAGATGAGTATCTGGGTTCAGGGGAATTCTGGGATTCTTTCTTTGAAGGTTCAAAGGAGAAAGTAAGGGAATTTTGGAGAGTTTTGAAAGCGTAAAATGGAAATGAAAGAAAATGGGGTATTTATAGGCATTTCTCAGGAAGATCAATCGGTCAGTTTTTGAAATTTGAAATGGACCAATCGATAAGACTGCACGCCATGATTTGTTTCAGAAAATTCAGGTGAAATGATCGAGAATCTCGCAGACTGACGGCGTATCGCGTGGTTTGAGGACGCACGATTGCGTGTAACGGCGATAATTAATGCAACAGGACGTTTCGACGTTTGCGTGCGTCCAGATTGATAATTGCGGACTGTTGGGGTGATCAAGGACTGACGCGTGGCGAGTTCGGGAAGCATTTGAGGGAAACATCATTGCTCATAAATGGGCGTGGCGTTATTTTCTAGGACAGCTCATCGATCATCGCGAGAGGAGTAATGTCGTTTCGCTTCTTCAAGGCCGAGGCTCGACTATGGACTATGGGTCGACGACCTCAGAAGCGAGGGGGCAGTGTTTGGGCCCAAAATGACATTGGGCCGAGCTCGGATTATCCTCGGCCCAGGACCTGCGCGAAGGTAGTGGGTCAGCGTTATGGGCCACAGATTAGAAGGAATCCTATCTGAATTAGGAGGAACAGATAAGCTGATAGAGGCCGAGACCCATTAGGAGAAGGAGTCCCGAGAAGAAATGAATCGAACTCGCGATGAGAGTCAGATTCAGAGTCCTAGTCGAATTGGGGTCAGTCAAGATAGGATTGGATTGGTATCGGCCGAAGTAGAGTTGGATTAGGACTGGGAATTCTATCCAATGACGATTCGGAGTGTTTGCACTACTATAAATAGGGAGAGGGAGCATAACATTAAGCCTCTCCAACTCAACACACAAAACTGCCCTGCGCAAACTCTCTCAACCTTTTGAGATTTTTATTTTCTTGTCCGCCGACACATCTTCAGTTTGGATAAACAGCACTGTGAAGGCAACCGGTGATATCTTCTGTTTGGATAAACAGCACTATCGCCGTAGAACCAGTCGATCGCGAAGCACCTTCAGTTTGGATAAACAGCACTGCATCGAGGCCGGTTGGTTATCTATCCAAGTCTCGGTAGAGAAGGATTTTCGAATCCTTATTGGCAGAGGTTATCTCACCAACCTTCTCGGCGAAGTGAGGTATTACGAATTACCGAGCTCGGCACATCGAACGCCGAGTTGTTTTATGATTGGATACTCGCAGGTTGGTTTCAGAGTTCGGCATTCAGACGGCCGAACCACTTTCACAGTCAAGACCTACATCAGTTTCGAGTACCTGTGCCCTTATACGTTGGTGTCGATTCGGCGCGCTTATACCTTCACGAATATAATCACTGTGACCGTATCCGGCGCCGACGAGTCGTGAACTTCGCAAGACTAGTAGCCTTGTCTTCAGGCTCTAGAACCCAAGGGCTGAGGCGCGTTCCTTCCTCGGCCGTGATCGCGAGATTTAGAAGTCAGCCGCGCATACAACGCAACATCAACATTTTACTCACCGGCCGAGTTCGGCCGTCGAGTTGGCACGCCCCGCATTCAACCGAAGGACGTAGTTAGCTCATAGATTATTCGGCATGCGCGCCACGTAGGCTTGGTAGTTTTTAGGGTCAACAGTTACATTAGTAATTCTTTTTGTTAACTCTGTTAACTTTTCTGTTAAGTTGAAGGGTAAAATAGAAATTTCATCCAAACAATAAAATAATTTTTTTAAGGGAAATACTTGGCTCCTCAAGGATTGAGGGGGAACTCCTCTTTAAAATATATCGTGACCTTGCACCATCTTCAACTCTTCTCTGGATCCGGAGTTTTTCGAGAAAAGGTCCAATCCTTCAATATCATGATTGGGTCGACCGGGCCAGATCATGAGTGAAATATTAACAGAACTTCGTGCTTATGATTGAAACTTCTTAAGGATTGACTAAACAATCTTAGTTTTAACTATTTTTTGCATAGGTGATCTTTACATAGTGATTTATGATATAAACGGTTTTGATCATAAACACAAAATTATGTGAAAAGACCACGAAGTATTTTAAAGAGAAACTCCTCTTTAACCTTAAAGAGTGAAGCTCTTCTCCTTTTTCAATAAACTAGATTTTTTCTGTATAAATAGACCATTGTACCTTAAAATTGGACGGAAGAGAAAGAGAGATTGGACTGAAGAACCACTCATGCAATACAAAGTTAAGTTGGAGGATGAGAGAAACTAATAGAGTTCTAGGACGAAAACTAAACATGGGGTAAAGTTCAGGGACCTTTGCTACACGCATCCAAAACCAATTAACAAAGGTTTCTATCAACATCATATGACACTATAAATGATTGCAAAACAAATTATCCGAAACTCAAATGTGAATACAAGAGAACAATTGGAACAACAATATTACGAAATCAAATTTAGATTTGGATGATTTGGATTTGATCCGAATATGGTTAGAATCTTATTTTGATAATTGTCATACAAGCCCCAAACAAGCGTAAACACATGCAAAGGTGTGAAATCGAGAAAGGAAAATATTCACAATCATGCCATGCTACGGTAATTAAACTGGACGTTTGTATAAATCACGCCAAATCCATGCAAATCCACACATACTCATCACACCAAGCTCATCATGCTAACTATTATTCACGCAACAATAAGCCTAAGTCACATGCTTTGGGCTTGCCAAGTGAATTGTGATGTGGATGATTACAGAAGTTTATTCGGCCTAAGTGAAGTCAAGATTATGGAAGACTTTGGGCTGTTTGTGAGCTCAAAGATTCAAGCCCACAATCTTTGAAGTCTACGTAGGTGAGTTTGAGAGAGAACAAACCTAGTTTCCTTATTTCCCTAGCAAGCCAACCAATCCTTAGGTGAATTGTGATCTGAATATCGTCTGACCCAGGAAAGTAGCGCCTCAGAAAGAAGGCGCACCACAGACTTCACGAGAACAACAACATTCAATTGTATGACACCAAAAAGGAACGTGGCAATAACGCCAGGAGAAAGGAAATGAAGACTTGGCCATAACTATAGATTCCTTAGGAAGCCTGGAAATTAATCATTCACCTAAAAAAGAAAGGTCAAAAGTCTTAAAGGGGGGAGGGAGTGCAATACAGGTAAAAAGAAAGGAGATAGAACGTTAGGAGAAGGATCCAAGGTTGTGTTGCACCAATCTAATTAAATCACTCTCTAAGTGCAAAGGACCTCGAATCTTTGGGATGATCACCTTCCTGCAACCATACAATATTCCTTAACCTTCCTTCAATCCTATCAGTATAAAGGGAAGCCTTCTTAGAATCCTAGGAAGATTAGATTGTCCAACCTAGAACACCATGCAACCATACATACCCTCTCTCATGTTAAATAGATAAACTTCTAGCTTCCACACCATGCCTCACTTGAGCAAGCCATTATTTACTTAACCACACCATCTCTGAGCCATTGATTTAACCGGGGTATTTCATAAGACGTGCTATTTTTTCTGAGATATTTCGGAAGTTGGTATGAAAGCGAACGAAGAGAGGCAAAAGAATTCTTGCAAATCCCAAGTCCACTTCGACTTAAAAGTCCCCCAACAAGAATAAACTCCTATATTAATAAGATACTCTTACTTTTCAGGTATTCAACACCTAAAATTTATGAGACCTACATAATTAATATTTTTTGTACTATGTTTTTGTTATTGTATATAACGTATAAGATTATACTAGAGAGATTATGTTGCTAGATCTTATTTTGTAGATTACATGATGTAGCAGTTAATCATCAACCGTTATATTATGTCGTCTATAAAATACAATTCAAATAAATAGTTTGTATAGCATCACCCATTTACGTTTAGATTTATTTTTATTTTAGTAAAATTTGGAATTTATCCTCAATTTTCACTCTAATTTAATTTTAGTTCGTAAACCAAAATCAATTAATTAAGGTGAACGTTAACTAAATCTAAACTTTACTCTTATTTTTTTTGTTCATAACTTCGTAGTTTTAGTTTGTGAAACTGTGAAAACAGAGAAAACAGTCAGTCACCGGCGCATCGAACGGGGAGTTGGGTTTGGTCTGGTTTTTGTTTTGTCCCACACTGACCTCAGCAACCGAACCGTTCTATTGCAGCCACGGCCATGGATTCATCAAACCTCACCTCGCTTCCGGAGGACACACTCGAAGACAATCAACAGCAACCGCCACCCCAACCCCGACCTCTCCCTGCCTTTGCCTCACCTCGTCCCGATCGCCCTCCCACTCAGTGAGTTGTTCTTCTCAACTCGCCTCCCTGCACTTCCAATTTTCATATTTCAGCTTCTGGGTCTCGAGGGCATCACAATGCAATGCTTTCTCACGTGCTGTTGTTGTTGTTGTTGTTGTTGTTTCAGGACTAGTTCAGAAAAGTACTCAGCTTTGGATTGGAAGGAGTATTTCGACAAAGAGGATGATATCAGCATTCCGGACTCCAACGATGTGAGTCTGCCCGTGTAGAATTTTGAATTTCCGATTCCGCTACGTGTTTATGATCTTCAAATGTGCTTACCCTTTTGATGTTTCAGATTTTTCATATATACACGGCTGGAACTGATGGACCAGTTGTATTCTGTCTACATGGAGGTGGTTACTCAGGGTATGTTTGAATGAATATTTGGTTTTTCGGGTTTCAATTGTTCAGGTTCAGCTGAAACATCTTCTGTTTCTTTCTGGGTTTACATGTTTACATGGAAAGCAATCACATTTTGATGTAATAATCTAATTATTGTGGTGCAGTTAATTGAATTAGCTCATAGTTTAATGAACATTGAATGGTAACTATTCTCGATGTATCTGCTTTAGTTTCATCGGCACATTGTATTTATTTTTATGCTTGGATACTTTGAAAATCTGGTATGCTATGGTAGATTACATGATTTATTTGCCCAGGCTCTCATTTGCCTTGTCAGCAAGTAAAATTAAGGAGAAAGCTCGGGTAGTTGCCATGGACTTGAGAGGACATGGAAAATCAACCACTGCAAATGATACCGATCTTTCTATTGAGGTAAAATACTGTCAAAATGGGATTGATGAACTTAAATTTTGTTGATTGGACCATCTATTCCTCTATTAGTAGGCTTATCTGTTCTCTTATTTGCAGACTATGTGCAATGAGGATGCATGGACACGGACACGGATACGGGGATACGACACGATACAACACGGGGACACGTCAAATTTCTAAAATTGAAGACACGATACGTCAGGGATACGGCAATTAAAAATATATATAAATATATCTAAAATATTATAAAATAAGCATTCAAATTTATTACTTAAATTTAAATTTATTTCAATAAACCCCAAACAGTTAGAAAGATAGTCTATCCAACAAGCAATTAGTCTTCAAACTTGAAAAATTAAAATTATATACAAAAAAACAAAACAAAAGTAGCTTTTGGCTTTTTCAATTGCATAACAGATGCTAACAGTTGCTTTTCTGATTGAATCAGTCAAAGCTTTTAAAGATTCAATCAAAGCTAGCCGAATAAAAAATAGAAAAGCCTGCTTTTCAGATTCAATCAAAGCTTTTAGCCGAATAAAAAATTGAAAAGCATCCTGCTTTTCAGATTCAATCAAAGCTCTTCGATTAAAGAACAGAAAAGCAGATAGCTTCGAAAGCTTCGAACAAAAAACAGAAAAGCAGGAAGGTTTTCTTTCAGAAATGCAGGAAGCTTCGTCCAAAATTAACAAAGTGAAAACGAAGTCGAAGGTTCTCACCAGCAGTTGCAGACAGAGACGATGCAAACGATGGAGACGATGAAGACGACGGAGCAGTTGCAGACGGAGACGAATAGACGAATAGACGACGGACGGACGGACTTGCAGACGATTTCTGAGGTTCGAAATTGTTTAGGTTTTTAGTTAAACAATCGTTTTAGTTATCTAATTCGAATCAATCACGATTCTGTGCGGATTTCTTCTGATTATCCTCTGATTTTGTTAGAAACGTATCCAAAAAGTATGATACGCGTATCTTGACAGTATGATACGCGTATCTCATTAATAAAAAACGTATCCCTTCTTTCTGATACGTATCAGGCGCGTATCCACGCGTATTTTGTACGTATCCGTATCCGTGCGTGTCAGATACGGGATACGTTGGGTATTCCCCGTGTCCATGCATCGTAGGCAATGATGTTCTGGCTGTTGTGAAGCAATGTATGGAGATTCCCCGCCTGCAATTGTGCTCGTTGGCCACAGGTTGTAGTCTTTTAATAATATACTTTCCGTTGAAGTTTTCATAGTACATTACGTTCAGTTCGGATGTTTTTCTTGAGAGAAGTGAATTTAACACTTACTAGGTGTATAAAAAAATATCAGTAATCAACTTTTTGGGTTCTCTCTTTTTAATAACTTACATTACCATACTTATGAAATACTCCTGAGGTTTTGGGCTTGAAAGCATGCAACATTTATGAAATAATCTGTAGCTCATTATCTGAATACTGCTATTAGCTGCAGGAATAGACAAATTTTTTTTTTTTTGTAGAGCAGCATGTTAATGATCATTGAAAAATTCCCGATTGCATTTTCTTAAGCTCTATATAGTAACCGTGTTCCAAATTTTTACACTAATCATTGATGACTTATGTCACTGTCATACAGTATGGGAGGGTCAGTTGCTGTGCATGTCGCCGCAAAGAAAGCATTATCTAGCTTGGCTGGGCTGGTTGTTGTTGATGTTGTAGAGGTTTGGTTACTGAAAAATTAGTTTCAGCATTGTTTGTGGCTAGTTGCCTTTAGTGGCATACATGCAGTCAAATTACACTGGCATTTGTAAATATTTCAGGGAACAGCTTTGGCTTCGTTGGTTCATATGCAGAAAATCCTATCAGGCCGGGTGCAACGTTTTTCAAGCATTGAAAAAGCGGTATATGTTCAAATCCTAATGATTCTAACTTTTTGTACCTTCTTGCATGCATGAGTGGCTTGAAGCACAATTTTGTTCAAAAGGTGCAATGCAATTGAGGCATCACACTTGAAGTTGAACAAATTAAAACAAAGATTCTTAATGGCAGGATGCACATTGTAAATGTGATCAAGGCATATATGTCTTGTTAGAGAATAATTCAAGGGGCATCCTTGAACTTAGGGGTCAATATAATTTCTTCCTGACCTTAAGTGTGATTAATGTAGGGCCTAAACATTAAATCTTACTGCCAAAAAAATCCATTCAATTACATTTGTGCAATTTCTTTCCGAATATCCAGGACAAAATGTTGATTAATGAAATAAAAACAAAAAGACGAAACTTTTAGGGCCCCATAACTACCATGAGCTCCACATCCACTCTTGTACATTAGTCCTATGGTGCAGATTATTATTCTAACAACTGATTGTTACTGCAAACACATACTCTACGGCAAATGTAGTCCACTCCACTCCCATGAATATGATTGGAGATAATCATGTTCTTGTGGTGATCACCTTTGTCAACTTTTACGGCAGCAATTTTTTTCTTCAAATCTCTCTTTCTTTTTTGTTATTTTTAAATTTAACGGAGGGGGGGAGAGTTTGAAACTTTTACAATAATTAAGGGGAGGGGGGAGTTTCGAACCTGGGACACATAGGTAGAAACCCAATAACCTATCCACTAGGATATTAGACCACATGCCATTTTTTCGTTTCAGGGCCCCAAAAAATTATAAATCAGGTTACAAATCTCTCTTTTATTCAACTTCATCTCGTAGCAATGTTGATGGAGCTGAAGATGTCAGTGCCATCGGGTTGTAGGTTATGGTAACCATTGCAAGATAAAAGTTTTTTAATATATTGTTTTATTTGGTATTTTCCATATTTTTACGTGGAAAATCACGAGCATGTTACAATCATACTGATCTATTAACAGATTTGGTTGAGGAAAAGGGTTTTTTGAAATTGTTAGTGTAGGGGAAACAGTGTTTAATTGAATTTATTGGTTAGCATCTCCGAAGCACCAAAGAGAAAAGGGTTAAAGGTGGACACTAGAATTGGCCCCAGTTTCAAGGAGGGATTTTGAAGTCTCCCCTTCTGTTTTATTGTGGACTTCACTCTTAAATCACTTTTTGTTCTCATTTGGTATGCCTGCAATGGAAAGTAAAGTTGTTTAAATTCCTTGGATTACGATCATAGCATTCGTTATACTTTTTCATGATCAAGGGAAGTAAAGTAATTTGGAATAAAATTGTTGAGAAAACTAGGAAAATGGAGATTGTCATAACCAAATTGCTTCCCTCATATACATGTTTTTATGAAAAAAAAGATAATAGATTGGGACGAATCCAATCCTTATGTTGAATTTGAAAATTTATTCCTGTGTAGATTGAATTGAGTGTGAGGGGAGGTTCTTTAAGAAACATTGAGTCTGCTCGGGTGTCAATACCTTCCACATTAAAGTATGATGATTCAAAGAAATAGTAAGTATTTATGTATTATGTACCATATACTGCTCCTTTACAATTACTGTAAGATTACGATAATTTATCCACTTGCATGATCCATTGTCGTATTCTTTTTTCAAGTCTCTGTTAATCCTAGTCCTGTACATAACAGGCACAGTTTTGGTATTGTTCTGCAGTTACATTTATAGAGCACGACTTGAAGAAACAGAACAATATTGGAAAAGCTGGTATGTCCAAACTTTGTTAATCCATTTAAAATTTGGCAAATGATCAGGGTCCATGTCGCTACTTGTTGGCATTTCAATTGAAACCAGACTTGCCCGCAACTATGTAACATTTATGAGTTGGAACATTTCATTCTGCATCCTTGTGCACAGTTTTCTTGTGCTGCATCAAGAATGTAGCATGGCTTGCTTGTTATTGCAACTTATTCATATGACGGATTCAGGGTGCTTCTGTAAGAAACACTTCTTCTCATAAATACTGTTGGTAGAAGCACATAGGAAATTTCTATTAAAAACCACCTGGTGCTTCTCATGAAAGCGCTGAAAAGTGCAGAACATAGAAATCATTTACTTCTACTAAAAGCTATCAAAAATACTTTTGGCTATCTGAAAGCTCTTTCAGGACTTCTAGAAGCACTGCCGAACAGGCCCTCATTCAAATATTATTTGGGTTTACACTAGTTGGGTTTGGATGGAGGAGTTAGAGATCTAAATGAACCCGCATCACTTTGAGCTATCATTATGTCTTATAACGTTTGATAACCACGGTAGCATAGTGATAAAACTCATTTTAAGTATCATACATGGAGATGCTTTTAATCGTTGTGATTGATTTTGTGTCAAATCATTTCCTGATGAAATCAGTAAATATAGTTACTCAAATACAGGTATGAAGGCCTTTCAGAAAAGTTTTTGTCATCACCCGTTCCAAAGATCCTGCTGTTAGCTGGAACAGACCGACTAGACAGGTTATTTCCATTTGACTTGCCTAGACTAATCTGCTCATATAGTTTAAATGAAATCCTTTTCTTTCGAAAGAAAAAAGTATTGTGATGATATTTTTAATCATGTCGATTTTGTGATGACACAATCTTTAGAGATGTTCTATGTTACCACACAGTAAATGTTTTCATATGATGCATATTAACAAATTTATGTCATGCGTAGTGGTTTAGGATTTGGGTCCCGCTCATAGGTTTGTGCGTGCGTGCTTGCTATGATCAGAATTTATTTGGGTCAAGAAAAATGACTGCAATCAAGGAATGATGTGGGTTGGGTTTTTCTTTCTTTTTGCAACAGAGCTCTCACAATCGGTCAAATGCAAGGCAAGTTCCAAATGGTTGTCGTCAGACATACCGGGCATGCCATACAAGTATGTGTTCTGTTTATCTTCCATGTATTTTTTGCCTTGTGAAAAAGTTACTTTTTCCAATCTGTAAAAGGTAACTAGAACTTTGATGTCCCGAATTTCTGCAGGAAGATGTACCTGATGAATTTGCAACACTAGTAACTAATTTTGTATCTCGTAATCGCATAGGCCCTCGTGGAGTTGAGGTTAGTATTCACATCCTGATGTAAAATGTCATATAACGTATAGAGATTTGTTGTACTTGTGATATTTTCGATTCATGAAACCTTTCTGATTCCTTCAAAATCAGAGTATCACACCCTGAAGTATGTTCGTCATTTGCCACCTTTAACATCTGCTTTTTTGGGGTCAATTTTAACATGTCTATTTATATGATACGTTGTGTTGCAGATTCCAGGACTCCGTCGGCCATCTCAGTCCAAACCTTGAATCAAATGCTGGGTGACTCAATGGTGACTTTTGGATTCTATTTGCGTTTTTCTAGCAAAGATTTTGGAGCACATCCATCAGAGGAGAAAGATTTGGAGCACATCCGGTCGATCGTTTATAGGTTACTCGAACAAGGAGCAAGCCAAGAGGTCACCTACAAAAGTGAACTCAACGCACGATTATCTCCGTCTTTTGTTCGGCCGTTTTTTGCATCGCCATGTTTCGTTCGGCCATTTTTGCTCGGCTAGACGGAAATCCGTTGGCCATAATTCAAACTTTATTCTACAGTGTGATTTGTACAAACCAAGACAACACTTCAAAAGATCAAAAAATAAGGAGATTTTAATGAAAAACTTCAGGTATTGTTTAACAAAAAAAAAAATCACATTTTTATACTAAAAACTTAATTCTAATAATTTTGTCTTTATCATTAAAACTCAAAGTTTTCAAGTTCTTTTCATTAATTTTCTTTAAAAATAAACTTCCCAAACGTGTTGGAATCCATTATCTTCATTAATTTTCCTTAAAAATAAACTCCCCAAAAGTGTTGCAATCCATTACCTAAACCTAAAATCTGGGAGCTTACACGGCGCCAACGCAAGCAAGCACGGTAGTTCCGGTAAACCACGGGTTTTCATCGTAAACCCAACTACAGGAGACGAGTAAGCAAATTAAAAGTGACCAGCAAGAGCACCCCATCATTTAAACTTGTTGCTACACACAATGCAGCAGTAAACTTATCATCATTAAACAGGCATTTTCGCCAAATTCACAAAATCTAGTCACAACGTCTAAATTGAATTGAATACGTTGGGTTTGCCAATTACAGCAACCCCTTCCTACAAGCAAAAGCAAGCTCGACATGCAAACAAGAATTGCAGACATTTAACGTCCATTTTAAATTTTATTGGCAAAAAAATAGTACCGTCCAGCCTCGTATGAAGTGACCACCTCTAACTACTGCAAAATGGGACATGAAAATGTTTATGCAGTAGACTGCTTCAAATATGCAATGAGATCAGCGCGCTCCTGCGGCTTCTTCAATCCTGGGAACACCATCTTGGTTCCGGGAATGTACTGCATAACAACAATTACACCCGATTAGGATATTGTAGAATAAACTCAACTGCACAAGTTTAACGATACACCGAGATTCTACACTCGTTATAAAAGTTAAAAGAACATTGGATTGTACACATCAATGAACTGTCACTACCTAACACAGGCAAGGGGATCCGATAGCTTCCAAACAAAACAGGAAATTTCTTGAAAAGTTTTTAGATCTAGAACGAACACTGAATTTACGTAAAATTATATATAAAGAGACAATTGTAGTGTACGAATGGAGAATGTTGATGCAAACCTGTCTTATTTTCCCACTCGGGATTTAATGAAAATGTGAAGGCAATGAGGACACAGGGTGAGTGGGAAAATAAGATAGTTGGAAACAGCACTCAAATAACAATTTACTGAACAAAAGAAATCCTTCATATTTTGTTAATCCGCCAAACCTTTTCCCAACTACTCTTTATATAGAGCAACTGTTTTGTATATGTTAACCAAAAACTTTATTTCATGCTCGTATAAATCAAATTGTCAGTTGAAAAAAGAAAACCTCTATATGTAATTATGTATACTTGCACCCGTTCGTTTATGTGAACACACCACCTACCAACACACTTACACATCATGCACCGTGTACATCTCAACTATTTTTTATCTGTGAGCTCACCTAGATGTCACACGGATTCAATATGGAACACACACACATGAATGATTGATATGCACAATTACCAGTCAACCGACGATGCATGTCTACCTCAAATGCTAGTATGAACTTAACAGGTTAAAAGTGTTGTAGGCTAATGCTCTAGGTAACTGTGAAATAGCCAGTCATGAGGCACGGCAAACAGAGAAAATTGCATACCTTCTTCGGGTTCAACAAGTAATCATACAAGGTATTTTCCTCCCAATTCACAGCCTTGTTCTTGTTAGCAGCAGAGTATGAATATCCAGTAGCCGTACCAGACTGCCTCCCGAAAAGTCCATTCAGATTGGGTCCTGAACGTTTTAACAATTGTAAGTTAACAGCTTTAACAAAAAACTTCAAATTTACTCACACACAAAAACAAAACAAAAACAAATATCAATAGATAAAGAGCTCGTTTGGATGTGCTTTTAAAATAACTGAAGGCGATTTTGGTGAAAATATTTTTGAAAACAATCCTTATTAAAAATGTTTTTAAATCTTGAAAAAGCACTTAAATGCTTCCTGGAAAAGCACATAACCTGTGCTTCTTGTAGAAAACATTGGAACACAAAAATATTTTCTCTAAAAGCACTTTCAGTCATTTTAAAAGCACATCCAAACGAAGAGCTAGTTCGCATAAACGGTATAAATGCAAGTTTATGCAATCACCAAGCCAGGGTTTCATTTTATATGCGGATGCTAAGAAGCATCAAAACTTAATCGAAAAGAAAATCATCAATGATGCAACCAAACTTAATCAAAATATGTCGAAAACAGTATAAACAAAGCTCATCTCGTCAATCTAAAGCAACATATACAATTTCCTAGTAATGTCGAGAAGCATCAAAACGTTCTATATATTAACAATCACAAAGCACGAAAACTCATAACAAACAAACATAATTTTCCTTCAGATTATGAATTAACAATCACAGATCAAAGAGAAAAACAACCTTTTTCGTCATTTCTCAGGCACCAAACTGAAAAGGCTATAATAAAAATGGAAATATGAATAACCTAATAACGAAATCCATCAGATCCAAGCAGGCAGGCAGAGATCAATCAGCAACCAAAATAAACAAATCGAAACAAATATCCAAACACACAAATCCAAAAACCAAGTGCAAAAAAGAGATGATAATTGTCAGATCTCATCGAAATTAAAAACCAAAAAATAAAAGGAAAATCAAGGTTTGGTGAAGGGAGAGAAGATGAGATTACCCTGCTTGTGACCGGCGCCTTTCTCGACGGTATGGCACTGTGCGCACTTGGTCTTGAAGATTTTCTCTCCGGTCTTGGCATCTCCGGGAGGAGCTTCGGCAAACGACGCCATTTCTCGAGAAATCTAGAGAGAGAGAGCGGGAGAGGAGAGAGATCAGGGTTAGGGTTTGCAGACGAGAGATTTTGCTTTCGACAGAGACGCACCGGAACGAACTCTCTCCAATTTATTTATTCTCCGTGGAATCTTCCAGACGATGAAGCGAGGAAGGGAGCGTGGTGTGCCGCAGGCCCTTGGTTTTGGTGACGTGGCGTGTTTTGAGTGGAGCTTACTTTTCGTAGCGTGATGATAATGTGGACCGTTCGTGTGGAGGCCTCGGGCCTTTTCACGTTGAACGAAAAAAATGTAGCGGTCGTTTGGAAAACACTTTTAAAATTATTTTATAATTAGTTTTTAGTAAAAATCTAATGATTGATAATGCTTTTTATGAAAATGATTTTGTAATTAATTTCTAATAAAAATATAAGTGAATTTTGAAAAAATATTTTATGTACTTTTTGAAAGAAGCACTTTATGTACTTCTTGAAAGAAGCACATACTTGATACTTTAAAAAAAAAAAAACACTTAAATTGCTTTTGAACTCAAAATTCATTTCACCAAAAACATTTTTAGTCATTTTAAAAACACTTTCAAACAAGTCCGTATTCTTCCGATGGAAATCCCACTTCTCTCTCCCCGCACCCATAAATTCGATGGCAATGGTGAGATTCTCAGTGTGTTCAAAACATAAGCACATACATTATATGTCATACACAAGTGAAGAAATACTTAAAAACTTGTAAAATAATACATAATATATCAACTCGTATTCTGAGCATATTGAAATATCTCTTGTGTCATTGTTATTTGCTATGCTCCCATTTATACCAAAATTATTGAGGAGTACTCAAACGATTTATTAATGATTAATTATTTTTTTTTAAAAGGTAGTTTTATAAAAAGGAAATTGGTAGAAGTATTTTTATCTCCAATGGTGGCTTATAACCTAAAATTCCTCTTTTTTTCCACCCCAAAATTCACTCCAACCCATAACCTAAAATAAACCTAAAACCTAAAACCTAAAACTCAAATGAGGGCCAAATTTAGGTCACATTTTAAGCCACAAAGTAAAATGGGCCCCACAGCTTTTTGAAAACAAACATCCCCACGTGGGGGTGTTTCCATTTGTCAAACCAATAAAGTCATCCAAGGGTCTCAATTAAATGAGTTGTTGGTTAATCCAACGGTCAAGGTTCAAATTATTCTTTTAGGTTAAAATATTTTCATGTATTGATTTAGTGATTTTTCAAAATTTATCAGAATTTAAATATTTTTAGGTTAAAATGTTCATATAATTAATTTAAGATAGTCTACATAATTTATTTATTTTTAAAAAAAATAGCCTTAATTCATTCTTTGATAATCTCGGGCTAAAATTTTAGGCCATAAGGGTTGGAGCAGAAAAGCTGTTTCGGGGCAAAAACCTAAATTTTATGGGCTAAATATTTTTAGGTTTTAGGTCACCATTGGAGATGGTCTTAGAGGCTTTTAATTCCGGTCCACTTAACCCAAATTATATTGGGTCTAGTCCTGTTATATCTAATTACAAGATGCGTTCCAACGTGCTAAATCAAGACTAAAGGGGGATTTCGGAGGATTTTAATGGACTCTACAATTCCATATAGATTTTAACAGATTTATGTGGATTTCCATTATAGATTTATATGGATTTTTTCTTAGATTTCTTAGGATTTAAAAAAAATTAGAAATCACAAGCAAAGTCGTGGGATTATTTTTAATGAAATCATGTGGTTGAGATTAACCTCTCAAACTCTCTGCAATTGAAACCCTAATTGTTATGTGTATTCTACCACACCGTCTGAAATCACAGTCCTAGTCCGAGGACTAGTTAATTGCATATTTTCATACCGTAGTAATAGCACAAATTAATAACGTTTAGAATGTATATGGGTTGGAGGAATTGATCCAACCCAAGCCAAAGAATGTGTTTCGAGAGTGACGTTGATTGGTTTTAATAATGAGTGGTGACATTTCAAAGGCACCAAAGTAGAATTGAACAAGGTGTCTTCTGCAAATAAAAGTACAACATAGATAGGAAGTAGTTGAAGGGAAAGGAAGCGTCAGCAAGGGAATTTACGTGAGAAGTTTGGGCAATGGGTGAAGAAAGAAAAAATATGTTGGTGGTGCTGGGACATCTTCTCATGCCTGCAAAGATTTCACGTTCAGTCATGGAAGTCCAAGACGGTTGAGTTCACACTAGGTCCTCTCAAATGGAGAAGATTGTTCCTCTAAAAAAATCTGAGGGGTGAAAAGAAATCCGAAGGGTAAGGGTTTGATTCTTGATAGCATTTGGTATTTATACCACACACCCTCAAATCCATTAAAATCCATCACTCATCAAAATTCTAGCAAATCTTTGGTAATTTCACTACACCTAGACATCTGCAGACTCATTTAAAATCATAATCGACTATCGCTGGATTTCGATGTTTTCTTTGAAATCTTTTAAAATCTTAATTTGACTACACTCTGATTTCAAAATCTTTTAAAATCCACTTTTACAATCTTAATTGAATATACCCAGATTTTAAAATCTATTAAAATACCATCAAATCTTAATTTGACTACACCCATACAATGTCAATAGATTTAGAGAATTGTTATTAGGAAATAAAAATACAGAAGTGTAAAATGAGATTTTTGAAATGTCAATGACATTTACCTACATTTATTGAAGTTAAATTGTAATCGTGGCTAAAGGCGAGTGAAGTCGACCGCAACTGGTAATGTACTGTTAGCGTTAAGTTGAAATATTCTGATGTTGTTAGAGAACATTATGTCGCCGTTACATTATATTTCATCGTCTCCTCCCCTTTTCACGGGTCGCCGGAGTCGCTGTCAAATTTTACAATAGTGCCATTTTCGAAAACCGGTTGCTTATTGTCTCTCTGTCCTTTTCATTGCTCGTCGTTCTTTCCGTGAGCATCAAATCCGGCTGCCATGAAAACGTGACAATTTGAAATTGAATTGGAATATTATTCTTTCTTTCTTTTTTTTCATAAAACTTCGATGGTACGAAGAGAATTTTATTGATAACGATAAAATGAGTTACATTTAATCAGGGATGAAATAAACCTAACTCATCATAATACAAGAAATAAAAAAAAAGATAAAAAATACATGAAAAAGAAGGGGGGACATAAACCTTACCCTTTTAAAAACGAAAACAATAATGATACAAGGAAAAGAGGAGGGACTTGAAACCTAACCCCTCTATAATCAAATCTAAATGTCTAAATCTGCAAAACAAATCGAGAATATTTGAATTTGTTAGAAATGTCAATGTCCAAACATAAAAAATCATCGATCTTCGTCAATGTCGAAACTTGGATAAGTCTGTGTGAATCCCAAATTGGGATGTATAATATTTCTGGTTGGAATGAATTCATATGATTTTTTAAATTTTCATCCACTAGGTGTTATTAGGTTTTCTTGGTTAATTTTTAGAGATCTATTTACATGTTGGAATGTACCTCACCTACACACCAATATGAAACACAATTAGTTTTGCTCTTTAAATGTGAATATATAAAAGCTCGTTTTGATGTACTTTCAAAATGATTGAAAATGCTTTCCGAAAAAATGTTTATAGGTTTCAGAAGCACTTAAAATAGTTTCTGCATTCAAGTGTTTTTCCAGAATTACCTTAGAAGTTTGGTCATGAACTTGACAACTCCGTCACTCTGTTTTGAGGCAATGGGCGAAGTTTGAGCGACTTCGCTAGACCGACCATACTTGTTCTGCAAGACACGGGATCTGATCCGGGTATGGAATCAGCTAAATCTCGATATGCCTTGGAGTTCTTACAAACTATGAATTGGCATGCGCGCAAGTAATCACAACTTCAGGTGCAATATATACTTCTAGATATCATATAGGATTCTCCCAACTTAACAAGGATTCTATTCTAAAAAAAAGATCTCTCTCCCGACTGTTATAAATACACTCATCTAGGGTTCGTCTCTGGCAATGCAATCTACACTCTAATTCTCTTGCCCACTACTTGAGTCTTATACTTGCTTACTAACTTAACCGTCAGAGTACGTTTGGGCTTGCTCACAGTTGTTTTCTGTTTACAGGCAAGCGGGTTGTGAACCAGACGTCAAAACTTACAATTATCTACTTGGTAGCTTATGCAAGAACTATAAGTTTGCTGAAGCTACAAAACCATATGAACAACTGCCAGAAAGGAATTGTCAACCGAATGGCATAACCTATGAAATATTTATTTGTTACTCATTTAAAGTTGGAAATCTTGAATTTGCAAGCCAGTTTACAGCTTGCTCGCAAGATATTCTAAACTCAAGCTAAAATGGCGGGTCTTTTGCCAAGACAATATGAAAGACTGGTGGCAATTTGGGAAGGGAAACATGTCCATAATTCGTGTCTTGCGGCGCAAACATATCTTCAATGCGTTACATAGAGCCACTAATTTTACATTAAGACTTACTTCTCAAGAAGCTTAGAAGGCACTCAGCAGTTTCTGTTCCTTTTTCTTTTATGTATACACATTCTTTAAATTACAAATCAACTAATCTAATTTCGGGATATCATCTGACGTCAGCCTCCAAAATATTTATTAGACAGACATTATATTCTTATCCAGTAACTGTTTCAGGTGCATATTATGATATGAGGCTAAGTATCAGACATTTCAGAAGGGCTTACATTAACCTCTCCAGCTGCTCATTCCGGTTTCTTGCACTGGTTCTCGCCCGTTGCACTCTTTTGCATTATAAATGTGATGACAGTTCGTCATCCTGCTGCATGCGCCCAACTGGTTTCGCAGAGGACATTAATCACCACTGCTTTGGAGATTATTGTCCCGGCTCAGCATCTTGAGTCTACACAGTAACTCGAACTGTACCTTGGTTCCTTTCAAGTATGTGGAAGAGTCCCAGACCTTGATTCTGCAATCTGAAATTGATGACGGTGTTTTCAAATTGGTTACTTAGCTAACTAACAAAATGTGTGCTCACTATCTGGTTAGTTATCGGAAGAAACATAAAGACTGAATAAATTCAATTTTATGGGAGCAAAACATATTTGGGTATTATCAATGCCGAGACACACGAATAAGTTGTAAAATAGAAAACTGTGATTGAGAAACAACCTTATGCACAAGTTTTACATTCTTCCGAGTACTGGATGCCACAGTTGCGGCAGACTTTGGATATCTTCTGCCTGCAGCGTTACTTTCCTCATCTCCCTGCACATTATACAACACTCCCATGAGATTTACATGGTACTGAAATTTAGAAAAATAGAGAAAAGAAAAGCACATTCACTAACAACTATCAACTTCAAAACCAAATATAATAAGATCTTGGCTTGTTTCATAATATTCACAGGGAGCTGCTGTGCAGGAAGACTTTTTTGGAGTAGAAAACGATTCCCCATTTAAAAGTTCTTAAACATTACAATAGGATGTGGCGTCTAGCTAGTCATCTACTTAAGGTCCATCTTAGTAACAAGCTAACATGCTAAAAAAGGAAATTTTTTATATCACTCGTTATATTTTCATGCAAGGTTATCATGAATACATGATAATTCAACTATCTAAACTCGTAAACTTGGGAAGCATCATGGACAACATTTAACCAGAACTGTATGTCAATTGCGAAGTTCCAGTATCCTGATATCCAAGTAAGTGCACTATGGTTTCACCACACATTGACCAAACAATTTCATAATTCATGGTAAAGAAACATAGGGCTAAAGTCAATTGGCTTTTAGCTTTTTAGAGGAACAACATTATATAAATGTTCACAGAAAACAAGAACATCTTCCAAATAATGAAAGAAATGTTCATAGAAAAAACTAGAAGAACATATTCCAAAAAGTTAGACAAGAAAATCTGAAAGTAATATGGCACTCTCTCAACTTACTAATCCCAGTGAAGAGCATGTACAACTTTCAAGAGCAGCAAATAGTTCATGCATAAACTAACCACATCCATTATATGATTACCTCATTCTGCTTTCTTTCTTTTCCACAATTCTTGCGATCATAGTCAGCACCGAAATTTTGGTTCGATTTATTTTTGGCAGGTTTGTTTATGAACCTGTAATTATTAACAGCTCAACTATTTCATTTTCAAACCTTTGTAAGCATCAATAAACACACATGAACGAATAAATGTGAGAAACTAGAGGAAGAAATGGATCAACAAATAACAAAATAACATGCATTACATTGATTTTGGTCTCTGGTTCTCAGATAGGCCAACCTTCGGTCGCATCTGTTGATTGCCCAAATCTAAAGGCTTTCTAGAAACTCCAATACAGCTCCTGAAAATTATCAAATTTACTAGTCAAATTAATGAATGAGAGAGAGAGAGAGAGAGAGAGCGAGAGACAGAGAGTGAAAAATATAGATACAGAAGAATAAATGTGATATACTAGAGGAAGCAATTTGTCAAAAATTAACATGCATTACATTGATTTTGGTCTCTGGTTTTCAGATAGGCCAACCTTTGGTCGCATCTGCTCACTACCCAAGTCTAAAGGCTTTCTAGAAACTCCAGTACAGCTCCTGAAATGGCCACCTAGTCAAATGAGAGAGAGAGAGAGAGAGAGAGAGAGAGAGAGAAACCATACCGTTTCTCTATAGCCATGTTCTTCAAACCACCAGGAACGGATTTCTGTTCTGATGGATTCTGCACAAAGAGATTAAAAGAGAAAAAAAAAATATCAGCTAACAGAGGCTTGAAATTATAATTCTGAATGGAAACCAGATAGCCAACCTGGACAGATTGTGAACGAACTGGTGGATTTGTTCGTAATGTATAAGCCAAATTTTTGCCATTCGAATTTTCCTTTTTTGGATGACTTCTACCACTAGGAGAAAATGACACCAATCTACTTCTTGTTGATGCAAGGTGAACAGTGGCACTGGAGCATACTTCAGTGAGCTGTTTACGTGCGGAAACATGGTTGAAATTATTATCAGTGGCTGTACTACGAGTGTTACACTTGCTAGAAAGAAGATTGTTATCTCTTTTGGCAGTAGAATGATGAGGCGGACATGGTTTTGACTCCTCTGCTGCCTTAACATCATCTCTGGGTCTGGTAACTTTGCAGTCCAACTTTGGTTTGTTCTGTGGTAAAGCAGCATTACCCTAGGAAAAAACAAACCAAATTACCCCTCAAAAGCATAACAAGAATTCAAAGAAAAAGTCTGAACTCAAGAAAGCTAATTCAGAGGTCAATACATAGGATACTTGGCACAAGTAAAAACGTACACCACGATTTAACAGGTCAATGAACCTTGAATTCTGTCTTTCTTCTTTCCAGAAGATAAAATGACTATGAGAGTGTTAATAACCCTGTTGTAGTACCTGTCTAATTCTAATATGTTTTGTGTATGCCCTTTTTTTTGTGCCCAGATGACGCTTTGAGTGTGCAGACCAATTGACATTTAACACTCCACAAAAAGATCCACATTTAACACTAAACATTTTAGGATAGATGTAATTTGGGTTCTTTGGCCTAGTTAACAAAGATTGGGTTGTTCTAGGAATCAGATATATATATTAGAGACCAGATAATACCTTAGACTTTAATGCACGAGATGCATGTTTCTTTAGCTTGTTAGCACCATTCTTGACAGGGTCAGAGACCGGGCTGTCAGGCTGGGAAGATTTCAAGCTCCTAATGACCAATGAAGTGGGTGATGAGGAAGCCCCAATTCTATCACGTTCCGGTTCAATTGATAGAGTCTTACTGGTTTCTTCTGTCACAATAACCTTATTAGTACTGTCATTACAGTCACTGAAGTTTAGTTGTACTGGTTTATCCGCTACGCTTCCCAAGTTAGCGACTGTCTCATTTCCTGACTTTGTCACTTGAGATAAGTCATCACAATTGTCATTTTGGGACTGCGAGGCATTGATCTTCCCATCCGAGCAAAGATCAGGTTCAGTGGTTTCTTGATGCTCCGCCTGCAGTGCCTTGAGGGCTCTAATTTTTTTGTAATATTCTTCAAAGTAAGCCTTCTTTTGAGCAACCAATCCATTGGACTTGTACTTTTCGAGCTCCTCCTGACAACTGTTGTGCCGAAAGACAGAACGTTTTTCCCACGCAAGCGTTTCCACCGAAAATCTTCCAAAGGATATTGAACCATGATCCAAAATTTGAGAGATAGATACATCCTGATTTTATATGAAAACAACAAAATCATATAGTACCAACCTTCGACAATTAATCCCACAAATCACATCTACAGCACATAATCTAAAACTCCAGCATCCACTTCGTAATTATAATAGCAAAATTTTCATAAGGAAATCTTAAGCAACAAGTCACAATTCACGTACTAAATTCAGATTTCCAATTTCTCAGTAGCCAAACAGAGAATTCAAGTTCAACAAGTGCAATGTTAGAGTTTACATTCATGCACTAAACTTAAATTTTCACTTTCTCAGCAACCAAACAGAAAATTCAGAAAGTGAAAGTGCATTGAATTAGTACCTGGGAGTGTTGACGGTCCGAAAGTATATCAGACTGATGAAATTCAGTATCAGTCGTCATTTCCGAACTCCAATGTCTCTCCACAGTCTACAGTCAGTTACTATTCCTGTAACTAAATCACATTCTCCGGTACCAAACTCCTACAAAACCAAAGAAAATAGCAAAGTTACTATTCCTGTAACTAAATCACATTTTCCTTCACTTTCCCTCATTTTCTCAGCAACCAAACAGAAAATAATCAATAACCGTTTTCACTCACCAACAACTCAGGCAGAGATGTCCTCCAGATCTGAGATTCAGCGAAACGACTCCGAGCCAAGAAAACGCACCGTTTTGAGAGTTGAGTGCCTTGCTTGCGGAGTTGTGGCGGTGAGAGAAGTTACGCAGAAGGAAGAAGCAAAATGGTTACTACGTGTCCATATCGAAACAGACAGAAAGCAACTACCTGCCCCTTGTTTGACGTGGCTTCTCTGCGGTGCGTCACAGCGGCTTTCGCTGCATCGAGCGCTAAACCCGCCACGTGTGCTCCCAGACGAGTTATTTCCGTTGTGTTACGACCTCGTTTTGTCGTTAATTACAGAGAAGCCACGGTGGGTTCTGGTAATGCGATCAGGATTGGGGAGTTTGATAAAGTGTCGATATGCTCAGTCGTAGAGGAATTTAATTGGTACAGTATAGTTTTATTTAGAGATAGGTGTGGACCCATGTGAGCCACGTGGATGGAGAATATGGGGATGCCATGAGGGCCACGTGATACGAGTATGGGTCCTCAATGAGATATGAGGGCAATGATCTAATATACAACAGTTCTACTCTCATGAGATCATCTTCAATGGAAAAAACCAGAGGCTCAAAAACTAAAAAATAGATTGATTTGTTTGAAAATTCATCTTCAACTGATGACGCGATAATTTTATAGGGTTCATCATGTCATTATTTGGCCATAAGGGCATCAACTGGCCAATATAACCCTCCTCTTAGCCTTTTTTAGGACTCAACTCCTCAATTATAATAATTGATTCAAATCAATGGCTACATTTGAAACTATCAAACAGTATTTTAATTAAATTAACCAATAAATTTAAACTATAAACTTAAAACTAGTAATCATTGAAGGGGCTAAACATAACCCCTTCAGTTGGAGACGATATATGAGTATAGCTTGACACGATTTATTTAAAAATAATTTTTGCGGGCTACTATTCTGGATGGGGCTATGTTTAGCCGTTTCGGTTGGAGATGGCCTAAGGTCATCATTTTGAGGACATACGGAGACCAAATGCATGTTATTCAAACGATTATATTAGTTTATATCTAAAAGCGTAAGATATTTGATAACTTAATAAAGCAAAACCGACTTAAAATCTTTGAACTATTAAAAAACTCATTTTTCTTATTTTGCTTATTAAGTTGTCAAATATTCTATGTCTTTGAACTTAAACTAATATAATCTTGTGTCTAAGATGCATTTGTCTCACATGTCCTCAAAATGAAGACGTTCAAAGTGCGTGACTCATTATACCATCTATTTCCATTCCTTATTGAAGAAGTGGTCATTTATTTATACCATATATTATATTCGGTTTCAATCAAACAGTACAAAATAGGGTTTTTAGCACAAATGTTTCTTAAGGTTTTACCAACTCATTGTTTTGGTCCTTACTTAAAAAAAAACCATGCGTCTCCAACCAGCCCTCATGAATCCGCCACAACTTGGGAAACCCTTCCTTCCTCCCTGCAAACCCACCTTTCTGATCATGATAGCTCACCTAATGTTTTACCCATAGCTCCACATTACTCTATCTTATCCTCCCCACTACCACGGTTTCACCGACCTACCAGATTCTCTCCCTCTCTCTATCTCCTCCCGTTCAACTCCACCGTCGCACCCCTCCCCCAACCCAACCCATTATTCGATGACCCCTAACCACACGTGTCACTAGTAAAATGATAAAATCTGCCTAGTATGGCTTGTAACGTCCTGTCCTGGCTGTCTGTTAGGTTTCTCGTCTAATAATAGTCAAGTCAAACAATCATCAGCAAACATCAATGACGGCAACTAAAGTGGATTAAATTATAAATTAGCATTCATATATTATATTCCTAATTATATTATGACTATTAGAGAATTTAGCATAAGAACACAAACTTATAATATGAAAGAAGAATATAAAACTTTTGTGTATTAGCTATGTTTTTATTTATTTATTATTAAAGGGAAGGAGAAGGTTCAAAATTATTATAGGATGGGGGAGTTTCGAACATAAGATGCATGGGTAGAAGTCCAATACTATATCCACTAGAGTATTAAATCACATGCAAATATAATGTATAGAATTGAGTTCAAACATTTGGTAACAAGCATATGAATATGACGGAAACAAAACCTATAGACAAAAGCTATTAAAAGGCACTCAATGGACACTACCCAATTTATAAGTTAGATTATTTTGAGCATGCACTACAAGACAGAGCACATTCCATGACACCTAAAACACGTCATGGAAATCATTTAATGACATTTTTGAAGCGCCGCACCACTTTACCACGACGCGGAAGACATGCCATCTTAAATCCTTTCGATGAATTTTATTGTATAAACATGTAGGCATTTAGCTCAAATCATAGTATGTACAGTGCAATACATTGTAAACTTTAATCCTCTAGGTTTGTGTTTTGTCTGAAACTTCTTCAATCAAAGCTAATGTACTTGCATGGCCAAGTAACGCTGCTTCCCAAAACTTCATCAAGTTTGAAAAATTCGCGTGAACTCCTGAACAATGGTACTTCAAGGCAACAATTTCGTTAACCCAGAACTTGTAGCAATCTGCCCAAGTGGAGTGTGATGTACCAGTGAACTAGGATTTGCATCGACAATTTCTGCCCTCGCCACTACTTCGCCTTTTGCAGTTCAACGTAGATTATTGCAGTTGACATTGGTAAGGTTCTTATAAGACTCAGGTGCCACCTTGCGTGAACTGATAAGAACTCAATATATCTTGTAAATAAGTGTCTATTTACACTAAAAAAAAACTATACTTGTATGGATAATAAAATAATGATAAAAGGCAAATTAGGTACACCATTACCATAAGTATTGGATGAACTTGTAGTAAATCCATCATTTGCAAATTAGGTATACCATTTCCATAAGTATAACACCATGAAACCAAAAAAGAAAAAACACACAATTAATAAAAAATATATATATAAAAAAACCGCCTAGGACCGCCTAGGTGTCTCCTAGCTCTCCGCCTAGGAGCCGCCTAGGCCCGCCTAGCTTCCTGCCAATTTTTCCAAACGCCTAGCCCAAAATCGAGGAGAGGCACCACCGCCTATTGCCTAGGCCGATTTTTAAAACAGTGGCTCTAACACGACCAACATATTCCCTTTCAAGAACTTGAGCCAATGCATCCTCTTTCTTTGGAAGAGGACCCCCCATCAACTGGAACTTTAGACATATTTTGTTCATTGCCGCTCTAAAAGATAATTAACAACATGGGATTATTTGTAGCTCACATCATTAGAAAATTATACCATAGGAAGTGTGGAGAGCGAGACACTAGGTCTAGTCACTGTAACACAAATTATATACAATTTGAAAAGGGTGATGCTATTCACACACTCATTTTTAACCTTTTACACACCCCTCTCAATTTTCGACTGTCGGAACGAATGAATTGGAAAAGATCAATGGATAAAAATTAATAATGGTGTGTGAGAAATAAAAAAGGTTGTGTGAAAAGCACTACCCTTTGAAAAATGTCACAAAAACAAAGCAGAGCGTACCAAAATTTCAAGACAAAACTTCTACTCAGAAATATTCAGAGGCAAACCTGGAAGGAGGGGGAGTGCGTCAGGTAGTCTACAACTGACACTTTGTTCTTTGCGTCAAATTCCTATGATATAAGAGACCCACATGTGTTCTTGTTCCTATCATATTAACAAACAAGTATACATTGTGTGCCAAGAAATACTGTCTAGAGCGGTTGGTATCTTCTCATTTGTGTGTTACAACATGGAGGGAGTTCAAACCTCAAGGATTCCATATTTTTGTTATTTTGATTCTTTCTGCTTTTAGATTGGTGGACCAATCAAATATAATTTATGGGTAATTAATGTTAAGAGACTAAATTTGAAAACTAAATAACGTGTCACCAATAAAAAAAAATAAGTATGTTAATGAATACTTAAGTAATAATCTAATTATCAATTTTCATGTCATTTAGTTTACAAAATTAGTCTACACATTCAGCCTCCCTAGCATTACTCATATTTTATATATGGTTTTATGAGTTCAAACACAAGATCTCAAGCTACGAGAAGGGAGATTCAAACACAAGATATCAAGTGCATGCATGGTTGACAATTGAGCTATAAGCCACATGCAAAAACTTGAAGCATTATGAAGAGAATTCTTTCTAGATCCTATAGCCATGTATATGTATACATCCTAAGGAAAACTAATGAAAATGACTTAAAAACTTTGAGTTTTAACAATAAGGACAAAATAAAGGGTAAAGTGAATAGTACCATGATTAATCTTTTAGTGTAAAAATGTGATTTTTCGTTAAATTGAATAGTATCGAGAGCTTTTCGTTAAAATTTTCTACATCCTAAACGTAAATGAGGAAGCAAATTACCAAGTAATTTACCAAACTAGGTGTAGATATGTCTGAGATTCGGAATCCATCATCTCATGATGGGGACATCAAAACGAAGCACATAGACTAGTCCACATGGTATAACACCACGTGGACACTTATTCTATATATGGAGCTCAGCTAGCTAGTATTATACTCATTTGGATTGGAGGGGTCCGGTCAGCTCAGGTGAGACCAGGTCAGGTCAGGCCTTCACTGTTTTTAGTCGTAGAGTTTCAACCAGGCTGTCTCAAGCTAAGCTTGACGACTGCCAGCTGGTTCGTCATCCATGGGGCACTTTGTCACCAACAACCTACGAAAATATGCATGCAATGATCGAAACAACTTTTTGAGTTGACTGATGGATCCCGCGCACCTTCTTTTGCTGTACCGGACGTACGGTTTACGCGTGAACCGCCAGACGTTGCTTGACCGTGCATGTCTCTGGCTGATCGAGATGCTCTCTCTCTCTCTCGCTCTCTCTAATTATCCACTTTGGCAATGCATGATTGCATGGAATTCATGGGATGTAGATAACCAAATCGAATTGGTAGGGACTCAGATGAGAAATAAGGTACGGGTGGATGTACGTACGGATACAATTAAAAAAATGGGTAGGGCTATCTTGTAGGGTTTAGGGTTAACTTTTAGGCAAATATTTTCGGTGGCCATTCAAAAGTTGATTGGGTGGAACTTACATTACCAATTGAAGGAAAACCATTTTATCGAGAATTCAAGTTAAAAAACAAATCAAGCAGAGCAAGTTTCCATCTTTCTAACAATGCGTCTTCTTCTTTGTCGTGAAACAACTCAAGAACAAAGAGAAAGATGGAAGCTTTGCGAGATTTTAATTTTAATTATCATGCATACTAGTTTATTTCTTGTTAATTAGCTAGCTGGTTGGTTAATGAATGTTTACTATATATGTGACTTCTACTGTTTTGGAGAGGAAGAGAGGAAAGGATTAGAGATTAAGGACGTAATTATATAGAAAAGTTGATTGTAATCTGAGTGCTAACATATTTAAAACAAAACCTAAAAATTATGCATTTTTAGATTATACCCTCCTGAGCCCAAGCTCAGGAGAGGATCCAATTCCATACCCTTTGACCAACATTCCACGTAAGCAAACTTTCTTTTTTTGAGTCAAAGTTTGAATTGATTTTTCATTCCTAATTTACCCTCCAAAGATAAGCTTACATTTTGCTAATTAGTTAATTATATAATGTCCTGCATTAATGGGTTATTTATATTTTTCATTCATAATTTTCGAGGTTATTTAGGGCCTCTAGTTATTGTATGTATTTCACTTTGGTTTGATTATAGGATTTTTTTTATTTTTTTTTACACAACAATCTATTTACACTAAAGAGTAGGTGAAAAAAATTGGTATCGAATTCGTTATTCATATGAAATTCAAACCTAAAATTTCTCACTTATAAATAAAGAGAAATACTACTAGAGTACTAAGTGGTATAATTACCCATTATCTTATTTATTTACGTTCACAAAGATTTGTGCACTATGCCATTTCCTTGGTGTAAAGAACCAGTCCCAGACAATGACATGCAACTTATTTGCACTTATATAAGTACACAGTTAGTAAACTATGGCTGTGTGAACATAATCACGTGGCATTATTTGATTGCTATGGAAATTATGCACATGCATCAATTGCCAGCATCTTCCCACTTACGTGTAACTACTCGGAAACTCACTCCACCACCCCCTCCCCTCTAATGTTTTAATAATCACCGCACGATCATACCTGGATACGTGTGTGTATATATATATATATATGTATATATATAAAGGAGACATAAGTGCACACATAATTGTTAATCAAACAACAAACACTTACTGCTCACAAAACCGAGAAATTAATTAAACCCCTTCATTAATGGAATCCCAGGCTGCAGACTGCCGCGTCTCTCCGGCAAGATACAGAGGAGTTCGCAAGCGAAAATGGGGCAAATGGGTGTCCGAAATCCGCGAACCAGGAAAGAAAACCAGAATATGGCTAGGAAGCTACGAGGCACCAGAAATGGCAGCTGCGGCCTATGATGCAGCGGCATTGCACCTCAAAGGGTGTGGGGCGGCGCTTAATTTTCCTGAAATGGCTGATAGTCTTCCGAGGCCGGCCAGTTCAAGCGCAATGGACGTACAACTAGCGGCTCAAGAGGCTGCATTGAGGGTTAGACGACAGCAGCTGCCAATGGAGGCATTTCCAAAGGAGGAGGCGGGTGACTCGTCGAGGGGTTTGAGCTCAGGGCCAGTGACGGTGGGACTGTCTCCGAGTCAAATCCAGGCGATTAATGAGTCGCCGTTGGACTCGCCAAAGATGTGGATGCAGTACATGTGCAGGGCTCATTGCCATGAGGCTCCGTCGTCGTTGGGGGGAGACTTGTGGGACATTGATAATTCCAGTTCAAACAAGTACTATGAAGGTGATGTCGAGTCAATGGACTACGAAGATATGCAGCATTGGTCCATTTGGGACCCCTAGAAATACTTAATTAGCTTATTTATTATAAAATTGAACACTAATAGTGTAGCCAAATACAGAACATAAATAAATAAATAATAGAATATACTAAGTGTTGCCTTGGTATCTTGCCCTTTGGCCATGAATTTTTTTTTTCAAGTTACATTTTCAATGAAAACTTTCAGTTCATGAAAAAGATGGAATAACTAACTATAGAGTTACTTCTGGTTCTTGATCTGGTGTTAATTAGGATTCCATTGAATTAGATAACTCATATAATTTAAAGGA
Organism: Cotoneaster glaucophyllus; assembly: GCA_036320875.1. Lineage (NCBI taxonomy): Eukaryota > Viridiplantae > Streptophyta > Magnoliopsida > Rosales > Rosaceae > Cotoneaster > Cotoneaster glaucophyllus. The sequence goes on from CM070073.1 coordinate 43,857,625, forward strand.
ATTTAAATCTTTTGCACTTAAAATTTTATGTGGTCAATCTGTGACCTATATACGTGAATAACATGTGTCATTTTGATTTAATTTATCTTTAGTTTTTCATTTTTTATTTATTGAGAAGATAAGTTGAAGAGTTAATTAATACGGTTAAGTGGAGTTTAAATAAATGGCTAGATATCAACAAATGAGAGGTTACAAAGAAGTCACATAAGATTTTGGGTGCAAAAAATTTGAACTTGATTTAAAGTATATTGAGATAAGAAATGTAAGTAGAGATGAATGATTTTTTTTTTAATATATATAATTTATAGGAATTAAAGGTGATAAATTATAAAGTATCGATGATAACCTACAATATTGTGGATATTAAAGTTATAAATTTCATTCATGACTCATGAGTAATTCATCTTCTACCTCCAACTTAAACAAAATTTATTCATTTCTTCTTTCACTTGCCTTGATTCTAGTGAACTATTAAATCCAGTCAATTTCTAAGCACTGAGCGAACTCAAACTCACAAAACAAACATATGAAGAAAGAAGTTTGAAAATTACACTAGATTTTGAGGAGAAACTTTCAAGGTCCTAAATCCCACGATAGAGTAATGACAATATAGGTGTTATTTACCAATTTCAAATTTGGCTCTTTAAATTGTGACGACGCTCTTTATGTTGTGAATTATTGGATCACTATCAAGGTGAAATGGAAACATCTAGCATGGGCGGCCAACCGAGCGACCGGTCAGTGAAGATAAGGGTTGAGAATAAATCCTATATTGATGAGAGGAGAGACTTTGCAAGGGCTTATAAGAGGTTGGGCAAGCCGATTGGTTTATGGTTATGTTAGATACCTAGTTGGACTTGACTAACATTATAAGTATGAATCTTATGTTGCCTATACGTTATAAACTGATTAAGGAGTTGTAAGCATGGAAAACTACTTCTTTAATCAAGGGTACATGGATAACATGCAGCAAATTATAGCTGTTTATCCACTGCTCTAGTGAAAACTGCCGGCAACCGAAAGAAACTGATTTCCACGATAGATGGAAGTTAGATGAAGGCTGTGTATATATAATCCAGTTCCCTACTCGTGAAGAGTGTTCTGTAACATTAAGGGTTCTATCACCTTTGAACTCAAAATCTTAAACGAGTAGAAGAGCTGCATTTCCAACCGCAAGCATGACTGCTCCTAGTATCGCACATAGTCGAACTAAATGTAATCTGGGATATATTTATATTAGTTTCCAACATTTGGTATAAGAGCGGAATAACAAGTCATAGATTCGTTTTACTGCTTTGTTATTATGATAAATGTGTGATGATATGTTTGAAATGTATTATATATATCTCGAGTAATGCAGTACATGATGTACTTCGGATATTCATCAAAGTGAATATCGTTATTGTATATCTTGGCTATTAAGGGGGTCTTAAAAGATTCATAGCATGTTTATATATTTCTCAAAAAGGGAAATATATATAAATTGCATGAAGGTTAATAAAGTGTATGAATCATTCCCTGTAAAATTTTGCAATTGTCCAGTCCAAAGACTTGATGTATTTTTGCGATTATGGAATATTATAGCCAATATATACATTATGGAAGACAGTTTATGATTTTCACTCAAAAGTGCGATGTAAACTTGCAGCAGTAACTGCACACTCTTATTTGTGACTAACATTTCCATGACTGCTCCAATGAATTCATCTCCTTTTAGCCTTTCATCTGTTGAACCATTAAGTGGTGGCAATTTCAAACGGTGGAAGCAAGATATAGAGATCTTGCTAGGACTCATGGATCTCGACCTTGCGCTCCGAGAAGATGAACATGTTGCACTGATAGATGCTTCAACTGCTGAAGAAAGACACAAGCATGAGAAATGGGAGAAGGATAACAAAATGTCACTAATGGTTATGAAAATGACCATGAATGATACTGTTAGAGGTGGTGTTACAGGATGTGACAAGGCAAAAGATTTCCTTGAGGCCATTGGAGCAAAGTTCAAGGAATCTGATAAGGCTGAGATGGGAGAATTGATGACAACACTTACAACTCTGAAGTTTGATGTAAGAAAAGGGGTTAGAGAGCATATTCTGAAGTTGGCGAACACTGCAACCAAACTGAAGGACTTGGATGTTCCAGTTGATGAGGCTTTTGTGGTCCACATAGCGTTAACTTCCTTGCCTCCATACTATGATCAGTTGAAGGTTACTTACAGTACACAGAAGAAGAAATGGTCCATGGATGAACTAATTTCAACTGCTACTCAAGAGGAATGCAGGATGAAACGTAACATCAATCATGCTGTAGTGAACCTTGTGCACACTGACAAAGGGAAGAAACCATTCTTCCATTCTGGTAAGGCCCCTAAACTGATCTCCAATAGTAGTGCTGCCATGACTGCATCTTCCTCCAAAGGACCTGAGAATTATAAGGATATAATGGACAACATAAGGTGCTATTTTTGCAAACGAACTGGTCACATTAAAAGAGATTGTGAGAAACTCAAAGATCTGAAAACTAAGAAAGGTATTTTAGTCAAAATTTTTGTGTGTTTTGAATCTAATCTTGTAGAAGTCCCTCCAAATTCTTGGTGGTTTGACACTGGTTGTTCGATTCATATTACCAATTCGTTGCAGGGTATCACAAGAAGAGGTACCACAACAAGAAATGAAGTATTTCAAGTCGATGTTGGCAATGGGAATAAAGTGGGTGTGGAAGCAATAGGCGACCTCAAGCTCAAGTTGTCTAGTGGTTTTGTTTTAGATTTAGTTGATGTTTTATATGTACTTTCACTTAGAAGAAATTTGCTTTAAGTTTCGAAACTTGTAAAAACTGGCTTTGCTTTTGATGGAGATAATGAAAGCGTTAGGATTTACATGAAGAATAATCCAAGAGTTGTACTTGGAGTCTGTTTTCTAGTTAATGAATTATGGCAAGTACTTTGTACGGTTTGCAATGAAAGTGTTTGTTTTAATACTGAGTCATCTACATCAACCAAAAGACTTGTTTTAAATGAAAAATCTTCATGCTTTGTCATAGGAGATTAGGGCACATATCTAAAGCAAGAATGGATCACATGATTAAAGATAAAATTTTACCTGCCTTGGATTTCACAAATTTCGAAAGCTGCATTGAATGTTTTAAGGGGAAGATGACTAAAACTATGAAAAAGACTTCAGTTAGATGTAAAAAACTATTGGAGATTATCCACTCCGATGTTTATGGACCTTTCCCAACTAAAACAATATGTGGAAACATTTATTTCGTGACTTTTATTGATGATTATTCAAGGTTTTCATACCTTTATTTGATCTCATAACAATCTTCAGTGTTGAATTGTCTCAAAGTATTTAAAACTTAAGTAGAGAAATAGTTGGAGTTGTCCATTAAAATTCTAAGGTCCGATATAAGAGGTGAATACTATGGCAGGTACACTGAGGCAGGTCAATCTAAGGGGCCTTTGGCTCTATACTTAGAGGAGTGTGGCATTCAACCATAATACACTACTCCAGGCATGCCACAACAAAATGGTGTGGCTAAGAGGAGAAATAGAACTCTAATTGAAATGGTTAGGAGTATGACACTTCCACAGTTCCTATGGGGTGAAGCTGTGAAGATGTCAAATTACATCCTGAACTGAGTTCCTAGAAAGTCAGTTTGCAAAACTCCTTTTGAGTTGTGGATAGGGAGAAAGCCAAGTTTGAATCACATGCATGTTTGAGGTTGTGGTGCAGAAGCTAGGATGTATAATCATGCTGAAAAGAAATTGGATTCGAGAACAATTTCATGTCACTTTGTGGGATTTCCTGATAAATCAAAGGGTTATAGATTTTATGCATCAAATCTCTCAAATAGAATATTTGAGTCCAATGCTGCCAAGTTTATTGAAGATAAAGAAACACCAAGTAATTTTCGAGCAGCGTCGATTTTGGAATTTGAAGAGCAAGGTGATATAAGTAAGGGTAAAAGTCACGGGGAAGATTTTGATTCACAACAATCTGTGGTGGATTTTCATATTGGAGATTTTAATTTGCAAAGTGGCACACATGTTACAAATGTCAATACACCTGTTACAAGTGTTGATATAACCTTTACTCCATCGCATGCATCAACTAGTCAACCATTACAAGCATCTGTGAATGAAAGAAGGGTGATGCCGCAAAGAGTTAGGAGGTCAGCAATACTAGCTGATTATTTTGTGTACCTTGAAGAAGTGGAACTGAATGAAGGCATATCAGATGATTATGTCACTTATCAAGAAGCTATGAGTAGTTTGCAATCTGAATTATGGCAGGAAGCCATGCATGATGAACTGAAATCCATGCAAACAAACAACGTTTGGACTTTAGTTCATGCACCAGATGATATCAAGGTAGTGGAGTGTAAATGGGTGTTTAAAACTAAAAAGGATTCAACTGGAAGAATTGAGAGACACAAAGCCAGGCTAGTGGTTAAGGGCTATACACAAACTGAGGGAGTAGACTACTCAGAAACCTTTTCTCCTGTATCGACTAAAGATTCACTTCGAATTGTGTTGGCCTTTGTGGCTCATTACAACCTTGAACTGCACCAGATGGATGTAAAGACATCCTTCTTGAATGGTGATTTGGAGGAAGATATTTATATGGAACAACCTGTTGGTTTCATTAAAGAAGGTGAGGAGAACATGGTTTGTAAGTTGAACAAATCGTTGTATGGCTAAAACAAGCCTCGAGACAATGGTTCTTAAAATTTGATGCAAAAGGTAACTTCCTTTGGTTTTTGTGAGAATAAGATTGACGATTATATTTATCTCAAGGTTATTGGATCAAGATTTATTTTGCTCGTGCTTTATGTGGATGATATTCTCTTGGCAAGCAATGATCTTAATCTCGTGCTTGAAACTAAGAGATTATTGTCTAAGACCTTTGAGATGAAGGATATGGGAAATGCATCATATGTGCTTGGTATAGAGATCAAAAGAGATAGGGCTCGAGGATTGTTGGGACTCTCACAAAAGTCGTACATTGAAAAAATGTTGCACATATTCAATATGCAAACTTGTGCCAATGGAGAAGTACCCATGGGAAATAGAGACATGTTAAATAAGTCTCAGTGTCCAAGGAATGAAATTGAGAAACAAAGCATGGTCAATAAGCCTTATGCATCCTTAGTAGGCAGCTTGATGTATGCACAGGTCTGCACTAGACCTGATTTAGCATTTGACATCAGTGTGTTGGGAAGATATCAATCGAATCCAGGTGAACAACATTGGGTTGCAGCGAAGAAAGTATTAAGATACTTGCAAAGGACAAAATCCTTTATGTTGGTTTACAAGAAAGTAGAGAATTTGGAACTAGTTGGCTACACAGATGCTAACTTTGCAGGTTGTGTGGATGACAGGAGGTCCACGAGTGGTTACTTGTTCTTCTTGGTAGGAGTAGTTCTATCATGGAAAAGTGCTAAACAAAAGGCACTAGCCACATCAACCATGGAGGCCGAGTTCATAGCATGTTTTGAAGCTACCAAGAGAGCAGGGGCGGAGGCAATATATGCCTAGCATAGGCCTAGGCCTACTCTCACTCTTTAAGCCCCTCTAAATATTTACTATTATATATTTTTTTATTTTTTTTATAAACTTAGTATTATACATCTTTTAGGTTACACAAAACTTTTAATTCTATTCACCAATAATTGAAACAAGAGGTCTTTTTTTCTTTTCTTTTCACCCAACGGCACTCATCATAAAGCTAAATCTAACTCTAATTTTGTATACAAGTCAATAACTCTTAAAATTAAAATCTAAAATTTACTTTAGTTTTATCAAAAGATATTCTTTTATATTGTCAACCTAAAGAATATTAAACTTAGAGCTTTTCCTCCTTCCCTTGTTGAATTTCATGTATTTTTCCCTTCAAATTTTCAACCCAACACAATGTTAAGGTTTGTAAATCTTTGTGTTCTCTTTAACTTTTTACTAATAATATGGTCTAAAAACATGATCCCCTAACACTTTTCATTGACTTGATATTGGAAGGTTAATTTCTTGTAATTAATCCTGTTTAATCTTGATTAACTACTCTCTATATTGACTTGATATTGGAAGATTAATTTTAACATGAAAAAAGCATTTAGCGCCTCAAATTTTTTTAATTAGATCACAACTCCAAGCATGTATTATACCCTTTTGTAAACATTATCTATTTTTTTTTAACATTAAGTGAGGCCCCTCCTCATGTAAAATCCTGGCTCCGCCACTGCAAGAGAGGTTTGTGGTTAAGAAATTTAATCAGCTGCATGGCTATTGTTGATTCAATTTCGAGACCACTAACCATATACTGCGATAACAAAGCTGCAATATTTTTCTCTAAGAATAACAAGAAGTCTGAGGCAACAAGGTTGATGGATATCAAATATCTATTAGTGAAAGAACATGTGAGAAAGGGTGAAATCACAATTGAGCACATTGAAACAAATTCAATGATAGCTGATCCTCTGACTAAGCCATTGGCAGTAGGAGTATTCAAGGATTATGTCTCTAAGATGGGAGTGCTTGAATCTGTAGAATCTGCTGAAGTGTGGGAGTGAGAAAAACTTACTGTAAGTCACATGTATATTTCAAATATGAATTCGAATGTCACTATATGTTGTTTGATATCAAGAACTACTCCGTCATATGCACTTATTGAGCCTATTGGTTGTCTGAGTTGCTGAGTGTATACATGTATATGTGTATTCTAGCGTCTTGAAAAAAAAGACATGAATAATTCAAGGGATGCAATTCCATGAATGCATTAGGATCTTCCAAAGATGATCCATGAAATGACTATTTTGAATGAATGAAAGAATATAAATTCATTGAAAAGTCTAAAGTTTCTTTCTACATATTAGTTTTAAGTATTTGTGGTTTTAGGGTGCTTGTGTTGTCCATAAACACATGATTTTCTAGAGTTCGAATACTTGAATTAATTATAGTAGATGAAAGGAAGTTAGTAAGCGTGAAACTCGATGTGATCACATAAGGTGTCAGTGTTATAAAAGGGCATGACTTTGATTATAATGTTTAGTCTACGTCCATGTGCGGGAATGTTAGATACCTAGTTGGACTTGACTAACATTATAAGTATGAATCTTATGTTGCCTATACGTTATAAATTGATTAAGGAGTTGTAAGCATGGAAAACTACTTCTTTAATCAAGGGTACGTGGATAACATGCAACAAATGATAACTGTTTATCCACTGCTCCGGTGAAAACTGCCGGCAACCGAAAGAAACTGATTTCCACAATAGATGGAAGTTAGATAAAGGCTGTGTATATATAATCCAGTTCCCTACTCGTGAAGAGTGTTCTGTAACATTAAGGGTTCTATCACCTTTGAACTCAAAATCTTAAACGACTAGAAGAACTGCATTTCCAACCGCAAGCATGACCGCTCCAGGTATCGCACATAGTCGAACTAAACGTAATCTGGGATACTTGTTATACAATGAACTTATATATATATATATATATATATATATATATATATATATTAGTTTCCAACAGGTTAAACCTCAACTTCTTCATGGTCTCAGAACAAGTTGTCCACGTGTGGAGCCCAATGGCCAACGCGCTCCACGTCACCCTGTTTGTGTTGTCCACGTGTTAGGCTTGAAAATTCGTCACACTTGAGGATGCGTGTTGAGAATAAATCCCACATTGGTGAGAGGAAGGACCTTGCAAGGGCTTATAAGAAGTTTGGCTACTCTCCATATTGCAATTATTAGAAGGACAAAATAGTAAACACCAATATTGTATATAAAACACTAAAAGTTATGTTATTGGTACTCCATAATAGTACATGAACTCCTCCTATGAAGAAACTTAAGAGAAAAATAACACTAAAGAGGAATGCATGCCAATAGCTCTCAAACTGAAAACAAAATAAAAACACAAAACCCATGCATTGTGTAGTTAGCATCATTTTCTCATTATTTTCTTTCTCATATATACTCACATATCTTTTAGACAAAAACTGCTTCATACCATATGCTTTTGGAGCCACAACAAGGTATCCTTTTAACCTGATCCTGATAAAGACACAGAAATCTTTCGATTTGTAGCTACGTAGTTTTCAAAGAGTATTATTTGCCAATTTTGTAGTACTCGGGCTTCAGTTTCAAATGAGTTGGGAGCTGGGAATCCTCAGGCTGCTAAAGTGGCGGTCTGTGCAGTAATGGTTCTTATTGAGGCGGAAATGATTGTTGTTTGCACATCTCTATTATCATACCGCCATAGCTATGGGTCCTCTTATTAGTAGTCTCTCCACTATTATGGATGGGTTACAAGCACTACTTTCAGCCTTACATCACATAGGCAGGGCGCTGGCAGTAGCGGAGCCAAGGTGGGTGCAACCGTAATAACCTTGTGGCCAAATTGTAGACTCTTTTCGGCTATCAGTAAAAGGCAAAGAAAAATTGAAATGCCTAGAGCCTTTTCGGTGCCGACAATCCCAAACAAAAAGAAGAAGAAGCTGCTGCTCCACTTGTTAGCCATCACTCCATCAAAGTTGTAGTTGTTGTCCTAGCTTTGAGTACATTAAATGTGGAGAAATCTCATTAAAATTTTGGTGTCTTTGTTTTTGCATTTTATTTGGTATATTTCATGTGGGTTTGCTTGAGTTCGTTTCCAATTGGTTATGGTACCCTTTTTAGCACAATAAATCCGTTGTTCAACTCCGTATACATTATCGACAACTCTATCTCAGCACCTATTCTCCTCCTACTAAATCTCCCCACCATTGTGAATCAACCGCCTGACAGTCTCCAGATCGTCAGACCCGCATTTTCGGCTTGCCTTGTCTAGGGCGTCGAATCGGCCGGCAGCTTGTGAAACTAGACACGAATTCTAGAGCACAAGCAACGACAATATACTCCTGACCCCATCATTGTAAATTTCTGGCTCCGCCAATGGGCGCTGGGTTAGGTGATTATTGTCTGACTTCTTCATTGGGCTTGTCGTGGGTCCAATTACCCGAGTGGGCTGAGTGTTTTGGGGAGGGGAGAGAGGAAATTGAGTTGCCTATCCTCAAGGTAATAAGCAGCGGTGGAGTTGCTCTTAGAGTGTTACTGGTGCCACTAGGAACTAGGAAACAGAGACACTAATAAAAATTTGTGTTGTATTAAAATAAAAAAATGAATATTTGTGAGTTGTTGTAGTTGCCATTGCAGCTTGTGTTTTACAAAATGGAATTTTTAAGAATTGTTTATTTATTTATTTATTTTGTAAAAGGGCTATTTAAAAATAAATAAATAAATTTCAAAAACAAATTAAGTTCGAACTTGTCAAATCTAAATTTTTTAACTTACAAGTAAATATAAATAGGATTTTTATCACAAATGGTCTCTGACATTGATCAAACACATCATTTTGGTCCCTGACATTGAAAATCAATAGAAATGGTCCTTGAGATTGATCAAACACATCACAAATGGTCCTTCTGTTAAAAACTCTTTGGGCAATTTTCAAAGCTTTGTAATTCAATCGTTTCTTAACCAAATTTGACCCATAATATATCAAAATGAAGATAGGAAAGTGTAGAACAAGTTTATACCTATTTGGAAGCCCAATGGTTGCCAGAGATGGCTGGAAAATAGCCTCAAATGTGACTGGTCTGCGGAAAAATTGGAAAACTCGCCGGAAACTGGGTAAACTTTAAACGTTCATAACTTCTTCAATACTCAACGAAATTGAGTGATTCAAAAATGAAAATCATACTTCTCGACGAGACAAAGAGAATGGTACCTTTATTGACTGCTAATTCACTGTAGTTTGGCCGAAAAACAGCTCGAAATTGGATAACCATTTGCGAGTTAGCCAATTTCGAGACGCTTTTCGGCCAAACTATGGCGAGTTAGCCACCAAAAAAGATACCATTCTCTTCGTCTCATCGAGAAGTATGATTTTCATGTTTGAATCACTCGATTTCGTTGATTATTGAAGAAGTTATGAATGTTTAAAGTTTACCCAGTTTCCGGCGAGTTTTCCAGTTTTTCCGCGGACTAGTCACATTTGAGGCTATTTTCCGGCCATCTCCGGCAACCATTGGGCTTCAAGATAGGTATAATCTTGTTCTACACTTTCCTATATTCATTTTGATATATTATGAGTCGAATTTGGTTAAGAAACGATTGAGTTACAGAGCTTTGAAAATTGCCCAAAGAGTTTTTAACAGAAGAACCATTTGTGATGTATTTGATCAATCTCAGGGACCATTTATATTGATTTTCAATGTCAGGGACCAAAATGATGTGTTTGATCAATGTCAAGGACCATTTGTGATAAAACCCATATAAATAACACCATACACATAGGGATGACAATTCTAACCGTTAAAACCGATAACCGTGGATAACTGTCCGAATGGATTGGATTTGGGTATGAAAATTCGGGTATCATTTGGATATGGGGAAAAACCGTTAATAATATTCGGTTATGGTTTTGGATATGGTTATAGGGGTCCTCAATCCATATCCGTAACCGAATCCGAACCAAATTATATATAATATAATAGTATGTATTTATAATCATATATAATATAATTGTATTAATATATATATATATATATATATATATATATATATATATTATTCATTGAATCCATTACCTTGAGAATACAAAAGTTGTAATAGGTGAGTTACATTTTGTGGGTAAGTTAAAAAGTTTTGAAATGAATGAAAATCTATGAGAATCTAGACTAATAGCACTTATGGAAGATATTAAAGATCAACCAACATTATCAATATTTAGCTTTAATTTTTATGCTACACAAGATCCATTCATTAAATCATTTTATATATCAAATATTTAGTGACGAAATTAATATTCACTAAATTATCATGCGTTAATTGAACAAATATATTTTTTGTATTGACGAAGATGAGTATAACCGTTAACCGATGGGGAATCTGTTACCCGGTGGGTATGGTTATGGATAATAGCCGATGGTTAATTTGCAGTTATGGATATGGTTAATTTTTGTGGTTATGGGGATGAATATAGCATTTCCGTCCCCAAACCGAACTGTTGTCGTCCCTACATACACATAATGAATGCCAAGTGGGACCTCCTTGCATTAGAAGCACACAATTTTGGAATTTGGAGGAGCCAATTTCATGAATTGACATTTCAGGGGGGTTGACTTGACAGTCTTGCCCTCACTACAGTTACCCTAGCACTTCGGCGAAGTAGCCTTACGACGTCGTTTTGGGTTTGAGTTACGTAAGGGTACTTTGGTCTGCCAAAGACTAGTTTTTGTTCAGGTTGGGTCGGATGACGTGGGCTGTGTTCTTCGTTTGGGAAAGCAGGTTTCTTTCTCCTGTCTTTTGTATCCCTCTCTCATCCTCACTTGAACTCGCATCACCGCCGTAAGAGGCAAACCGAGACGCTGTTAGCGGCGGAAGGAATACCATCACCGGGTAAGCAGCCGACATAGAACTTTGACTCCAATTTTTCTTGGATTTGTTTGTTTATCTGTTGATAAATAGTTTTGGGAAGAATAGGGAAAATGAGATTCTAGGTTTTGCTTAACACAAATTTGAGTTCGGAATTTCTATAGAATTTGATTTCTCATGGAACCCTTTCAGAAGAAGAACATCAAAGCCGAATAGTCGTTGACATCTTTCAGACGCTTCTCTTTTCAGCTTGCTTCTCTACATTCTGAGAATTTGAATAGTCTCTGATATTGGGTTGTCTCGATTCTGTCTAATTTTGTTTGGGTTTCTATGAAATCTTGTAATTTTGATTGGTTTGTGTATCGTTCGATGCGAATTCTGATGCGGGTTTGGTTTGTTTGCGGGATTTGTATGGATGGTCGAGTTATTGTCATGTTGCAGGTGATTTGTTTGCATTGTTCTGCATTAGTTTTAGTTGGAATTAACTATGCGTTATAATTAGTGTTCCCTTAACATATGCGTTATAATTAGTGTTCCCTGCATTAATGCAAAAGGTTTTCGACCAGGTAAGGACTTGCAAGAGAAAGTCTGAGTAGCCAATAAAGTACAGTAACTACCACGGTTCTCCACGGTAATTTCCTTCAGCTATGCCCTCACTTTGCATTATAGGGATAACTTGCATGAATGTGACTTATAGTCTCTGCACTAATACATAGTTCTCGATTAATGTTTGCATTTTTTTATGCTTGCTTGATTCTCTAATTAACTTCTGCAATATCCCAGCTTATGTTCCCCCAAAAGTTTTAGTTAGCTTCTTTCATATGTCTTTGCAGCTATTATGGTATAGGAGAGATGTGTACAGAATGGAGTTTTTATATTAGTTGATAATTCAACAAATTCCAAAAGAGTGATTTGTTGGTTTCTCTCAATATGATGTTACCAATATGGTGCCTTATGCAAGTAAGGATGTCATACCCTCTAGTAACGAGAGCATATGGTTTTTCATCAATGCGCAACATCCTGGCAGTTTCTTTTAAAACAATGAAAATAAAATTCAGATCAAATATACAATTTTACCAAAGTTTTTAATTTGTCTTCTTAATTGTAAGTTTGTAAAGCAGATGTAGACTTCTGAGTTTTATAATTTTGTTTCCTAGTAAATTGAAAGAATTAATTATTGTTTATAATGTGATTTTATCAATATGGTCCCCTCACGCTCCATGCTCCACGCTCCATGCAAGTAGAATAGTGATGATAATAATTTCACAAAGTTTAAGGTGTCATGTACATGTATTTCAGTTTTTATTTTTCTTTTAGACACTGGCAGTGCAAATTATATACAATATCTTTTAACATGGAGTTTTGTTTTCGTCGATTCATATTTTTTACGGGGGTAATTTGGCAGTTTGTCTGTAATTGTTGATAAGGTTTACCGTGTCTCATTTTGTTTTTGTTTAGGATGATGTGTATATACGTCTTATCAGCTCTGGCGACCCCCCAACAGACAGATGTATTTTACTCTGAAATTTTACTATTAATAGCTATATGTAGTTGAAGTTTGTAAATTCAGCGGCCTTTTGTTCTCTTAAAATGTTGCCATTAATACCGTAGTTGCTTATTATAATGTATCTTTTGTACCCACTACCCATCAAGAAAAATGTACTTTTTTTTATTTTGATTTGTTTTCTCTTTTAATTTGAGAAGAAAGAGAGGTTATATGGTTCTTAGAAAGAAGCCTTGCTGAGTTTTCAACGGGTGAAGAGCACCAAAGAAATTTTAAGAATCAGTTAGAGCATGAGAAGTGGCTAGTCAATGTGTCTTTTCTAATTTACTGATAGGGGAACTGGCTTCTTGCAGACTTGTTGCTATGAGAATGTATATCTGGGAGTTTCCAGTCAGACGCAACAAAATGATGTTCTTCAAAGATCTTTCGCTTTCCAGGAAGCAAATCATTGGAACAATTGATGATTACGTTGAAGAATTGTGCTTCTGATTGCTTTTGTTTGCCACATGGAGGACCATACATTTGTTGTCGGTCAAGAGTTCCCTGATGTCAAGGCCTTTAGGAATGCAATTAAAGAAGCTGCAATTGCACAACACTTTGAGCTTCGCATCATAAAAAGTGACCTTATCCGCTACTTTGCAAAGTGTGCAACAGATGGCTGTCCATGGCGTATCCGGGCTGTGAAGCTTCCTAATGCCCCAACCTTTACAATAAGAAGCCTTGAAGGGACACACACTTGTGGGAGAAATGCACACAATGGGCACCATCAGGCTTCCGTTGATTGGATTGTCAGTTTTATAGAAGAACGCCTGCGGGGTAACATCAATTACAAACCAAAGGATATATTGCATGACATCCATAAGCAATATGGGATTACTATACCATATAAACAAGCTTGGCGTGCAAAAGAAAGAGGACTTGCCGCAATTTATGGTTCTTCTGAGGAAGGGTATTGCCTTCTTCCTTCGTACTGCGAACAAATAAAGAAGACCAACCCTGGAAGCATTGCAGAGGTATTTACCACTGGTATAGATCACCGTTTCCACCGGATGTTTGTGTCCTTTCATGCGTCCATTTATGGATTTCTGAATGGTTGCTTGCCTATCATTGGGCTTGGCGGAGTTCAGCTAAAAAGTAAATATCTCGGTACTTTACTCTCTGCAACTTCATTTGATGCGGATGGTGGATTATTTCCACTTGCATTTGGCGTTGTTGATGTAGAGAATGATGAAAGCTGGATGTGGTTCCTGTCAGAGTTGCATAAGGCACTAGAGATGAACACTGAGAATATGCCGGAGCTCACATTTTTATCTGATGGACATAAGGGAATTGCAGATGCTGTAAGAAGGAAGTTCCCAAATTCTTTAAATGCTTTTTGCATGCGCCACTTGAGTGAAAGCATTGGAAAAGAGTTCAAGAACTCAAGGCTTGTTCATCTTCTATGGAATGCCGCATATGCCACTACCACTATTGGCTTTAAAGAAAAGATGGTTGAAATAGAGGAAGCATCTCCGGAAGCTGCAAAATGGCTACAACAATTTCATCCTTCCCGCTGGGCATTGGTGTATTTTGAAGGAACACGTTATGGTCATCTCTCATCAAATATTGAGGAGTTTAATAGATGGATTCTTGAAGCTCGTGAGCTACCCATAATCCAAGTGATTGAGACAATTCATATTAGATTGATGGCTGAGTTTGAAGAACGGCGTTTGAAGAGTAATTCGTGGATTTCTGTACTTTCTCCGTCTGCTGAGAAGCGTATCATAGAAGCCATCAGCCATGCATCCACATATCAGGTCCTTCGGTCTGATCAAGTTGAATTTGAGGTTCTTTCACCAGATCGATCAGACATTGTGAATATTGGCATCCATTGTTGTTCCTGCCGTGATTGGCAGCTATATGGGATACCATGTTCCCATGCTGTGGCTGCCCTCATCTCCTGTCGAAAAGACGTATACGCCTTTACACACAAAGTTTTTACAGTTGCAAGTTACCGCGAAGCATATGCTCAGGAGATATACCCTATCCCAGGAAAAATTGAATGGAGAAAGACAGATGAGGCTTCTATGGATGACGATATCCAGGTTGTGCGACCTCCCAAGTTTCGTAGACCGCCAGGACGACCGGAAAAGAAACGAATTTGTGTAGAGGACCTGAATCGCGAGAAACATACTGTCCATTGTAGCCGGTGTAACCAAACTGGACATTATAAGACAACTTGCAAAGCAGAGGGTATTGAAAGTATCGAACAGTTCTAGGATCACCTCCTGAGCGTTTACTGTTACCTCAACGTAGGATAGTATCGTGTGATTTTGACCGTGCAAGTTGTTCAGCTGATGTAAATTAGAAGTTGTTCAGATGATGTAAATTAGAATTTGTCCACTGTATTGCTAGATGTACGAGTAATTCGAAGGAATTTCTGAAAATGGAAGATGTATCTTCTGTAACGAGGTGCTAAGCAGCAGCAATTTTCGTTTCTTTGTCGATGTGTTCATCGCGTTGGAATTTTCTCTCTTGCTTTATCTCTTATTTGCAGGAAGTTGCTTAAGACACAACAGAGTTGCTAGATTTCTGATGAAAGAAGCCTCTGAAAGTATAGCAGTGGGGAAGATGCTCGCTCTCCCAAAAAGCAGAGGGTAAGACGCTTCTTGCTCGTCAAGGAAAAGAGAATAGGAGAAGCCAAATGAACTTGAACTGGAAAATAGCCAAAAAGTTAAAACTATTTTTTTTGTTTCTTTCGTTGAGTACGATATTCATTATTAAAGTGATTAAGTATATAATAAAGGTAGGGGGTATTTATTTGTCTTGCCAAAGATTTCAACCGGTCAAAGAAAAAAGAGTACCGGCACCAAGTTTACATGTTAAGACCATCCTCAACTAACATAAATTAAATAGAGTGACCACGATGATAACTAGTTCTCATAAATATGAAAGCTTTGTGAGCCATTTAGGTAGAGTTCTATACCAAACATGAAGACTATTATAATGAAACAAATACAAAAAGGCTTTGGAGTGGTGCCCTGTAAATGAAAGAGAAGGAAAGCTTTGGTTTTCCTTTCCAATCAATAAAAGTATCAAAACCAAATCCTAATTGGATTAGTTGTTTATTACCCTAATTCAAGAGTTCTAACACATAGACTTGGTGCTCGTCTCATATTTTCATGTTCGTGTCGTCTTCATGACATACTCGATATTTTAACAGATCGTGTCGTGTCATACCCGTTAAAATGAATAGGTAATGTGACTTGACATGAACTCGACATGTTAAAATTAACGAGTAATATGACATGGCCCGTTACCCGTAAAAAAATATATTTTACTTCAATAACTAAACAAATGAAAAACGTCATACTAGCTTAGTATTTACATATCACATGGTCACATAAATATTGCTTCAAAACATAAAAACACATTCGTCTTTCAAGTACTACGTACACCAAAATAAGAGCTAATGGAAAAACATTAGTACATTACTACAAAATATGAAATGTACAAGGATATACTAATTGCAAAATAAAGGGAGGTTTTTTTTAAAGGTTGTGGAGCCTTTCTCAAAAGTCAGAACCTTACCAATGAGACTCAAAGCTTGCATGCTGTTTTTTTTTTTTTTTTTATAGCAAAACCCTTTAATTTTCATCAATCACCAAACTAAACAGTATTGGAATTTAGGCCTGATCTATTATCATCAAGAGTTAGATTGATGGTGGTGGTTGTGATTCATCACTAGTGCGGTGGTGCTTGGTAGTGGTGGCTTGGACGACGAGATTTGATATGCATGTAGTTGTGGTAGTGGCTTGGACGGTGAGATTAGATACGCATGTAGTTGAGGTGGTAACTTGGACGGAGATAGAGAGATGGCGATCAGAGAGAGAGCGTGAGCATCCAGAGTCGAGACGGAGAGAATACAAATGGAGTTGGTACTGGGAGTATCTAGACTCTGGCATGGGAAAGATATGATAATGATATAGAGCGACAAGGTATCAAAAGATTGACATGCCAGAACAAAATTTCATTTCACGATGATGCTATTAAATATTCTCTAATACAAGCAATGCTCACACATGATATAATAGAGCTCACATCTATTAGAAAGAGTATCGACATGTGTTACTTTTGTTTGTCCAAATAGTTTTGTTGTTTATTTTTGTTATATATTGAATAAACCACTCATTGGAAAAGGAAACAAAATGCATTTCATTCTTAATTATCATTTCTTAACAATTTCATATTTGTCATCTCTCAGAAATAGGCATGGAAATTTGTATGTAGTTCTTCGTATGTTCTTTTTTTTCCAAATGAAAAAAGATTAGACGAGATTAACTTTTCCGTAATAGTCGCATGCATAATTCTTCATATGTTTAATAGTACGCAGATAATTTAGTCAGAATTAATAAGTGATTGCCCACACACTACTATTACGCACACTAATCTCAACGACAAATTATTTCCATTACTTCAAATAATGTAAAGACAATGAAAGCAAGAAAAAGAAATCACACGATCGAGTACACTCTTCTAAAGCTAATTTAAAAAGTAGCCAAAGAGTTTGTGGTCCTTCATACAACACAAATCGATTCCACCTCACCTACTACCACACCAGAACTAATTAATGCTTGATCAATCATCAGTGTCCCTCCTATCCGATTTTTAAATATTGGATCACCAAGATTGTCTCTTCCCATACACAATTAAATTATTTAATCTGTTGATTTGGTCAATCAATTCGAAACAAATTAAGCTCAAAGTTTACCAATCTCTTTTAATTGGTAGACTTGTCCCCCATCTCTTTTTATTTTAATTTTAATGAAGCTGTAAATGTTTGGAAAATTTATTTGAATATATAGCTCATATATTTTAGTCAAATTAACTACGTCACACATGTATTTTATACTAAAAAAATAATAATTTTAGGAAATTAATATATATATATAGTTCATATTTTGTCATTGTACTATTACGTAAACGTTAATTACCTAATTAAGGATCCCAAAGAGAGTCATCCTGCATATCCTCCCACTGATTATCAAAAATGTCGTTAGAGAACATCGTAGGCTCTGCCATTTGCATCCACATTTTGGGCGAGTCCAAGGGAGACTCGTTAATTGCCTGGATTTGACTCGGCGACAGCCTCACCCTAACCTGCCCGACGTTTGAGCTGGAGCCCCCAACCTCATGACCTTCAACCGCACCACCACCACCACTACTACTACCTCTTAGCATCAAGGCTGCTTCATGTGCTGCCATGCGTATGTCATCAGAAGTGGAACTGGCAGGACAAGGCAAGTTATTGGCAAGTTCAGGGAAGTTGAGCCTCGCATCGCGACCCCGGAAATGTAACGCGGCCACATCATACGCTACGGCCGCCATCTCTGGAGTCTCGAAGCTGCCTAACCAAATTCGGGTTTTGGTTCCAGGCTCGCGGATTTCCGACACCCATTTGCCCCATTTTCTCTTGCGCACGCCTCTGTAGGCCGAAGAGGCAGGGCCACAGGCATTGCTAGAATTGGCGGGATCCTCCATGCATGCAGAGAAATGTGAGCAAAAATGTTAAATTTGGTGTGCGTGTTTGCTGAATAATAAAACTTTGAAGAAATGGTAGAACGATTATAAAGCAAATTTGGTTGGTGAAAGTGTGATCCAGTTGATAGGTATTTATAGATGCGAATGTCTTGTGATTTTGGTATGATACGTGGTCGCATAACATGAAAGGAAGTGAGCTTCCAAGCAGTTGCCTTGCCCAGGTGCATGCTCGCAATATTATCTTCTTTTCTATTTGTTGAAGGATCTAAAACAAAATAGGGTAAATTACACAAAACTACCTCAACTATTGGGGTCACGACAGTTTCATACCTCATTTGAAAAAATTGACAATGTCATACCACATCTTACGAATTTGTGACAATGTCATACCTCCGTCAAATTTTCTGTTAAATGCTGACGTGGCTTGATTCGGACCCCACTTTCTATTAAAAAATTATTAAAAACTAAAAAAAAAAAAATTAATATTTTTTAAATATTAAAATAATTAATTAATTAATTAATTTAAAAAAAAAAAACACAAAACACAAAACCTTTGTCGTCCCTCCCCCCCCCCCCCCCCCCCCCAAATCTCTCTCTTCCCCATCTATCCTGCTAAAAAAAAAATTCAAACCAGAAAGAAAGAAGAAAAAGAAGGAGGAGGAGAAAGAGAAGAAGGAGGAGGAGGAGAAGAAGTAGGAGGAAGCAAAAAAAAAAAAAAAAAAAAAAACCCAGTTCGGGTTGCAAAGAAGAGAGAGAAGAGCGGAGAGAGAGGAGGGGGAGAGAGAGAGAAGGAAGAGAAGAAGGAGGAAAAAAATAAAAAAACCCAGTTCGGGTTGCAGAGAAGAGAGAGAGGAGAGGAGAGGAAAGAGAGAGGAGAGAGAGAGGAGGGGGAGAGAGAGAGAGAAGGAAGAGAAGGAGGAAAAAAAAAAAACCCAGTTCGGGTTGCAGAGAAGAGAGGAGAGAGAGAGGAGGGGGAGAGAGAGAGAAGGAAGAGAAGGAGGAAAAAAAAAAAAAAAAAAAAAACTCAGTTCGGGTTGCAGAGAAGAGAGAGAGGAGAGGAGAGAGAGAGGAGGGGGAGAGAGAGAGAAGAGAAGAAGGAGGAAAAAAAAAAAAACCCAGTTCGGGTTGCAGAGAAGAGAGAGAGAAGAGGAGAGAGAGAGAAGGAAGAGAAGGAGGAAAAAAAAAAAAAAAAAACCCAGTTCGGGTTGCAGAGAAGAGAGAGAGGAGAGGAGAGAGAGAGGAGGGGTAGAGAGAGAGAAGGAAGAGAAGGAGGAAAAAAAAAAAAAAACCCAGTTCGGGTTGCAGAGAGAGAGAGAGGAAGGGGAGAGAGAGAGAAGGAAGAGAAGATTTAAAATAAAGATTTTTTTTTTTAATTTTTAATTATTAAAAATATATTTAATAATATTTTAATCTAGTTGGATTAGTGATTGGGTCCCGCATATTGCCACGTCAACATTTAACAGAAAAACTAACAGAAAATTTGACGGAGGTATGATATTGTCACAAATTCGTAAGATGTGGTATGACATTGTCAATTTTTTCAAATGAGGTATGAAACTGTCGTGATCCCAATAGTTGAGGTAGTTTTGTGTAATTTACCCAACAAAATAATTAAAATTAAATTGAAACATAAAAAAATGGAGATGAAAGTTCAGGCAATCTATGATGAATCAAAAGAATGACCAGTATTGGAGGAATATTTTAAGCCAAAATCTGTGATGACTGATGCATTTAACCCAAGTAATTAATCGACAAATAATATGCACTCAACTGTTGAGGACGCGGTTTAAACCCAGGTGGCATGAACTATATCCATTCTTCTTCTTTTTCTAATTTTTTTGGTTGAAGCATGACATCCATTCGAAGTCCGGACCCACTGAATATCCATTCTCACATATAGAGCTCACCAGCATCAGCATTGCGAATCTGAGATAAGCATACAACCTTTGTTGTTTTGTTTATTTTTTTTTTGCAATAGGGCCCATGTTTTGTGTAATGTAACTTATAAGTAATTTTTTTAGTGTGATTTAATACTTTAATACTATCACATCTTTTTTTCAATACATACAAAATTAGAAACTTGTCTTCTGCCTTCAAAAAAAAAAATTAGAAACTTGTCCAAGGGTTCTGCTTCTCTTGAAACCATTGCACTATGCTCATAAGCGTTTTTGTTAAAAGTGCTTTTATTTAGAAATGTTTCAATTTTTTGAAAATATGACTTTAGCCCCCTAAAACTTAATTTTCTCCACATAAAGCCAGACATAAGTTTTTTACTTGAATAAAACCCTTAGACTATATTCCATATCAGCAAATTCTTTAATTATGTTTGGCTTCACAATTTAAAATTTATCGGATGCCTAAAATACCCCGATTGGAATTTTTTTTGGCTTAAATATCAAATGGTCCCTATGTTATAGCCATATGGCCAATTTAGTCCCCGTGTTCTCGACTTGACTAATTTAGTCCCTGTGTTTGTCTCTGTTAGCCAATTAAGGACATATCATTCAATCTCTTTTAAAAAATTCATAAGAAAAATCATATGAGAAATAATTACCCTTTCTCTTTACATCAAATAAATTATAATTTTATAAATAAGTTTATTATGTTGTAGGTGTTGTGGACTATTTTATCTGACAAAGGGAGAGAGGGCCGGCGGCAGAGAAAGGAGAGATATGTGTTTGTAGAATTGTAGGGGAATTGTGTGTTTATCCCTCCTACATTGAACCTTTATTTATAATAATAAGATGATAGGATATTCCTTGGTCCCCAAGGAATATCAGTTACAATAGGAAAGGATAAACCCTAATCTAATCTAACCTATGATTTACACATTCATACTTCGATTAGGAATGTTTCACAACACTCCCCCTTGAGTGTGTATATACTCAAGGTAGATTTAGCATCATGCAGAAGTTGAGGAAGTCAACTCGTCAGTGCTGATTCCAAGGAACAATGCTTATTCTCAATAAGGTAGGAACTTGCATAAGTAGTAAGTCTCACTTAAAAACCCTAAGGCTATGGCAAAAACCCGAGTAGGGACAAAATCCATAGTCTAAGGAAAAATGCGTGAGAAAATGCAAAGTCAAAAGAAACGTCTAAATGACGTCATCAGGGATATGACCAGCCCAAGGTGGGTGCCTCGTTAAAACCTAGTTAGGTAGCAAAAACCCAGTGGGAAAAATGCTCCTAATCGTAGGGAAAAATAGTACATTAAGATCAAGCAAGTATCTACAGGATATTCCCCCTGAGTTTGACATAATTCCAAAGAGAAATAGCAAAGTTACAACTCAGAAAGTTTACGCATACCGATTCCATGAACAAGCTTCTGAAATATCATCTTCGGTAGTGATTTGGTGAAGAGGTCAGCCAGATTGTCTTGCGAACGGATTTGCGTGACTTCAATCTTCTGCTGCTCTTGTTGTTGATGTGAAAAGAAAAACTTTGGCGCAATATGCTTGGTGTTGTCTCCTTTGATGTAACCCTTCTTGAGTTGTTCGATGCAAGCTGCGTTGTCTTCAAAAATCGTCGTCGGGACATCAACGGCGGGGTGAAGATCGCAGGAGCTTCGAATATGGCCCACTACTGCTCTCAACCAAAAGCATTCCCGAGTTGCTTCATGTAAGGCGAGGATTTCAGCATGGTTAGACGAAGTGGCAACTAAGGTCTGTTTAGTCGACCTCCAAGATATTGCGGTGCCTCCAACGGTAAAGACATAACCCGTTTGAGAGCGCGCCTTGTGCGGATCAGATAAATATCCTGCGTCGGCATAACCAACAAGGCGAGAATCAACTCGAGGAGTACATTGTGCGACACCATTCGAGGATCCGTAGGGATAGAACAAGCCCAAATCCGTAGTACCCTTAAGGTAACGGAAGATGTCTTTTACGCCAGTCCAGTGTCTGCGTGTAGGTGCATTACTGTATCTTGCCAAAAGATTAACAACGAAGGAGATGTCGGGTCTAGTGCATTGAGCTAAGTACAATAAAGCGCCTATTGCACTTAGATAAGGAACTTCAGGCTCCAAAATCTCTTCATCATCCTCCTTCGGACTGAAGGGATCTCGTTTTGCATCTAGTGTACGAACGACCATAGGAATACTCGAATACTTCGCTTTATCCTCATTAAAACGGCGCAACACCTTCTGGGTGTAGTTCGATTGATGTACTAGGATTCCATCCGAACAATGCTCTACCTCGAGACCGAGACAGTATCGAGTTTTACCTAGATCTTTCATCTCAAATTTCGACTTCAGGTGCGCGGCAGTTCTCGCGAGCTCTTCAGAAGTTCCGATGAGATTCATGTCATCGACATATACTGCAACAATCGCAAATCCGGAATGTGACTTCTTAATGAACACACAAGGGCATAATTCGTTGTTCACATATCCCTGACTAGTCAAATACTCACTCAGACGATTATACCACATTCTTCCGGATTGTTTCAAGCCGTAGAGTGAACGCCTCAGCCGAATTGAGAGCGTGTTCTGAGGTTTGGAAATATTTGAACCAGTCAATGTAAGTCCTTCAGAAACTTTCATGTAAATTTCCGTATCAAGATCCCCATAGAGATACGCGGTTACTACGTCCATCAGCTGCATATCCAGTTTTTCGGAAACTACCAAACTGATAAGGTAGCAAAAAGTAATCACATCCATAACGGGTGAATAAGTTTCGTCATAGTCAATCCCGGGGCGTTGTGAGAAACCTTGTGCAACAAGACGAGCTTTGTAATGCACAATTTCGTTCTTCTCATTACGCTTTCGAACGAAAACCCACTTGTAGCCAACGGGCTTCACATGTGGAGAAGTAGGAACTACAGGTCCAAACACCTTACATTTCGCAAGAGAATCGAGTTCAACTTGGATTGCTTGTTTCCAGTTTGACCAATCAGCTCTATGTCGACATTCATCAACGGAACGCGGTTCAATGTCATCGCTCATAATGATCTCAGTAGCTACTGCAAATGCTAATGCATCGTCGACAATCATCTCATTTCTATGCCACACATCATCTAAGCTAGCATAATAGACCGAAATCTCACGATTCTCGGGAGGAGGATTCGTCTCTTCAAGGACGCTTCCATAATCTAGAATTTCCTCATGAGTTTGGTAGAATGAGTAAGCGATAGTCGGATTCACGGTAGGTTCTTCAGGACCTTGTGTCGTGGTTTTCCTCTTCCAGGGGTGTGAATCCTTTGAACCAAGGGGTCTGCCACGCTTTTGTGTAGGGGCAGATGATTGGCTAGCCGCTAATGTACGTGGATCACCAGAATTGGTGTCCCGGGCTTCCAGGAGGGTAGTCCGTCGTACATTTGGTACATCTATCTTTGCAGGCGTATTCGCAGCTGGAATGTGTGATCTTGTCACGCGCGCTAGATAGGTGAAAACATCTGGCATGCTCTGAGCTATGCTCTGAAGATCTAATATGCGTTGCACTTCAGTTTTAGACTGAGCGGTGCGGGGATCTAAATGAGACAAAGTGGGAGTCGTCCACGATAATTCGCGTCGTTCTTCGGGAACGTTGACGTTCTTATCTCCCCCTAACGACGGAAAGACTGTCTCATAGAAGTGACAATCCGTAAAACGAGCGGTAAACAAATCGCCTGTCAAAGGTTCTAAGTAACGAATAATCGAAGGAGAATCATATCCGACATAGATTCCCATCCTTCGCTGAGGCCCCGTTTTTGTACGTAAGGGCGATGAGATCGGCACATATACCGCACAACCAAAAACGCGCAGATGCGATATGTTGGGTTCGTATCCGGTAACCAACTGAAGGGCACTAAATGGTTGTGTCGCAACAGGCATCAGGCGGACCAACTTTGCTGCATGCAATATTGCATGGCCCCAAGCAGCGATCGGGAGCTTGGTACGTATGACCAACGATCGAGCAATCATTTGTAAGCGCTTAATGAAAGCCTCTGCCAGGCCGTTCTGGGTGTGAACATGGGGTACAGGATGTTCAACTTCAACTTCAACCCCAACCGACATGCAATAGTCATCAAAAGTTTTAGATGTGAATTCTCCAGCATTATCCAATCGAATAAATTTGATTGGATAATCAGGGTGGTGAGCCCTGAGCTTGATAACCTTAGCCAACAGTTTGGAGAATGCAACGCTCCTTGTGGACAACAAGCACACGTGTGACCAACGTGTGGAAGCGTCAACCAAAACCATAAAGTATCTAAATGGTCCGCATGAAGGGTGAATCGGTCCACAAATGTCCCTCTGAATCCGTTGTAGAAAAATGGGAGGATTCGAACGAATCTTGTCATAAGAAGGCTTAGTGATAAGCTTTCCCATTGAACATGTTTGACATGCGATTCCTTGGATCGAACCTAAACTGCGGGTTAGTGGATGCCCGTGTGAAGTTTTGAGGATACGGCGCATCGCTATTCGTCCAGGATGTCCCAAACGATCATGACAAAGTGTAATTTCGTGCGCGGTCCCAATAGTAGGGCTGGCCACATAGTGGCATTCTATGGGGCGTATGGTCGTAGTATACAGACCACTCGGGGTACGCTCCATTTCTCTAGAATACGCTTCTGGCCATATTCGTAGGAAGTTATGCACAGAAATTCAACTCCATTTTCTACGTAGGTTTCAGCGTGGTAATTGTTATCTCTAATATCCTTGAAACTTAGCAACGTTCTTCCGGAACGTGGAGAATAGAGTGCCTCAGCAATGGTCAAGATTGTACCATTGGACAACATTATACGTGCCTTACTGTATCCTTCGATCAGGTTAGATGGGCCTGAGAGGGTTGTCAGAGGTGCATTCTTAGGTATGAAGTTAGTGAAATAGATGCGTTCACGCAAAACTGTGTGCGTGGTTGCACTATCTGCCGGACAACTAACTTTCCCACTAGTCATACCTAGAATGAAAAATTAATTTGAATCGGTCACATGCATAAAAGTTTATAAAACAATTATCAATTCAAAATAATTTAATTTATTCAAGGATTAAAATTGAATATCCAAAATAAATCACCAACTAATAATCCAAAACATAAAGGAAAATTGTTCAAAAATCAACCAAAAACAAGGGGGGTTCGGCCACTAGGTGGAATTCGGCCCCATTTGTCTTATTTTAACTAAAAATAAGTCTATGTCTAAGAGTCTAATCTTCCATAGGGGTGGTATCCTCCTGAAAATCAGAAACCTCCATCTTTGTAGTTTCCGGTTCGTCCACTTGCATGAAGTTTGATTCAAACTTCTTACGACGAGAATGATATTCATCTACAACCTTCTTGGGAGCACGGCAAACATGAGACCAATGGTCCTTTGAACCACAGCGATAGCACATATCGTCCTCCATGGTTTTAGGTGCTTTGCCTTTATTCTTGAAGTTCGGGGCCTGGGGAGCGAGGTTTGAGCGCTTCTGGGCTTTGTTTCCTCCCTTGGGTGGGCCTTGGCTCTGTTGACCTTGGTGGGATGGCTTCTGGCCGCCCCTACCTCGCCTCTTTTGGCGTTGTGGGTGCTGGTTAGTGCTATAATGTGCTTCAGGCACAGCAGTAACCCTAGTAGGTCGAGCTTGATGATTCTTCATCAACAGCTGGTTCTGCTTTTCAGCAAGAAGTAAAACAGAGATCAAATCCGAGAACTTAGTGAACTTCTGAGCTCTATATTGTTGCTGCAGGACAATATTAGAAGCAGAGAAGGTCGAATAGGTCTTCTCCAGGAGATCCTCTTCAGTCAAAGTTTCATTGCAAAACTTGAGAAGTGATCGGATTCGACAAACTTCAGAATTATATTCATTCACAGACTTAAAGTCTTGGAAGCGCAAGTGCTGCCAGTCGTGTCTTGCTTCAGGCAAGAATATGTCCTTTTGGTGATCAAAGAGATCAGCCAAAGCGACCCATAATGCACGTGGATCCTCTTCAGCAAGATACTCAGTTTGTAGAGCGTCATGGATATGTCTTCGGATGAAGATCATAGCAGTGGCTTTTTCAGCTTCGCCAACAGGTTTATCTGTTGCTTCTTCAATAGCCGGACGCAAGTTCTTTGCAGTGAGGTGGAGCTTCACATCTTGAACCTACTTGAGGTAGTTCCTTCCAGAAACCTCCAAAGCGGTGAAGTCAAGTTTGTTCAAATTTGACATGTTCCTATCACAAATAGATGGACAAGATGTGGTTAGTGTAATGGAGAAGAAAATCGATCCATTCACGTAGGAGTAGAACATACAGGTTCTAATAGACATGTATTGGTTTAATTTTGCATGAAAAATTGCGGGTTTTCATGGGTGAGTTGTTTAAGTGAAAACTTCAGGTTTTCAAACAAGGCATGTTTATAAGAAGAAACTTCAGGTTTCAAAAATAATTATGAACTTCAGGTTCATATATTCCTGCAGGCAAACACAAATATATATGCAAACAAATATGCAACAAGTATATGCAAAAATATAGCTTTAGGTTTAGTATTATAATTGAATTAATTTATTTGGACTTCGGGCCAAATTAAAGTGTGGGTAAAAATATAAAAACCCATTTGGGCCTAAAAATAATTAGGCGAATAAAATTCGGGGCCCAAATAAAAAAACTAAGCCACGGGTGGCTTGAAAAATTTTTGGTCCGTGTGACCTAGGCGCAAATTTGGGCTAGGGTTTTGTGTGGGGCTGCTGCAGGCAGACCAAAAAAAAATTCAACTCGGGCTGCTGCAGGCAAGCCCAGAAACAAATTTTTTTTTTATATTTTTTTTATTTTTTATGCCGGCCGCTGCAAGCAGGCCCAAAAACAGAAAAAAAATGCAGGCCGTGGAGGGTTCAAACCCAAAAGACCGTGGGTCACAGATCCCAGCCGTGCTGGGTGTGTACCGCCGGGGAAGAACACCGGTGTCACTTCAGGCGACTGTCCTCGGAGGGTATGGCATGGCGAATCATGGGGAACCAACTGGGAACGGAGATTGGAGAAATCTCGACGTGATATCAAAACCATAGAATTTCGATTGTTATTTCAAAGAAAAAAAAATCGAATATCAGCCAAGAATGTCGTCGGGGACGACTTCAGGTCGTCGGGGGTAGCCAGAGGTGGCTGGGCATGGCTGCAGGCCATGCTTATTCGACGGTTTTCTGGAGAGAAAAAGGAAGAGCTGCAGGCTCTCAGCTTGGTGGCTTGCGGCCTTGCAGGATGCAAAGGCATGGGTTCGAAGAACCCAGATGTTCCCGATTCCAATTTTTTCATATATAATTCAATTATAGGCATATAAAATTCAATTCAATATATATTTCAATGAATCACAGATTTACAGTGGTGCATATGCAAAATAATATTTTCAATGCATGTACATATGTAAGATTCAATTCATAACCAATATCAAATTCACATAATTTCAGCAATTATGGTTATGAGGCATACACAATTTATGTAGAATCTAAAATACGTAAAACGTAAAGTTGGGTCATGCATCATGGTGAATGTTCATGCTATCAGGGCTTGCAAAATATCGAGTTAAAAGCCGTTGTTTTGAAAGAACCTGATTGCGTGATGATATGGATGAACTGGTTTGATGCAGAAAAATTCTCCAACGTCAGATTCCTAAGCGCACCAGTAGGAGCGTGCTGATAACGTGTTGTGGACTATTTTATCTGACAAAGGGAGAGAGGGCCGGCGGCAGAGAAAGAGAGAAAGGAGAGATATGTGTTCGTAGAATTGTAGGGGAATTGTGTGTTTATCCCTCCTACATTGAACCTTTATTTATAATAATAAGATGATAGGATATTCCTTGGTCCCCAAGGAATATCAGTTACAATAGGAAAGGATAAACCCTAATCTAATCTAACCTAGGATTTACACAATCATACTTCGATTAGGAATGTTTCACAACAGTAGGCCTATTTGACTAAACTGTATTTAGGACTAGAGAGGAAGAGATGCCGGCGGCAAGAAAGAGAAAGTGAGAGATTTAATTGTGAGGTGTGTGCTGTATCACCCCATTGTGCCTTTATTTATAGTAGTGGGATAAGTTAAATCCATACCCTAATAGGGTTACAACTCTAATAGGATAATAACTACTAAAGGGAATATTCCAAAATATCCCTAGATACACTAGGATTTACACAATCACATTCATATTCTAAGGGTAAATTACATAGTAGCCCCTCAGGTTTGAGGTCTATTACAACCCCATACAACATCTTTAAAACATTTCACTTTCATACATTACTTATCATTTTATTTCAATTTCATACAACCGTTACATTTTCCATCCATTGATCCGTTAAGTGCTGACGTGGCTGACACATTTGTGCCACGTGGCTGCCAAATGTATGCCACGTGGCAAAAAAAAATTTTAATTTTTTTTCTTAAAAAACCTGAAACCTTCCCCCGACACCTCCCTCTCCTCCCATCCCTCCCCGCAACCTCACCTCAATCCCTCTCTGACTCACCCGATTCCCACAATCCAACCCACACTCACAACCCAAAAACCCCAAAATCTCTGTCTCCGCCGTCCAACTCCCTTCCTTCTCCATCCAAAACTCCACCGTCAACTTCACCTTCTCCCAATACGTCTCCGTCAACAACCCTAGCCGCACCGCCTTCAGCCACTACGACAGCACTCTCCAGCTTATCCCTCGAGCCCACCTGCAACCCAGAAAAAAAAAAAAAAAAAACCCAGCAACAAAAAAAAAAAAAAAAAAAAAAACCTTTAGTTCGCCGGTGGAGGGAGGGATGTGGGTTTCTGGGAGAGGTGGCGGTTCCTGGGTGAGCTGGGTCGCCGGTGGAGGGGCGGAGGGTGTGGGTAGTGGGTCGCAAGGGAGGGTGAGCGTTGGGGGAGAAGGAAGGTCAGCGCAGGCGGGGGTGGGAAGGTCAGCGCGCGGCCGGGGGGGGGGGGGGTGGGTTACTTTTTAGCTTTTTAATTTTTTTTTTTTTTGGGAAGTTTAGATTTTTTTAAAAAAAATTAAAAAAATTATTATTTTTTGCCACGTGGCATACATTTGGCAGCCACGTCAGCACTTAACAGATCAATGGATGGAAAATGTAACGGTTGTATGAAATTGAAATAAAATGATAAGTAATGTATGAAAGTGAAATGTTTTAAAGATGTTGTATGGGGTTGTAATAGACCTCAAACCTGAGGGGCTACTATGTAATTTACCCATATTCTAAATATGATTGCAACAGTCCCCATTGAGTGTTTAAATACTCAAACAAAACATTGCATCAGATCTTCAGCAGTTGAGGTAGAACAGTTGATGAAGTCGACGGCACAACGGGCAAATGCGAGTCTCAAATTTAAAGAAAGTATGCATTGGTAGTAAAACTCACACAACCTCGCTATGGTAAAACCTAAGGCAGGTGAAAACCCATAGACTAAGGAGAAAAATGAGAAGTATGCATAATGTCTAAAACAAACGTCAAACATGATGAAAGTAGTGAACTCAACGGAGTATGACCATCCCAAGATGGGTGCCTTATCAAAACCCCGTTAGGTAGCAAAAACCCAATGGAAAAAAATGCTCCTAATCGTAGGAAAAAGAGTACATAAAGATCAAGTGAGTATGCTTCAGGATACTCCCACTGAGTTAGACATTACTTCCAAATAAGAGAACTACAAGCAATTCAACTTAGATAATTTACGCATACCGATTCCTTGGACGAGTTTTTGAAAATTAGACTTGGACAATGACTTGGTAAACAGGTTGTCCTGGGAGCAGATTTGCTTAACTTCAATGTTCTAATGTTGTTGATGCTGGTGAGAATAAAAGAACTTCGACGCTATATGCTTAGTGTTGTCTCCCTTGATGTATCCCTTCTTTAACTGCTCGATACATGCTACATTGTCTTCAAACAATATTGTAGGAATGTCAACGATGGTAATAAGACCACTAGTGCTTTGAATATGTTCCATGACTGCTCTCAACCAAAAGCACTCATGTGATGTTTCAGGCAGGACGAGGATCTCAGCATGGTTTGAAGAAGTCGTAACTAGCGTTTGCTTGGTAGACCTCCAAGATATAGCGGTATCTCCAACGGTAAAAACATAGCCTGTTTGAGAACGTGCCCTATGTGGGTCAGACAGATAACCAACATTTGCGTAACCAACAAGATGGGAATCAACCCGAGGAACGAAGGGGCGACGACTCCTCTAGAAGATTTGTGGGTGTAGAACAAGCCCAAATCCTTCGTACCCTTGAGGTAGCGGAAAATATTTTTAACACTAGAAAGGATAAGATTAGGAATGAGGATATCCGAGGTAAAGTAGGAGTAGCTGAAATTGAAGGAAAGATGAGAGAAAATCAGTTACGATGGTTTGGACATGTGTAACGAAGACCTACTGATGCTCCGGTTAGAAGATGCAACCACGGGACAGAGGTATATGGCCGAAGGGGTAGAGGAAGACCTAGGAAGACTTTGGAAGAGACTCTAAAAAAAGACTTAGAGTACTTGGATATAACGGAGGATATGACATAGGACCGAGCGCAATGGCGTTCTAGGATTCATATAGCCAACCCCACTTAGTGGGAAAAGGCTTTGTTGTTGTTGTTGTTGTATTCCAGTGTCTGCGTGTAGACACATTGTTGTATCTAGCCAAAAGATTAACAACAAAGGAGATGTCAGGTCTAGTGTATTGAGACAAGTACAATAAAGCACCAGTTGCACTTAGGTATGGAACTTCAAGCTCCAAAATCTCTTCCTCATCCTTCTTGGGACGGAAAAGATCTCGTTTAGCATCTAGAGTCTGAACGACCATATAAGTACTTGGAGGCTTCGTTTTATCTTCATTAAAATGTCGCAACACCTTTTGGGTCTAGTTCAATTGATGCACCAAGATTCCATCTAAACAATGCTCAATCTCCAGGCCGAGACAATATCGAGTTTTCCCAAGATCTTTCATCTTAAATTCTAATTTCAAGTGAACGACAATTTGCTCAAGCTCTGCGAGAGTTCTGATGAGGTTCATGTCGTCGACATAAACTGCAACGATCGCAAATTCGGAATGTGACTTCTTTATGAACACGCACGGGCATAGTTCGTTGTTCACATAACCCTGACTTGTCAAATATTCACTCAGACGGTTATACCACATCCATCCGGATTGTTTCAATCCATAGAGTGATCTCCTTAATCTAATAGAGAGAGTGTTCCATGGTCTAGAACTATTTGAACCAGTCAATGGAAGTCCTTCTGGAATTTTCATGTAGATTTCCGTATCTAGATCCCCATAAAGATACATGATTACCACTTCCATAAGCTGCATATTTAGATTTTCAGAAACTACCAAACTGATAAGGTAGCGGAACGTTATGACGTCTATTACAGGGGAATATGTCTTCTCATAATCAATCCCAGGGTGTTGAGAAAAGCCTTGCGCTATGAGGCGTGCTTTGTATCGCACTATTTCATTCTTCTCATTATGCTTCATTATGAAACCAACTTGTAGCCCACGGGCTTCACATGTGGTGGAGTATGACCTACTGCCCAAACACCTTACGTTTTGACCTAGATTGCTTATTTCCTGTTTGACCAATCCGTTATACGTCAACATTCATTAATGGAACATGGTTCAATGTCATCACTAAGCATGATGTCAATAACTATTGTGTATGCAAATGCATCATCAACGATCATCTCATTCTATTTCCAAACCTCATCCAATACTACATAATGGACTGAAATCTCGCGAATCTCATGAGGTCGGGTTGTCTCATCTAAGACATCATCGTAATCTAGAATAACCTCATGTGTTAGAACAGATGAGTGAGTGAAGGTCGGATTCCGACTAGAGTCACTAGTTTATGCCGTTTTCATTTTCCGAGATGTGAATCCTTTGAACCAGGGGGTCTGCCACGTTTCAGGGTAGAAGCAGATGATTGGCTAGCCGCCAATGTACCGGGCCGAGTGGAAGGTGCGGCCACCCCACCCTTGAGGACGATTCGACTTTCCCGAGTAGTATTACGACATACTCTAGGTACGTCAAGCCTTGCAGGTGTGTTTGCAACGGGTATATGTGATCTCGTCACCTTTGCTAGATCAGTAAAAACATCTAGCATGCTTTGAGCAATGCTCTAAAGATCTAGAATACGTCGCACTTCAGTTTCAGATTTGGCAGTACGGGGATCTAAATGAGACATAATGGGAGCATACCATGACAATTCGCTTGGTTCTACAGGAATGTTAGAGTTCTTATCTCCCCCTAACGACGGGAAGACTGTCTCATCAAAGTGACAATCCGTAAAACGTGCGGTAAAGAGATCTCATGTCAATGGCTTTAAATAGCGAATCATAACCGACATAGATTTTCATTATTCTCTGAGGACCCATATTGGTACGTAGTGGCGGCGTTATTGGCACATATATTGCACACACAAACACATGTAAATGCAAGACTTCAGGCTTGTATCCAGTAACCAACTGTAACAGTGAATGAGGTTGGGTAGCGGTAGGCCTCAGGCGGACCAACATAGCTGCGTGCAATATTGCATAGCCCCATGAAGATATCGGCAGTTTGGTTTGCATAACCAAAGTTCGAGCTATCATTTGAATGCGCTTTATGAAAGCTTTTGCCAGGCAGTTTTGGGTGTGAACATAGGGTACATGATGTTCAACTTCAATCCTAACTGACATGCAATAGTCGTCAAAAGTCTATGACGTAAACTCTCCAGCGTTATCCAATCGAATCAACTTGATGATAATCAGGGTGGTGAGCCCTAAGCTTAATAATTTGTACTAGGAGTTTTCCAAAAGCAGTGTTGCGTGTGGACAATAAGCAGACATGGGACCAACTTGTCGATGCATCAACCAACACCATAAAGTATCTAAATGGTCCGCATGTTGGTTGGATAGGTCCACAAATATCCCCTTGAATTCTTTGAAGAAACTTAAGAAGGTTGTGAATAATCTTTGTAATTAAGGGTTGAGTATTCAACTTCCCTAAAGAACAAGCGTTGCGTGGCGGGAATCTAATGTAGGGAGGTAAATGATGCCCATGTGATGATTTGAGGATACGGCGCATCATGTCACGTCCGGGATGTCCCATACAATCATGCCAAAGTAGCAAAGTGCTCTGGAACCCGTGCTTAGGGCCGGCCACATGGTGGGTCTCTATGCCGCGAATGGTTGTGATGTACAACCCACTTGGGAGACGTTCCAGCTTTTCGTGAATACGCTTCTAGCCATACTCGTAAAAAGTGATACAAAGAAATTCAAAACATTCTCTTCAGTGGTTTCAATATGATATTGATTATCTCAAATATCTCTTTAAACTTAACAACATTCTTCTGGAACGTGGAGAATAGAGGGCCTCTTTAATGGTTATGACAGTACCATTAGACAACATTATACGGGCCTTTCCGTATATTTCAATCAGGTTGGATAATCCAGATAAGGTTGTCAGAGGTACTTTCTTAGGTACAAAGTTAATAAAATAGTGTCGTTCACGCAATATGGTGTGCGTAGTAGCACTATCAGCCAGACAACTAACTTCCCCGCTAGTCATACATAGAAATAAATTAATTGAATTGGTCACATGCATAAATATAATTCCATTCATTCAATTAATCAATCGAGAAATAATATCCATAATTCAAAACAAAACAAACCAAAACCAAGCAAATTATTCCAAAGACTTAGAAAAATTGTCCAAGAATTAAACCATAAACCTAAAACATAGGGGGGGTTCGGCCACTCCCAGTGGGTTCAGCCACTAGCGGAAAAAATACCCTAAAAATATGTCTAGAAGAATAAAACTTATTTGTACATGGAAGCTAATGCCACCTGAAAATCTAATATCTCCATGGATGTAGTAACATCTTCGGGATGTTCCACATGGGCAAAGTTAGACTCATGACGGGAATGATACTTGGCAATGGCCTCGGGGGTAGCTCTGCATACGTGTGGCCAATGATCCTTTGATCCACAACGGTAGCACATGTCCATTTCAGTGGAAGCCGATTGAATGATAGATTTTCCCTTGTTCTTAAAGTTGAGGCCTTGGGTGCAAGGGGTTGGCGTTTCTGGGTCAAATTTGCTCCCTTGGGTAGGCATTGGCTCTGTTGACCTTGGACCTGTGGGTGGGCTTACTGCCCATTACCATGGCCACAATGATTTTTTTCAGTCATTTGTGGCTACTAGAATTGGTCGCATGCGCTTCAGGCTGAGCGTTCGAGCTAGTGGGTTGAGCTTGATGATTTCTCATCAAAAGCTGGTTTTGTTTTTCAGCGAGAAGTAAAACAGAGATCAAATCCGAAAATTTTGTGAACTTATGTGCCCTATATTGTTGCTGCATGACAATATTGGTGGCATGGAAGGTCGAATATGTATTCTCTAGGAGATCTACATCTATTAAGTCCACTTTACGAAACTTAAGCAGTGATCGGATTCTACAAACTTCATAGTTGTATTTCATTCACGGACTTCAAGTCTTGGAAGTGTAGATACTGCTAGTCGTGTCTTGCTTCAAGTAAGTAAATGACTTTCTGGTGATCGAAACGATCGGCCAGAGTAAGCCAGAAGGTGCGTTGGTCATCCTCAGTGAGGTACTCGGTCTGCAGTGCATCATGGACGTGTCTTCGATTGAAGATCATTATAGTAGCTTTCTGAGCTTCATTGGCGGGGGTGGCGTTGGTAGGTGCCTCGATGGTGGCTCTAATACCCTTTGCAGTTAGATGAAGCTTCACATCTTGAACCCACTTCGGGTAGTTTCTTCTAGATACTTCCAGAGCGATGAAATCGAGCTTGTTCAAGTTCGACATGTCTCTAAAACAAATGGTACAACAAAACGTAGTTTGTCATATGGTAATCCATAGACATACATCGTAGAACATTCGGGTTCTATAGACATGTATTGGTTTAATTTAAACATGAAAGCTACAGGTTTCATGTGGTAAGTTTTGAATGGAAACTTCATGTTTCAAAGGCACTAAATATGAAACTACAGGTTCAATTTAGTTTTATGAACGATTAGTTTATAAAGGAGAGGTTCATGCAAGAATGCATAATGCAATATGCTGATTTAAATGTAGTGGATTTGAGTTGCTTCGGGAACTCAAGTGTGAGAGCTTCAGGACTACGAAATGATATCAAAGGTTCAAAGTAGAAAAATAAATTATTGAATCGTTAATGTCCAAAAGTGATATTCAGATCAATAATTTTGGATTAATTATCAGATTAATGAACTACATGTCACTTTTAATTAATTCAATAGATCATGACCAAACGGGGTCAATCATGGAAGCAAAATAATGATAGACGGGTCATATTAGCTTCAGTTGGTGATAAATCAAGTGATAATTAAATTAGAATTAATTAGCGTAAACCAAAGTACCCCAAAAAAAATATTTGGGCATGATTTATAATGTGGGGATGCCAAAAAATTAGCTTTGGGTCGAAAAATAACGCAGCCTAGCCAAAGTGGGCTGGCTGCGATGTGGGGATGGGCCCCTGCAGCACGGCTGCATGCCATTGGGCCACTGAGAGGGATGCAGGCTTTTGGGCCGTGTGGCTTGGGTGAGCCTAACAGCAAAAGCTGCTGGTTTAGGCTAAAACGGGGCGCGGGAGCAGGCCCAGCCAAAGGCTGGCTTGTGGGTTGGAGATCACGAAGCCCAGCCGAAGCTGGGGCTAGGGTTGGGTTTTAGATCGAGGCAGGTCAAGCCCATCAGCATAAGCTGCGGGGCGAGTGGGCGGAGGGTTGGCAAAGCCCAGTGAGCAACGTGGGCTTGCTACAGGTGGGCCAAGGACGGAGGACCAGACCCAAAAACACACGGGTTGCTGGTGACGGGTCATGTGTGCGAGGGCAGAGCCCAACAAATGGCTACAGGCAGTGCTGGTAGGTGGGCTAAAGTTGCAAGCCCAATCCAAACTAATCCCAGGCCAAAAAGGTTGGGTTGTTCTCGCTTGCATCAAGTCCAAAGGGCTGCTACCATGGGCCAGACGTCAAAACGACGTCATCCTGGGATGTGCACGACACGGTTGGGCTGCAGGCCAGTACGGTGCTCAGCAGTGGTGCCTAGTGGCGGCGCGGCGACGAGGTGACGAGCCCAAGCATGCCACATTAAATTCTCATAATTTTTTTTTCGACATCTCTAGGGTTTGAAAAACCCCAAATTGCTTCTGATTTATTTATAATATATGCTTTGACTCACAAATTTTACATAGCAAAATAATTGTGTAATGCATGAAACATGTATATATATATTGACAAATATATGAATCATATACTATATATATATATATATATATATATATATATATATATATATATATATATATATATATATATATATATATATCGGAAGGAAAATATAAATATAGGGGGTTCATGCATTATGGGGAATGTTTTCATGCTTCGTGGACGTTTTAAATATCTTACTTTATTTTAAGCGTACATGATTAGCAAAAAAACAAATAAAAGCCTTTGAGTTTTGTAGAAGAAAACCTCATCCTACGATCCTTCAGCTCCTTAGCTTCTGGTAAGAGCGTGCTGATAACGTGTTATAGGCCTATCTGACTAAATTGTATTTAGGACTAGAGAGGGAGAAAGGCCGACGGCAAGAGAGAGAAGAGAGAGATTTAATTGTGAGGTGTGTGTTGTATCACCCCATTATGCCATTATTTATAGTAGTATGATAGGTTAAATCCTTACCATAATAAGATTACAACTCTAATAGGATAATAACTATTAAAGGGAATATTCCAAGATATCCCTAGATACACTAGGATTTACACAATCACATTCATATTCTAAATATGACTGCAACATATTATAAATTATAAAAAAAAATTACAAAAATTAGATGGAAATGTCCTTAATTGGCTAACGAAGATAAACACAATGACCAAATTGGCCAAATTGAAAGCACATTAACTAAATTGGCCCAATGACTAAAACACATGGATCATTTTAACATATAATCCTATTTGAATGTTTGATGTACATAATTAATGTCATACGGATTGTAAGGGAGAATTAATGATTTGACAAAAAAAAAACATTAATGTTATAAATTCATTGCCTAATGTATAATAACATAAAACATGTCTAATATATATGTTATTATACATGCTTAATTAAATCAATAAAATTATATTTTACATGTTAATGTAGATAAATTTTTTCACACACACACACACACACATATATATATATATATATATATATATATTTAAAAATGCCTGATATATATAAAATTCATGCAAAATAAATTACCTACAAAAAAATTAATGTTATTTGAATCAGATAGTGCACCTACTATGTGCACCTACTATTAATCTCCCATGATTTTGAGTTGAATACATACATACTAACCTATATAGTCCCATTAGTTATGTTTGTGATCCCTATATAGTCCCATTAATTACGTTTGTGATCCTATGAACCATCAGATTTCAAACAAACCACTGAAGTCTGACGTCGCCAAATAACAATTTGAAAATCCAAAAACTTAACTTGACATAAGATTGAATCCCACCCATCATTTCCTCTATTCATTTTAAATCTTAAGAAAAGATAATCAAATTCATATCTACCTTCATCATTAACTAAAAGGTGACAAATTCCTTATTGTACATTCACTTATCTCAATATTAACATATGATCCCAAACCTCACACTTTAAGGCTTTGTTATTATTTGAGAGCTTTGAGGTAAGATCAAAGATCATATTCGTTAACATGAGATAACCAGTGATGCCTTAGGTCTGAGAACTAGTTGCATCCATAACTCAGAAGTATGATATGATTGACAAATAAGTAATCTTCCATTCGTACACTTCTATGGTTGGTCAATGTTCAATGAACCTTTATGTCTATTCCATGTCACTACATGCTTAGTTTGAGACTTACTATTGAGTATTGAATATGATATAAACAGGCATTTGCAAATATTCAACAATCCACTCGATCACCCTATGGTTAGGAACATAATTTAGAACGTAATATTCGTAGGATACGTAACTCAAGATTGGAACTTCTTAAATCTCATCCCTACAACTTAAGATATTCCTCAGATTCATCCTAATCAATAACAAACCTTCCTAATTCGCTATTAGATCACTTGCCTGAGTGACGATTGTTCTCACTTGCCCCTGTCGTCAATGACTCGACATTGGATTGCCACGAATAACAAATTATGTGTTGCCATGACAATTTCTTTTCGAGCATACTCCAAAAAGACGTAACATTCTAATTTATGGAGAACCAATTCTTTATTAATAAACCCAGACATAATGGTCCCTACAATCATGGCCTGTATATAGGTTATGATCGCCGATGTTGTAAGGTATCATCCCTAAACGGAATTCTTGATTGGTGCCATTTATTATGTCTCTGATAGTCAACCATTGTTGGCTAAATGAACAAGATAATGTGAGTTCAAACCAACCACTTAAGAAACGCCACCCATGACCTAATGAGTCACTTACCTTTAAGTTCATGTTTGGCTTTATATAAACGCATGCTCATACATAGTGAAAGATAAATATTCCTTAGTCAAGATACTCACAACTTAAGATTCATTTTTCTACAGTTAGGTCTAACTTAGGCATCAAAGAGCTTTTGGCTCACACCACAATGGCGTACATGTGACGAGGTCCCACTTGTTTTTCCTTTCTTGGTTCCAAGTTCGATCCTCACTTTTAAGAAAACTCTCTTTGTCAACCAAACAGAATAAAATAACTATAATGTCCTTAGTACTCTAAATCAATTTAGATATAAATTTTATACTGAGGGTGATATAATAAATTGTCATTTACCCTCTTCCTCTCTCCAGCCTGACTCTCCTCTCCCGATCTCTCTAATTTGTATAATAAATACAAACTATAATATCATATTCCAGGATCCATGGAAGAATGTAAATCGTTTGTAGTCAAGAAAGTAAAATTCTGTATTGGTAAAAAAAAAATGTTTTGGACCAGGAAAAAAAAATTCTATTTCGTGCACGTGATCTTTAAACCATAGTTAACATTAAAAATGATAAATGTGGTGTTTCATGGCTTTCTAAAAGTGATTTCATTGAAGGGTATGGAATTAAATAAGGG
This sequence comes from Cotoneaster glaucophyllus, assembly GCA_036320875.1. Taxonomy (NCBI): domain Eukaryota; kingdom Viridiplantae; phylum Streptophyta; class Magnoliopsida; order Rosales; family Rosaceae; genus Cotoneaster; species Cotoneaster glaucophyllus. The sequence goes on from CM070073.1 coordinate 43,897,033, forward strand.
AAAACTTGATATAAGTCCAATTTTTTGAGCCAATAGTAGGAATAGTCCAATTTATTAAAATAAGTCCAATTTGTTATATTTAATTATTTAATTATCAATAGTTATATGTTCAATAATAAGATTTATTATAAAAATCAAATTTCTTCCTAATTATCTCTTTGTTTATTTCTTTTTATTTATCTTTTTGTTATTTCTCATTCTTCCTCCTGCTTTAAACCTATTTATAGATTTTTTTTTTAATTTTTTTAATCAACCTATATCACATGTTAATTATATTTATCTACCTATATGACATATTCTTTTTCTTTTTTTTATAATCAACCTGTCACAGATTAATGTGTCTTACTTGTAGGTCTGTTATGTTTTTTCTACCTTAGGTTTGATATCTCAGGTATAGGTATAATATACATTCATATATTTGTTACTTGAGTTAGGGTAGACTATTTTGCAGATAAATTTATGTTAGCATATTAGTTTTTTTGTTATAAGATATTAATTATATTTTTTAGAGTTGGAAAATTCATAATATTAGAAGATTTTAATTGATTTTTAATATTTTTAGAAAATATAAAATGAGTATAAAAAAAAATAAAAACATATAATTAGATAACTGGACTCACTTCTAAAAACACTCTACCTTTTTGGATCTGGATCTAAAAGCCCCATTAAATAATCTAATTCCACAAATCAGGAATAGCCTAGATCGATGCAAAATATTTGTTGTGTGCTTTCATTTGAATCCTTTTTTAATTAAACAAAAATTGTACAGTGCTACTAAGTATGAGATGCGCTGATTTATTTTAATTATTAAATTTTAATTTTTATATTTTAAACAAAAATTGAACGGCCAAAACTTGAAGTATGAGATACTCCAAAATACAGTGAAAATCTAATGAACAAAATACTATTTTTCCATTTAAAATCAACCATGAACCATGTCTACATATGAGGAGTACGAAAATATAAAGTATCTACATTTTCAATACTTGGTCAAATATGTTACGACTTACGAGATATCGATAGTATTTATAAGGCCTTATTTTTAGAAATAAACCCAGAATATACTTGTAATAATTTATTTGTTATAGTTTGAGTCTGGCCAAGCGATCAAGGACTGTGTGTTCTTATTTGCTATGCGTATCTGATCGAGTAGCGCACTTCAGTTGCCTCTTTTTTCATTTGTTTTTCGGAATCTCTTCGTTTGAAGTTGGTTGGTTCTAACTACTTTTCAATATTTTAGAAATTATGCAAACTTTTTTCATTCAATGTACGAACCCTAAACCACGAATTACAGTATATCTTGTTGGATATATGTCAACAATCTATGATAAAATTATATATGCTAACAAATAATAAATGCAAATAGTGTATGAACAATGAACAATATTAAACAGAAATATTGAAGATCGAGGCTTGAGTATCGCAATCTCCTTGAAACAGAAATTTTGCCCCTACTCAGTGCTTGTAGTTCTACGGACGTCTGCTTCACCAGGATTCAACGATCAAGTTAGAATTCCAGCACCGGAAAACTCAACTTCTGGCGAATTTCTTTGTGGTTCTCTCAGTAATGATGTTTAGGAATGTAGAAGAAGGTTTTTGAATTCTATGTTCTAAATGTCATGCAGATGGATGTATATATAATGAGATTATACATGTTCGCAACAGGTATGAAAATGGCGTATGACTGTTGGGAGACATCTCTTCAAAGAGGTGCTATGTTTTTCTGCGTTTTTTTACAGACTTCATCTGAAAAGATGAGTCTGTTCACAAAAATTAAATAATTAAATAATTAATTCGAATTTAATTAAAAAATAATTAATTAAATCCGAAAAATAATTAATTAAAGTATTTAATTATTAGAGCCCTAAACCCTAATAATATATTAATTACCAATTAATTAGCACACCTCAAAGCCCAACCTGGTGAGCCCAATTTTATTCTTCAAGTCCATCACTCCAATCACTTTCTATAAGGGACAAAACCTTATAAAGTGTTGAAACCTTTTGGGAATGGCCAATGTGGGACAATAAATGAAATTTTCACTCAAACACTTCAAAATTTCCAACATATCTTCTCCTAATCTAAACAACCAAAGTTTCATATATATATATATATTGTACTACACGAAAGATCTAGTAAAAGCTAGCTAGGGTCTACTTAGTGTTATTTCTAACGTCTTTTAGTTAGTGACTAATACAGAAATCAGTCCTAACAAGAAGCGGGTTTTAATTGGTAACAGCTCAGGGGCATATATATCCAAATGAGACCATGCATACATCAGTCGATAGGTCTTTGTTTAGAGTGAAACAGCTGGATCATGCTAAGCATCCAATTACCTCGATAATTATATTAGCCAAGCTAGAGTCGAGAGCAACGCTTCCACCCTTAATTTATTCTGAATTTGTTTATTAATAAAGTACGTTGACATAATCCTATGTTTAAATAATCAACGCTGCCCATGAGTATATCTTGTCTGAATATTTGCCATGAATTGATACGTACATCAATACGATCTCCGGTGAAGTAAGTAAACTGAGAAAAAAATTGTACGTATGTTTATACACACACACACATGAATGAATCCACGATACCATTTTTTAAAAACAAATTTTGACATATATCTTTGTGGAATCTATTCCTTAATGTATTTAACGACCTGATCTGTCTATCTTTTATAACATCATTTTTAAATCATTTATACAAAGAAATCATAAACCCTTAATCCAACGGTCATATATTTTAGATTTAGATGTTTTTAATAGATATGATATTTGAGAGAAGATTTAAAAGATAAACTGTTCGAATATTTGTAATACATTATAGAGTATGCCACACCAAAAACGTGTGTGAAAAATTGTCATGTCCGTTCCATATATATCATTGAAATGATTAGTTCTTTCTAGTTTTACTTCCGTTAATCTTGCAGTTTCCAAGGTTTTCTAAATCATTCACGTTATTATTACTCAAAGTTGTTTCAAACTTTAAAGTTAAAGAGAAATACAGTAAATCTCTAAATTAACAGCATACTTGTGTACCCCGAATATAAAAGCATGCATTTTTCTAAAAAGTGCAATTTAATTTTGTTCAGTTCTTAACTAATCTAATATACAAGAATAAAAATTTGAGCTTAGATGTAATGGACAAGCACACTGTCATAACCAATTATTATAATTCACAGTTGTTTCAAACTTTCAAGTTAAAGAGAAATACAGTAACCTTTGCATTTTGTATTTTGGACTTTTTTACTTCTTCAAATAAAACCTATCATTCTTTTACACAAGAATTTTAATATCTTTGTAATTATATTCTATTTTTCATCTTTAATTGCCAACAAAAACATTAAAATTCTTTGTTAGTAAAAACCACGCGTTGTACGACTTAATTGGAGTACTTTTTTGTGCTTAAAATAAATTAAACATTTACTTCTTGTTAAAACCGACAAAGTTTAAGGTTTCGATTAAAGCCAATGTAAAGTTAGTGTTTCAATCACAAAATCTAATATCATCGTTTTGAATCTTTTGATTCACCGAATGAAGAACAAGAGCTTTTATTGATAAATAAAAAAATAATAATAATAAGACCAAGAGCCTTTTGTTCGTCCTTATTTTTGTTTTTTAGTCCACGATCCCTTGTCTACCACCGACAACTTTTGTTTGTATGAGTAACGATGGGGGTTATGAATTCCCTTAGAATATTAGGTTTTTTTCAAGGGTAATGTTAGGAAGACTAAAATTATAGATAAAATTTTGAAAACTAAATGACATAGAAGTTAATATTGGTTTATTACTTGAACGTTGATAAACGGATAATTCTTATTGGTTACATATCATTTAGTTTACAAATTTAGTCTCCCTACCTTTTTTTTAATAAACCTTAGTTCCACCAAGAATTGTTTTAAACATTGAAGTCCAATTCTAATTGATTTATATAGTGGGTGTGGCTGTGGAGGCTTTGGTTCTTTGTAAATTGATACAGAGCAATGCTCTCAGATTTAGGTTTTGGTTCGGGTGCTCTTTTTATGTTGGATGATGCTTTTTTGCAGTGAAAACAGAGGTGGCGGAGGAGGCGGCGGTCATTTGGCTACTGGAGATTAGGGTTTTTGTTGTTGTTTTTTTATTTTTGCCTGCAAGCCTAAAATTGTATGGGCCTCCCTTTGTATCTTGGGTTGCAGCTCTACTTTGCTTGGGTCTGTTTTATCTTCTATGTCTTGCTTTGTTTTAAATAAGGTTTTGTGTTTTGTTTGGACTTAGGCCCATCTTTCACAAATTGTAATTTCTCTTACATTAATGAAGTTCTATTTCGATCAATAACAACAACAAAGCCTTATCCCACTAAGTGGGGTCAGTTATATGAATCATAGGACGTCATTGTGCTCAATTTTGTGTCATGTCTTATGTTAGATCCAAGTAGTCCAAATCTTTTTTCATAGTCTCTTTCCAAGTCTTCCTCTACTCCCTTTGGCCCTGGGCCTCTGTCTCGTACTCGTATCTTCTAACCGGAGCATCTGTAAGTCTTCGTTTCACATGTCCAAACCACCTTAACCGATCCTCTCATCTTATATTCAATTTCGGCTACTCTTAATTTGCCTCGTATATCCTCATCCCTAATCTTATCATTTCTCGTGTATCCAGAATAAATTAAGGTAAGAGTTTTAATTAGTTAGCTAATCATTGTGCCACAAGAAAGAGTGAAACCCAGATTACTTCGTACTGCTTAAGGGGTTCCTGCATGGAAGACAATTCCTTTGGGTTTAGCATTCTAGCTATAGGCTCGTTACAGCTTCTAGAATCCGTTAGTGCAGGGACAGAGCTAATGAAGGCCCACTGGGGGCAGATGCCCCCACTCAAGTATTTCATTGGTTAAGCTGCATACTGCAATTATAGATATGCACGTGTTATCCTTGAAGAAAATATGTGTCTAATATCAAGCATACCTTCATACTACTTCTACTCTATATCAAATATAATATGAGCAAAAGTGGTCTTGTTATGTCATTCAAACTGAAAAACTCCTCCTCCGCCTCTCATGTGTTAATATTTTTCTCATCAATTTGCCACTTTACACTAGTACTGAAATTTTTGTATTGTGAACATCGTCATTTGAAATCATCCCCATTATCATTTGGTTATAAATCATACTGTAATAAGGTATTCTTAGTGTTTTTCAGGTTGTCCCCACTAGAAAAAATTTCTAGCTCCGTTCCTGCATTAGTGGGTAGGACTCTAGGAACGTGATGCTGATACAAGTTTGAGGTCCTTGTGAACACTGCTAACATATCACAACTGAGCAGAATTGCATATAAGTACTTCAAACTATTCCATCCTCGAGTTTGATCATCCAATAATTCACCATGTCGTCTTCTTCAAGTGTATAAAGCTTATGTGTTTTGAGTGCATGAATTGATAAAGTTTATAAAAGTGACTTAGCAACATAGGGATTAAACTTTTTACGTCTTCCATATGAGAATCAAATATTTTTAATTTCATTCTTATAATATTATTGTTATAGTGGTGTGAGTTTGATAGATGACTATACTTCTTTTTTTCATGATTGATTATTTTCTTTTTTCACTCTCAAATGATTGTTCATTTTATTGTATGAGAAATGCTAGCAACCTTCTTACTTACCTTCTCATTTCAATCTTCTTACTTCTCATGCCACGCGTACTCCATTAACACTAAAAACTAAAATTTTAATTCTATAAAAATCCCACTATTTTTCTTGTGGAATACATGTGGCATGAGTAGAAGCGAAAATGTTGAAATGAGAAGATTAGTGAGAAGGTTGCTAGCTAGAGCTGTAAACAAGTCGAGCCGAACCGAATATCATTGTGCTCAATTTTTGGCTTGTTTAATCTTTTCCGAGCTTGAGTTCGGTTTGGCTTGGTTCTTACATGAGCCAAGCTTGAGCGAGCTTAAACTATTCGAGCCCAATACCAAACTTAAGCTATTTCGAGGGATTTCTTATCGTAAATTGGTTTGATTGTGTAAAAACTTTGCAATGTCATGATAAGATTTATGCTCAAAAGTTCACTATTATATCAAACATTTTTAAAAGTTCACTATTATATCAAATATTTTTAATATAGTGTTTTGTAGTAATAACTAATTATGATATAGTGTTCAAAAATAAAAAATATATTACGATAGTGTCCAGTAAAATGTACTAACGATATAGTGTTTAATATACATTAGTACACAAATAAGAGCATAAAATTTATAACTCTATCTTACTCCTAAAAATTATATTCCGGCGCCAGGAACAATGAACAATTTGATACCTATAGCTTTACTTATTTTGTTGTTGTGGTTTAGGGTTCTGTGAGTGCAACTTGGAGTCCTATTCCCACTTATAATTAGGGATGGGCAAATACCCATCGGTTATGGGTAACCGCGGTTATCCGCCCATTTAAATTTCACGGTTACGGTTATGGGTAACCGTTTAGATAATTAAATGGTTATGGGTATAACCGTTTACTCGTGAAATTTAAATGGACGGTTATAAGTATTAGCCTCAGTTATAACGGTTACCCGTTTACCCGTTTATTTTAATAGATATATAAAATTAAAAAAAAAAAACAAACAACCTAATCTGTAAGACTGTAACCTGTTCGTTCTCTCCGCCAGGAGGTCAGGACCCGTTTATTTTAGTAGCTAGGTGATGAATCTGACTGGTATGTTTAATTCACTTTTAAATTGCTGCCATGGGAACCAGTTGTGGACCTGTGGTACTAATACGATGTATAATCTGAGGTCACATTCACTAGTTATACCTTACTCAATGCTAGTTGTCCTCTTTGATCCTTCATACATATTTCCTCCTATATGCCAACACCTCTGGTTAAATAGTTTTATTTTGGTATACTAATTCAATTTATACATTTCTTTTGTTGGTCTCTTTTGGTGACAATGAGTCGATGAGACTTTATGATTGAATGTGCTTAAAGCATTGGTGTTCGAAAGTGTTTAGTTTTGAAATATTTTGGAGCTTTGAATCATCTAGTATTCAAGATAATGACTACCTTGAGTTTTTAGAAGCTTTACTTTGTAATCATATGGATGTTATAATTGAATACTTGCTTGGGTATAGAAGAAAAATACGTCGAAAATACATGAATTTTCTTTCCAATATGCTTGCTCAAGTAATGAAAGGTATTTTGTTAGTAAAAAATCAATTATTAGCAAATATAGTATATTACCTTATTTGATTTAAACTATCGTTCGTACTTATTTTTTTAAGTTGAAATAATATGTAAATAGGCGCAAAAAGGAGTAAATGGGTTAAAAAATGGATAAACGGGTATGGTTAAACGGATATACGGTTACGGTTAAATGGGTACGCAGTTATGGGTATGGTTAACCATTTATAAACGGTTATGGGTATGGATATAACCGTTTAGGCAATTACCCAACGGGTAAACGGTTATGCGGGTATGAGTATAAACGGTTATGGGTAAATAACCGCGGTTACCAACCCGCCATAACCATTGCCCATCCCTACTTATAACACAGAAAGAAGAAACTAGATTCTGTTAGTTGGATTTGAGTCTCCCAATACGTATTATTCTTACAATAAATTTAATTAGAGTTGAGAATATACATACATATATATTATATATTACAAATATGATTAATTGTCAAGCTTGAAATACCGACCTGAGGTCAAGCCTATTTTGAGTTGTCTGTAAACATTTTGAGCTGCTCATGAGCTTTACCAACCAAATTAGGCTTGGTTTGATTCTTTCACGAGTTGAGGTTCGACGAGCCAAACACGAGCAGAACCAATACGAGCTCGAACTGTTTCAAGCTAATTTACAATCCTAACACTAGCACTCTCATGTTTGTATAGGAATCTCATTCATGAATTTAATAAGTTGAACTCAAGATTTGAAATTACATTCGTAAAACTCAATTTAAAAAATAAATAAATAAACTATAAAAATCGATATCAAACTCAAATTTTCGGTTTAATATGGAAGGCTTTATGTAAGATCTCACATCGTCCAGGGGTGTAGATTCTGTAAGCCTTATATGTATATTCTCATCTCTACCTAGCACGAGGCATTTTGGGAGCTCACTGGCTTCCGGTTCCGTAGGAACTCCGAAGTTAAACTAGTTCACGCGAGAGCAATCCCATGATGGGTGACCCACTGGAAAGTTCTCGTGTGAGTTCCCAGAAACAAAACTGTGAGGGCGTGGTCGGGGCCCAAAGCGTACAATATCGTGCTACGGCGGAGTAAAGCCCGGGATATGGTGGTGGCCCGGGCCGGGATGTGACACTTTACCACTCATATATATATATATATATATTTGTCAATTTTCATATTGAGTCGCAGCAAACAAGAGGTTGAAAGCGTCATTCTATTTAAATACAGCTCTTGGAATTTTTTAGTATAAAAAGTCAAACTATCATGACGTTTTACCAAGTTATTTTTTTTAGGAAAAAGATAGAAATTTCATTCATACTGAAAAGTCATTACAAAGAGATAGTAAATCAAGAATAATACATGGAGGAGACTCTTAACAACTCACAAAAATGACTAACAATAAGACCGAAGTGAGCCAGCTGGTGCCCTTGACAACGAATACGGGTAAAAGAAGCCTAAGTGACTGTCCGAAATTAGCATTTTGATATCCTCCACAACTTACCCAATTAAAATCAAGTTGATCGAAGGATTTCACAACATTTCTACAATCTGAAACGAATCACTGTAGAAATGAATTTTTTCGAAATCCCTTGCAATTGCCCAAACCAAACGAACTCTAACCTTCATAGCCTCTGCCTGATGAGAGGAGAAAACATCACGGTAGTTGACAACACGTGGATCATGTTAATCATAATTAATCCAATAATTGGATTAGGACATTTAAATTATCAAGGTCATATCAAACTCAATGTGGAAAACAGCTGCAACACAATAGAGTACTTGGAAGTTATGTATAGATTAAATACTTAAAAACGACGTTCTTTTACTTTTGACTCAAATTTGTTTTGGTGGCATGCTTTGCAAAGTTTTCACATTTCAAATTTACGATCTCTCCTGAATTTTGGGGGACAAAAGGTCAAGTGCCGGTGGTTTAAGTCACAATCTACTCTTTGACTGGAGTCAGAGACAAATTGATTGAGACATAAGCTTTGCTTTAGGTATGAGGATCCTTCCTGGATCATTTCCGTGAGGATTTTAGGAATCCTTACATAATGATCATTTATCGTATATCATACGGTCAATTTTTGTTGGGTACTATTTGTTTACTTTAAATAAAAAAATTAAAAATTCTGACCACACGATGTACGATAAACGGCTAGAATGTGAGGATCCTTAGAATTCCCACAATTTAGATTCGGATGGGATTCAAATTCTGCTTTAGGAGTGGAAAGCACTAAAGAATGAAGAAAATTTACATTGCTATATAGACATACAAATTTACTTATTAGGAGCATTTCTAATGGTATAGACAATTAAATAAATAAAATTGTACTATAAAAATTGTAATATGTTGCATACTTAATTGCCTCATAAAAATAAGGGAAATTTTATTTGAACCCTTATAACCTATCTCTACACCCATATTATTTTTTAGTAAAATATCAATATCTCTTTAAACTCAAATTTGTTACCTAATCTACCCTCACAAATTAACCCAATTCAACAATCACAAATTAACCCAATTCAACATATAAATTGATATTTACACCCATTCAAAATAAAAACTCACGTAAATTCATTAAACTTTTAAACTTAGTGGGCTGAAATATTTTCTTGTACAATAAAGTAAGTGGGAAAGATTTCTCATGCACTGAGTGATATTATCAATCAAAAGAGCCTTTTGGATTATTTGTCTCAATGCAATAGATCCTCAGGACCATATGCCATAGAGTTCAACAACTTCAACGATGTTTGGTTCTATTGAAACCTCTGAAATTATGTCTCCAATAATAAAGGAGCCAAGGGAAGTAGGAACTTCACTTGTAGAATACCATCTAGAGGTGCATGATGAAATGATTAAGTGAATTTTGTGCTTGCAAAGGCGAAGGATATCTAGCCACTTATGTACAATCATAAGGTAACACATTAGTTTCTGGGTTGGTTTAACGGGATCATCCAGCCAAAGGAATGCCTAATATACAATTCGAATATGTTGTTAACGGAATCATCAAGTCTGCTTTGCATGTGCAGTTGGAAAACCTGATAACGGCTGATTGCTTTGAGAGTATAAAGCTGAAGCATTCTAGTGAGACACTTAATGATCTTAAGCTGCTATAGAGGCACACCCAGCACCTTCAGAAGCATATTATCATCTGTCTTTCGTTCTTCATCAAATATATATGCACTTACTTTTTAAATAATTACCATTCTAATAGAAAAAAAGTTGGTTTTGTCGAAAACTGTTTCAGCATATATAATTTTCTATTTAAAGTTTTGGAAAATTAGAATGTTACAAGCAACTGTATCAAAAAAAAAAAAAAAAAAACTTGCATAAATCGATTTATAACTTAGTTGGAGGATTCAAAACTTCAAAAATCATCATCCATTGGTCAACAAAAGCTTATTTTTCTCTATAAGAGCGTCTTAGGGTTTTAGTCATAATGAATGGAGGATAAAGATTGTATGAGGGTAAAGTTTGATTTTGCACTACTACAAAATTGGCTATAACTGGCGGTCCAAAAACCGACAAGAAAACATAATTTTTGTCGGATATTTGGTAATTATGGTTAATTTCATGGTACTTGATGGTAATTATGCAATAGGTTAAAAAGGACAATTCACATTTAAAATTTAAGTTGGGTGTAGAAAGAGGTTATATGGGTTCAAATAAAATTTCCCTAAAAATAATTTTGAACTCCGATGGATTAGACAAACTAAGTTGACAAAATTATATTTTTATACTTTGATCCAAGTCCAAATTTTTAATTTGAATATTTAAATATAAAAATCAAACAACTTTCATGAAAAATAGTTAAATGAAAATTTATATGATATCATAGATGATACCTACACTATAAGTTGGTAAAATACATTTAACATGTGATAGAGTTATATATGAAAATAAATAAAACTTAATCTACCGATCATCTATGAAAATATTCAAAGATATTTTATCTTCCATTTATAAATCCATACTAGTATATATGGTGATATATATATAAACAAGAATACCGAGACGGCCACAAACTGAAGGACTACATTGTGTAACTTTTTTCTCATACTAAACTATAAACTATATTTATTAAAGCAGAACCCCTAATCCTCATGGTCCAAGCCCAAAATCTAAACTATAAAATAAGGGAAATTTTGGTTTCGCTCCTGATTAAATAAAATCTTAGATTGAACTTTATTAATTTAAATATTCAGTTGGACCAGTAGTCTGTAAAACTTAACCACTTGTCTTATAAACACTTACTAGGTTATGAGTTAGTGTGAGCAATTCCAATGAGAGGCTCTATATAGGGCTAGAAAAGTAGTAGATATAGCCCAATTTAGAGCTCCAAGGAATCTTTGGGTTATAAAAAAGAATCTCTCCCAATAAGGGACTATATACCTTTCGGGCTCTATATGAGACTATATATTTATTGATGTAGTAATTTTGATTATGCGGTAAATTTATTTTTGTCTTACCTTTTCTTAACTTGATTTTTGGATGTGTTATCTTAAATTTTTATTTATGAACTTTTCAACCTAAAAAAATTCAAATTTTGACAAAGTAAAATTGCATCACTTATGCACCGTTGTTGGTTTATCTTATCTCAATCTCATCCGTTGGTTTGTTTCTATGAAATTAGACAAGATAAGATTTCATTCCATATCAACTATTGAATTAGATTATTTTCTCCCAATCTCGTCCGTTGGTTTATTTCATAATCTTTTGTATGTAAGTATTACAATTGATCCAAAGCCACATAAACTACCTGTGTAGAATGTGGAAGGTTATGCTTTAATAATATAAATAATTGTATTGTGAAAGATTAGTATAATTTACATTGAAAACGTTAAGTAGATTGTTAATACAAAAGTTTTGTACACCATAATCTACACAGGTATTTACTTCCAAAGTGTTGGGACATAAGGATTCGAACTTCTGAATAACAGGACCAAAACCCGTTGCCCAAAAAAGATTTTCAAAAATTCAAAATATAAGCTAATTAAAAAAAAAAGAAAAAAAAGAGACTATGACTATTAATGTGCAACACAATGCTGTTGAAAAATTAAACAATAGATAGAAATAACACAATATAAATATCGTAGATTGGCAAAAAAGGAAAGAAATTGGATGTTTTAGTACTAAATATTGAAATGAATTTGTTCAATTTGATGTTTTATATTTTCTGATCTAATATATATATATTTTTTTAATTTGTTCAATACTGTTCCTCTTTGTCTGGGGCAGGCAGCCAACATGCATGAAGAGGAGGAAAAAAAAGGGGAGGGGTTCTTATCTAATTATTTATTATTTAATTTGGTGTTAATATTTTCTCGTCCATGCGAGATATATCCCACAGTTCATTTCTTCAAATTCTCCTTGCAATGGGTCCCACCAGTTAAGGGTCAAGGTACAGTCCAGTCCAGTTCGCAAAGGGCTTTTTTAACAATTTCTCCTCGCAAAGGTGGTCGGGTCTTCAGAGGTTCAAATTGTCCAGGTGACCTCCGCTAAAGGTTGGTGGGGTACGGGTCTTTCCCTCTGTCCTCTCGCAGTGGGTTCCACACGATGTCCGTGTCCCCTCCCCTTGTCCATAGAGGACATGCTTTGCTGCTGGGCTTTCCCTTATAAACCTTTCTTTCATGTACTCAACCACCGATGTGGGACTAATTAATAAGTTCCAGTTCAAAGCCCAACCCAATCTTTTCCATTTCGCATCAGTCCCACATGGTAAGCGCCCCCTACGCTATTTGCGTCGAATAAAGCCTGTTGTGCGATCGATCAATGTCGGACCACGCTCAGCTATTTTATTTAAAGTAATGCTTTTTTTTTTTTACTACATTGATATAACTTTACACTAAAAAGAGGAGGAATTCGGTTAAACTACATAATAGACAATCTAATTTAGTATCGAATTCTCTATCCACGAGTTTCGAACCTAAGACCTCTCACTTCTAAATGAAGAAGAATATCACTAAACCATAATACTGAGCGACTATTCAAGGTAATGTTAGGTGAATCAAATGTCTCCCTAGCATTTTTCAATTTGTAAATCACGTGATGTCTCATTAATATAAATAGACACACTATTCACCACCTAAAGTTTATAAATAACCACGTCACAATAGTTATAAAATATAATTTAAACAGAATTTCTACTTAGAGTAATCTTTTTTTTTTTGGTCAGTTACCTTGAGTAATCTAGTATTACCTTTTTATTCACATCTCTCTTATTTAAATTTAAATTTTTTTATTATTTACTTATTCACATTCTTCTTTTAAATTTTTTAACGTCATCACTTAACAGTTTACTAAACGGATTTTCTAACGGATGTATGAAATTGAAATAAAATGATAAGTAAATGTATGAAATTAAAATGTTTTAAAGATGTTGTATGAGGTTGCAATTGACCCAAAACCTGAGGAGGTAAAATGTAATTTACCCATTCTTATAACATTATTGTTATAGTGGTGTGAGTTTGATAGATGATTTTCCTTCTTTTTCCACTAGCACTAAAAACTAAAATTTTAATTCTATAAAAATCCCACTACTTTTCTTGTGGAATACATGTGGCATGAGTAAAGTGAAAATGTTGAAATGCGAAGATAAGTGAGAAGATTGCTAGCTAAAGCTGTAAACAAGTCGAGCTGAACGGAATATCATTGTGCTCAATTTTTGGCTTGCTTAATCTTTTCCGAGCTTGAGTTCGGTTTGGCATGGTTCTTACACGAGCCAAGCTCAAGCGAGCTTAAACTATTCGAGCCCGATACCAAACTCAAGCTATTTCGAAGGATTTATTATAGTAAGTTGGTTCGAATGTGTAAAAACTTTGCAATGTCGTGATAAGATTTATGCTCAAGAGTTCACTATTATATCAAGCATTTTTATGAGTTTACTATTATATCAAATATTTTTAATATAGTGTTTCGTAGTAATAACTAATTATGATATAGTGTTCAATAATAAAAAGTATATCACGATAGTGTCCAGTAAAATGTACTAACGATACATTGTTTAATATACATTAGTATACGAATAAGAGCATAAAATTTATAACTCTATCTTACTCCTAAAAATTATATTCTAGCGCCAGGAACAATGAACAATTTGATACCTTTAGCTAAACCCTTATTTTGTTGTTGTGGTTTAGGGTTCTTTGAGTGGCAACTTGAAGTCCTATTCCCACTTATAACACAGAAAGAAGAAACTAGATTCACTTAGTTGGATTTGAGTCTCCCAATACGTATTATTCTTACAATAAATTTAATGAGTTGAGAATCCAATACGTATTATTCTTACAATAAATTTAATGAGTTGAGAATATACATACATATATATATTATATATTACAAATATGATTAATTGTCAAGCTTGAAATACTGACCCGAGTTCAAGCCTATTTTGAGTTGTCTGTAAACATTTTGAGCTGCTCATGAGCTTTACTAGTTCACGAGTTGAGATTCGACGAGCCAAACACGAGCAGAACCCAGTACGAGCTCAAACTGTTTTAAGCTAATTTACAATCCTAACGCTAGCACTCTCATGTTTGTATAGGAATCTCATTCATGAATTTAATAAGTTGAACTCAAGAATTGAAATTACATTCGTAAAACTCAAAAAAAAAATTAAACAATAAAAATCGATATCAAACTCAATTTTTTGGTTTAATATGGAAGGCTTTACAACTCATATATTTTTTTTTGGTCAATTTACAACTCGTATTGAGTCGCATCAAACAAGAGTTTAAAAGCGTCATTCTATTTAAATATAGCTCTTGGAATTTTTAGTATAAAAAGTCAAACAATCATGACGTTTTACCAAGTTATTTTTTTTAGGAAAACGATAGGAATTTCATTCATACTGAAAAGTCATTAAAGAGAGATGAGAGCCGATTAGGACAACATACAATCCTCAACAAGTAAATCAAGAATAATACATGGAGGAGACTCTAATAACTCACAAAAATGACTAACAATAAGACCGAAGTGAGCGAGCCGGTGCCCTTGACGACGAATACGGGTAAAAGTAGCCTCAGTGACCGGAATTAGCGTTTTGATATCCTCCACAACTTACCCAATTAAAGTCAAGTTGATCGAAGGATTCCACAATGCTTCTACAATTTGAATCGAATAACTGTCGAAATGAATTTTTTCGAAATCCCTTGCAATCGCCCAAACCAAACAAACTCTAACCTTCATAGCCTTCGCCTGAAGAGAGTCCGGATCATCATCGGATCTTCTTTGTGAGAATCTCGGGGATTCATGAATCGTGTCCGTTTATCGTACATCATGCAGTCATAAATTATTTTAAACATTTTTATTTAAAAATAAACATAAACAGTCTTGACAAAAACTTATCACATAATGTACGATGAACAAACACGATTCACGAATTCTCGGAATCCTCACCAAAAAGATGCCGATTGGATCCTGTTGGGCCTGAAGAGAGGAGAAAACATCACGGAAGTTGACAACACGTGGATCATGTAACGAGGGTACTTAATTGATCCACATCATGAAATATTATTATATGTTAATCATAATTAATTCATTAATTGGATTAGGACATTTAAACTATCAAGGTCATATCAAACTCAAAGCGGAAAACAGCTGCAACACAATATTGTATTTCCAAGTTATGTATATGATTAAATACTTAAAAACGACATTATTTTACTTTTGACTCAAATTTAATAACAATTGATCGAAAGGCAAGATTTTTTTTTTTTTTTTTTTTTTCTGAAAACAAGTTTTTTTTATTTTGGTCACATGCTTTGCAAGTTTTCACATTTCAAATTTCCGATCTCTCTTGAATTTTGGGGGACAAAAGGTCAAATGCCGGTGGTTTAAGTCAGATTCTACTCTTTGACTGGAGTCAGACACAAATTGATTGAGACATAAGGCCATCTCCAACCGAGGGCTGGCCAGAGGGCTCATTTGAGCCCTCTAGCCCTCCAAGATTCTCCAAGATATTAATATTTTAATGAACAGTACAGGGCCATATTTGCCTCTGTCTCCAACCGAGGGCCAGAGGGCCAGAGGGCTCGTTTTAGCCCTGTCACAAAAAACCCTCTCCAACCGAGGGCCAAAGGGCCATAGGGCCAAACATAATTTATTATTTTAAAGCTACAATTTAAATTCAAATCCAACGGCTAAGTGACGTCAGCATGACGTCAACTAGCCGTTGGTAGCTGACATCATGCTGAGGTCAGCTAGCCGTTGGATTTGAATTTTTTTTTGCTATAAATAGGGTGGATATTGGGCTATAATTCACACAACTTTGATTTCAATCTATTTCAATTCAATCTCTTTCAATTCAAGTTTGCAATGAAAAAAAAAAAAAAAAAGGTTTAAATTAAAGTTATAGAAAAAAAAGAAAAAAATAAGGTTTAAATTGAAGTTATAGAAAAAAAAAAGGTTTAAATTGAAGTTATAGAAAGAAAAAAAAGGTTTAAATTCATAAAAAATTTAAAAAAAAAAAAAAAAAAAAAAAAAGAGGGAAGCAACGGCTAGTGGCTCGCTAGCCGTTGCAAATTTCAAATTCAAATTCTTATTTCTGTCGGTTATAACCGACAGAAATAATATATATTATACTATTTCTGTCGGTTATATCCGACAGAAATAAGAAAGATTAAAAAAAAAAATAGCCAGCCCCGGGCTGGCTGGCTGGCCGAACACAGCCAGCCCTCCAGCCCTCCAGCCCTCTCCGATTCCGTGGGGCCCTCCCAGATTCGAGAGCCCTCTGGCCTAGCCCTCGGTTGGAGACGGTTTTAGGGCCATTTTCGGCCCTCTAGCCCTCTGGCCGGATCGGTTGGAGATGGCCTAAGCTTTTGCTTTAGGTACGAAGATACTCTCTGGATTATTTTTGTGGGAATTATAGAAATTTTTACATCATGATTATTTATCGTACATCGTATAATTAAATTTTTATTAGGTACTATTTGTTTAATTTAAATAAAAAATTCAAAATAATTTTCGATCGTACGATATACGATATACGGTTAAAATGTAAGGATCTTTAGAATCTTCACAATTTGGATTCGGATGGATCCAAATCCTGCTTTAGGAGTGGAAAGCACTAAAGAATGTAAAAAATTTACAGTGCTATATAGACATACAAATTTACTTCTTAGGAGCATTTCTAATGGTATAGACAATTAAATAAATAAAATTGTGCTATAAAAGCTGTAATATGTTGCTTACTTAATTATCTCATAAAAATAATTTTTGAACTCCATGGATTAGACACACTAAGTTGACAAAATTATATTTTATACTTTGATCCAAGTCCAAATTTTTAATTTGAATATTTAAATATAAGAATCGAACAACTTTCATGAAAAATGGTTAAATGAAAATTTATATGATATCATAGATGATACCTACACTATAAGTTGGTAAAATACATTTAACATGTGATAGAGTTATATATGAAAATAAATAAAACTTAATCTACCAATCATCTATGAAAATATTCGAAGATATTATATCTTCCATTTATAAATCCATACTAGTATATATGATGACATATAAATAAACAAGAATGCCGAGACGGCTACAAACTAAAGGATTACATTGTGCAACTTTTTCCTCATACTAAACTATATTTATAAAAGCATAACCCCTAATCCTAATGGTCCAAGCCCAATATCTAAACAATAAAATAAGGGAAACTTTGGTTTCGCTCCTAATTAACTAAAATCTTAGATTGAACTTTATTGATTTAAATATTCAGTTGGATTGGTAGTCTGTAAAACTTAACTACTTGTCTTATAGACACTTACTAGGTTATGAGTTAGTGAGAGCATTTTTAATGAGGGGCTCTATATGGGGCTAGAAAAGTGGTAGATGTAGCTCAATTTAAAGCTCCGAGGAATCTTTGGACTCTAAAAAAGAATCTCTTCCAATAAGGGGCTATATACATTTCGGGCTCTATATTGATTATGCGGTAAATTTATTTTTGTCTTAACTTTTCTTAACTTGATTTTTGGACGTGTTATCTTAAATTTTTATTTATGAACTTTTCAACCTAAAAAAATTCAAATTATGACAAACTTAAATTGCATCACTTATGCACCGTTGTTGGTTTATCTTATCTCAATCTCATTCGTTGGTTTGTTTCTATGAAATCAGACAAGATAAGATTTCATAACAACTATTGGATTGGATTATTTTCTCTCAATCTCATCCGTTGGTTTATTTCATAATATTTTGTATATAAGTATTACTATTGATCCAAAACCACATAAACTACATGTGTAGAATGTGGAAGGTTATGCTTTAATAATATAAATAATTGTATTGTGAACTATTAGTATAGTTTACATTGAAAACGTTAAGTAGATTGTTACATACAAAAGTTTTGTACACCATAATCTACACAGGTATTTACTTCCAAAATATTGGGACAGAAGGATTCGAACTTCTGAATAACAAGACCAAAACCCGTTGCCCAAAACAGGTTTTCAAAAATTCAAAATATAAGCTAAGTTTTTAAAAAAGAGACTATTAATGTGCAACACAAAGCTGTTGAAAAAATTAACAATAGATGGAAATAACACAATATGAATATTGTAGATTTGTAAAAAGGAAAGAAATTGGAAGTTTAGTGCTAAATATTGAAATGAATTTGCTCAAATTTTTTTTTTATTATCAAACTATAGATTTTGTTATATTAGATGTTATATTTTCTGATTTTTTTTTTTTTTTTTTTTTAATTTGTTCAATACTGTTCCTCTTTGTCTGGGCAGGCGGCCACATACATGAAGGGTCCGCTCTCTGTCCTCTCGCGGACATTAGTTCAAATTAATTCTTTCGGTTCTTTGATGTCCGTGTCCCCTTCCCCTTGTCCATGGAGGACATGCTTTGCTGTTGGGCTTTCCCTTATAAACCCTTCTTTCATGTACTCAACCACCGATGTGGGACTAATTAATAAGTTCCAGTTCAAAGCCCAACCTAATCTTTTCCATTTCGCATCAGTCCCACATGGTAAGGGCCCCTAGGATATTGGCGTCGAATAAGGCCTGCGGTGCGACCAATCAATGTCGGCCCATGCTCAACTATTTTATTCAAAGTAATGTTTTTATTTTTATTTTTTACTACATTGATATAACTTTACGCTAAAGGGAGGAGGAATTCGACTAAGTTACACAATAGGCACCTAATTTAGTATCGAATTTGCCATCCACAAGATTCGAACGTAAGACCTTTCACTTCCAAGTAAAAAAGAATATCACTAGACCATAGTACTGAGTGGCTATTCAAAGTAATGTTAGGTGAATCAAATGTCTCCCTAGCATTTGTCAATTTGTATTTGTCAATTTGTAAATCACATGATGTCTCATTAATATAAATAAACACGCTACTCAACACCTAAGGTTTATAAATAACCACGTCACAATAGTTATAAAATATAATTTAAACAAAATTTCTACTTTGAGTAATCATTTTTTGGTCAGTTACTTTGAGTAATCTAGTATTACCTTTTTATTCACATCTCTCTTATTTAAATTTTAAAAAATTTATTATTTACTTATTCACATTCTTCTTTTAAATTTTTGAAAGGGATGGGTCCTGACTTGGATAACGAGAAATTTCATGAAATACATTCATCATCATGTGGTGTCGATTCAAGTGCATTCTCATATGTAACATTTTTTCTTACATTTTTTTTTGTTAGAGTAATTTTTTTCCTATTATAATATGTAGTTATAAAATGATACTCTTATCAGATTTTTCATACCTCATTTATACAAATTCTCTAATCGAGATAGAATTTACATGTGTTGATTGGTCCTATTTTATTAGTAAAGTAATACAAGTCTAGTATTAAAAATAATAATATATATAATATTACTCTGTATTATTAGATTGAAACCCACCTTTCACGAGAACTATTAACCCGTCAATATAAGTTGTATCCATGGCCCTGAGTGCTCATCATGCATGCATCCCGTGGCTTGAACTTGAAGGGAGCTGGACTTGTACCTAGCAAAGTTCAATAGATTGTGGAGCCCACCAACACAAAGATAAAGACACCACAATGACATGTGGGCCTATTGAGCGCACACATGTAGAGTCAATTCTGCATGTAATAAGAACTGTCACACCCGAACTTGAAAGAGTAATGTTAGAGTAATGTTAAGGAGACCAAATTTATAGACTAAATTAGCAAACCAAATGAGGTGTTGCCAATAAAAAAATGAGCATGTTTGTCAACGATTAAGTAATAATTCAATCATTAACTTTCATGTAATTTAATTTACAAATTAAGTCATTCTAGCATTACTCAACTTGAAATTGGCGAAAAAATACCCTCGCACATCGTGCGCGATCAAAAAATTAAAAAGATCGAAACTACATACCCTAGACATAAAAGCAGTTCCACCGGAGGTGGAATAGCCCAGCACCCAGCCAAAAAACCAGCCCGGGACCCAGTGCATCCACTCCAGTCCACCCAATTGCCTGACACCCAGCCCAAGCTGGTCTCTAGGCCAACCCAAAATTGACTGAGGCGTGGGCCGGTCCATGCTGACGTCAGGCTGATGTTGGGCTCGACTGCAACGACGGAGATAACGGCAAGGGTGGAGCCGGAACTGAAGGCATGAGCTGCTAGAATCTCACCTATGGGGTCGTCGTTGTCGTCATCCCTGTCCTCGATCCTGAACCAGCCGCACTGCGCTCTGTATCTCAAGCTCCAGATGACGAGCCGCTTCACTCTGAGGTTCCTCAATTGGGGACCGAAGAAGTCCAGTTTCCAATGCTACCACCACAGCCAGAAGCTGCCGCCTCAGCCTCTGCATCTCAAGCTGCTCTCGTCGGTGCTGAAGCCCAGCCTCAGTGAGCCCACAGTTCACGCCCACACACAGTGTCTTTCAATGTTTTTGTTAATTTTTTAGGAATTTATGCAATGATTCGAATTGGGTTGTCTTAGAAAGGCTTAAAGTAATGATCTTTGCTGTACAATTTGCGAAGAGGATGGTGGCAGTGATGATGATGAAGGTGGTGGTGGGTTGGCGTGCTTTGATGTACAATCTGTCAAATTATTAATTTTTATTATTTTATAATAAAAATTAATAATATTTTAATAAAATTGACTATGCTATTTAGTTTTAGGGGTGGAGATGCTTTGGCCTATTACTGTTCATTGAGGTCTATTATTGTTCACTTGAGTGGATAAATGGGCTGGGTGCTGGCACAAAGTCCTTAGGGGTGGAATTGCTCTTAAGCAAATGGCTTGATAATAAATCTAAAAACCGACAAACCCAAGTCAAATAAAATGGTTATATAATCACGGCTTAAGATGAGATCTAATCTCTCATACTACAACAATAAACTCTCTCTCTATTAAATTTCTACACATTTGTCAGTGATAAAATGTTATAGTAATTACCTGTGCACAACTCTCTCAAATTTTCTGCAGACAAAACATACAAGTATTAGACAATTGGTATGAGATAACAATAAAATAACACCTTAAAAATTAGCAAGAGGGCTAAAATTACTGGCTAAGTTGAGTGTAATTGTACATGTAAAGTGAGTATTTTCATATGCAATTGTTTCTCAGTGAGATTTAAGTAATCGGGCATTTAAAAACAGTATCCCAAAAATTCAACAAATGTACTTAAATATGGAGATTAGCAATAGTTATCTCCTTCGCTTCCTTATTCTTTCAGTTTATTATATAATCGGTTACAATTTCGTTATTTTCATTCACATTGGTGATGGATATTTCAAATATGTGTGTGTGTTCTGCATCTACGAGTTAGAATTACATAATGGTTTTCAAGTTCCATGTTTATTCATGTCTTATTAGTTTCTAGTTCTCTCTTTTGTCATCTCGACAAATTTCATTATCAAAGATTGAGATATTTTTGGATGTTGAATGCGGAATGTGTCGATCTAATCTCACTTGCATATAAATAGCACAATGTTTCATAATATTTTGTATGTAAGTATTAATATTGATCCAAAGCCACATAAACTACTTGTGTAGAATGTGAAAACCTTAGGTAGACTGTTGTATACAAAGTTTCGAACACCACATTCTACACAGGTATTTACTTACAAAGTATTGGGACGAAAGGATTTGAACCTCCGAATAGCGGAACCAAAACCCGTTGCCCAAAAAAGGTTTTCAAAAGTTCAAATATAAAGCTAACTTTTAAAAAGAGACTATTAATGTGCAATTCAAATATAAAGCTAACTTTTAAAAAGAGACTATTAATGTGCAACACAAAACTACTGAAAAAAATTTGACAATAGATCGAAACAACATAGTATGGATATCGTAGAGATTAGCAAAAAGGAAAGAAAGACTGGCAGGCAACCCACATACATGAAGAGAAGAAAGAAAAAAAGGGGAGAGGTTCTTATTGTTGTATGCCTATTTGACTGAACTGTATTTAGGGTTAGAGAGATGCGGCAGCAAGAGAGAGAGAAGAGAGATATTTAACTATGATGTGTGTGTTGTATAACCCCATTTTACCTTTATTAGTTGTAGTAGGATAGGTTAAATCCTTACCCTAATAGGATTACAACTCTAATAGGATAATATCTACTAAGAAGTATAATCCAAGATATCCTTAGATACACTAGGATTTATACAATCGCATTCCTATTCTAAATATAACTGCAACACTCCACCTTGACTGTGGAAATACTTAAACAAAACATAGCATTAGATCTTCAACAGTTGAGGTAGAACGGTTGATGAATTCGTCGGCACAACGGGCGAATGCGAGTCTCTAATATAAAGAAAGTATGCATAGGTAGTAAAACTCACAAAACCTTGCTATGGTAAAACCTAAGGCAGGTGAAAACCCATAGACTAAGGAGAAAAGTGAGAAGTATGCATAATGTCTAAAACAAACGTCAAATAGGACGAAAGTAGTGAACTCAATGAAGTATGATCATCCCAGGATAGGTAATAGATTTGCTTGACTTTAATGTTCTGATATTGTTGTTGCTAGTGAGAATAAAAGAACTTTGGCACTATGTGCTTGGTGTTGTCTCTCTTAATGTATCCCTTCTTTAACTACTCGATACATGCTGCATTATCTTCAAAAATCATCGTAGAAAGGTCAACGACGGTAGTAAGACCACTAGTGCTTTGAATATGTTCCATGATTACTCTCAACCAAAAGCATTCACGCGATGCTTCATGCAGGGCGAGGATCACAACATGGTTCGAAAAAGTCGTAGCTAGCGTTTGCTTGGTAAACCTCCACGATATAGCGGTATCTCCAACAGTTAAGACATAGCCCGTTTAAGAATGTGCCCTATGTGGGTCAGGCAGATAACCAGCATCTGCGTAACCAACAAGGCGGGAATCAACCCGAGTACCGAATGGGGCAGTAGATCCTCTTGAGGATTCAGGGGTGTAGAACAAACCCAAATCCGTTGTACCCTTGAGGTAGCAAAAAATGTCTTTAACACCATTCCAGTGTTTGCTTATAGACACATTACTGTATCTAGCCAAAAGATTAACAGCGAATGAGATGTCAAGTCTAGTGCATTGAGCCAAGTACAATAAAGCACCAATTGCACTTAAGTATGGAACTTCAGGCTCCAAAATCTCTTCCTCATCCTCATTGGGACAAAAAAGAGCTCGTTTAGCATCTAAAGTCCGAACGACCATATGAGTACTCGAAGGCTTCGCTTTATCCTCATTAAAATGTCGCAACACCTTTTAGGTGTAGTTTGATTGATGTACTAGGATTCCATCCGAACAATGTTCGATCTCCAGGCCGAGATAATATCGAGTTTTCCTAAGATCTTTCATCTCAAATTCCGATTTAAAGTGAACAACAATTTCCTCAAGCTCTGCGGGAATTCCGATGAGGTTCATGTCATCGACATAATCTGCAACATCACAAATCCGAAATGTGACTTCTTTATGAACACGCATGGGCATAGTTCGTTGTTCACATAACCCTGACTTGCCAAATATTCACTCAGACGGTATACCACATCCGCACAAATTATTTCAATCCGTAGAGTGATCTCCTCAATCTAATAGAGAGAGTTATATTGTCTAGAACTATTTGAACCAGTCAATGGAAGTCCTTCTGGAACTTTCATGTAGATTTCCGTATCTAGATCCTCATAGAGATACGCGGTTACCACGTCCATAAACTACATATTCAGTTTTTCGGAAACTACCAAACTAATAAGGTAGCAGAACGTTATGACGTCCATTGCTAGGGAATACATCTCCTCGTAATCAATCCCAGGGCGTTGAGAGAAGCCTTGAGCTATGAGGCGTGCTTTGTATTGCACTATTTCATTATTCTTTTTACGTTTTTTTACGAAAACCCACTTGTAGCCCACGGGCTTCACATGTGGTGGAGTAGGAGCTACAGGCCCAAACACCTTACGTTTCGCAAATGAATCGAGTTCAACCTGGATTGCTTGTTTCTAGTTTGAACAATTTGTTCTACATCGGCATTCATCGACGGAGCGTGGTTTAATATATCACTAAGCATGATGTTAATAACTATTGTGTATGCAAATGCATCTTCGATGATCATCATATTCCGATTCTAAACCTCATACAATACTGCGTAGTAGACCGAAATATCGCGATTCTCGGGAGGTTGGGTTGTCTCATCTAAGACATCACCGTAATCTAGAATAACCTCATGCGTTGGAACATATGAGTAAGCGATGGTTGGGAAGACTGTCTCATCAAAGTGATAATCCATAAAATTTGCTGTAAAGAGATCTCCTATCAAGGGCTCTAAGTGGTGAATAATTGATGGCGAATCATAACCAACATAGATTCTCATTCTTCTCAAATGATCCATTTTGGTATGTAGTGACGGTGTTATTGGCACATTGACTGTGCATCAAACATACATAAATGCAAGACGTCAGGCTTGTATCTAGTAACCAATTGTAACAGTGAATGAGGTTGGATAACGGGGGACCTTAGGCGGACCAACATAGTTGCGTGCAAATTTGCAATATTGCATAGCCCCAGGCAGATACCGACAGTTTGGTTTACATGACAAAAGTCTGAGCTATCAATTGATGGCGCTTTATGAAAGTTTTTGCCAAGCCGTTTTGGGTGTGAACATGGGGTACATGATGTTCAACTTCAATCCCAACTGACATGCAATAGTCGTAAAAAATCTTTGATGTAAACTCTCCAGCATTATCCAGTCGAATCGACTTGATCGGATAATCAGGGTGGTGAGCCCTAAGCTTAATAATTTATGCTAAGAGTTTCACAAATGCAGCGTTGCGTGTGGACAATAAACATACAAGTGACCAACGTGTCGATGCATCAACCAACACCATAAAGTATCTAAATGGTCCGCATGTTGGTTGGATAGGTCCGCAAATATCCCCTTGAATCATCTGAAGAAACTTAAGAAGGTTGTGAATAATCTTTGTAATTAAGGGTTGAGTATTCAACTTCCCAAAAGAACAAGCTTTGCATGGTGAGAATCCAACGTAGGGAGGTAAATGATGCCCATGTCATGATTTGATGATACAACACATCATGTCACGTCCAAGATGTCCCATACGATCATGCCAAATCAGCAAAGTACCTTGGAACCTAGGCTTAGGGCCGGCCACATGGTGGGTCTCTATGCCGCGAATGACTGTGATGTACAATCCACTCGGGAGACGTTCCAACTTCACGTGAATACGTTTCTGGCCATACTCCTAAGAAATGATACAAAGAAATTCATAACCATTCTCTTCAGTGGTTTCAACATAATATTGATTATCTGGAGTGTCTTTAAAACTCAACAACGTTCTTCCAGAACGTGGAGAATAGAGGGCCTCTTTAGTGGTTAAGATAATACCATTAGACAAAATTATACGGGTCTTTCCGTATCCTTCAATTAGGTTGGATGAGCCTGAGACGGTTGTCAGAGGTGTATTCTTAAGTACGAAGTTAGTAAAATAGTATCGCTCACGCGATATGGTGTGCGTAGTAGCACTATCAGCTAGACAACTAACTTCCCCACTAGTCATACCTACAAATAAATTAATTGAATTGGTCACATGCATAAATATAATTACATTCATTCAATTAATCAATCGAGAAATAATATCCATAAAATAATTGTTGATAATTCAAAACAAACCAAAACCAAACAAATTATTCCAAAGACTTAGAAAAATTGTCCAAAAATTAAACCATAACCCTAAAAAATAGGGGGAGGGTCCGGCCACTAAGGGGAAAACACCCTAAAAACATGTCTAGAAGAATAAAACTTATTTGTCCATAGGAGTTGATGCCTCCTGAAAATCTGATATCTCTATGGATGTAGTAGCATCTTTGAGATGTTTCACATTGGCAAAGTTAGACTCACGACGAGAATGATACTTGGCTATAGCCATGGGGGTAGCTCTGCATACACGTGACTAATGATCCTTTGATCCACAATGGTAGCACATGTCCATTTCAGTGGAAGCCGATTTAACGGTAACTTTTCCCTTGTTCTTGAAATTTGAGGCCTTAAGTGCAAGGGGTTGACGCTTCTGGGTCAAATTTCCTCCCTTGGGTGGGCCTTGGCTCTGGTGACCTTAGAACCGTGGGTGGGCTTGCCGCATATTACCACGGCCACGACATTTTTTCTGTCGTCTGTGGCTGCTAGAATTGGTTATATGTGCTTCAGGCGGAGCGTTCGAGCCAGTGGGTCGAGCTTGATAATTTCTCATCAAAAGCTTTTTAGCGAGAAGTAAAATAGAGATTAAATCTGAAAAATTTGGTGAACTTTTGTGCCCTATATTATTGCTGCATGACAATATTGGTGCATGGAAGGTCGAATAGGTCTCTTTCAGGAGCTCTGCATCTGTTAAGTCCACTTTACAGGACTTAAGCAGTGATCGGATTCTACAAACTTCAGAGTTGTGTTCATTCACAGACTTAAAGTCTTAGAAACGTAAATGCTGCCAGTCGTGTCTTGCTTCAGGCAAGTAAATGTCTTTCTGGTAATTAAAACGATCAGCCAGAGTAAGTCAAATGGTGTGTGGGTCTTCCTTAATGAGGATCATGGATATGTCTGCACTACATCATGGATATGTCTTCAAATGAAGATCATTGCAGTAGGTTTTTGAGCTTCATTGATGGGGTTGTCGTCGGTAGGTGGCTCTAATACCCTTTGCAGTAAGATGGAGCTTCACGTCTTGAACCCACTTCAGGTAGTTTCTTCCAGATACTTCCAGAACGATGAAATCGAGCTTGTTCAAGTTCGACATGTCCCTAAAATAAAGGGTACAATAAAACATGGTTAGTCATTTGGTAATCCATAGACATACATCGTAGAACATTGGGGTTCTATAGACATGTATTGGTTTAATTTAAACATGAAAGCTACAGGTTTCATGTGGTAAGTTTTGAATGAAAACTTCGGGTTTCAAAGACACTAAATATGAAACTACAGGTTCAATTTAGTTTTATGAACGATTAGTTCATAAAGGAGAGGTTCATGCAAGGACACATAATGTAATATGCTGACTTAAGTGTAGTGGATTTGAGTTGCTTCGAGAACTCAAGTGTGAGAGCTTCGGGACTACGAAAGGATGTCAGCGGTTCAAAGTAGAAAAATAAATTATTGAATCATTAATGTCCAAAAGTGATCATCGGGTCAATAATTTTGAATTAATTATCAGATTAATGGGCTGCAGGTCACTTTTAATTAATTTAATAGATTGAGACCAAACGGGGTAAATTGTGGAAGCAAAATAATGACAGACATGTCATATTAGCTTCAATTGATGATAAACCAAGTGATAATTAAATTAGAATTAATTGGTGTAACCCAAAGTACCCTAAGAAAAAATATTTGAGTATGAGTTATAACGCGGGCATGCCAAAAATTGGCATTGGGTTGAAAGAAAGGACGTGGCCTAGCCAAAAATGGGCTAGTAAGATGCAGGGACATGCCCTGCAGTTCGGCTGCAGGTCATTGGGCCTCGGGAGGGCTGCATGACTCTGGGCCGTGTGGTCTAGGTGAGCCCAGCAGCAAGTGCCCCTGGTTTGGGCCAAAAGCAAGGCATGGGTACAGGCTTAGCGTGTGATAGCCTACGAGTTGGTGCGGGGAAGCCTAGCCGAGGCTGGGTTTCAGGTTTTTGGGTTGGGGCAGGTCAAGCCCAGCAAGTAACTAGCTTGCTACAGGCAGGCTTGGGCACGGGACAGAAGGTCTAGCAACTCTGGGCTGCTGGTGTTAGGCCAGTGACGCATATGATAGGTCCAAGAAAGCTTTAGGCCTTCTCGGATTGGGCAAGGCTGCACGCCCGTGAGTACCCTACCAGGCCGAGGGCTTGGGTTGTCTTGCGTGAGCAGCAAAGCCTAAAAGGCTGCTGTCGTGTGGTCCAAGGTGTCAAATGACGCTGTTCCCATGTTTGCTCCACATGGTCGGGCTGCAGGCCAGCTGCAGTGGTCGGCGATGGTGTTTACGGCGGCACGTCGGCGAGCCGCAACCATGTTGTATAATTCCCATTTTTTTTCCGACTTTTCTAAGGTTCTAAATGGCTTCTAATTCATTTATATGCTTTGACTTACAAATTTCACATAGCAAAAAAATTGCGTAATGCATATATATATTGATAAACATATGAATCATATACAATATATATCAGAAAGAACATATAAATATAAGGGATTTATGCATCATGGAGAATGTTTTCATGCTTTGTTGACGTTTCAAATATCTTACTTTATTTTAAATGTACCTAATTAGCAGAAAAAAAATAAAAAAACCTTTAAATTTTGTAGAAAAAAGCCTCCTCCTATCCTTCAAATATATAAATCATATACAATATATATTAGGAAAATATAATCCTCCTATCCTTCGATCCTTAGCAAGAACGCCGTCCTTAGGAACACTTATCTAATTATTTATTTTCTTGTCCATGCGAGAGGTGTCCTTCATCCACAGGTTCAAATTGTCCAGTTGTCCCTCTCGCTCTAAGGTGGTGGTATAGGGTGGTCCTTCTCTCTGTCCTCTTGCAGAGGGTTCCACATTAGTTCAAATTAATTCCTTCGGCTCTTTAGTGTCCGTGTCCCCTCCCCTTGCCATAGAGGACATGCTTGGCTATTGGGCTTTCCCTCATAAGCCCTGCTTTCATGTACTCAACCGCCGATGTGGGACTAATTAATAAGTGAGTCACATGGCAGTGGCCCCTAGGCTCTTGCATCGAATAAAACCTGCGGTGCTGTCAATGATCAATCAAAATATCGGACAATGCTAAACTATTTATTTACGGAGATTTTAACGAAACACGTTCAATACTGTTCATTTTTAATAAAAATGATAAAAGTCATTTTTGGTACTATTTATTTACAACACCTTTTTGTCATTTTGATTAAAACTCAAAGTTTTCAAGTTATTTTCATTAGTTTTCTTTTTATTTATTTAAAGTAGTGTTAGGTGGATTAAATGATCAACTCCAGATTCCTTCATCCTAATCCACCAAATTAGGGAATTCATGCCGTTGAAATTTGATCCAACGGTTACAAACAGGGGCCCACTTTAAAGTTATAATAACTTCAACCGTTGAATCAAATTTTAATGGCACGGATTCCCTAATTTGATGAATTAGGAGGAAGGGATCCGAAGATGATCAATTTTCAAATTTATAAATCACGCAATGTGTTATCAATATAAAGTAAACACGTTATTTAACACCTAAGGTTTATAAAAACCACTTCATAACGTATATAGAATATAATTTAATCAGAATTTTTTAGCATTACCTTTTTATTCACAACTCTTTTATTTAAATTTTTAAATTTCTATTGTTTATTTATTCACATTCTTCTAAATTTTTTTAAGTCAAAATTTTGATTTTGGGATTGGTCATGACTTGGATAAGAATTTACTTGAAATAGATTCATCATTGTGTGATGTCGATTCAAGTGCATTCTCATATGTAAAAAGTTTTCTTACTTTTTTTTTTGTTAGAGTAAGTTTTTTTGTTTTTTTCTATTATAATATGTTATTAAAAATGATATTCTTATCGGATTTTTCAAACCGCATTTATACCAATTCTTTAATTAAGATGAGATCTACATATGTTGATTTGTCCTATTTTTATTAAAAAAGTGATACAAATGTAGTATAATAATAAATATAATATTACTTTACAATCTCAAAAGTTCTCGCAATTCATAGGAGGTGTGATTTCACTTATATAACTCACATGCTATGAGTTGGAGAATGCTGAAGTAGTAATGTCTCAAAAAAGTGTGTTGTATGAAAAAGTTAAAGCACGTGACCACTTGTTCTGTGTCAAAGATGTTACTCTAGAAATCCTGAGACCAAACACCCAAACAAAATTCAACCAAATTTCAGCACAAAATATTAATTGAAAAAGCATTAAATTGGAAGCGAAAAAGATTAAAATTTGGCTGCTCGAGAATGCAAGGCTGAGAGTGGAAAGATAAACGGTAAGTGGTCAATCTGAGATGGAGTACTCAATCGAAAAATACCAAAAACTAAAGGATAGTGCTATTTTCACACCCACTTTTACATCCTGCACCCTTATTAATTTTTGGCCAATGATCTTCAATTCTCTCGATTCAACGACCAGAAATTGAGAGAGGTGTGTGAGAAGTACAAAGTGTGTCTGGATAGCACTACCCAAACTAAATTAACCCACAAACCCTAACCCCCAATGTTGATGATCCTCTACATTTAATCTCATCCTAAACTCTCTATTTGATATCCCCAAAACCACCTTTTAGTAATCTAAGTTCATCAACGCGTAAGATGGAATCACGGATGCATAAAGTGAACGTGTAGAATATGAATATATATACACGTTCAAAGTTGTCCGATTTCTCAAATTTCTGTTATGTTTTATCACCTTTTCTACCTAACGGATATGAAAACTAGTTCAGTTTTCACTTGAATTCCTACATGTTTTACCGATTGCCATCAGAGGTGTGGCATGGCTTCTACGATACTTCACTCACCAGATATAATGTTATTTGTTCCACTCTCATCTTTTACCTCAAGGGGAGGATATATGTACACTTTTTAACTTTGAACTTGTTACTTGAATGAGCAAGCAAATGTGAACTGAATGGAGCATCAAACTATGGCATTGAATATAGAGTATGAGTGCTCTTAATTAATTGAGCTATACGTCTTGTGCTTTTGTTGACGTTTAACTTAAAAGTCTACATTCTAGTAAAACGAGCAAAAAACAAGGCAAGACTATCAATCCGATTTACAAAAGATAACGCTAAAAAGCAATCACAATCATTGGATGAGAGTAAACATTTTCACTGCAAAGACGTGGCATGAATTGAGTCGCTACTCATATATGTAAGTTAACTACCAAACACATCTCATTTGGGAGTAACAACAAATGTTCATCCACCATGACATAATTAAACACTAGGTGAAGAGCTTAAACCTAAGCAAACCTTTGTTTTAAGACGAAATTTTTTGTGTCTACTGAGAGAATCAAGTTATATGCACGTTTATTTGTGAAAATGTACCTCGACTTAAATTCTACGAATGACGTGACCATACGGTGCAACTCCGTTATAGAAATTCATTTTAATTGCTTGAGTGGACGGACGGACGACATGGCCATACGGTGGAAGACAAGATTTTCTCCGTTTCAAGAGCACTTTAGACTTCCACGTCCTCCAGAAATCCCTCAAGGAATCACAACGTTGCATTTTCCTACCGGTACTTGCAAACTTCCAAAATTTCGTGGAGGCACCAAACCAAACGCCGAAGTGTCCACTTGTCATATAAATCGTCATAAAAAAAAGAAATAAAAAAAGAAAAAGAAAAAAAAGGGTACTCGCGAACACCGACTGGTTCCCTCGGTGTCTCCGCCTCCACCTCCACCTCCACCTCCACTTCCGTCTTCTTCTCTCTCTGACTTTCTCGCTCCCTCTCTCTCTCTCCCTCTCCGCGAAACTCCTGAATCTCCCATTGAGAGACGCCGTCGTTGCAACAATGTCGGCGATTTCAAATCTTGCGGGTTGCAGTCACGGCGGGAACTTGGGCATTTTTGGAGAGAGGAGGTTACAGTTCCCGTCAACTCCTGGATTGAAAAATCGGATCTCTTGGCCCTCTAAGGTATTTTCCCCGTTCGTATCAGTCAAATTCTTCTTCAATTGCTTTTTACAATTGTTCATTTCATCTGAATTATGTAAATAAATGCAGAGAAATGTGGCTGTTAGAGTACCCATTTGAACAATGCTACTTTTTCAGACCATCAATTTGAACAATGATTGAATGGATGGTTGCTTGTGAAGTTCCAAGTGTTGCACTTTTTTTTTTTTTAGATTTATCTGTTCAAGTTTCTTATATTGTATGTGGGTTTAATCACGAAATTTGGATTACATTCAAGAAAACTATAATTATAAATATTTTTTTTTCTAATTCTGATGTGAGCTTTCTGTGGTATAGGTTTCTAACTTGTAGTAGTTTAATACTTTCCTGTTTCTGATACCAAAATTCAGTTTGATGATCACCTTTTTGCTTCCTTCATCATTTTCCCTTTTGTTGATATAGAATCAATTAGCAGTTGGTCACGTGGGCAAGTCAGATAAGAATTCCGGTGTTCGTATGGCATTAGTTGATGCGAAGATTGCACGGAGTGGAGATTTTTCCAAGCCTTCTGACATCCTGGTATCTAAAACTACTATTTCCACAGTGACTTAAAGAAATTGTAAATATTGGTCTTCTTTGGAATGCGGATGATTACTAAAGTGTTAGGCTACTTTGACGTAAATAACAATTCTTTTTATTTATTCGACAGGCGTTTGATCTTGTTCAAGGAGCACTTGTAAGTCTTTGTATTCTTTAATTTCCTGATAAGGTGATATGTAGTGAGTTTATGATTGAGAACTTGTTGCAATTTTTGTTTCAGATTCTAACGCTTCTCGCTCATATAAAAATTGCATACTCTTTTTCTGCCCCTCCGCCATTTATAATTTTGAATCAAACATCATAATAATCTATTCTGGATAGACGATAATTATGATTGCTGATTTGTGATTCCTGATTGATTCCTGTATAAATCAAATCCCTTAGATTAGCTTACCTTTTAAAGTATTGCTTGTATAGAGAGTATACGTGTAAATCAAGGCTTTGTAATCCTATATGTTGAATGAGAATCAATCCTCAAACTATCGAGGACTTCAGCCACATACCTTCTGTATTCTCTTTACTGATGTGCCATATCTTTTATGGTATCACAGAGCCTCTTTCTTACCGTCTTTTTTTTTTCTTTCCGATTCTCCTTTTTCTCCCGCTGCCACTGATGCATTCCCCTCTGTTTCCATAAGTTTCTAATTATTTAAACTTACACAGCAACCAATAAGAGCTGCTACCCAATAAAAATAGCAACCCACTACCTATATTGAAATTTAACAAACATTTAAATTGAGGAGCAATCTCAAATGCACTAGGTCAGCGAAGATGAGAAATCATGATTAGTTGCCACATAGTTCATTTTTCTTAGTATTTTTTGAGTTTGCATGATCACATATCTGAATAGTTACAGTGTGCAGGTAAAATGGAGTCCGGCTGTGGTTGTGGACAGGTCGTTACCTAAGCCTCCAACAGCTGTGTTTCTGCATGGAATTCTAGGTAGCAGGAAGAACTGGGGTACGTTTGTTCTTGTCTCTTTCTAATGTCATTTCACTTCATCTTGACTACTGGTCAATGCCTTGAAATAGTGAATCGTGCATTCTCTATTCCTTTACTTACAGTTACAAATTTAACAAACTACTATATTATAGGATGCTTTCGCATTGTGAATACAGTGAATTTATTTTCTTTCCTTGTAATAGAAGAAGATGGAAAATATATCAATATTGAAAGTACTCAAATGAGATTTTAAAATGAACCCTCTTAGTCAGGTCTTCTGTTTCTTATTGTTTGAAGAAGACCAAGTTTCAAACTACATGTGTGTCTTCTTTTGTAAATTTGTACAAACGAACTATAAGCTAAAGTTGAGAACACTTATTTAGTGGTTGTCTTGGTTTTAGTAGCTTGACTGAACTGTTCTAAAATACTTTCAATATGGGTTGAGTTATTTCAGTAGTTTTGGTGTTTAATTATGTTATATTAATGGGATTTTTCAGTAGTGAAAGCCTCATCAGATTCCAGTCTAAAGAGTAAGATACACATGAAAACTAAATAGTGAAAGACACAAGTGTACTGTATGACAATACTGTCAGTTCCACTGTACAAGGCATATCTACCATTTTGGCCAGTAAATCCAAGTGTTCAGTTCAAGATTAGCTTGAGCTCATTACATTTTACGGTTATATGCATCGAAGTTATACTAAGAAAAGAAAATTCGTTTTCAACTAGGACTATTGAAAAGTCTCCACAATTCTTCTTCTGGTTATGAGAGTGAGAGTTTTAACAACTTTGAGCTGCTTTCCTGGGTTCCTCTGCCTTCTTTTAACAAATCATTTAAATGAGAGATTTTAAGTGAGTAGAATGTTGAGTTTCGTGCCACTCATTTTGTCCGAGTCTTTATCTGTTTGCGAGATTTTGTGTTCATTCAACTGCACTGTCTTACTGACTGGAAAACTAATTTGACAGGGTTTTTTGGACTAAAGGGTACTGTCTTCTGTTTTTACTTGAGTCTTTGTGTAGCTATTTTATTGGTCACCGATTAGTTGTTCAGTGCATTCCAAATGTGGGTGTTTTAGTATTCTTTTTTAATGTACGGGTTGTGTCACATATGAGGAAAGTATGCCACTCATATTTTTGCTATCGTTGCCTTCCTGGATATTATTCTCTTTGTGTATTTCTTTTCAATTCCATATCTTTGTATCATTACAACGAAGTGATAATAGTGGGATTTTTTACGTGTTTGTTGCACATAAATGGTCTGTGGGTTAATTCATAATGCCTGATCTTGTAGGAACCTTCACCAGGAGATTGGCAAAAGAATTTCCGACATGGCAGGTAGCGCCTTCTGCTTTTGTACTTTCACTTATCATGAATGGTTCATGTATTTATGTGGTAAAGCTCATAACATTTAATTTTCTTATAGAATTTCTGACATAGCGGGTATCATCTAGGCTAATTTGTCTGCAGTATTGTGACAAATTGATTAATCTAAGTGATCCTAATTACCACAAACGCAAGCATTATCAGTACAGATCTGACACAAAACCACACAAACAAACCTATAGCGAGGCACACACAACCTTCTTACGTACCTTTCTCACTTCTACACATGCCATGTGTATCCCACTAGCACGCAAAACTAAATTTTTTATTACTTTCTGGTTGACTAACTAATTATACTAACAAGGGAATAGTGGGATTTTGATATAATTAAAGTTTTAGTTTTGAGTGCTGGTGGAGTGCATGTGGCATGAAGGAAAGTGAGAAGGTTGAAATGAGAGGGTAAGTGAGAAGGTTGCTAGCATTTCTCTTTGTAACAAGCTACTCAGTCCTGGGTGGGCAATAGTCCACCCAAAACCTGAGAGCCAAACCCAAAATCCTAAGCTCTTTAACGGTGATTCTACCCCTCAAACCAATGTCCTTGACCATACTAAACCCTACACTTATAACTCCCAACGGAGCCTTTAAGGGAAGGGATCCCCATTTTTTCCATTTTTTTCCAAAAAATGGGGATTGCCCACACCATATTGAACTTCAACGATCCGAACCTTCTATTTTTCAAGTTGCATCTCATAGATCATCCTTGCAAAATATTAATCAAATCGGAAATATTTGAGGCATCTAATTGGGTTCAAGGAAATTGTCGAACACTAGTCTAAGAAACTTTGAAATTTCATCGTGACAATTAAATAGAAGGTTCAGATCGTTGAAGTTCGATGTGGAGTTGGTCCCTCAACTAATCCCCATTTTTTTAAAAAAATGGGGAATCCCTTCCCTTAAAGGGCCTGTAACTCCCAGTAACCCCTTGTAACCTTAGATAATTTGCAAATGTTTAAAAAACAAAACTTTAATTGTCTCAAGGGGATAGAAGAAAAATGGGGGGAAAATTTTTGGGCGGTATTTAGGAATTGAGCTCTCACTTGAGGGTCTTTTAATATTTTTCTATATAGTTTTGTTACTGGTCTAATTAAGATTGTACTTCTCCTGTTGTCATGTTCACTACTTATGCTTGTAAAGTATATTTTTCTATGTTTGTTTTTGTGTGTGTTTATTTTTTGGATAGATTGCACAAGGAATTTTGTATATGGTCATGGTGACAACCTTATGTTATTCTTTTGTTTATTGGCAAAGTTTCTTTTAGTGGACTTGCGGTGTCATGGTGATTCAGCGTCAATTAAGAAAAGGGGACCCCATAGTGTTTCTTCCACTGCTCTTGATGTCCTAAAACTGGTACATGTTTCTTGAGTACTTACTGTAATTTTTTTGAAGAACAAGATTGTCCAATTGTTCTATGTTATTAACTTATTTTTCAAGAAATGTTTCAGTTATTGTTCTGAACTTCATCACTGTTTGCATGAACAGTGTTTTATGCACAGCATTTGAACACCCCCATATATTTGTATATCTTTGTCTGGTACCTTCCCACGCTTCAGATACAATTACGTCTAATGTAATGTTATTTCTTTTTCCTGTATAGGTTCAACAGCTTAGATTAACTCCTCGGGTTATAGTTGGGCACAGCTTTGGAGGGAAAGGTATCTTAGGTTAATTTGGCATGTTGCATACCTTTATTGGAGAGTGCTAGTACACAGTAAATCTGCACCTTCTTAAAATGGATTGATGCTTACTATGTTTCTGATTTTTCATGTAGTTGCCTTGAGCATGGTGGATCAAGCTGCAAAGCCTTTTGCACGACCAGTCAGAGTAAGTAATGGGAATATATTGAATATATATCCTAGAATGTTTGGGTGTCTCTTGGACATTATCTTTCTTTTCGTCTTACTAGTTGTTTGTCTAGGTTTGGGTTCTAGATGCTACGCCTGGAATAGTTCGTCCTGGTGGGGATGGGGAGGACCATCCAGAAGAATTGATATCCGTCCTAAGTACACTGCCCAAAGAGGTGAATACATGTTCAATAGTTGTTTCCTTTTCTTTTTAA
Organism: Cotoneaster glaucophyllus; assembly: GCA_036320875.1. NCBI lineage: Eukaryota > Viridiplantae > Streptophyta > Magnoliopsida > Rosales > Rosaceae > Cotoneaster > Cotoneaster glaucophyllus. The sequence continues at coordinate 43,934,193 of CM070073.1, forward strand.
GGAAACTGGGCGCCTTTTAAGTATTGTTGTCCTTTTATTATTTGATTTTCTTGCCCCCTTTAATTATCTCCTCTCTCTCTCTCTCTCTCTCTCTCTCTCTTTACAATTCTAAGTTATATTCATATAATACAACTTGATATCAGATCATTGTAAATCAGTTTACTGGTTGCGTTTTGGGTCCTACTGAGCAGAGATACGTGTGCACCTCTCATTATTTTGTTGTAAAGACTATTGTTAATGTGTATTAGGCGAAACTTTGTATGCTGAAAAATGTTTCTGTCTTCATTTCATTCGTTTCTGTGTAAGATTGTCATTCTACCAATTTGCCTTTTATAAATAAAAGGTTCATTCTACCAATTTTTCTTAAAGGCAGGTTTCCTCAAAGCTGGATGTTGTGGATGCTCTACTTCAAAAAGGATTCTCCAAAGATGTTGCACAGGTACTTTACACTGTGAGACATGCTTGAATGGATTAATTTGTAGTTTGGGCTCTGAAACCTTTATTTATGGGTCAGTTTGGATTTTTTTTTTATTTGTCTTGCCGACATTAATACTTGGCCTAATTTGCTATTTTATCCTCGGTGAATAACTGTCTTAAGTTTTTGCATGTTTGGTCGCTACTTTTTGGTTCTTTATTTATGGAACCAATCCAATTTTCAAGTCAGCATTGTTATGTTATTCATTCATGCCTTCAGGATGTTATTTTATTATGCTGTTTCATGTGCAGTGGGTGGTTACTAATCTTCGACCAACCAAGTCTCCGGGTTCATCACCATCAACCTTCTCATGGGTGTTCGATCTGAAGGGAATCGCCGAAATGTATAAATCTTATGAAGAAACAAATTTATGGTAATTATTCATATCCTTATTGTGTTGGATTATTGTCGTATGTGGCACAGGAGTCAATACCTAGGCTCTAGCAGTTAAATATCCTTTTAAAAAAAGAAAAACTGCCCACTTGTCTGAGCTGGTAGTATTCTTTAATGAATTGTGTTTTCTTTTGGAGTGTTCACTTTTTTATTCTGGATGTACATCAAACTAAATACCTTTCAATCATACTATGTATGTGTATATAAAAAGTTAAATCTCTTCACATATTGAAACAAAAAAGACATTGTCATTCTGAAGTTATGCGTGCTTCAACTTTTTCCCAGTATCTCAAATGTCAAATTTGCAACTGGCTTTTGCGACTGGCTCTTATTAAATTGGATCAACAACAACAAAGCCTTTTCCCACTAAGTGGCTCTTATTAAATTGGATCATTGTAGGAAAATTGTTGAAGATGTGCCTCGAGGTGTCCATGTGAACTTTTTGAAAGCAGAAAGGAGCTTGCACAGATGGGCTCTAGGAGATCTCCAGAGAATTCATGCGGCTGAGGAGCTTGCTGTGGAGGAGGCAGGTGGAGTGGAAATGCATGTCCTCGAGGATGCAGGCCACTGGGTATGTTGCTTTACAGTTTGGAGTTAATCACACAATATGGAACACTTGTGTTTGTACACAGTGCACACATATATACTTTAGAATCTTGAGGTTTTCGATGGATCAGTATTGGGTCCTTTGTCAGTTTTACTGCATTTTAGTTAGTTTTTATTATATATCTGTATTTTTCTTTATTTGTTTTGTGGGTGGGGGTCCTTATTACCGTAGGTGTTTTAGGATTTAGTGCTACATTGGTGTCATTGTTATTCATTAGTGATCCTTCCTTTGCTGCAATGCTACTGAGTCACATAGGAACAGCTTACATCGGTCTAACGCCTACTAAGCTACAACATACACTTGGCAGGGATCTGTAATTACAAAGTCCATTGCTGAATGCTCATCGAAAGGAAAATATGCGCAAGGGAGCTATAACTAAACGCCTGAACAACAAAAAAAAGAAGACATTTTTATGCAAAATGTAAATCAAAATTGTCAGTCTCTTAAGTCATGTTAAATTCAAAATTTTGCACTTTAATTAAATAAATGAGAGACTATGCACGAATGATTTTAGAGATATTGCCACATAATCATTATTTTTAAGAGTGCTCAGGTTCGGAATTGTATTGCATTTGGACCTTTACATGACCCTGGTGATTCCTAATGTTGTAAACCTTTCAGGTTGGGTCAATATTCAAGTCTTCTGGTCATGTTTGGACAAGGGAATTAGTAGTTTTTGGGAAGTTGTGTATGGCAGTTGTTGTCATATGGTTATGCACAAATGATTCTTTCTTATCGTTAATGCGGTGTAGGATGTATAAGTTGCTGCTTAAAATATGAAATTGTTCGGTCAATTTGTTTTTGCACTAGCATGAATCGGATATTATCAATTGCACTATATTTGTTACATATGCAGCGCTGCTCACTTTTGTCCTTACTTTTACTTTTTCAGGTCCACGCAGATAATCCGGATGGGCTCTTTAGGATCCTTTCCTCTTCTTTCTTTTGAGTCAAAACCTCGGTGAGCTTTAGCGTGCTCATGATCAGTTCAGTTCAGACATATCAGCATTCTACTGACAAATCACCCGATGGTACCATTATTTTTTCCATTGAAAAAACTGGTCAATTTCTTCATTAGACGATTATATACATCTCTTTTTATATCTTAGTGAGTTTTCTGTATCATCGTTCGTAGTTCTTTTCATTTCTTTACGAGGCCTGCGTTACTTGTTTGCGCAGTTGGGGCCTATAAATATAAACTTGTTTAGAATTGTGACCAAACTGAAAAAGTGGAGGTTCTTTGGATTGGTTAAATGTACAAGTATATAGCAAACAAATTTGAACTTTTACGTCGTGTGTTTCGAATTTCTATCAATGCAAAATTCAAATTGGTATGGTTTGTTAGTGAAGGGTGTACAACAAGAGGGATGGCCAGCCAAAGCAAAGAGTTTTACCATTATCATCAATGTCAAGTTTCAGAGACATCTCGTTGTCATTGAATCTCTCCATGGGTGCTAGTAAAAGTTCTTTGATAGGTTCTTCCAACTACGTAATAATACCGAATAAGTACGCACGCAGGACGAACATAGACCCTTACCTTATACAGAGTACATAACTCTAATGGGCTACACCTATCATAATCCCATTAGTAATCTCTATTTATCTGTACTCACTGTTTGAAATTTTTTCGATACGGTTGATATTTTTGTGGAAATATCAAAAAAAATTAGAGAAAGATATGGAAAGTGGAAGTGAAGTCTAAATTTTGGTTAAAATCGATAATTTTCGTCGATATTTCTGATATATCGGTTACATATCAAAGAAACTTTTACATTTTATCTAAACCAATGTTTGGCATTTCCTAAAATTTCATTTTAAATTTTCCATCATTTCCATCGAGAAAACTGATATCGATATTGATACACCCATAATTATTTCCAGAACTTTACATACCGATATTTTAAATCCTGTCTACACTAAACAAAACCCCTTTTCAAGGAAAGGAAGCTGTTCAAATCAGCGTGTTTTCCCAGGCAAAGCCGTGGCGCGCGAGTCGCGAAGGTGCGGTGCCAGCCGTCGGATGTAATTCAACGGCGGAAATCCTGAAATTGCAGAGCTCTGAGCCCTACCTCAGCATCAGACCATCTCCTTTTCTGCAACTCACTTCAAACTCTTCATCGTCATCGAATTTCTTGGTGCCGAAGCAACGAAAGGTTAGTAATTTCTGGAATTTCAAAGTTCAATTTAAATGGGTCTCGAAGGGTTTCAGAACGAAATTTGGGGCTTTTTCGATTCCGAAACCCTAGAGTGAGTTACTGACGATGAAACTGTTTCTTCGAAAACCCAATAGATTTGGGTCTCTGGAATATGATTTGCTAACTTCAATTTCAGTACCATCTGACTGATTCTCTCAACTCTATTCTACTACCACTTATGCAATATGAAACTAATTCAAATCTCTTCCCACGAAGCCAAAAACCCGACAGAGCTCTCTCTCAGGCAAGCCTTTGAACTCGTTGAACCAAAACTGAGGCCCCCTTTCGCATTAACAATTCCAAATCCACAAGAATACTTGTTTCTCAACAAAGCCATCCTTTATGGTGTTTTATGCGAAACCCATGTTGGAAAGGCACATATAAAGCACTTGCATGCTATTGTCACTGATGGGTATTGCTGCTTTGTTAGTTTGCTTGTCGAGGTCGTGAATGAATTGTATGTCAAACTTCTTGAACCAGTCAAGTCTCGATTGATTTGGGTTACTAAGGAGTTGATCAATGTTCTAGCAGTAGGCGTTGAAGGTTTGTTGGTTTGTTTGTTGAGGCAAATTCTTGGAGGGGATTTTAGTGATGGAAATCTGTGGCTGTGTTTTGAGATGGCGACCATCTTTATGTCGAAATGGGATTATTTGTTACAAGTTGATCCGATGATTTTGACTAGTGGGTTGTATACGTATCTTCGGCTTTTAGCTGATCACTCTAGATTTGTGAGTAATCCAAAATTAGAGGCATTAAAGCAATTGGAAATTGATTTTTGTATTAAAGTTTTAAAGGAGCAGTTTCCTTTGTGTTTGAAGGTTGGCAGGGATCTTGTTCGACTTTTACAAGATTTGGTTCATTTACCCAAGTTTAGAGCAATATGGAAGGATTTGGTATTGAACCACGGCGAGTTTAAGGCTCGGGGATTTTATGGTATTCCACAGCTCTATAACACAAGGACTCCAAGTGAGTATATGTTACTTCGGATTACTCCAGAAATGGAGGCCCAATTGCGATTTTTACTCACTCATGTGAAGTTGGGAAACCAGAAGCGTCACCAGGCATGGTTTGCCAAGAAGTTTCTATGGGAACCAAACAGGGAGACTCTCATAATTGACATTGTTCGATTTATATGTTGTGCCTACCACCCGACCAACGAAGTCATTCAGTCAGATGTCGTTCCAAGATGGGCTGTTATAGGTTGGCTATTGAAATCTTGCACGAAGAATTATGTCGAAGCAAATGTGAAATTGGCTCTACTTTATGATTGGCTCTTTTTTGAGGAAAGAGTAGACAATATTATGGATATTGAACCCGCAATGCTATTAATGGTATACTCTATACCCAGATACATTGATATAACTCACACTCTTCTTGAATTTCTATTCCTTCTTATGGAGAACTATGATGTGGAACATTGCGATATCTTAGTTAAAGGTGTGTCAACTTCTTTTAGTGTACTTGTTAAGAGAGGAGTGATTTGTTCACTTGATGTCTTGACCTCTTGTGATGCATTGTCTTCTATATTGCAAAAAGCTCGACAGGTTTTTGTCAGGTAGGAAATTTGAAATCTCGAAAAAGTGTCAACAAGCTTGTCGTCCTGGTCATTTTGTGGGTAAATATTCTTCCTGTATGGAAACTCCAATACCATTAACAGTGTTTTCCAGGATTTTGCTTCTGCTGTTATGGCTAAATGGGATCATGTATCTAATGGCCCAATTCTATTTGAAAGCTCGGCTGATTTTTCAGAAAAATCTGAGAGCAAAAATGGGGATCCTGTCATTCATGATTCAGCAGGAATGATAAGCGGTTCTGCCGTTTTGTGGTTATTGAAGTATTTCAATGGGAGTGATTTTGATATTTCTCGCAACTTCTCCATAACTACCATGTGCAAAAATGCAATGTGACAAGTATGATGAGCATTGTAATGCCTTTTTCATTGGAAGGTATGCTGTTGAAAGTGGATATGCAATGTGAAGCTTCAAAGGTTGTATTCAGAATGTTGAGGGGGAATCCTTGCATACTGCAAAATATCAGGATCCAAGAGAGATGCTACCAATTTTTCTTAAAGGCAGGTTTCCTCAAAGCGCGATGTTGTGGATGCTCTAGTTCGAAAAGGATTCTCCAAAGATGTCGCATAGGTACTTCAAACTGCGAGACATGCTTGAATGGATTAATTTGTAGTTTTGGCTCTGAATCTTTTATTTATGGATTAACTGTCATAAGTTTTTTCATGTTTGGTTGTTACTTTTTGTTTCTTTATATAGCACCAATCTTATTTTCAAGTTTAGCAGTGTTATGCATACATGAGTATTGGGTCCCGGACTCTGGGCGAGCTTAATGAGCATGGGAGTCATAAGTAACGTATTTCTTTTCGATGGTTATTTGGGTTTTGTGTAGCTCAGGTGTTTGTATGGGTTAGCGGTTTTAGGATTTAAAATTTTGCGCAAAAGTGGTGTCATTGTTGTTCAGCAGTGACACTTTCTTTGCTGCAATGCTACTGAGTATCATAAGAACAGCTTGTCGTCATTTTGGACATGGGAATTAATAGTTTTGGGGGAAATTGCGGCTATAACTTAAAGCGTGTGTAAATCACTATAGAAAATATTACAACCCGTCCCTAATCTTATTATATTTTATTAGGAAAACTAATGAAAATGGCTTGAAAACTTGAGTTTTAACGATAAGGACAAAATAAAGGGTAAAGTGAATAGTACCAGGTTTGACTTTTTAGTGTAAAAATGTGGTTTTTCGTTAAAGTGAATAGTACCGCGGGCTTTTCGTTAAAACTCCCTATTTTATTCCCCGAAGTTGTGAAGTTACAAATTTGTCCCTGGAGTGGCTAAGTGGAAATCTTAACATTTGAGCTTATTTCATATTTTGTCTCCTTTCTTGCCAAATTTGTGTTGTATTAGAACGCGTAAGCGCAAGGGAAATGGAATTTGAAGTTAATGGCTACTTCTTACTGAATGTTGTACTTGGCACTTGAATGTTGTACTTGGCACTTGAATGTTGTACTTGGCACTTGGGGTGAGCTTTTAGCGATTAGTCCGTTCGGGTCCAGCTAGTCTTGCACTTTTAGACCCAAGCAAAGGGCACAGATATCCTATAAAGACTTTGGCACCATCATGACACCGATTCTTGTTATTTTTCCGGGCCCCCTGGTTTGGAAGTTCCAGAATGTTGTCTGTGGATTTCTAACAAAGGAGTAAATTAGTGCTAGACTCTGGTTTCAACTTATTCGTACTTTTTACACCTCATTTGCATATTATGGCTTTGTCATCTTCCAATGTCGGCTAGCATGCATCGATTTTGGTGTCCATTCATCCGAGTCAGGATGGTATGAGAGCAGATTGGCCCGTGTGTGAAGCTCAAAGGTCACACGTACTCCACATCACCCAATTTATGTTGTCCACATGTTCGGCTTGAAAATTCACTCCACATGAGGGGCGTGTGAGAATGTGAATTGGTTTTATAGTAGAATCTCAACTTTTTCATATTTACGTTTAACCATTCAAGAGTTTGGACGTCAATAAAACTTACAATTGAAAGAGTTTTTAATTTTTTTAATTTTTAATTTTGTTATTTGCATTGAGTTTTTTGCTTTCTCCCTTTGATGGAACTATTGTCTAGTGCCAATTGCTTCATACCATAAATACAAGTTTGGTTTAGATTAGTTTTATTTTTACAATTTTTAAAGAACACATTGTTGATACGCATAAATAGTTCAAAAAAAAGAAGAGTAAATTGCAGACTCTGGAATCTTTTGATTTGAAAACTTAAAGTTGTTTGATAAGTATTTGTTTTTAGTTTTTTTTTTAATATTTTATGTGTTAAGGATAAAAAGAAAATACAAGAAAAAAAATGAAGGATGAAAAATATTTAAAATCAAAACTAAAAATTAAAATTTATTTTAAATTGTTTCCATTTTCAAGATTTTGTTTTTCATTTTATTTCATTTCATTTTATTTCATTTCATTTTATTTCGTCCTCTCTCTTGGTACCTTTCTTCATCTCTCCTTTTCTCATAACTCAACCACGAAAACTAAAAAACAACCAACAAAATTGGGAGAGAAAAAAAAAACCAACAAAAATGAAATGGTTATAAATGAAATGGACCTATAGTAGGTGCAACAAATTGGTCAAGGATAATGAATAGTCAAACAGCACGTGTTAGATCTGAAAACTTAATTTACTAAATAGCAGTCCAGTCAATACTGGATAGTGGGAGCAACAAATTAAGGGTAACTCAAGTGTCCCACAACAGCATACCTTATATGTTATTTTTTTCAGTAAAACGGAATTCAAGCTTAAAATCTCTTATTTACAAATGAAGAGAAATATGACTAAATCGTAAATACTGAGTGACACCTTATATGTTATTTTAACTAAGAGTTTTGGCTGGAATGGTTTAATTTTAGTCCATGCTTGATAAAGTGATTAAAATTAAATATCGACAATATAACAATTGTATGAACACACTAAAAATTAAAAATTAATCGTTATATTGAACATATATTGATGATATACTAAAAAGTATAATTTCAGATCAAATATTTAGTATTGAATTATTGAGTAAAGATTCAACGGTTGAAAATTTCGGTGCATGATTCTCCCGAAACATATTTCGGTGCAAATATTTAGTAAGGTAAACCATTCTCTCTTTGAATTTCCCTAGTCAAAATTTGACTTCTCTTCGTATTAAATGCCGAGAATTTTCAACGAATGCAATATTCAAATTGGTAGGGTTTGTTAGTGAAGGGAGAACAACAAGAGGTATGAGGGATGGCCAGTAAAGGCAAGACTTTTACGGGTGTCAATCAATCAATGTCAAAATATGGTTGAGATGCATGCATTAACGCTTGAAAGGTCTATTTGTTGAGAGATTCAGCTCGACTTGTTCAACAGTTTTCCTCTCAAAGATTTACTCGTTGAATCCTGTCGAAATTATTATAAGTAGGCTTATTATACAAAATGGTCCAAGAGATTTGCATAATCAATAGAAATATTCCCTGAGATTGAAAATCAATAGAATTTGTCCCTGAGATTGTTCACCATCAATAATTTTGGTCATTCCGTTAAAAACTCTTTTGGTAATTTTCAAAACTTCGTAACTCAATCGATTCTTAACCAAATTCGACCCATAATATATCAAAATGAAGATAAGAAAGTGTAGAACAAGATAATACCTATTTGGAGGCCAATAATTGCTGGAGATGGCCGGAAAATAGCCTGAAAGGTGACTGGTCCGCGGGAAAACTGGAAAACTCGTCGGAAACTGGGTAAACTTTAAATTTTCATAACTTCTTCAATACTCAACAAAATCGAGTGATTCAAAGACGAAAATCATACTTCTCGACGAGACGAAGAGAATGGTATCTTTCTAGATGGCTAACTCGCTGTGGTTTGGCCGAAAACTGCTCGAAAGTGGCTGGTCCGCAGGAAAACTGGAAAACTTGCAGAAAACTGGGTAAACTTTAAACGTTCATAACTTCTTCAATACTCAACGAAATCGAGTGATTCAAAAACGAAAATCATACTTCTCGACCAGACGAAGATAATGGTATCTTTCTCGACGCTAACACGCCGTGGTTTGGCTGAAAAACTGCTCGAAAGTGGCTAACTCGAAAATGGTTAGCCACTTTCGAGCAGTTTTCCGGCCAAACCATGACGTGTTAGCAGTCGAGAAAGATACCATTCTCTTTGTCTTGTTGAGAAGTATAATTTTGGTTTCGATTTCGTTGAGTATTGAAGAAGTTATGAACATTTAAAGTTTACCCAGTTTCCGGCGAGTTTTCCAGTTTTACCGCCGATCAGTCACCTTTCAGGCTATTTTCCGGCCATCTTCGGCAACCATTAGGTTTCCAAATAGGTATAATCTTGTTCTACACTTTCCTATATTCATTTTGATATGTTATGGGTCTAATTTGGTTAAGAAACGATTGAGTTACAAAGCTTTAAAAATTGCCCAAAGAGTTTTTAACGGAAGGACCAAAATCATGGATGGTGGACAATCTCAGGGACCATTTATATTGATTTTCAATTTCAGGGACCATTTCTATTGATTATGCAAATCTCAGGGACCATTTTGTATAATAAGCCTTATAAGTATTACGCACGACATGATGTCAACAAAGAAAAGTTTCTTTCCTCACTTATATTATAATACTTAATGTATCAAATCGTATTCCCAATACATTAGAGAATCTCTCCTCTCATTATTAAGAAATCAGAAGAAAACAAATTACACCATGTCATTTATTTAAAGATTAAAAACTTGTTATTTGCTTCTAAGTAAAATAGTTAGTTGTTAGAGAACGAGACGAGATTTGAATCAACACCTTAATGCATAGACATAATTATTTTTCATTACTATGATAAAGCATCATTTAATAAAAAAAGGATGACATTCCTTAAAAATAGTCATGTGTAGCAATACCTTAGATCAATTTCAACTTTAAATAATGAGGACTCATATTTTCCTGTGCAGAGTCTAGAACCACATGTGGATTTAAACCATGGTTTATAAAATTGATATTATAGTAGAGATGCATCAATTTGGTCAAAGGGATTCGTACAAAATTGGAGAGATCTAATTTGGAAGGGGCATGTTTGTAGGAGAAAGGGAAACTAGCTAGAAGCAAAACATATTTCAATAGGAAAATTAATAAAAAAAGATTTGAAAATTTTGGGTTTTAATCAAAATGACAAAAAAATGTTGTAAGTGAATAGTATCAGGGTGACTTTTTAGAGTAAAAATATCATTTTTGTTACCGGGAGTGTTTCGTTAAAACTCCCTATTTGAATTTCTACATTGCTGCTTTTTTTTTTAATTTTTTTTTTTAACAAACGACGATATTAATTGGCTAAATTATTAACAATTAAGGGGAACGGAGATCGATTGGATCTAACCTGCATCAAAGTGTACAAGCATCATTATTTTTCGTCAATGAATAAAACGACATCTGCTTCAACGTTCTGTGTTTTACATGCTAGCATGATTGCGCTTTTTGGGTAATTCTTCGGCTTCCACGTACAATCCTTTAATACATAAGATATTTTTTACATTAAGAAGTGGGAGAGTGGACTAAATTACTAAGCCTCATAATAGAGTAGCCATAATAATTTGGTTCAAATTCGCTCAACCTAAGACCTCTCACCTCGAACCTAATATCTTCTCTTTTTAGTTACAGAGTGATCAAATGCGAGTGACAAACAGACGCACTCTAGGGAAAGTTTTCTCAGGACGAGCTTTTTTTCTCTCCTCAGTGAGAGCTCTTCCATCGTGAGAGTATTTCTCTCCTCCGTGAGAGCCATCAAGGAGCCTCTGTCACCAAAATCTGTAGGAGCATTTAAGGTTGCACTTTCAAGTCCATCCAACCATACCTTTCCTCTCATAATTTCAAATCTTTTTTTTTTCAAAATTCCTAAACCTCCGATCCCCCTGTGTGCACATTTACTCCAAATCCCTAACACCTTTCAAGTCAATCCCTCATTCCCGCTCAGATCTTAAGCCTGAAGGGTCTTGTCTGCAGGGATGGTAGGTAGAAAACGGGTCAAAACCCCACCTATTAGAGACAAATATGAAGGAAATACTAGAGATGCAAGTATATCTGGAATCTATGTCAAAAGGAATAGACATAAATACCTCCAACCAAACTATGGCAAAGGGATGAGACATAAATACCTCCAACCACTCATGTCGTCAGATGTAAAGGCGAGTTACTCAGCTACCATGAGATCAGGCATTAATGGTAAGTTATGTTTCAGATCTGGATTCAATAGAATTACACAACCTCCTTTTATCTTTGTGGTCATTCTGTACCTACAACTAGATCCAAAAAGCTGCGAGGTGCGAATGAGAGAGGACAAAAAACAGAGTGGTAATCTTGGTAGAGCCTCTACTATCTACCTTTCGTACACGTATGTTCAAGCTCTCCGTGTAGCAACTCATACCCATAGACAAATGACAAGTGCAAAGATGAAGGAATTGGCGGTCCACTTAGAGAGGACTATGGATTTTTTGACAATGGAGCAAGGGGTTAAGCTAATGGGCACAACATTGGTTAACAAAACCCTTAACAAATGGTGGGGGGGGGGGGGGGGGGGGTGGGTTAGGAATATTCTTAGATCCTCTTGGAAGGAGATGGGGGAGATATAAGTAAAGTGGGCCAGGGACAACACCTTTATTATCACTGCACAAGATGAAAGTATTGCTGCAAAAATTCTAAACCAGGTGCCGTGGGCAGTCATGAAACATAATTTTTATGTTAAAAGATGGCCACAAAAGCTAGCACTGGAGGAGGTTAAGATGGAAGTTGTGTCTTTTTGGGTACAAATCAGGGTTGTCCAGTTATACCTCAACTCAGAAGAAAATGTTAGGTGTCTGGCAACAAAAAATGGGGAGTTTTAGGAGCTTAAAGACCTAGCGAAAGCTCAGGGATTCCTGAGGGTTAAGGTATCAGTCAACACCTCGAACCTTCTAACCACTGGGTGTTGACTTCCAAGAGATAATAATAATGATACCTGGATAAAGTTTCGATACGAAAGATTATAGGACTTTTGCTATCGATGTGGTAGAATTGGACATTCCAACAACAAGTGCTCATTTGAACCCATGAAGGGGGGGTGTGGCAGGGTACGGGGAGTGGACAAGAGCAGCACCAATTCGAGATTTTGTAGAATCCCCAAGACCTTTGGCTATTACCTCAGGGGAACAAATGTGTGCTGGAGCAGCAAGAACAAGCTCTAGGCTTCCCAGTTAGCGACGTATGGATGACAATCACGGGAATGAAAGTATGGAATGTGTCAACGTCACTGGGGGGGCACAATCCAATGATACTGACTCATGGCAGAGGAAAAGGAACAAAAAAGTGGCATAGATTCCATAAAAGAAGTGAAGGATTGAATTTTAGCCTGACTTAGTAGATTATGGAAGGAAATAGGCCTCAGCTGAACCAGTGTTTTATTATAGGCTATGGGCCCATAGAGCTGCAATAGGAACAAGTAAAAAATCCTACGATCACGATTGAGGAAATTCAGAAGGAGACTTATAATCAGATTGAGGGTGTGGTTGCTGAGCCTCATACTCAAAATCAGATTCAGCAGATAAAGCGGATGGTAGAGATAAGTATGAAGAGGATTTACAAGAAGAGTTTTGGGGTTTCTTAGGAAGAGGCGAGTGGAAGCAATTCTAAAAAGGGGCTGGAAATCAAGAAGTAGGAGATGGTGCACTCCCCGCAGAAAAAAGCAAAAAGTGAGGAAGATAGAATGAGCACAAATGAGAGAAAGGAGAAAACGGCAGAAAAACTGAAGAATATGAGCATAAGGGAGAGATTTCTGATGATGGAAATAAGGATCTATGTGGATGAGGAATTGCAGGAAGTTCCGATAGAGCATCAACACATGTGGGACTATATGAGGAGATCTTTATGGGGGAGAAATATGCCTTGTTGGCAAGGAAAGCGGTAAACTCATCTCGAGGTGGTGGCGGCTGGCCTTTCAATAGCCGCACGGTCACCATGATACATCTCTTTTGGAACTGTCGTGGTTTTGGGCCGGACATGGTAGTTCAGGTCCTACATAGGCTAATCAGGAAACATAGGCCCTCTATGATATTTCTGTTGAAAACCAGAATGAGAGATCATAAAATTGAAGGTGTTAGGCGACGTATGGGTTATTTTTAATGTTGCTCTGGTAAGGAGAGCGGGTGGTTTGAGTCTCTGGTGGGATGACTCGCTGAAAGTGGAAGTTATGGAATCATTGAAACATTTTATTGATACTAGGTGCAACTATGTTGATTTCCAATGAGTGTTCCGATTCACGGGAGTATACATAACTTCTTACGAGGCTGAAATGGCTGATTTTTTGAGGAGATGATTCAGAAGTTTAGCCTGGATAACATCCCATGGATCTATGAAGGTGACTTTAATGAATTTTTATGCGATTGCGAGAAATTGGGAGGTGCAGAAGTTAGATATAATCGATCACGATACCTTGAGGATTTCATGAACAAGCTGGAGGTTATGGATTTGGATTTTAACGGTCCAAAATTCACTTTGAGGGACGAAAAATAGGCAATTGGTGAAGGCTCGGCTCGATCGCGGTTTAATTAATGGGCATTGGCAGATGCTCTGGCCCAATACAACGGTCATTTACGGTACTGTTTTGGGGTCCGACCACTGCCATGTTCTAGTTCGGTGTGAGTTGAATGCTGGGAGAGGGAAAAAGCTATTTCTTTTTTAGGCTTTCTGGTCTAAAGAAACAGAATGCCATGAGATCGTGAAATGTTGTTGGGCAAATCGTCGTGATGAAAACAGTTTGGAGCGCTAAAATATGAAGGTAAATGATTGCCACTCTACATTAATACGGTGGAGTAGAGGCAAATTTAAGCATCGGGGTCGGCAAATTAAGGAGATGATGAAACAATCGGGGACTCTTCAAGAAGATTGGGAGGCAATTCTCAGAAAATTGATGCACTATAAAAAAAGTGGACCGTCTGTGGAGTCAAGATGAGAATTTTTGGCAACAGAGATATAGAGTAAAATGGCTCAAGGATGGGGACGCCAACACTATGTTTTTCCATCAATCTACTATGCACAGGTGAAGGAGGAGCAAAGTGGTCTCATTAAAGGATGGTAGTGGGAAGTGGGTGGATAATCCAAGTTAGGTCCGGGGCATTATTGACAACCATTTCGACGGGACAGTGGGATTGAGGATTTATCCTTGATTGCATCATCCCAAAAGTTATTGATGAGATGAATGAATCCCTTACTCGTTTGGTTGAAGAGATAAAAGATGCGGCACTATAGATGAAGGTCTAAAGGCCCCAGGTCCCGATGGTATCTAGGAAATTTTCTACCATTCCTATTGGGATATCATTGTGAAGGATGTGAATGGTTTAATTTGAGACCTAATGAATGGTATTCAGAACCCTAACTGGATCAATGCTACACAAGTAGTGTTGATTCCTAAAGTGCAAAATCCTGAAATTATTTCGTAGTTCCGCCCCATTAGCTTGTGAAATTATTCGTACAAGGTCTTCTCGAAGGTTATGGAAAACCGTCTCAAACCACTATTGACGGCCTTGATCTCCCATACTCAAAATGCATTTATGGCCAGAAGACAAATAAATATAATATCGGTATTGCACATGAGATTTTTCATTTCCTCAAAATGGGAAAGACAAAATGCAAGTTAGAGCTTGGAATTAAGTTGGATATGCATGAGGCATATGATGGAGTGGAGTGGGATTTTTTATTGGCGGTGATGGAAAAATTGGGTTTTGACAATAGGTGGAGAAATCTCATTAGGGATATATTTCATCAGTGAACTTTGCCATTCTCCTCAACGGACAGCCTGGCTCCATATTTGCTCCATCACGGGGTCTTCACCAGGGGGACCCATTATCTCCATACTTATTTCTATTGGTTAGTGAAGTCTTATCACTTCTTATCCAACATGCCAGTAACCGGAAGTGGATTGAGGGGGTGCAAATGAACCCCACTGGCCCGATTATCTCCCATATCTTTTTTACGAATGACACGCTTATCTTCTTGAAGGCTGAGAAGGAAAATTGCAGACACTTGGTCCAATTATTGCTCAGCTTCGGACAACAAGTTAACTTGTAGAAATCAAGTGTTTTCTTCGGGGGAAACATCCTTACGGTATTTTCGGAAGAGTTGACCAGCATTCTTGACATGGACACGGTTGATGACCCTAGTTTGTATCTGGGAGTTCCTGCTATTTGGGGCCGGTCAAAGAAAAATGGATTGGCATATGTAAAGGGGAGACTCTTGGGGAAAATTCAAGGGTGGAAGCAATCTACCTTATCACAAGCTAGTTAAGAGGTGTTGATAAATGCAATGGTGCAAGCAATTCCTACATACTCGATGAATCGATTTAAATTCCCCATGACTCTATGCAATGAGTTAGATGTTATGATCTCAAACTTTTGGTGGGGGCAAAAAGGAGGGGAAAAAAGCATTCACTGGTTCTCAAAGGAAAAATTGAGTCGGTCAAAAGCTGATGGGGGACTTGGTTTCAGAAGCTTTATGGATTTCAACGATGCCCTACTGGCTAAGCAATGTTGGAGGTTGATCAATGAATCGAATTCCATGTGGGCTTTGGTGCTAAAAGCTCGCTACTTCCCTAACTGCTCATTTCTTGATGCTAAGCGGGGTGGGAGAGCGTCTTGGGCTTGGTCTAGCCTACTTGCCAGAAGAGATATCCTTCATGGGGGAACACATTGCCAGATCATGAATGGTATCGAGGTTCGGGTGTGGGTTGATAGATGGATCCCCTCCATTCCCTCGGGTCGGTATTCTCCAATGGGCACGGTGTAGGTCACCCGTAATACAAGGGTTGACTCTTTGATCTGCCCTGCAAACATGGAGTGGGATATTGATTTTTTGAAACCATTTGTCTCGGCTGAGGAATTTGATGCGATTTTGGAGACTCATATTGGGGATCCATTGCTCCAAGCCAGGATAGTGTGGCTTTTTGATAAAAATGAGATCTTTTTTAGTCAAATCTAGATACCACTAGGCCCACTCAAGGAACCCACCTCAAGGGAACATGTGGTCTTCATCATCTGCTTCCATCCCCAATTCTCATTGAAGATGGTGTGGGAATTGGAGACCACCCCTAAAATTCGGTGCTTTATGTGGAAAGCTCTTCATTCGACTATTGCTATAATGGTGAATTTATTTAAACGAAGATCCTCTCCATCACCTTTATGTCCTCTATGCAATCTGCATGAGGAATTGGTTAAACACCTTTTCCTTCTATGTCCTTGGGTGAAGTTGGTTTGGTTTGGTGGAGCTTTAAACTTTAAGATAAACCGTGAGGACATAACTACATGGGCCAATTGGCTTCTTGCCATCTCTGGTTCCGCTAATGGATCAAAACATGATTTGAGAAGAAAGATATCCTATGTTGCCTTTATGTGCTGGCAAATTTGGAAAGCCATATGCAGCGTTTTCTTCAACAATCAACCGATCAACCCAAGACAGGTAATAACAACAATATCTACCATGGTTGGAGCCTTTACCGAGGAGTCCTGCCCACCGATGATAAGTTCTCCACCCCTCAATCCTGCTATTGATGCTACGGTCCACTGGATCCCACCTTGCCTGAAGTTCTTAAAAATCAATGTGGATGCTAGTTGGGTAGCGACTATGAAATCGGATTTTGCAAGTGCGGTGGCACGGGACTCAGAGGGTAAATTCTTAGCTGTATAAAGATATAACGTTAAGGTCACAAGTGCTGCTATGACAGAGGCGTTGGGCAATCTTCTATGGATAAGAGTTGGGTAACTCTCAGGGCTGGAGTTCAGTTATCATTGAGTCTGACTCGTCGGAATCAATTTCTTGCCTCAGGAATACTCTAACTAAGGGCATTTGGAAAGCTTTTCCCGTTCTTGTGAAGAGCAAAAGAAGGGGGAATCTTTCCAAGACTGTCGTTGGTCTTGGACCCCAAGATCAGCCAATATCGCGGCTGATTACTTGGCGTCGGGCATTGCAGGGAAATGTGCGATTTCATTTGGGTTAATTGATCTCCATCTTCCTTAGTTCATATCCTCTGTAATGATGGGCTTCCCTGCCCTCCCTAGGTCCTTATTTGGTATTGTAAGGGGTGACGTTTTTAGCATTAGATGCGGCATCGAGGAATTATGTACCCCCTTACACTACTCGGTGTTTTATGTTTTAAATTGGTTGTTTGCCTCTTGTAGGCTTTCTCTGTATCTTTTTGGCATCTTTGCCCTGGTAATGAAGTATCTAATTCACCAAAAAAAAAAAAAAAGGCTTTTTTTTTATACAAATAATATCATGAGAAAGAAAAAAACATAACTAACAGAGCTACAAGTTTTTAGGTTTTTATTATAATTTTTTTAATAAAACGAAATCATCACTTACAAGAATTGAATTCAAGATTTCTCATTTTCAAATGTAGAAAATTCTCACCAGACTATAATACTAAGAGAAATGCTAAAGTAAACTCTCTTAAAGTGAGACTCTCATAGACTCTCTGACACTTCATATTTTTTGAACAACGTTTTATAATGTTATTACAAAAATTATGCCAAAAACATGATGTGACGAAGAATCATAAAAAATCTCATTTTTTAAAATCTCTCTATCATTTCTTATAATACTAAATGGCGAGTGAATATTTAAAGTCAATACACGAATGAAAAATAAATAGCGAATGTTCTTAAGAAGAGTGCCATCAACACATTAAAAATTGCAACAAAAAAAAAAACCACCTTAAAAATTGATTTCATGTAACTCAAACCAAGTACTAAAAGCAGCTATAGCTATGGGACGATGAAAACAGTCTGGTCAATCTTCTTTGCTTGTTTTGGACCGGCAAAGGTTTTTCCGTGGACAATTGCTCCTTTCGTTTCGTTTTATCTAAAAGACCAATGTTGGTCGTGGACTCATGACATCATGGCTTAGGTAATATGCATTGACATCCCAAGATCTTTTCTAGTTTTCTGACGTGGCTTAATCTCTGCCTCTAAACTCCATTGTTTGTTCTTGTTCCTGACGTATGTTTCCATTCTTAAATCCCAACTTGGGCTTTCATGCTCTCATCTAATCAACCACGTGTTTTTCTGTAGAAAGGGACTCATATTTCATCTATTTTTAAAAACTAGACATTTCACGTTATTTAATTTGTGTTGTTCAAATGTTAAATTTGGAAATTTATGACACTAGAGTAAGCGTGTTGAAAATATAAATTCACCATTATGGAAATAAGGATTTTAATGCTGATCATATTATTAATTGTTTTATGTTGAAAAATTAATTTTTTTCGTGATATCAAAGTATGTTATCTCATGTGCTTATAAATCCCAGATTAGATACATATCAATGTAATATTATCGATTAGTCAATACGTGATGAAGAACTTGTTTTATATAAAAAAAAAAAAGGAAAAACTTCAACATGCATCACATGCTTCTAGTCATTTTTGGTTGATTTATTCAGCTGTTATAAGTAAATGAAAAAAGAAAAAGAATTGACTAACTTTCCGTACATGCAATCCTTGCCTTGTTTTAAGTACATACCGTCCATGCCGCTTCTAGGTTATATAATTGGATTTGGGTGGTGAAATCCCCTCTTGCTTTGACCTTTGAAAATTTTGACCTTCGCCTTCCCCCCACTAGGGCCTACCCAATAAATTATTGCACCTCTTGAGTCTCACCTTGCCAGTTATTCGACCTATTTAAACACTTGTTCCTATTTGCTTTTTTCATTCACAGAATCCGAGTCGCAACGTTTCCCATTTCTTCCTTTACTAGCTAATTACTATTACATACATACATAAGTGTGTATATATATCATCATCATCCTCGTCATCATGAGTTACAGTTCGGAAGAAAGCGGGAGTCCATGCAGCACAGCAAACAGAAAACTCAAGGGGGTGCGCCAACGGAAATGGGGCAAGTGGGTGTCCGAAATCCGTGTTCCGGGGACCCAAGACCGGCTTTGGTTAGGCTCCTTCTCCACGGCAGAGGCGGCAGCGGTGGCTCGAGACGTTGCGTATTATTGCTTGCGTCGACCTTCCACGTTGGAAGGCCTTAACTTCCCGTTGGAGTTACCGTCTTGTGTGAGGGATGATATGTCGCCCAGGTCGGTGCAGAAGGCAGCCTCGGATGCTGGCATGGCAGTTGATGCTCAGCTGATTGCCAACAAGTCGCAGCCGCCGCAGCCAGCTGGAACGGGAAGCAATGCGGTTGAGACGACTGAGTTTTGGGAAGATGGTTATGTGGGAGAGAGTTCTACTTCTACTTCTAGGGGCAGTTGGGGAGCAGGACATGGATTTGGCAACGGCGGTGATCATCAAGGGGGTTTGAGCATTTCCATTGACGATTATGATCTCCAAATCTAATTATTGTGTCAATCTCTGTCAATTTATATGGTTTTTATTACAGCACTAATTTACATTAAGAAAATTAAGGGAGATATTTTGAATTTGAGACTCAATGGAATTGAGGAAGGACCTAACAAGCAGGCCCATTAACCTTTTGTAGTCAACTTATATGGTTTTGGTCTAGTTATGTTTTAGCAATGTTAGCATAAATTTATAACTAAAATTATGCACGTGTCTGTATATAGGGGTAGATTTGGTAGAATATATATGTAGCACTCTATTACACTCAGTGGAAGACTGTAAGGGCTCGTTTGTTACATGTTATTAAGTGCAACTAGCTTAAGTGTGACTACAGATTCATGTTTGGTGCGGTTTGAATTAAAGAAAATGATATTAGCTGGGACTCGTTCGGACTAGAGCTCTCGCTAACACGACACTACAAATCCTGCGCTGTAACGTTTCGATCCTGACATACGTTCATGATTAATGTGCGACGGCCGACTGTAAAGGGATGCTTGGAAATACAAACTAAAATACTAAACTGAAATTAACAATATTTACTACAGGGCTAAGACATGCTTGAAGGCTTCCAAAAGAAATACAAGGATAGGTATCAGGGTAACCTAATCGCTCCAATCTCTGAATTCTGAAATGTTACCCAAAGTGCTCCTCGTATCTATTCAGACCTTGTCCTATACAATCGCCCCCAGGGTTAATGTACAGGAAGCATGGACACATGGAGGTGAAAAGGTATACTGATGCAAATTGGGCTGGAAATATTACTGATCAGCGGTCTACGTCGGGATACTTTACGTTTGTAGCTGGTAATCTTGTGACCTGGAGAAGTAAGAAGCAAAATGTGGGGGCAAGGTCTTCGACCGAGGTTGAGTATAGAGGAGTGACACATGATATTTGTGAGCTTCTGTGACTTCAGATTCTACTTAATGAGATAGGGTTCAAATCTAAATGGTCTATGCTATTGTACTGTGATAATTAAGCAGCATGAGAGATAGCTAATAATTTGATGCAACATGATAGGACCAAGCATGTTGAGGTGGATAGACAGTTCATAAAAGAAAAGCTAGACATTAAGTTGGTTGACGTTCTGTTTATAAGGACAGAAGATCAGTTGGTAGATATTTTGACACATGCGATTTCTTCTTAGAGATTTCAGGACTCGCTCGACAAGTTGGGCCTAGGAGATATCTATGCGCCAACTTGAGATGAAGTATTGGCGCGAGTCAACATGATTGAATAGGAATGTAATTGTGCGTCCTAATTTGATTAGGCTTCCTAATCTCTTAATGTTACTTATATTACAAGATATGGGTGTATATTATATGTTGACCTCCCAACGGGAGAAGAATATGAAAGATTGAAACCCGAGTTATAGTTTTAACTTATTATAATATTTAATATACCGGGTCGTGCTCCTAGTATGTTGAATAATCTCTCCTCTCCTTATTAAGCAACCAAAAGAAAATAAATTACACCATGTCATTTATTTGAAGAATCTCTCCTCCTAGTATGGAGAGATTTTTCAGTGTGACCGTCACACGAGGTGGTACACCACGTGTCCTTATGTAAATGGTGGGTTATGTGTGTTAAAAGGTTAATAACTTAAAAATTTAAATTTTCCACTACTTACATAAAAACACATGGTGTACCATCCGTGTTCCCGTTACAATTAAAAATTTTCCCTTGGTATGGGGTTGGAACTTGCACCTTAATGCATAAATATAATTATTTTTTACTACTGCCGCGACATTTGCAAAAAAGGACGACATTCCTTTAAATAGTCATACGTGGCAATACCTTAAATAATGAGGAATCATATTTTCATGTGCAGAGTATAGAACCACATGTGGATTTAAAACATGGTTTTTTTTTTTTTTTTTTTTTTTTTTGGGGGGGGGAAACATTTCCGAAGAAAGGTGATAATTTTAGTTCAAACATGTCCACATACAAAAATACCATACGCACAAATGGACCTTCCAACAAGCCCAACAAAGCTCAACAGAAGAGCCCAACACTAGAGACAAAGCAAAAGACGTTTCTTGACCTCAGCATATAAGCATCATTATTTTTCGTCACTGATTAAAGCGCCATTTGCTTCAACGTTGTGGTTTTCACGTGCTAGCATGATTGTGCTTGTTGGGTAATCTTTAGCTTCCACGTACAATCCTCTTAATACACAAGATATTGCTTACGTTGAAGAGTGGGAGAGTGCACTAATTTGTTAAATCTTACAATAGACTAGCACTAATAATTTGGTTTGAATTCGCCTAACTTAAGACCTCTCACTTACGACCTAATATCTTCTCTTTTTAGCTAAAAATAAACTCTTCTTTTTATACAAATAATATTATGATAAAGAACAAAACATAATTAATTGAGTTACAAGTTTATAGGTTTTTATTATAATTTTTTTAATAAAACGAAATATAACCTACAATAATTGAATTTAAGATTTTTCATTTCAAGTCTAAAAAAATACAACAAAAAAATAATACTAAAAAAAGTGCTAAGGAGACTCCATGGACTCCCCCATCTCATGTTTTTGTATGAAGTTTTATAGTATTGTCATGTTAATTGTGTCAAAAATATGAGATGTCGGAGAGTCCATGGATAGTTCAACTTTTAAGAGTTTCCTTAACAATTTCCATAATACTAATTGATGAGTGGATATTTTAAGTCAATACATGAATAGTGGATGTTCTTAGGAAGGAGAAAAACTTAATAAAGAGAGTCCTTTATTATTTTGGTTTAACACATGGAAAGTACTGAATGGTGGTGTAATGCCACCCAACATGGTCTAGTAACAAGTCAAGTTCCACACAAATTTTCTTCTTAGAAAGAGCGCCACCAACAATTTTAAAAGGCAATAAAACCACCTTAAAATTGATTTTATGTAACTCAAACTAAGTACCAAAAGACATACTCAACCTATCTTCTTATATATATAAAGCCAATGGAAAAGGTGAATAGTGATTTTTGTGTCACCAATGTTAGATCCCACATCGCCCAAGGAAGTGGATCCTTTATGCCTTATATATACATGCCCACCTCCTTTACCACGAGACCTTTTGGGAGCTCACTGGCTACTGGTTCCGTAGGAACTTCGAAGTTAAGCGAGAATGGGCCAGAGCATTTCCCATGATGGGTGACCCACTGGGAAGTTTTGCTAGCGTGAGTTTCTAGAAACAAAACCGTAAGGGCGTGGTCGGGGCCCAAAGCGAACAATATCGTGCTACGACAAAATCGAGCCCGGGGTGTAGTGGAGGCCGGGTCGGGATGTAACAACCAAGCTTCAACAAAAAATATTTGGACAAAAATGCCCCCAAGACAAAAAACTTCAAAGGCATCCCAAAATATGCATCAAATAAGGAAGGACCATTTTCATCATTTTAATAGTATTCTTTTAATAATTAAATTTTTTGTGGGTTTTTATTTTTTTAAATATAAAGCCAATGGAAAAGGGAATAGTGATTTTGGTGTCACCAAGCTTCAACAAAAATATTTGGATAAAAATACCTCCAAGACAATAAACTTCAAAAGCATCCCAAAATAATGCATCAAATAAGACAGGGCCATTTTCGTTACTTTGATAGTATTCTTTTAATAATTAATTTTTGTCACATCCCGACCCGGGCCCCTACCACATCTCGAGCTCGACTCCGCCGTAACACGATATTGTCTGCTTTGGGCCCCGACCACACCCTCACGGTTTTGATTTTGGGAACTCACACGAGAACTTCCCAGTGGGTCACCCATCATGGGATTGCTCTCGCGCGAACTCGCTTAACTTCGGAGTTCCGATGGAATCTGAAGCGAGTGAGCTCTCAAAAGGCCTTGTGCTAGGTAGAGATAGGAATATACATATAAAGCTTATAGGATCCACACCCCTAGGCGATGTGTGATCTTACAATCCACCCCCTTTAGGGGCCCAACGTCCTCGTCGGCAACCATTTTGTCACGTCCCAGACCAGCTCCGTTATAGCACGATATTGTCTGCTTTGGTCCCAGCCACGCCCTCACGGTTTTGTTTCTAGGAACTCACGAGCAACTTCCCAATGGGTCACCCATCCTGGGATTGCGCCGTATAATTTTCCAGAAAATAGTAATACATACGTATATAGAAATCATGCTCGAGAGTATTGAAACCACATATATGCCATGTCAATCATCTCCACATTGCATAACTAAGCCAAATGAAATGAATCAATATAAAATAACGTATCAACCGAAGTCACCTAACGTGACCTGTACGGCTGAGTCTATAACTCATCAATCAAGTCCTGCACATGAGTCGGAACCACCATATGTGGTCTGTACGACAGGCTAGGTGCAAATAAATACGCTCAAGTGCTACGATCACGTGAAGGTTGTGCGAAGTATCGCAAGTCACCTACAACAAGTTGGAACCACCTAATATGGTCTGTACGACAGGCTGGCACCTGCTTTGGATCCAAGGTGAGCGTGTGGTGCGGGAGGTGAACGATCACGTGAAAGCTAGGCCCTGGCCTCGGACGGAGCACTAACACCGGGGTGCAGGACAATGAATTCTACACACTTCGGTTCATAACTAACTACTAGGCAACCATACCAACAATGCGTACTCACCTGAACTTACGTTAGCCTCCGCAATAGCATGCAATATTATGCAAAGCTATACTAAATCATACGCTAAAATAATAAGCAAATATGACATGGCATTTTAGAACATAAAAACCATTTAAAACCATTTCTGGGAAAACGTAAAGCACATATGTACGAATATATAGAAAACCAAAAGCCTATTCACACTTTCTGTTTTGCGCCCCTCCAGGTTCTAGATAAAACTTCGTGTTGGTGGCTCACAAAAACTCTTCGGCGGTTCTGACTGACATCCATCAATGTAGGGTTCTTTTATGTTCTGTATAATTAGTACTTAGTCTTTTGGACTGCAGTTCGTTACCTATGCTCTGATTAAGTGTGTTTAGAGTCTTTTGGACTGCATTTCGTTACCTATGCTCTGATTAATTGTGTTTATATACTCTAAACACTATCACTTTTACTTATATACTAGTCTAGTGTAAATTAGTTAGTTAGTTTTTTTTTATTTACTCATATTTTTATATCATATTCACTTCCGCACAGCGCACATTTGGGTCGGGGTGTGTCAATTTTTTTGTGGGTTTTTTTTTTTAAATATAAAGCCAATTGAAAAGGTGAATAGTGATTTGGTGTCACCGTGCTTCAACAAAATTATTTGGACAAAAATGCCCCCAAAACAAAAAACTTGAAAGGCATCCCAAAATAATGCATCAAATAAGGCAGCGGCATTTTCGTCATTTTAACAGTATTTTTTTAATAATTTACTTTTTGGTGCTTTTTTTGTTTGTTTTTTAATTAGTACCTCACAATAGGCTAGCAATAATGTGATTCAATTTCTCTATTTTTAAACACGTTCAAAACATCTTAAGAGACGTGTAATGCCGGTTATAAAAAAGGTTTTTTTGCACGCAGATAACAATGTGATTAAATAAGTTGTCAAATTGATTTTTTTTAAACAAATGATATTATCTACACTAAGGGAAAAGATGTGGGCTTAACCTCACAATAGGCTAGCAATAATGTGATTCAATCAGTTATTTATTAAATTTTTTTTTTCTATTTTTAAACACGTTCAAAACATATTAAGAGGCGTGTAATGTCGTTTATAAAAAAAAGTCTTTCGCACACGGATAATAATGTGATTAAATTAATTGTCAAATAATTGTTCTTTTTAATAAACGATATTATTTATACAAAGGGGAAAGGGGTGGGCTTAGCCTCACAATAGGCTAGCAGAGGTGAGCTTAGCCTCACAATAGGCTAGCAATAATATGATTCAATCAATTGTTTATTAAATATTATTGTCTCTATTCTTAAATTAAATTCTATAGAAACCGATTTTATTATGTGAATTCAGCTGCTTTAATTTGTTTATGAGAAGTTTCTTCTAGCATGATCTAAAATTATTCATTTACTTCAAATATTTGACTTTCCTTTTATTAATTTACACACATAAATACATTTAAAACATGTAAGTAGCGAGTAGCATTAGGGGTGGGTTCAAAAAACCGAAAATCGAAAACCGAACCAAACCGAAACCGAAAAAACCGAACCTAATTGAAAAAACCGAACCGAACCGAAT
The DNA here is from genome assembly GCA_036320875.1 of Cotoneaster glaucophyllus. Classification (NCBI taxonomy): domain Eukaryota; kingdom Viridiplantae; phylum Streptophyta; class Magnoliopsida; order Rosales; family Rosaceae; genus Cotoneaster; species Cotoneaster glaucophyllus. Next base: position 43,959,920 of record CM070073.1, read on the forward strand.
TCTTTTTGTTCGGTTTGGTTTTAGTGGTCTAGAAACCAAACCGAACCGAATTAATTAAATTAATATTTTTTAATTTTATTTATTTAATTATTTGTTTTGGGTATTATTTTTTAAACCCAATTTGTAAGCTTAATGCTCTCATTGTACGTACTATCATGATAAAATAATTCATCTCACGTCCACCAATCTATACTAGCTCTTTATATTATTCATAGTTAAGAGTTGAGGTGTGAAGAAAATGGTACAAAATTTTACTTTTCTAAAAAAAAATCTATTTACATTTAAACTTTAAACCCAAAATATTATAAAAAAAAACCTTTATGTTATAATTCTAGTTGAACTTTAAATGTTTACTTTCATTGTCTTTGATTCTAGTTGGAATATTTATGTTATGATTGTGTTTGGAGATGTTAAAATTTAAGATTTCATTTTTTGAAAAAAAAAAACCGAAACCGAAACCGAACCGAAAAAAACAGAACCGAAAAAAAATGAACCGAAACCGAAATTTCGGTTCGGTTTCGGTTTTGGCAAAAAACGAACCTATTTGAACCGAACCCATCCCTAAGTGGCATACCGTGATTAAAAAAATATTTTCTACACACGTGGAGACGATAAAGCCAGTTTGGTCAATCTTCTTAGCTTTGTTTGGACCGGCAAAGGTTTCCACGTGGACAATTGAGGACTCATGACATCATGGCTTAGGTAATATGCATTGACATCCCAAGGTCTTTTCTGACGTGGCTTAATCTCTGCCTTTAAACTCTCTCGTTCCTTCCTGTTCCTGACGTGTGTTTCCATTCTTAAATCCCAACCACGTGTTTTTCTGTAGAAAAGACTCCTATTTCTTCTATTTTTAACAGCCACACATCACACGACATTTAATTTGTGGTGATCAAGTGTTAAGAACTTAGACTTCAAAATTTATCACATGTAAATAAGCATGTTGAAAACATAAATTCCAAATCAAGGAAATAAGAACTTTGCTATGCCTATATCATCAATTAAATTTTTATGATGGAAGAGTATGTTCTCTCATGTGCTTATAGATCTACATCAGATACAAAATAAGGTGTTATCTGAAATACTAATTAACAAAATTTTATTTGTCAATTAAAAGAGGGTAAAAAGACTATTTAGTCTGCTATCACAGAAAAATAAGAAGTAATAATGTAATTTCACAAAACTAAATTTTACTATTTTTATTGAAGTCTCATTTGCATGTGATTTTAACATATATATAATATTTAAAAAAAAAAAAAAAAAACATCCCTTCTCACTCCCAGTAGGGGTGGGTTCAAAAAACCGAAAACCGAAAAAAACCGAAAACCAAACCGAACCGAAACCGAAAAAACCGAACCGAACGAAAAAACCGAACCGAATTGAAAAAACCGAACCGAACCGAATTCTTTTGGTTCGGTTCGGTTTTAGTGGTCTAGAAACCGAACCAAACCGAACCGAACCGAATTAATTAAATTAATATTTTTTTATTTAATTATATGTTTTGGGTACTATTTTCTAAACCCAATTTGTAAGCCCAAATGTGCTAAATCCAATGTGTTGCCAAACTTTAAGCTCAAAATATTAAAAATAAACCCTTTAGAAACTCTAAACCCAAACTTTAAGTCCAAAATATTGTTTCTTTACCAATATTCAGAGTTAAAAAAAAAAAAAAAATGAAACTGGAAAACAAGAGTAAACTGTACTATATGCATGCCACATTTCAAATATTATTTTGCATTGGATATGTATTTCTCTATGTATAGCAAACCTGCAGCAAATAACAATCATTAGCATGATAATAGGCATATATTCCTTTCCCAGCTCATTGATCTCCTATGCAATTGATCTCCTATGCAATATATAACCTAACCACCCACGGATATTGCAACGAAAACCATAAGCTTTTCGGAGAGAATATATAAATCACAGGTTGATGAGTGTTCTCCATTTGGATGGACGCTATGCCATGATGATGGTTTTTCTTGCATGCACGGAATAAGAGCCTACTGTTCTAGGTAGTCATGAAAACAACTTGATTAGATGTTCATTTGTTCTAGTAGCTAGGTTTTAGTAATATAGTTTATCACCCAATTTTATCAAGTTTAAGATCTAAACGTTATTATGTTTTTGGAAATGATTTTAGGGTAGCTAAATAACATGCTAACATCTAGATTTTTTAAAAAAAAATTCATGGAAAAAACCGAACCGAACCGAAAAAAACCGAACCGAAAAAAAACCGAACCGAAAAAAACCGAAAAAAAAATGGACCGAACCGAACCGAACCGAAATTTCGGTTCGGTTTCGGTTTTGGCAAAAAACCGAACCGATTTGAACCGAACCCACCCCTAACTCCCAGTCCAATGTTCTCTCTCCCTTTATTTTTCCCATTTTAAAAACAAAATGAAAAAATATTCACACACACAAAATGCCTGCACACTATGCTAGTTATATACTAAACGAACGTGATGATGAACTTAATTTATATAAAAGAGAAATTAATTTTCCATGCACCGCATCCTTCTTTAATTATAGTCGTTTTTTGGTTGATTTATTCGATGGAAATAAGCAAAAGAATTATCCAACATTTCGTAGACGAAGTCCTGCCTTGTTTTAGCGTACCTGACCGTCCATGCCGTTCTAGACTATATTACTGGATTTGGACGGTGAAATCCCCTTTTACTTTGACCTATGAAAATTTTGACCTTGGCCTCTCCCACTAGGGACTACCCAATAAATTATTGCACCTCTAGGTCTGACTTTCCTTGTTGTTCAACCTATATAAACACTTCTTCCCATTTGGCTTTTCCATTCACAAAATCAGAGTCGCAAGGTTTCCCATTTGCTATTACATACATACATACGTACATAGTTTATATATACACATATATACACACATATATCATCATCATCATCATCATCACCATCATCATGAGTTACAGTTCGGAAGAAAGCGGGAGTCCATGCAGCACAGCAAACAGAAAACTCAAGGGGGTGCGCCAACGGAAATGGGGCAAGTGGGTGTCCGAAATCCGTGTTCCGGGGACCCAAGACCGGCTTTGGTTAGGCTCCTTCTCCACGGCAGAGGCGGCAGCGGTGGCCCGAGACGTTGCGTATTATTGCTTGCGTCGACCTTCCACGTTGGAAGGCCTTAACTTCCCGTTGGAGTTACCGTCTTGTGTGAGGGATGACATGTCGCCCAGGTCGGTGCAGAAGGCAGCCTCGGATGCTGGCATGGCAGTTGATGCTCAGCTGATTGCCAACAAGTCGCCGCCACAGCAGCCAGCTGGAACTGGAAGCTATGCGGTTGAGACGACTGAGTTTTGGGAAGATGGTTATGTTGGAGACAGTTCTACTACTTCTAGGAGCAGTTGGGAAGGAGGACATGGATTTGGCAATGGCGGTGATAGTCGGGGTGGTTTGAGCATTTCCATTGAAGATTATGATCTCCAATTCTAATTATTTAGTGTCGTTGTCTGTCAAATTTATATGGTTTTTTTATTTATTATAGTCGATATTATGCACTAATTTAACTAAGAAAATTAAGAGAGAGAACTTGAATATGAGACAGCAGTGGAATTGAGAAGGAAGTTGTTATCTATCACGCTCATCCCACCACTTCTAGTCAACTTATATGGTTTTGGTCTGTGTGTGTTATATTAATGTTAGCATAACGTTATAACTAAAATTATACACGTGTCTGTATATAGGGGTAGAATTTGTAGAATATATACATGTAAAGAATCTTATTTGGAGTCAACTGATTATGATAAAGGTGAATTAATGTGTTGTAAATACAATTCATTTGGAGTTTGTATACGTGTAAAATCTACATCCTATAAATACTATGATCGGGATTTGATGCAACAGGTGAATGACCCAACCTCTAAGATGGATGGAAGTTGGCTACTATTGCGTCCATATAAATGAATTTCCTGCTCACAAAGAAAGGGCTCTATGTTGTGGGTCTATCACCATTGGACTATAAAGGTTTCGAAGTGAGTAGAAAAGTTCTTTTGACAACCGTGATGGCTTTGAGAGGTAAATCTATACACACTGAATTTTATTTATTTTTTAATTTTTTATCAAACGATAGATTTTATCAGATTAGATGTTAGATTAGTCACCAACGGGGTTTGAACTCACACAGTCATGCAATGGCTCAACACCTTTCCACTGTTGTGGTAAAGGACCACTTGCATCACATTGTGATTTAGGGTGAAATGTTAATTCTTAGGTTAGTTCCAACAACTCACTGTAAGACTCTAAGGGTGCATTTGTTGCACTGGACTATCTCTGACTAGAATAGCTTTATGGACTAAGTTGGACTGGCTTAGATTAGACTAAGCTGGACTGACTTAGTATTAGTAAAGTGTTTTGTGCAGTGTCGAACTAAAAAACAAGATAATTAACAAACTATAATATTATATTATTTAACACATTTCCAATCATATTTTATTATTAATTCAACATCTTTCTTTCTTTTTTTCTTAAAATCTCTGCCCCTCTCTGAAAATTTCTTTCCTCTTCTCCCTCTTTAGCTCTGTCCCATCTCTCATTTTCTTTCTCTTTTTCTTGCAAACCCCAGATCCTTCCCATCTTTCCTTTGAACTCTATAATCTATACAACCAATCAATCATCATCTCTATCAATTATCTGACTGACTATTGATTTTTCCAATTTCTTGATTTTCTTTTTCCGGCGAGTTGGTCAAAGTGTCGATCGAGAAAGAAAGAAGCTTTGAGCATTATTTGAAACAGAGAAAAGTGTTTTTTAAGAGATGGGTAGAAGAAGAAAGCAAAGCCCAGGGGTTTTTTTGGAAATTTTCTGTTCATCCCCAAAGCTAGCCATCAGGGATTTTTTTGGGAAAAAGGAAAAGCAAGCACCGTCGATTGCTGGATTCCATTGAAGAGATTAGGGGTGGTTCGGTATGGGATCCCATACCGAAACCCTTGTCCCGATTCCCAAACCGTAATTTTCGGGAATCCCAAATTCAATACCGATCCCAAACCAAATTTTCGAGAATCCCAATTTTCGGGAATCCTGAAATAGTTTCGGGATTTCGGGACAAATCGGGAATCCCGAAATGGTATTGGGCTTTTGGACTAAATTTGACATATTATGTTTTTGGGCTAAAACTCAACCTTTAATAATGAAAATTTGGGCTTTTGGGCAGGCTGCCAATCTGCGGCCCAATCTGTTGTTGGACTAAAATATGCAATCTGTGCAATTGGTGCGGCCCAATCTGTGCAATATTTAATCTGAATCTGTGCACTGCCTGTTTAATTTGTACTAACAGGAATAGCATATGTGATTTGCCTATTCAATTTTTACTACAAATGCATGCAATAAAAATAAATTAAGTAACATATCGAAAAGCAAAAAAAATTAGTTACAAGCCAAAGTTTCAAAATAAATAAAGTAACAAACTCAAAAGCAAAAAAATTAGTTACGAGCCAAAGTTTCAAAATAATTAAGTTACAAACCAAAAGCAAAAAAGCAAAGCTTAACGTTTATAAAGATTGTAGGCCTCTTCGACCCCTTCGGCCCTTTGATCTTGTTGATGCTTGTGGTTGATCCCTTCTTGTTGGTACTTGTACTCTTCCCCTTGATGTAGATGGTTGAGCCCTTCCCCTTGCAAACTCGATTAACAAGCATAACCAAAGGGTCAGTACACTAAACAAGAAAATTAGGACATCTCCTATAGATTGTAAACGACTTTCAGTACTCTGCATTAGTATTATTAATTGCATCTTTATGCCAAATGTAAAATTTGAGAATATGTCACATAATCAAATTAAGTTCGTCTTGACAAAAAGACAGACAGAATAAACAGAGAACCATCCTAATTGAAGTAGGATTCCAGAAGCAAAGCTAATTAGTAGTCTCTTGCTTGTTGATGTTAGCTTCAGACTACATGTCTCAAAAGTGGCAATATATAAATTGCAGCACCTAAACCTGTTATGTTAGCATTTTCCCACTGGTAAAGACAAGATTTTGGTTTGTCCTCCTTTTTGGGTCTAAGAAAATGAGACGATCCTTCATCTTGAACTAAAAGATAAGGTCTGCAAAGGTTTACCAAGTACTAAAAGGCGAACTCCAAGTCAGACTAAACAAGACAAACCTATATCCCACCTCTGCCGTATGTAAAAAACCTTGGAGCCAAAAGAGATATAATACAATGAAAAACATTCCACATCGCTAATCATTGTAATCAAATTATTTTTTGCTTCATATGCAAAGCAGTTGCTTGTGATATGTGCACCACCTCAATACTTTTCAACCATTGTGAATTTGATTTGGAACAAGCATTTCAAACTAATCAAGCAAGTTATCTTTTCAAGAGTTCTATCCCACTCATGCAATACAACATCAGCCCGAGCCAGATGATATCACGAGACAATTAGTCCCAAGCTAACTTTAACAAATTTGATTAGCATCTATTAGTCCCAAAAACTAATTTCACATGATATTGGTCAACTCCATATATGATTACTTCACCAAAAACTAATTTCACATGAAAGTATCATTACATCAAAAAATTACATCACCAAAAACTAATTTCATATGAAACTACGAAACTGCAACGCAGTAGCAAGAATCCAACATAGTTATGGTATTGACCAGCAAGACAACTTCCATATATGATTACATAGTATTGACCATTAAGACAACTTCCATATATGATTACATCACCAAAAACTAAGCTCCCGAAACCACCTTTCATGGTAAGGCAGCAACATCAAGCCACAATCGACCAAACCCAAAAAATAAAATGCCTCAAAAATAAAAAAAGCACCAACCTTGATGAAATTGTTGCCTGCCTGCGATTGGGTCTTCAGATTTTGCCTCCGAGGAGATAACAGATCGAGAGAGAAAACGGTGGTGTAGCGGTCGGCCGGTGGCTGTGTGGTGAAGGAAAGCTGGAGTGGAGAATCAGATAGAGACGATAGTATGGTGTGGTGAGGGAGGCTCAGGGGCTGGAGATGAGGGATCGGTGAGGGAGGCTCAGGCAGGGACAACCGGGGCTGCGCAGCGCATCGATTCCAGTTCGATGGAACAAATGGAGACGGAAGTGAAGTGAAGTTAGTGAGAATCAATATCAGACCTAGAACAAATCAACGACACAGATTCAATCTAAAACAATGAACGGTTCAAATAATTTTCTTATAATTAAAAAATAATATATATATATAATTTTTTTTTCGGTTCGGTATGGGAATACCGAAAAAATGAAATGCAAAACCGAATCCCATACCGAAACTTTCGGTTTGGTTTGGGATTACATCCCGAAAATTTCGGGAATTTTGGTTTGGGATCGGGATTGTTTCGGTTTGGTTTGGGATTTTTGGGATTTTTTTCCAGCCCTAGAAGAGATTGGAGCGGTGGTTGGTGTTTTTTAGAAGCAGTGCATTTTAGGTCAAATATTTTTTGTGTTGAGTACCTGCACGACGGCGTCGATTCAAATTCCGTCAATGACTAATCTAACAAAATCTATTGTTTGACAAAAAAAAAAATTGTAAAAGTGAATAAAAAAAATAGAAAAATATTTTAATTTGCAGCTTTAATCCAGCATTGCACCCAACAATTTACCATTCTTATCCTACTTAGTCCAAGTCAAGCTAGTCCAAAGTCGACACTAAAAGTAGTTCAGTCCGAAATAATCTAGAACAAATGCACCCTAATTCTATGCCAAAGAAATGGAACACAGACCGGTAATGATTTACAATAACACCTTGACTACCAAAAAAGGAGTTAAGTTGCATTATTATACTTTATGATATTGAAAAAACGTAAGTTGGATTTGAGACCTCACGTACAAGGTGTGAAAACAAAAAACTAATTGAGCTTCAATCTAAGAAAGGAAAAGAAGGTAAACCACTATTATTTATTTTTTGATACAAAAGATAAAAAGGAAAAGAAAAACAAATTCAAAATCTCGTGTATAGAGCGTGAATTTCATTTAACCAATTGAATTTACAAATAATGAACAAACGACGGTTCACATACTTTGTTTGAATTCAACGATCCTCCATGGGAAAAATGCAAGTGTCCTATGATGATTTGGAGCCCAATTAACACTTCATCAACATATTTTATTATGAATTTGTAAACCACGTTTTGGTGTTGCAAATTGAACATATACTTTAGATCCAACAGCAACCCCAGAAAATGGAGCGATTCTCTATGCAACCGGTGACACCATGTGACAACTATTTATCGGACGGACGATGTACTATTACAATTCATTACAATCACGGGCTAGAGTGGAAAAGCACATGTTTGGATCGATGTTTGGCCTGAACATAGCTTCAAGATTGTTTCTAGATCCGCTGATTTCCTTCAACATCCAGCTCCCAAGTTCGGAGGATCGGTTGCTGGAAATCTCTTCAGCTTCTAAGGAAAAGGTAGTGCATAGATGTACTTGTTTGCACATTCTTCCATTTATGTTGGTCGTATACGGTTTGATTTACAATCATCTATGCATTTTGTGTGTTAGTGTTGCATTTTCAGGTATGCACACAAAAGGGGTAATTCCGCCGAAGACGTTTGACACTCATGGAATCTGTTCTTCCATACTTACAATCATGAACCAAGGGAAACCAAAAATGACATTTCAAAGAACTAGTCAAGAGAAACCAACTTACCCGCTTGTTTATCGAGTTTGAACTCCGCCAGTTTTTGTAACAAAATCTTGTTCGAAATAATCAAGGAAGAAAAGCAAGTGCCAAAACTTGAATTTTTCTTCTGAGCTGAATCAAAACTTAAAAATTGAAAACAAAACGGCATCCCTCACCACCCTACAAGTAGGAGTTTCAAGAGAGCCATCCTTATATATAGGCCGTTCTTTGCTTGTCTGAAATAGGCAGCTCGTGGATCCCCATCAACATCCACGGAAATCTGCACGACATTCAGAGAAAATGGAAATTAAGAATACTGAAATTGATAAAAGGAGGTCTGCTATCACGTGGTTACCTCGTCAAGTCTAGGCAGAGGGTGCATGACCACAGCGTGCTTCTGCATCACCTCTAACACACGACTATCCACAATGTACTTGCCTCGAGCTTCTTCATAGAGGTCAATTCTCTCTCCAAATCGTTCACGCTGAATGCGAGTTTGATACACAACATCACACTTAGAAGCAACTTCCATTAAGTCCGCACTTTCTTCCCACTGAATGTTCCTTGATGTCAAATAATCTTTTATATCATTCTGGAACAGGAAATATAAAAAAGATGAGACTCCAATATCTTAGATTCCTCATAGTCCCCGCACTTCCTGAATTACTAAGGTTTATATACATCAAAAAAAGGAAAATACGCAAAATAATGCAAGGACGATTTTGGACTTTACCTTCATCTTTACCACATCAGGAGAGACAAAGTAGATCTCCACATCGTTATACCTGGCGAGCAAGTATGCAAGTGAGCGTACTGTCCTTCCGTTAGCAAGATCTCCAACAAGTGCAACTTTAATGCCATCCAGTTTTCCTATCTCTCTTTCAATAGTATAGACATCTAAAAGAGCCTGTGGAAGCAAAAACAGAGCTTTTAACTCAACAGGTTTTAGAACTTCTAACAGCCAAACATAAATCTGAAAATAATAAGACCAATGCAAGCGCCGTAAACATGAGATATGATCATTATGCTACCAGCCACATCTGTAATTGACATTACAAAACCTCAGCATTTAACGGCACAAAGTTCTCTAGTACGGGATAATGTACAAATGGAACAGACATCTGAGCAAGTCAATTATAAACGAATATCCATCCGAGGCTGGCCTACAAGAATCCATCTCAGGATTAGAACTTTGGTGTTTTAAGTTTTAACAATCCCTTATCTATCCTTTCGATGGTACAATTCCCTCTTCCGTATTAAAAACTTGTGCGATACCTGAGTTGGGTGTTGTCCAGGACCATCTCCTGCATTGATGACAGGAATGCCAGCAGTTGCAGCAGCTCTTTTGGCTGCACCGCTCTCAAAGTGCCGCATCACAATTATATCCGAGTAACCCTCAACAGTTCTTATAGTATCTGTAAGTCAATCAATCAATCAATCAATCCCCCATTACATCACGATTCACGACCAAATTGTAGCAAGTAAAAACCATCTCTAGTACGTGAATGTAAATGGAAGGAGATACGCAAACCTTCGAGGGTTTCTCCTTTAGCTGCCGAAGAGAACTCTCTTGCATTTTCAGTTGTCAAGACCTCGCCCCCTAACCGCCTCATTGCGGACTCAAAGGAAAGCCTAGTCCTCGTGGACGGCTCGTAGAAGAGAGTAGCCATTAGATAACCTCTCAGAATTTGGCTTCCTGGTGACTTCTTCTCAATCTTCTCCATCTCTCGCGCAACATCAAATATCGCTCCGAGAAGATCTCTGTCGAACTGCTGAGCCTCAATCACATCAGTAACTTGAAATTTCTTCCCCACCGAATAGGAGGAAGATGATTCGTCAACTTCCAATGCCCGGCACGAAACCGTCCCGTTATTTTGTGACGATCTCTTGAGGTGCATTGGTTGTTTGTAGACAAAGTTCGAATAACCAGCGCATAGCTTTGTGTTCCGAAACGACATGACCCCTTGGAACGAAGACGATGAAAATAGCGACGATGAAGCAGCCATCTCAATATCTACAAAGTTTCAAGCCTCTGTACAAATATATAAACAAGAAGAAACTGCAAAATTAACTTCCAATCATAAAGTATTCATTTTTCTTCGGTGTTACGTAGCACTCAATGGTTCGAAAAATAAATATAAAAGATCTAACGCTTTTGAAAATCAAATCTAACCCGTAACACTGAGTGCTACGTAGCATTAAAGCCGGACCCTAAATTAATAGAAAAAACAAACCCACGAAACCCAAAATTTAATTACGAAAAAGCACAATCTAAATACGGATGAGAGTTTGGTACCTTATCCGAGGAGGCCGGTTAAACTGAAGATGAGATGAGAGGGGACCGTGGGTGGATTCTGGGGAGGAGGTTGGTGGAGCTGGCGTCGACCTCTGGTCTGCGCTGGTGGTGGCGGCGGCGTAGCAGCAGAGCTAAATAAGGAGAGAGGGAGAGAGGAAGTTGGAGGAAGAGTGGTGCGTTTTGGGCTTTCTTACTTTAATTGAAACGCTGGGCTTCGATTTCGGTCTCCTCGTCTTGCGCTTGTGGTATTTTTTTGTGCGCCCTTTTTCTTGTGAAGAAATAAAAAACTACTAAAATAAAGACACAAAATCTTGTAATCTATGACCACCCCTCAAATTTATCGTCTTTTCATAAAATTCTTTGATATTTTAAAATTTTCGTTAACATTTCTCATGTTTTACTTTCATGGCTTATAAGTAAGTTAAGCTTCTTCTTATATTGTTAATTAGTTTTATAGTATAACACCAACTTATCCTAAAGTTTTTGTCTTTTCATCTAACACACACACAAAAATTCGCCGCCGCCTTATTTTTCCTTGCATCTTCCTATTGTTCTCCGTAGTTAACGAAACATAATATCAATTTTATTGTAGATTCCTATCACATATGAATTTTCTCAAACCCTCTATATTGTAAACATAATACACGAGTAATTCAAATAATCTTATTTTTACATGATATCAGAACAAATTGTCTCTATATGAAGCTCAACAACCATACGTGCTTTAAGCTGTTCATGCATGTTGCAAATTGTACCATCGAATTGGATTCCAACCTCCTCATTAATTGTCTTACTTCATGTAATCCTTCTTGAAGAATTCAAATGAATGAAAGTCGTTAAGAGAGAATTTTTTTAGCGTGCTGGCACACTGCCTGTTATACTAAATACAATAATATATTAGTTAAAAACTTTAAAAAAAATTACAACTAATTGTAATATGACACCTTAAATACAAGATTATGTTTCTGGCATACTAAGAATATCTCACTCGTTAGGACTTCAGCTTTTAAGTTTGATTGCGTTTCCCATATTTATATTTTGGAGAAGCTAATTTTGTTGCAAATCAACTGACAGACAGACTTTCTTCGAATTGCGTTTGGTTTATTTCTCTTCCTCTGGTGTAAGGAATGCCCTTTGTAATGGTTGCCCTAGGGCAGTCTATTTTATTTATTTTAATCTTTAAGAAGGAAAGATGACCAAGTGAAGAGAACAGGTGTCCTGACCGTGGTGCTACATCTGAGCAAACGGCAAGTTGAAGCTGCACGCTAACTCATGCAGGAAATTCCAAAAACCCTTTCCATTCGTCACTACAAGAGCTTGCCATCAACACGTGACGTGCCCTCCTTGCATGTAATGATATTGCGGTTGAAGTTGATCATCTCTGCCACTACCACTGCCCACTGTATTATTTCAAACTCATCAACTCCTCTCTCTCGATCTTATCTATTCCCATCTGAATTTGATCGATCACATTTCGGACCATCGTCAGTTACCCAAAAACGTAAAAAGCAAAGTTGTTGTGTGTTTAATTAGGGTTAGTTAACGCTTTTTGCGAACCGAACCGATGGATTTGTTTAACTCGGTGCTGAATTGGGTGGTGCCACCGGCAAGTTTAGTGATGGTGGCGTTTGCTTGGCCAGCGTTGACCTTCGTCACTGGTTGTGAGTGGCTTTACAATTTGTTCAACAGTGAAAATGTCGAAGATAAGGTTGTTATAATTACAGGAGCTTCTTCTGGCATAGGAGAGGTAATTATAGGTCCCCTATTTCCAAATATAATTTTATCCATTAATTTTGAAGTTCATCTTGTTTCAAGCAAGGTTTTAAATATCGGTTTTTATGGAAATATCGACAGTGATATTCAATAATGATATCGCTAACCGTTAGATGAAAATGATGGAAAATTGCCCAAAACATAAATTTGTTTACTCTCTAACTTTAGCAAATGTTTAATTACTTAACGATGCATGTATATTACATATGAATTTTCTAAAACACAATTCAGATTGTGTAAGTGTATGATAGGTAAGAGGATACAATACAGGAACATAATCACCGATACGTTGATAGTTTGACAATAGTGGTTATATATGTATGTGTGTGTGTGTGTGTGTGATGTAGCATGTGGGTTGTGATTGCAGCAAATCGCATATGAATATGCGAAGAGAGGGGCAAATCTTGTACTAGTGGCGCGAAGACAGAACAGACTGCGAGTGATCAGTGAGAATGCAGGGCGTATGGGTGCAAAGCATGTCATGATTATAGCTGCCGACGTTGTCAAGGAAGAGGAATGTAGGCGTTTCATCAGTGAAACGATAAGCTTCTATGGCCGAGGTATGCGCCAGGGACGAATTTGATTATTTAGAAAGCCATAGTTTTAAAAACAAAAGTTGTACACTTGAAAGGTCATAATTAAGCATGACAGAGACGGACTAGTGGACTGCAGATTTATTCAATTAAGTAAAGTATTTATGTACATTTGAACATTTTTCACATTAACCTACAACTACGAAAGCTACAGACACATGCCGAGGAGTTCAGATCGAATTTTAGCTAGTACAGAATCAGATGTGAAGCCTTATAGGATATACCAGTACTCCAACCCTAATTTGGTCGTGGACTTGTAATTTCTTAGATATATTTGTTTGTCTAGATAGTGCAACTCTTTGACATCTGAATTTCCATTTTGGCTAGACGTCTATTGATAAACCTCATGAGAATAATGCTATAGTTGCACTCCGCATGATTTTGCTAGCAGGACTGCAAGTGAATGAATCCCATCCCCTAGCAAGTGAAGTGCTTACACCCCTTTATCTAAAGGGGCGAGCTAGCGCATTAATAATATAATGGAAATTTTAGGGAGAAGAGCTTGCTGTCGCGAGCCTTCCCGTTCTGTAACTTCCCTTCTTTTGTTTAATACTAACTTAGTAGCTATTTCTTAGAGTCTCTCCATGAGAAGAATTTTGTGCCTTCACTGCTGCCATGATGCTAATTCTGAAACTAAAGTAGTTATTTTGATTCGTCTCTAATTTTGCAGTGGATCACCTTGTAAATACAGTAAGTCTAGGACATACATTCTACTTCGAGGAAGTTACAGACACATCTGTCTTTCCCCAATTGCTGGTAAGGATTGCAAAGTTGCATGAGCAGAAGTCCAAAAGTTTGCACTACATTTTTAATACAAACTTATATTTCTTATGAGGCAAATTCTCTATCAATGAGGTATTGCGGTCCTGAATATCTTTGTTCTCAGGATATAAATTTCTGGGGGAATGTTTATCCAACATATGTTGCTCTTCCTTACCTACGTCAAACTAATGGAAAGATCATTGTCAATGCATCAGTTGAGAGCTGGTTACCTCTGCCGAGAATGAGTTTATATGCTGTGAGTATATACTACTTACTCAATCCTTTCATATTATTATGGGAATATTGATCAAGTATATTCAACATTTTAGAAGGAGAAATATACATGGAACTAGAATCGTATACCTCATCATCAAATTAGAATTACCCAGTGGTTAGGATTCATTCCATGACCTGTCAAACTTTCTTGTAAAACTTATTTAGGATCAGGACCAGTTTTTGTAGTCGAAGTTAACGATATCAAAGAGCTAGCAAGCATCGATTTATTACTATCCTTTTGTTGTGTTTGAATTACTAGGCGGCAAAGGCAGCTCTGGTTAACTTTTATGAGACCTTGAGATTAGAACTAAACCATGAGGTAGGGATAACAATTGCAACTCACGGGTGGATTGGAAGTGAAATGACAAGAGGCAAGTTCATGCTAGAGGAGGGGGCTGAAATGCAGTGGAAAGAAGAAAGGGAGGTAAGAGCTACTGATTGATCGATGGCATTGCTTTTCATTAAGTTGGCCCAATGAGGCATTGCACTAACGCTGGTTGGAATGATTTTTAGTACCCGGAGCAGACAAATTAAGTGCTTAATTTTTTATTAAGAAACAGTACTTCAAATGTGCTATATATATATATATATATATATATATATATATATATATATATATATATATATATTCCAATCAGTGAGACATTTATATTGTCGTAGGTACATGTGACCGGTGGGCCTGTGGAGGATTTTGCAAGGTTGATTGTAGCTGGGGCTTGTCGAGGAGATTCATACGTTAAGTATCCAAGTTGGTATGACATATTCCTGCTGTACAGGGTGTTTGCGCCTAAGGTCCTGAATTGGACATTCCGCCTCATTCTTCCAACGCACGGTGGAAGGAGGACTTCCCTTGTGGGCACCGGAAGGCCTATTTCAGAAGGCTATGGAAGGCCTTTGTTGGAAGGCACTCCTCCAAGGAGACTTATTGGTCCCAACACAGTTTCCCAACAGAGTCCCCCGCGTCAGATAAAAATGGAATGAAATTTATGGCATTTCTGTGGAAGTAGCTATTTCAGTAACATGTTCTAAGAAGTTATGGTTGTTGAACTTGTGTTTTTTTTAGCCGTCACGAAGATTTTGAACTGTTAAACAAAGTTATTGCATTCGATATGTGTTGTTCATGTAATAAGCTCCCTTCAGTATGAATAAATTTCGTAGCAGAACCCCTATAAACATGTGGCCTAAAGATATTCTGGACAATTTTCGTTGCTTTTTCACGTTGTGAAATTGATAGGTCCTGTGGTGTTTGAAAAGAGTCATTGGTTGATCACTCGACAGTAATCGAAATGTACAGTCCCATTACCATACTGAGCGATCCACGACATTTTGATTTTGTGTGGTAAAAGTAGTCGCATTAATTACCTTACTAAGGTAGGGCGGCGGAAATTGAGTTTGATTCTAATGTTAATTGAACTAAGAATATTTTAACGACAAGACGCAATAGATTCTTCTCTTTTCTCGTGTTTCTAAAGAGGAACACTTCATGATTCATTGAAAATTACGTCTTCAAATGTAACCAAAGAAAAAAAATTCCTTTGTATTCTCTCTTTGGCAAAGATGAGTAATTGCTAATTCTCAGGACTTCCACAAATATGAGTGACAGGTAGTGCAGTATGTCATGGTTATCCAAATTAAGCAGAAGAAGTGGATAGGCTATTCAGTTTGAGAATAAATGCAATACGGTATTCTCGCTATCAATACTCTTGATCACATTATTTAGTTGATTGTTTATTCATGTTTACTAATTAATATGATTCCTTGTCTATATGATTACTTTGAATGTGATTTGGAACGTACTTCCTAAATCTCATTCATGTGCTACGGCTAGAGACTCTTAACACATCATAAACTATTCTCCCTAAACGGTTTGAAGGTTAGAGATCCATTGTTGTACACTTACATGTCTTTACAAATAAATCAACGGCCCTAACAATACTAGGAACATGCCCAAGATGAGGCATGCTTTGTGTTACATCGTCAAATGATCAAAGACATATGAGGCATGCTCTGTGTTACATCGTCAAATGATCAAAGACATACTCATAAGGCAACTGTGGTGTCTCAGGTCAAATGACTACTTTGTATATCCCAACTAGTGAGTTTACATATGACATAAGTATGCGAACTTCTGGTTGATCGCATTCAGTGAACTCACTATCTATTGAGCACTTACATACTTGTGTTGGTCTCTTTCACACCAATGGCTCAAAACCAGTCACTCACCATGGGGAAGACATAGTATGTGCGGATCTATCTGGATTGTCAATGACCAATTGGCAATTCTAAGGTCTCGGGAATTTAATATCTTTAGATCACATTCTCTTTATTACATAAGGAGGCATGAGTCATATATTCTGCAGAATGTCATTCTTGCCAAGGTTGTATTATCTTTTTTTAGCATATTCAAGTCCAAACCATTATTACTCCTTAAGGCCTCGTTTAGTATCTTGGACTGTACTGACTATTTCAGTCGGATAAGATAAATAGTCATCGGATAGTACTAACTAAATTAGTCAGGAGTTTGGTGCAATATTGGACTAATGATTTTATTTATTTGTAATAAAAAAGTTTTAGGTTCGAATCTGAATTAAGAGTTTGTAACCAATTTATTCTCTTCACTCCTTGGTGTAAATATAGCAAGGAATTCAAAAAGTATGGAAGAAAAAGGTGTAAATATAACAAATGTATTATCTCCACGCTTTGTGTAAACTTGTAACACTAGGGCCTCATTTGGTATTGAGTTTTTCACAAAAAGCTGTTTCAATTTAAAGTTAAACAATAAAAAAGTGTTTGGTAAGAAAAAATTATTCTACCTTTTTCTAGCGCAATGGCCTCTAGACGGCAACTTTTCTCACAAGCCAACATCATTTTCTCTTCATTCCACTCAAACCCACTAAGAGCTAGCAATTCAGTTAAGGCAAAATATTTTGCCTTCAGCATCTTGATACATGATTCAATGTGGGGAGACGCCTTTAATTCGCACCCTGGGAGTTTGGCTTTCATCATATCTTCCATCTTCCCTAAATAACCATTCTTGAAACCAGTGTCAGCTCGCCAAGTTGGGTCACTATGAAACTCAAGCAATGATTCAACCAATATTGTATCCTCAGTAGTTCCCCAAATAAACATTCGTTGCTATTTCATTTTTCCTTGTTATGTACTTTGGTTTATCACATTCTGGTACATGCACCTTAATTGGTGTTCCATCTAGTGCACTTAAGCAATTCTACAGTATATAGGACACTATATTAACAAACTAAACTATGAAATAAAAAACTAGTAATTACTGAGTAGTGTAGGCATGTAGATACTACATACCTTAAACCATTTCCACTTTGGGTCGGTTAAGTTCTCAGGGACAGGCTCAAGTGTTTGCCAGAAATCCTTTTGGCATCAAATCATTGCTTTAATACATTCATGAAAATACGTACTAATTGTTCGACTAGACCTTCTATAGTGATGGTTAACTGTGCGATTCTTAAGATGGTGTGCAAGAATGTATAGAAACAATGCAACCATCTCCTTTATAGTCACATTTCGAGTAGCTCGTAGTTGTCCTCTAGTCACAAGAACTTGACATAATCTATTAAAGGATCGTCTATAAATTCGTAGTTTAGTAATACATGTCACATCACTCTCATAAATTAAACCATGTAAGTATTCTAATTGCTTGTAAACTCTTATAACTGTTTGAGAAGGTGAGGGACTTCTAAGGCGCTTTTGGAAACAATACCAAGAATAGAAACAAGAAGTAGCACATGCAACAAATATAGTTCAAAGATAGACCAATCAACACATTAAAGATTCTCTAACCAGAAAGAATTCAGTTCAGGTGTAGGATACCTATCCAGAAGTTTTCGTAACTCAATCATGTATGATGGAATCATCAAAGATTTGACCCTTTCGAACTTTGTCTGTAACTCACTATAGGCTCAAGAAACAAAGAGAAGATGTGTACGAACGAGATATCCAGCAACAAGAAGAAGGAAGAGGATTGAATAGAGGAACTCCCGAACATTTGGTGATCTCAGATGTGTCGATATCAATGGTGACTCATTATTTCGATGAATCATTTCTTCGGATAGAAGAAGATTATGTAAACACTTACTTGAAATATCAATTATCAGATTCCATTGTGGAAGACACAATTTTTTCTGAAGAATTCACCAGGATATATCTGATCCATGCATAATATCATGAAAAATGGATACAAATTTTTGGCTACTACTTAGTATAGGCAATAAGTTTGAAAAAAGTATCTAAAAATTCAATGCAGCATGTAATTTCTTCTTTGTGGACAAACTTAGATGAGCCATTAGTCTACACGATATAATGAAGAAAAAAAATGTCATGAAGGACTTCAATTAACAAGTTAATAAACATATCGGCAAACTGAAATAAATTAACAGTACATAACACAATCAGTCACAAAAATTTATATTTTTTTTTCCTCCATACCTAGTCTCACAATTAATGGAAAAATAACAACATAAATCATAGTATACCTGCAACCGGTGAAGAGAGCTCAACCCACAACCTTGTTCTCACTCTTCCTAATTTCAAAAAGATGACGAATATTTGATTAATAAACATTTGTGAGCATAAAGAAATAGGGATGAAGTACTTCTTAAACAATACAATATTCAAATGAAAAATGAATAAAAAAAATGCAACTCGCTGGACATTATTAGGGATATGGGAAAAAGGGATGAGGTTGGAGCCTATAAAGGGGCTGAGGTTGGTTCTTTATGCTCAGTGCCGACTTGGAAGACAATACAAAGGGTTGGGCTTGGTGCTTATCAGGGATGCGGCAAGACTAAAAACTAAAAATTCAAATGAAACCAATTACTCCATCATGAACTCCTTTCCACGAAGAATTGAAAATTAAAAATTTAACACAGAGAAAAAACATAGAAGAAGTAAGGATTTACCTGTAATTGTGACGAGAGTTGCAGCTAAAAGAAAGAAGCTGCAGTGAAAAGAGAAATGACAGTCAAGGTTAATGGGTTTATAAAGGATAATCTTGGAAATTAAAAAAAAAAAAAAAAGAAAGAAGTAAGTGAAGGCATAAAAGAAACAAAAATATCATTCCGATTGCCTAAGCAATCAGAAATCCAAATACCATGTTAATTTAAGGAATCCAAATCCTCCAAATTTTGGAATTGAATTCCAAAATTTTGTGTCAGTCCCACCTTTTCTTTTACTCCCCAAGTTTAGTAAATAAAAATATACTATGTAATCATAATTCAATTCTGTGTTTTGATTCTGATTATGATTACGTAAACACATCGTTAATGAGACGACGGAGTGAGAAAAAACGGCATGGGCCAACAAATCTAAGTGAGATTAAAGGAATCTCTTGGTTCGTCCACTGGTTGGTGACCAACGCCTTTGAGGCAACAATATGATCGTCAGAGGTGGTCGAGATTGCAACCAGGTCTGCATAACAGTGAGACGGCAGCCGCCGGGTTGTGGAAGACGACCACGTCGAAAAACGACGTGTCATTTCTGGTCTGGGCTTGGGCTTAAAAGACATTCATATGGCGTCTGGGTTTGCTGTTCGCGGCTCAAAGACACGGCTTGCACACGATTTTTGCTTTTTTTTTTCTTTTCTTCTTTTTTTTCCACATAAAGATATGTAATTGAGCAATCCAATTTTAAGTCACAATAATCCATCACAAACATAGCAAGATATATAATTCAAAATTGAAAATAGGATTCATGCTTCATGGATAGTCATCATGCATAAAGTCTTATAGAACTTTGACAAAGATAATTTTAGATGTCGTTACTTGGATAGTAATTGCTTGAACACCATTCTTGACTTTATCTTCCTATAGAGAGACAATTCGTGATGATAATGTGTTGAAGGAAATTTAGAGAGTGAGGGCAAAAAAAAAACAAGAAGAGTGTGAAGTCTAAAATTATTGTTTGACTTTCCTTATAAAATATTGTGTCGTACCACACATGCTCTAGATAGGTTTAGGGTTAAAATGTTTCTTTTAGGATCATGCTGCTGAAAATATTCATCTCAAGAGCTTAACGTCTCACATCAAAGGTTGTTCTTACATGTGCATTTCATGCTAATATTTCAAGTTCATTCTGTCTAGTGGTTATGCTCGCCAAATGTTTTCCAATTTAATGGGCACACACATGGGTCAACTGACACCTTTTTTCCGAGAGTGATTTTTAACCTTAGATCTTTCCTGATTGTTTGTGGACTTGACATGTGTCTCTTACTTCCTTTATCTGAAATATCCATGTATTTCTTTAAAAGGGGTGCTAGGGTTCATTTGGTTTTTAGGGCTGAGATTGGAAAAGTTTTTTAGAACTTTATTTTTCATCTCCATCTCAGATCTCCTAGGAGCATTAAGCATATTTTATGGGTAATGTTCTTCATCGAATATTTCTAAATCTATCTTTGAAATTGCTGGCTTAAATTCGTTTTATATGCTGATCTCTTTTGGCTAGGAGTTTCACATTTTCAGAAAATAGTTGTTTTAGCTTTAAGCTGTCTCTTTGAGTACCTCATCAGAAACCCTAGCCATAAAATCACACTCATCACTAAACACCCAAATCATTGCATATTAGGATTGCATTGTCATTGTGATTTTGTTTTAAATTTGTGGTCAAGTTTTTCAAGTTTCAAATCTTCATACTGACCTCTTTTTGGATTCGCGTCAGTTTGTTCCTTCAACATTTTGACTGGAGAATCTGACTGGATATTTGAATCCAGCTCTGCATATATTTGTGATATCATCATATGCATAGTTTGTGTGTTGGTCTCGATGCCACAAGGTGAAGAGTTCAGGAGGAGCTGTCATCTTGTAAAGATTGGAGACAACACATTTTTGATGCGACAAGTTGAAGAGCTCAGGAGGAGCTGCCACTTCGTGAAGACCGAAGGAATCCATCTCGTGTAAGGCAAGGTTACACAAAGATAAAGCTGCTTCGTAGACTAGGTCTAGGAATTGGGCTTTGCGTGGTACTTTGTAAGAATTTTGATTATACTAGTGGATTGGACTCAGTGGAGAGTCCCCCTTTTTTAACCCAGAGGTGGGTATTTCCGGCCAAAAGCTTCTTGCGTTCTTTGTCTCTTAAGTTTGTCTACATATCTTATTTTCTTGTATATGTTTCATCCATCCTATGAATCGTTATTTGATATGTGTTAGAGGCTAAGCTTACACTGTATATTATGAACAATGAACTGAATTGTTGTTAACTAGGATAACTTGTAGTGAACTAAGTTTGATGCATAGATTTGCGTTTGATTAGCTGACTAATCTGTACTTAGTTGACTAGTGAGCTTGACTAGTCAATCCAGCATACTTTAATTCATAATTGCTTTGTCATTGTTGTTTGCATAATGAACTGATATGTAAATGTCTTCAAGCTTAGGAATTATTGTTGTGAAACTAATATGGGCAGACTCTGATTAGTTGAACTATTGGTCAGCTAGGTTTTGTTCTTGTAACTGCACTTTATATCACTAACTAACTTGTAACTAGTTTACTAGCTCGTTTGACTAGTCTACTGTGCAAAGTTAATTTTTATTTGCAGGATATTCCGTCTAGTATCCAATTTCAAAGAGAGATAGAAAGAGAGAGTTCAGTGGTAGTGCACACCATTATAGCTTTATACCTTTATTTATACTAGTCAGGTAGACTCTACTTACCTTTAGAGCAATTCCACCCCTAAGACTGGGTGCCAGCACCCAGCGCATTTATCCACTCAAATGAACAGTAATAGACCCCAGTAAACAGTAATGGACTAAAGCATCTCCACCCCTAAACAAAAATAGCCTAGTCAATTTTATTAAAATATCATTATTTTTTATTATAAAATAATAAAAAGTAAAGAGCAATGCTCTCTCTCCCTCACCGTGAGCTCTCTCCCTTTCTTTCCCTCTGATCTCCACTCATCAGACCAGAGCACGCCAACCCCACACCCCCCATCTCCACCCTCCATCAAATCCCCACCTGCCCTTCACTCCGCTTCCTTTGGTCGACATCGGCACCTGGCCTCGCCAACTCCAAACCCGCCGCCTCTGGTCGACATCGGCGCCAACTCGCGTCAACCTCTGCATCTCAACCTCCCTCTGCATCTCTCTCTCTCTCTCTCTCTCTCCATTCTGATTTGGAACTACGTCTGTTGGGTGGAGCTCTGCAAAAACCCACCACCCTGTGCAAAGATAATCCCATCGGATTCTCCCTCCGCCCCGAAATCAACCTCAGCCCCGGAATCAACCTCAGCCCCGGATTCTCCCTCCGCCCCGGATCCTCCCTCAGCCCCGGAATCAACCTCCGCCCCGGAATCAACCTCAGCCCCGGATTCTCCCTCCGCCCCGGATCCTCCCCCCCCCCCCCCCCCCCGAGGAGCTCTGCGACGTGTTGATCGTGTGGGAGGTTGATGGCCCGGCTGACGTCAGATGGCCCGGCATGTGGGTCTGTCGATTTTAGGCCGGTCTCTTGCCTGGCTTGGGCTGGGTGCCGGTCAAAATGCTCGGCTGGAGTGGATAGCCTGGGTGCCGGCTGGTTTTTGGACTGGGTGCCGGGCAATTTATGCTCCGGTGGAAGTGCTCTTATTGATAAACATGCTCATTCTTATTAGTGATACATCATTTAGATTGCACATTTTGTTTACAAATTTTGTCTCCATAGCATTACCCTTCTAGATTTATAGAATCACACTACTAAATGACATTAACTACAACAAATGACAGATTTTTAATTCTATTAAATTTGTTTAAAACAATATGTGGCATAGTTTTTTTTTTTTTTTTTGATACGATAGATTTTGTTAGATTAAATGTTATATTAACCACCGAAGGGGTTTGAACCCACACCGTTATGCGAGAGAGATTTTTTCAGTATCACTAGAATACAGGATGGTACACCACGTGTCACTATACCAATAGTGGAATATGTGTGTTGAAAAGTTAATAACTTAAATACAATTTTCCACCACTTATATAAAAACACGTGATGTACCACACATGTTACCGTCACAATAAAAAATTTCTCGTTATGTAAGGACTCAATATTTTTCCACTACATTAATAAATGGTCACTTTCATAGTATGTGGCATAGTAAAATAATAATAATAATAATGAGTAGGGCAAAGAACGGCATAACATTATGCGACGCACGTCCTCATCATGGTTTAGTGCATGCAATGCAGTCAGTAATCGTAGACCAAAATCCACTCGCTCATCCATCCTTCATCACTCTCTCTCTCTCCTCTCTTTCTCTCTCTACACATCTTCCTTCTGTATCTGTGAATCGATGCTTCTTGCACATCTCTCTCTCTCTCTCTACAAAAGCTCTCTCTCTATAACAGTTCAGCTGGAGAGGGGGAGAGAGAGAGAGAATCAGAGTCGGACCCTCCTTCCTTCCTGTCAAAACCCCAAAAACCTTCGGTCCCTCGCGTTTCTCGGGGCCATGTCCGCACGCAAATCTCTATCTCTCTCTACCCACCTCCAAATCACAACTCACGTCCTCCCCCTACCCTCATTTTGTTTTTCCTCTCTTTTTTTTTCTTTTTTTTTGGGGGGGATTTTCCATCCATGTCCTTCTCTCCTCTCTCCCCTCCCTACTTTCTGGTTTCTCAATCAACACACCAAAAGCAATTTAATTATTATTATTATTATAGGGAATTAATTGATAATTGAAATTCAGAAAAATCTGCCTGCCAGCCAGCCAGAACTCCTCTGCATTCCACCAGCACTTCATTTCTTCATTTTCTGGTGCAGGGATTTCTGGTCTGGTTTTTTGGGTTTCCCATTCCTAAAG
Source organism: Cotoneaster glaucophyllus (assembly GCA_036320875.1). Classification (NCBI taxonomy): domain Eukaryota; kingdom Viridiplantae; phylum Streptophyta; class Magnoliopsida; order Rosales; family Rosaceae; genus Cotoneaster; species Cotoneaster glaucophyllus. The sequence continues at coordinate 43,984,030 of CM070073.1, forward strand.
CTCCAATCTTTTGTGTACATTAATTCATTCTTCCTCCTCCACAACAACGTCCAAGTATTGTTGATCAAGTTTTGGCATTTGGGATTGGATAATTTCTCTCACCTTCCAGTTTCTCTCACCTTCCAGTTTTCTGCTTCTTTTTTTTTTCTTTTTTTTTCTTTTTTTTTTCTTTTTTATAGAGAAAGAGAGAGCTTCCCTTCCCCATTTCCTGGATTGTGAGGTTTTGTGGAATTTGGGTATCTGGGTAGGTGTCAAATGCTTACGGATATGTGAATTCAGGTTACTTTGGCTGGAAAGAGAGATACCCAGATTGAGAATTTAAGGAGAAATGATGGATTGAGGAGGGAAACTCTTGGGTTTCCCAGGAAATGCAGGTAACCTATTTGATAAAAGCTCTCACTCAAATTATTTGCGAAAGGGGTGATTATTTTGGAAGAAATAGGAAACAGGGGATTTAGGAGGTGACAAAAATATGGGCTGCCTCTGCTCAAAAGCTACATCGCAAGAGGAAATGGTGAAGGAATCCGATACCATAGAACGCCCATTGAAGGATTATTCGGTTCAGTTGATTGCTCCTACTCCCTCATTGAGAGATGACATTGTAGCAGAAGTAGGTGGTGGCGGTGGTGGGGCTGAGGGGTCAGTGCGCAGGTTATCAAGAACAGCCTCAAAAGCAAATGTGGGGAACAATGCTGGTAAAGATGATCATAATAAAACCAAAGTCATCTCAAGGCCAGGGATTTTGAATCATCAAAGAGGGGTAACACTGGATTTAGGAGCAAGTGAAAGGGAAACTGTGATGTCTAGGATAGTAAGCATGCCACATGGGGCAAAAGGAGAACAAACTGCTGCTGGATGGCCGTCATGGCTAACTTCGGTTGCAGGAGATGCCATCAAAGGGTGGGTGCCTCGACGGGCAGACTCCTTTGAAAAGTTAGACAAAGTTAGTTCTAATTGTTGCTTCCCTACTGCCTCTTACTTGGTGCTTTAAATGCTTGCATCAATTCTCTTATTGTCTGGTTGCTTCCTTACTGAGTTTTGGTATTATTTCCTGTTAATGAATTTTGAAATGTGCTTTTGCCTAAATCTAAAACAGTAATTTTGTCGTTGACCCAAAAAAGAAATGGTAATTCTGTATGATGTTTACAGAAAGCTGCATCTGTATCTGGAGATAGTTTTAAGTTGAATACTTTTGCTCTGTTTCGTGCATATTATTTACTTTCAAACGGATATCAGATTCATGTGAAATTAAGATAGAATAGCATGGTTTGAATTTGTGGATTGTACATTTGATATGAAAAACTATAGACTGAAATTGGCGCTATATGTACTTGGTAGCTATGTAATCATTTGCGTTAGGTGGGGTTTGTAGGTGCGCTCTAGACAAGAGTTTTTCCTTAGGGCGAAGTATTTTAAACATCAATGGATGCTTTCTTTGCAGATTGGACAAGGAACTTATAGCAGTGTATACAAAGCTCGCGACCTGGAAACTGGTAAAATCGTTGCATTGAAGAAAGTACGATTCGTAAATATGGACCCAGAAAGTGTTCGCTTTATGGCAAGAGAAATCTTAATTTTACGCAGACTTAATCACCCAAATGTTATGAAGCTCGAGGGTCTAGTCACTTCAAGAATGTCATGCAACTTATACCTTGTCTTCGAGTATATGGAACATGACCTTGCTGGTCTAGCAGCAACACGTGGCATCAAGTTTACTGAACCACAGGTACACACTCTTCTTTTTCCTTTTTCTGTAACTTTTGAGCTGAATGTACTTGTTGCACTGCAACAAAATATGCTATGATTATAATTGTGTGATTGAATTGCAGATAAAATGTTATATGCAACAATTGCTTCGTGGACTAGAACACTGTCATAGTCAAGGTGTCCTGCATCGAGATATCAAGGGTTCAAATCTTTTGCTTGACAACAACGGAACTCTCAAGATAGGCGACTTTGGTCTGGCGACCTTTTATGAGCCTGATCAAAAGCAGCCATTAACAAGTCGTGTTGTGACACTGTGGTATAGGGCACCTGAACTTTTGCTTGGTTCTACTGAGTATGGAGTTTCTATAGATCTATGGAGCACTGGCTGTATCCTAGCGGAAATGTTTGCTGGAAAGCCTATCATGCCTGGCAGAACTGAGGTAAATTGGTTATTCCTATAAATCTCTTGACAATTTGTAAAATAACTAATTTTTTCTTTCCTAGTTTCATGAATTTCTTCATGCTAGCTGTAACCAAGAGACCGCTGGGTCCGGTAAGTGCATTATACCGGACTTGAATAATTAGTCCTTTTTGTCTGCCTGCTTTATGATAAAAATTGTTGAAAATTATGTGGGCTGTCAATTTGTTTTGCCAGGTTTTCTTCCAAAATAAGTTAGGAATGAGTCTAATCTTCTAGTTTTATATATTTATTCATACAAACTATCCGTAAATACAGTAATTGTTCTACAATTGTCTTCAATGTTATCATTGGCAACTAATATTGCTGCTATTCAGGTGGAACAAATGCATAAAATTTTTAAGCTTTGTGGTTCACCATCCGAGGAATTCTGGAAGAAAACAAAGTTACCCCTTGCAACTAGTTTCAAACCTCAACAACCTTACAAGCGTCGTATTGCTGATACTTTCAAAGACTTCCCTCCTTCAGTTTTGGGGCTTATTGAAAAACTCCTTGCAATAGAACCAGAGACTCGGGGATCGGCTGCTTCAGCGCTTACTAGTGAGGTAAATTTGAGCTTCTCCTTTAATACTATAATCATGTGCCTTCATGATGGTGTTTAATACTATCACCCGGTTTTGCGTTAGTTTCACCAGTTTGCAACTAATTATATCATGCAATTGTAGAGATAGGTTCCAGAAATATCATTACCGACTGTCTTTATAGAACACTGGTCTTTAGTTTCATTTGCTAATAAATATTGCTCATATGTCTTTTATCTGGCTCTGTTCATTGCAGTTCTTCAGTACACATCCTCTACCTTGTGATCCAGCAGATCTACCAAAATATCCTCCAAGCAAAGAGTTTGATGCAAAGCTTCGGGATGAGGAAAAACGGTACTTCTCTAAGAGGCTTTCATTTCTTTGACTTTCTTTCTTGTACATATTGAATAGATATGTACAAGAAAGAGAATATTAACAATTCGATTCATTTTCTGTCAGTTTCTGTTATGATATTGCACTTGTCCTGATATAAATCCTTTCCCTAAAACAATAAATTGGTATAGTACGTTCAGAGGTATAAGCATCTTAAATATGTACTTGAGGTAGGCTGTGATAGGCACCTAGAAATATATGTTATGTTCTAGGAATGCTGATACAGGTTAGTTTTTGGACAGTTTGATCAACTTGTTTTATTATATTAGTATATGTTGATGACATGGTGGCCGATAACAGAAAATAATATCAGATAAGCTGTAACTAAAGATAAATAAGTCTGCAGAATGATCTGAGCGTCGATTAAAAAATCCATCTTCTTTCAGATTGGATGGAAAAAAAAACTACTGAAACATTCCAGGAGGCGATGCTGTCAAATGTTCTCTTGAGCTCATATTTGTCTTTTCTTAAATTTCAGGCGAAAAGCCGATGCATTTAAAGGGGGTTCAAGAGATACCAAGGGGCCATCACCAGAATTTAATGTTCAGGGAGATGTATCTTTGCAGGTATAAAAATGAATTTGACACATCTACCATTTATTTAATCGTCGATACTTTATATTTTGAGCTTCACTCTTTTGGCTAACATAATCTGTCAAATGTTCTCTTTAGCAGGGACAAAGAAACATGAAAACGACAGGTCACAAGTACACGCCCCAGCGAGATAGTGTCTCTGGCTTTGCAATGGAACCACCTGGAGGAGCGAGACCAAATGGGTACTCTCTTTGTAGTTCAATGGTACACCCTAGTGCAGTAGGATCATCATTGAATAAGATAGCAGGTTATACAAGTAGACCAGAGTTAAAGTCGCAGAGATCTCACATGCCTCAAGCTGCAGCAGACTTATCAAGTTCTTCCAGTAAGAAAGATGAAACAGTGGCTAGCAAAGAATCCAGAAGGGTAAGGAATTGTTTTTCGGCACTCATTTCACCTTCTTAAACTTTTTTTTTTTTCAAAGTCGCTGGCTAATCAAGGATTGTAGTGTTGGCTAATGATCTCTTAATCTTTGTTTCGCTTGTTAAAATAAGTTTAGACAAGACTTTTTAGCACAATGGAGCGTATTTTACGAAAGACTGCACACGCTTTTAGTGATACTGATCATACGAGCTTTTTTTCGTTCCTCTTTTCAGATTCTTTTCTGATTGCTGTGTTATTTTCTTGTACGACAGTAGTCATGAATAATGAACTAACTTATTTGTATGGTTTCAGTGCTATGTACCTAAGAACAGAATCCATTACTCTGGACCATTGGTGCCTCCGGGGGGAAATCTTGAGGACATGCTCAAAGAGCATGAAAGACAAATCCAGCATGCTGTACGTAAAGCACGAGCACGTTGACAAAGGCCAGGACCAATGAAGACCTTTGATGATGACCACAAAAGACATACCTCGGTGATCCTGAACGATTGACGTTCTGCCGCCTCTTCTATAACCATGCTGATCTGCTCAGTGCTCACCAGAAACAGCTGCTTGCACCCGCCAAGTTTGCCATTTAACTACGAAGACCAATGAGAAATGCCAGCATGGAGGTCTAGCGAAGATGAAGGTACCGCGCAAACGAGAACCGAGAAGGAACTTTCGGTTTTTTGTTGGTTCCTGGACAATTTATAGGTTTGGAGCTTTCGCCTTGTACAGTACAGAGAAGGATGTTGTTTATGTACATTGTAAGATAACAATTTTCTTCTCTTTATGATTCATTTTTCTTGTAAGATAAGAACACGCTCGATATCATGTTACGTGCATTAACGTCTTAATAATCAATCTGTGGTTGTCTCGCAATCGATCCCTGAGTACTGAACTTTAGACTCAACTGGAAAATTTATAAATAATTTGCAGACAAAGAACTTCTGCAGTGCATATCTTCAGCTGAGTTAAGAGGACATTTTGCATACAAAAACCATAAATAGCACAACTTTATTGAAAAAGTACAAGAAGGAAAGAACGAAAGAAAAAGGAAGAAAAGAAACAAGACGAGATGTACTAATTGAAAAGCCAGCAAACTTTCTGTACAATTGGCTTAAACATATACATCGACTGCACGATTCACTTGAACTCTAGAACTAAGTTCTGTTTAGAGAGCACGAATAGGCTCATATATTAAGCTACATATCCTGCTTCGGCTTTCGACTCACTTCAGAATACTGGCCACCCATTTCCTGCAAAATTTCTTCCCACAAACTTTCTTCTGAGGACTCCGATGAAGCCCCAAAAATCATATTTGCGCTGCAGGCAGCCACGTACCAATAATCCGATTCAATCTCCTCTGCCAACTGATCCAGTTGCCACCCAGCATAGCCAACAAAGAATCTGAAATCTTGAGGCTTAAGAACACCCTTCTTTACTAACCCTGCAGCTTCATCCAGGCTGTTACGAGCACCAAAACAAAGGCCAGGGATCACCTCTTCAAACCCAGGAAGCTTTGACTTGCCCCCACTTTTTAACAAAAACATGCTTGCCTCAAGAGGACCACCAAAATGCAACGAACAATCAGAAAATGTGGTTGCAAGATCAGGATTCGTGGGCTTCATGTGTTTAATCTTTTTATGGAGTGGCCTGTTGATAACGACTCCAAATGGTCCCTCTTCTGGGTGTCTGGTTCCTGATCTGAGGAGGAGAACAACAGTTCTTTCAAAGGCGCGAACCCCGTCAAGCTTTTCTGTGGCAACAAGGACACAGCCTGTCTCCGGTACGGAAATAGGATGAGCCCACTTCAGGCCAAGAGGTTTTGACTGGTGGGGTGCCCCACCTTGGTTCTGAGCATCAGACTCAGCATTTTCTTCCTGTTGAAAGTTTCCAGTTAAACTTGGAAATTAATGGAGGATCACCATTAGAAATTGTTATGTTAGGGCCATGTGAGGACCAACAAACTTGCAAGGGCACTTATTTGCTCCGGCCATTAGATTTGATCAATGCTACACTTGGGATGCATAGGATCAAAATAAGGTGGAAGAAAACTCACTAACTATTTATGGACTGATTCACTCATAACCAAAAGGCCACAGACCAGTACCCGATGTGAAGAAGTCTACAGTTGGGTATCAAAACTTCTACAAAGCTATCTGTAACCATCAACTTAGAACACTAAAGAAAATAAAATGCATAAAAGGGAGACAAGACAAATATATATTTGTGATTTGCTTTGTGTATTCTTGTCATATGATATTTGTGATAAGGTTGGCTGTCGTATGATATTTGTGATATGGTTGGTTTGTGTGGGTGAGTTTTTCTTTACCTAAACACGGGTGTACGTGAGGGTCGCATGGTGCGTTTGGGTGTTAAGTGCCATTTAATTTTCAATCTAGAGAAACCAACTGTGTCAGCAAACCGACCGATCACCTACAAACTGAAAGGGTCAATAACACGTGAACTAATCCATAACAAGATGATTCGAAATTCAGTAAGTCTTATTATCACATTGGAAAAAATAAAAAAAATAATAATAAATAAATAAATAAATAAAAATAACTAAATGAGGGAAGAGTAGTGAAAATATATTGATGAGTATTGTATAGAACATGATTAATATGCATTTTAGTTTCAGAGGACATTAGCCCTTCAGGAAAGTAAAACTTCACCTGCTCTATAGTATACAGCCTTGCTCTGACCTCTCTCCAGTCCGACTTTATCTGATAATTTTTCTGGGATGAAGCGTCACTGAAGTTTTCAGAAGATTTTTCTTGTTCACTATCACCTTCTGGAATAGAGCGGTCACCATTTCCTGTAAACCCAATGGCAAAAATTATTTGTGATGCAAGTAGTTATAAATTGTAACAAATAAAAAAGAGTAATTTACAAGTAAATGACTCTTACCATGCTCAATTTAAGTGAGTATTATGTGAAAGCTGAAAACCTCCACTCATGTGTGCATACAGACATAAAGACATGATGCGCATACGGTAAGTGTACACACACACACACACCCATAGATAGATAACTAAGAACTAACACATACCATTTTTTTTTACTGCTTTTTCACTTTTTACCGAAAAGTGAATTAAATGGAGGACGAAAGTTTTACACCCAAAGTCATTTGAAAAACAGACCCAATAAAGAATCATTTGAAAAGAGTCTTGATTACAGCTCTGGCTTCGAAAGAATTCTTTTTCTGAAATAATCACCATAGCATATGGACAATGTATAGACTCCAATAGAGTTTCTATTACCATCTTTGTCAAAATAAAATCTCTCAATAGAAGAAAACTAAATTGAGTACCTATTTTTCCTACAATTTCTTTTCGTTATTTAAATTATTAACAGCTCCCTTAGCATTGATTACATGAACGCTTTATTTAGCTATCATGAAGGGTTTAAGAATTGGCACGTAATGCGGAGGGCATACTGACAGAGTTCATAAGCGTGGGAGAAGAAAACAACTGGATTCAAAAAGTAATATTCATTTGGTCATATTTGTAGTGTACTCATAAGTAAAATAGCAAGAGGTTTATCAAATGAAATAAATAATTATTCAGGACAGAAATAAGCAGAGCAAATACAATAGTTTGGGACTGATGGAAACTTTTAGGAATGAAAGAAAGAACCATGTAGATAATGACATAGAAAAAGCATAATACAACTATTAGCACTAAAGAAAATCAATCTATTTATATTACAGCACAAGGCAAGAATATACTCTCAGATTCTCTTTTGAAAAGAACATACTCTCAAATTCTCAATAGAGCAAAACGAAATAGAATAGACCATTAGCGTCCTTAAAGAAGTGAGGATAGGACTTCGACGATTCTATATTATGCAGTGGGTTACAATGTTTTAACATGCACTAGTATGTGGGTGATCATGCCGTAATCACTCTAATTAATTTAAATTAATTACCTTTTACCCCTATGGTCATGTTACACCTGACTATTGGAAACTGGAGATAAAAAAAAATCTAGTCAACTATTAACAAACATGGGATGAAAACAAATCAATGAACCTTAAGCGTGAAATGTAAAGCTAGGGCAGATATACTTGGTGAGCTAAACCGAAAGATTTGAGTACCAAAAGGAAAAAGAAACTCAAATTCAGGTTTCTGGAGTTTACATCCATTTGCTATGGTTGGACATAACAAAGCTAATGGATGTACATCCTGGTATATAAGTTAGTAGTTGCATCCATTGCCAAGAAATCTAGATATCAACTCTGCTTTGCAGGAATGCAGTATCTACAGAAACCCTGCTACTACAACATGCAATACTCTATGGTATGTACAAATTCCCTTTTTTTTTTTTTTTTTTATCTTACACAAGCTTTTATAAAGATAGGCCACAATTTATTGACATCTGAAGATCCAATTTAAAGAGTAAAATTTAAATTCATTCCTTGTACCCGAGTGTCAGTTCAGGGATGAATTTTAAATTTTACTCCTAATTAAAAGCTTCATGAGCAAGAATTGATTTTAAAGCCACATAATGCACCAGACAATCACTGTCTATCACATGTGGGGATGCTTACATGGCATACTCTAATTGGAGTATTATGTTGTAAGAGTAGGAACTATAACATTCATAATTAAAAACACATATTATATCTCCACCTCGGATGCTAAAATATACACGTAGAATAGCATCATAATTAGGGAGCCAAAAGAAATAAACTCTACATTCTTCAGGAGTAAACAATTGTCACTATCTTGTAATGAAAGAAATGAGGTCGGCAGTTTAGCTAGTCTTAACATATTTAACTACCTCAAACATCCAACATAACTTGGAATATTATTAGCATAAAATTTTCTTCAAATTACTGAGAACTGTACAGTGGTCTGAGATGAAATATAATAAGACTTCAGCCCCAATTTATATAGATAATCTTCACAATTTATATATAACCACGTATTTCATGTACATAAACTTTGCATCCCTTTTGCCATTCTAATTTGGCACCAAGTATATTAGTTATATACAATCTCATGTTCCAAACCCCAAAGGTTTTATTTGGTCTCAACGAGGAACTGAAGAAAAAGAAAATGCAAACAATTAAGTATTTTAAGAAGATCTTTCTTTTTGCTGTTAGACTTTTTGAAACCATAAAACCCAAGTTGCTATAAACATGTTACATTTCCTTTCTGAGAGAACAGAGTTTCATCCTAAAGAAAACACGTCATTGACACTGATGACCTGCAGAGTACTCGGTTCAAGTTAACTCATGATCTGCTATCAAGTTCTTAGCGTCGACAACTGACAAATTCCTGCTTGGAAGTATGTGGGTAAAATGCAACTACCTAACCAGGAGACGAAACTTCTCAATCACATATGAGAAAGAACAAAGACCATTATAGCCTAAGCACACTTTTGTCTACACCCAGCCAATTAAACAGGATCAAACTACAGACTCAAACACATAGGAGCTGGGTTCACAGACGACTATCCTAGTTTTACCGACTTACCGGCTCAGACCACAACATCTGCCAAAGTCGTTCCTTGAGAAATCGGTAAACTACGGCTTTCAGACCACAAATTTATCTTGTCCGTCCAATCCATATAAAGGTTTGCAAGGAACCTACCAAGTCTGATTGCCCAAGTGAAACCATATGGCCTATGGACAACCTAGTCCCTCTGTCCTATATGGGAGTGGGACATTCTGCTTTCTATGACTCTAGATTTCCACATCTACACTCTCCACACTCTCCAGCTCCCCGGAAACCAAACAGACCAGAAAGTCAAACTTCAAAACTATAAAATTTCAAACGTCAAACAGTACTTGTATATCACCGCGATCGCAACCCACACACACAAACCAAATCAAACCCATCAAAATCAAAGAAGTCAAATTCACAGCGATCAATCACATGCAAATTGCAATTCAATTTAATTCCACCTGAGAGAGCAAACCTGACGAAGACGAAGAGTTGGACGAATTTCCATGATTGTTCTTCCCCATGGCTCTGACAACCGAAAAACGAAACCCTTTAGACGAAATCCTGCGCTTCAAATTCAAGACCCCAATCTCGAAATCCTTCCCATCTTCAACGCCAACCCAGGAAGGCCGCACATTTACAAAATTCCACGAAATGGGTTTCTCAGAAAACGAGTTTCTGAGCAGAAAAGGGCTTCTGCCGATGTTGTTCGCCTGCACGGACCACAGATCCATGGCGGCCTCGCCGGAAGAGGAGTTTTCCGGGGAGAAGAAAATAGGAGTCGGGAGAGAGAGTTCACTGTTCTTCTCAACGATGGAAACGATGAGAGTGCGAGAGAGTGGAGGGTGAGAAAATCGGTAACGGATACAAAAATAAAAAGCAAACAAACAAAATGGAGAGACCAATCAGAACGAGGTGAGACGAGAGCGGACAGCGACGGTGTGAAGCAGAGAATATGCTTATATTAACCGAATTGTTTGTGTGTGAGACGGTGAGGGAATTGGGCTGCACAGCCTTGTGATTTTAGTGTACTACTTTTTAGGCAAATCTGTGGACAAGTGCATGCGCTGGCGGCCAAACTTACACAAGTAAATGAGACGAGTCGTAGTTGAACGAAGATGAGTCGAATTGAATTCATGTCGAAGTTGTTTATCAAAATTTTTGAAATGAGAATAGAATTAATATAAATTTCATATCAACTATTTACTAGATGACAACCAATATAATTACTAAAATGATCTTAATTGAAAATAATTATTTTATATAGTAATTTTTTGGTTAAATTTGATATACTTATTAATAGGAAAATAAATGTTAAGTTCTTCTATTCACCAAATATTAAACACACTGAAATTTTATTTTATTTTTGTTTTAATTATTGTTAGTATAAATTCCATTTTGAACAACGATTGGTGGTGTTGGGTTAATACGAAGGGTGATCTTGAATTTTTAGAAATAAGTGAGGTATAATTGGGAGGAAAAATCTATTATGATTCCCCTAACAACCCAAATTTCAACTACCACCTAAATGTAGGGAATCCAATTTTTCAAAATTTGTGTAGGCCCCACCAATTTTTTTTTTATGGGAAATTTAGTAAAAGGTTAATAAAAACTTTACTAATGAACCATATATCAAAGATCAATTTTTATTTTGGACATAATCAATGAAATATTTTTGTTAATTAGGCATACGTCAATGAGGAATATTACATGGGTTTCAATCCCATATAATATAAAACTACTTTTTTTGCCCCAAATTAAATCATAAAAAGTTTCATGATCATATTTCCCAATAATCCTCTCTTTTCTGCACGTGAAGATAACCCAAATGACTCTATCTTCATCTCTCTCTCTCTCATTGATCAATCAATACAAGCCATGAATCCATAATTGAAACCCAACAATAAATGACATGTCTCGATCCTGGTGTTCGAAGGACAACGGGATAGCCACGTGCTGGCTGACACCCAAGGATGATGCAAGCCATTTTATGAATGCATATGCTGAGAACATGTAAAACATGCATATAAATTTCGCGCGTAACAGTGCAATATAGTAATCAAATACAAACCTTAATAAAATATAATATTCAACTGCCAACAATGTAAAAGTGATAATGCATGACATGTTCAGAGCATAAAACTAATTAGGAGTACAAGTGAAAGGAATAATAGAAAGTCTTATTACAAGAGATGTCCTACGCAGAGAGGAGGACACAAATTCACTGATATGGGAATGCCTCGTAGCTCGGGTCGTATGCCTCGTTTCTAGGTCCTGAGGGGGCACAAAACAAAACATGAGTAGACCAAGTTTATATATAAGTAATACTAAAACAGTTATTCTTCAACGTACTAACCCCCAGTGTAGAAAACTTATATAGCATAATAGGTAATAGGTGTTCCGAAAATCCTAGCATGCCATAAAACCTTTCGTAAAACATATATCATATAAAGTGTGCTTAGTAGTGGTATCACAATCGCCCGAAGGCCCTACATCACCCGACCGAAGCCATATATAAATATCTTCCTATCGAAACCACTACATCGCCGGCCTGACCGAAGCCATATATAAATATCTTCCGACCGAAGCCACTACTTCGCCTGTTCGAAGCCATATATAAATATCATTCGGCCGTGGGCACATACTATGAATAATCACTAAGTAAGCATAAAAAATCATGAACATAAACTTTCCAAAATATATCTCATCGGAGCTTAATAACTCAAACATCATATCATAAATCCATGTTCATAAATATCTCAGTAAACATAAATTTGATAAAGCATGATAATTCTTAAAGCGTAAATCCGATTTACTCATAAACGTTTCATAAAACATAGTCATAAAATCATGTTTTTCATGTATGCATTTCTAGCAATTAAAACATGCATTTTGGAAGGGGTCCACTCACAGATACTTCGTCGCCGAAGAGCCATCGAACTAGGGAGGACGGAAATGCCGGTAACAAACGCACCTAAGCACATAAAGAGACCAATTAATAAAACTTTACTAAAACAATTGAATTTGAGAAAACGGATGTCATAAATGAATTTAGGACATCGAAAAACCTAAGGGGGGATATCCGACAGAGGCGCATGGAGCACCATGGAATCTGGGAATTGGTCTGGGTCGAATCTGGGTTTTGAGTTGCTGGGTTGGACTGGGTTATATGGGTTGGGCCTGATTTGTTGGGTTGGGCCTATCTTGCTAGGTTGGGCGCGGTTGGTTGGGTTGAACCTAGCTTTAGGTTGCAGGTCGGGTTGACCCGATTTCAGGGCGTGGGTACCAATTTGGAGACGTGTCGTGGTCAGAGCTATTTCTGTGTCCAACAAGCTTATACAACTTAAAACATGCCTTGATCTAACCTTAAAACACCACCCAAAGGTTTCAAGGAACTTACTCACGTTAGAAAAGTCACAAAAACCGTCGGAGTTCGTCGGGGGATGGAATGAACAGTGGCTCTGTCACTGTTGGAGTACCACGACCTTGGCATGGGGGTTCAAGATCGCGATGTTCAGATGGTGGTGGTGGTCAGATGGGGGTCTCGTCAATGTTTCTGTGTGTGTGTATGAGTCAAGCCCGGAGGAAGAGAGGTTGTAGCAAGTTGGGAAAATGAGAGGAAAAGAAAAAAGTGAGGGGAAGAGATGAGAGAGAATCGAGAGATATTTCAGAAAAAGGGGAGGGGGAATCACAGATAGGGAAAGGGATAAGGGGACAACATTAAAAACTAAGAAAATTAGTAATATGCATTTCGATGAGACGGTCAACGAAAGTCAACATTTATGCCTCAAGAGCATTTTGGTAATTTCATGCATTCAATACAATAAAATATTACAAATTTAGGACAGGGTATCACAATATATATATATATATATATATCTCTCTCTCTCTCCCTCCTCCTCTCTCTCGTTGATATATGAATCTATACTTGAAAGCCCCTCAATAAAAATCGCTTCGATTGTAACAGTGGGCACAAAAATCTCATCGTTGCCACTAAATTTGTCGTTCGGATGTTATATCTTATCAATCTGCCACTGAGTTTCATTAATCCATAGCTAATTTCATTGATTCTTGGTTAGAAAAGCGGTTGTCAATCGAGTTTATAATAACAATGAGCGATCAAGATGGAAGGGTGTTGTTGATTGAATTCACACAGAGAGAAGCGATGGATGAAGGAAGGAGAAAGAATGGAAAAATTGAAATCAGTTTATTTTCAATTTTGGTCTTGTTTTTGGAACATGCAAGTTGATTTTTTGGTTTTTTTTTTGTTGGGTTAGAGGTTTGGGATCGAAAACGAAAGACATATTGGATTTCGACATGTTTTAATTGAAGCCCAAATCAAATACTACATAAAAATAAAAAAATAAAAAAAAAATAAAAAAAAACAGAATCAGGAAATGGGCACTGCATTGCAGTGTCTGAATCCAAATGTAAAAATAATATAAAAATAAAATCAGAAAACGGACACTGTATTGTAGTGTCTGAATCCAAATGTAAAAAATAAAAATAAACAAATAAATAAATAAACAAGATATAGCCACTGCATTGCAGTGTCTCTGAATCCAAGTGTAAAAATAATGTTAAAAATGAACCAGGAAACGAACATTGCATTGCAATGTCTGAATGCAAATGTAAAAATCAAGAGTCGCATGATGAGTGATGGAAAAAATAGAACCAGGAAATGAACACTACAATGCAGCGTCTGAATCCAAATGTGAAAAACAGAATCAGGAAACAAACACTGCAATGCAGTGTCTGAATTCGTATTGACCTATTCCAAAATAGAAAAATATGAGAAAGAGTGAGTCAGTTCAAGTGGGTAACAGTTGTAGTGGCAGATTTTGTAATTATTGTTTATTTTAAATGCATTTAAGTATCATAATACATGATTGGCTTATTTATAATTAACATAAATATTGTTGATATAGTGTCAATATGATAACTTTTTATTGATTTTATACAAAATCATTTTTTTTAAGGAAAACTAATGAAAATAGCTTAAAAACTTTGAATGTTAATAAAAAAAAACCATGCAATAACTTTATTTAATAGTTAGGACAAAGCTCAATACTAAACTAGTCCAATTAAATGGCCCAAACAATGATTTTCTATTTTGTCCCTAACGACAAGCCATTGTTCGTTATGGATATCTTAGCTATGCTGTGTCTCCCCCATTTCTTCATGATTGACGGCAAACGATCTTCTCCCGAAGAAGGAGAGGAGAAAAGAGGAGAGATTGTTGCCAGCGACCCAACACCATTCATTCTCTTCCGGTCACCCATCTCCAATCCCTTCTCTTCTACAACAATCATGGCTCATCGTCCTATGTCGTAAATAACATTGATTATTAAGGACGACCTCCAGTGATGGACGTCATCGTTTCAGAAAGTCTTGTTCGGCGAATGTTGAAGCCTTGGCTTGAATCTTGCAGATGATTGCAGAGTCGTCCCATTAAGCTGTCAAAAACCTCCTTCCAACAATCTCCCTTTCATTTTGTCTTTTTCCCTTCTTTTTTTTTTTTAACTAATAAAAAGTTGCTAGTTTGATTTTTCATTTTATTATTGATTAACTTTTGCCAAGTTGTTGGGCATGAGCGCTTGGTACTTGAAGAGATTTTTTAATGTAACCGTCACACAAGGTAGTACATCATGTGTCTCTATATAAATTGTGGGATGTGTGTGTTAAAAGGTTAATAACTTAAAAATTAAAAAATTTTAGCACTTACATAAAAACACGTAATGTACTATTCGTATTTCCATCACAACTAAAAATTTCTCAGTACCTTGGAGAATAGCATGACTCGAGGACACAGGTCTTCATTATCTTGTGCAAGGTATTAACCTTTTTGGAGAAATTCTTTTGATGTGACTGAAGCTTTTGCGAATTCTCCACCGAAAGGCAAAAAGGTTAAAAAAATTTGTCACGTAGATAGCTATAGGTTATGTCAGTGATCCAACTTTTTGTGTTTAGATTAATTGGTTTTTCCAACCCAAAAAAAAGAAGAAGGATTAGTTGGTTTTTAACTATTAGCTTTAATAGTCGATTGTATACTCATATTCAAACGTTAATTGATAGTATTTGGCTCAAGATATGTATGTTAATTTGTGGTCAGTTTAGTGTTTTCGTGCAATTAAAACACAAAATAGGTAATGAAACCCCTCTAGTTTAGTCTTTCGTTCAATTAATTTCGAATTGAATCATCACATTCTAATTGTCTTTTAAACTAATTACATAGAAAAAAATTTGTGAGAGGAAACCATGTATCATGTATGGACATTTTTCATGTAGGACTTTTTTTCTTGGATCTGATAAATTACAAAGATATGGATTTGTGAATGAAACCTATGTGTTGCATTTGTGGGTGCTTGAAATTGTGTTTTTGTTTGATGCATATCACTCTATTTATGAAACTACAGCAAAATTACACATTATTTTTTAAAATTGAACCAAAATAACTCACACTATTTCTGGAATTGAACACAATAAACACTATTTTGGAACTACAACAAAATAACCCACACTATTTATGAAACTAAACTAAAATAACCCCTTATTTTTGGAACTACACACTATTTCTGAAAATTGAACCAAAATAACTCATATTATTTCTAGAAGGGAAAAAAATAGACATTATTTTTGGAAATACAGTAAAATAATTCACACTATTTCTGGAAATACAGTTAAATAACTTACACTATTTCTAAAAAATAACCAAAATAACTCACACTATTTATGGAACCACAACAAAATAACATACACTATTTATGGAACCACAACACAATAACCTACAATATTTCTGAAACATAACCAAAATAACTCACAGTATTTATGGAACCGCAACAAAATAACTCATACTATTTCTGAAATTGAACCAAAATAATCTACACTATTTTTTAAACTACAACAAAATAACCAACATTATTTTTGAAACATGGCCAAAATAACTCACACTATTTCTGAAACTGAACCAAAATAACCTACACTCTTTTTGAAACTACAGCAAAATGACCAACATTATTTTTGAAACATAGCCAAAATAACTCACACTATGTTTGGAACTAATGCAAACTTACATACTCTTTCTAAAGACTGAACCAAAATATTTCACACTATTTATGAAAGAGAACAAAATAACCATTATTTCTGGAACTACAACAAAATAATATACACTATTTCTAAAACTAATCCAAAATAACCTACTATTTCTAGAACTATACAAAAATTACACACTATTTCTTAAAACTGAACCAAAATAACCTATATTATTTTTGAAACTACAGCAAAATAACTCACACTATTTCTGGAAATACAACAAAATTACCCACACTATTGCTTGATGTGGAATTTGCTTTTCTTGGAAATAGAACGTACAATGTTGGATTCAATTACAAAGAGAGCACATTAAGTTTCAGAGTGAAATTTGGAAATTCTAGAAGGGTAAAACTTTAACCTTTTTATATTAGGTAAAGAAGGTGAATGCACTAAAATGAATGAGGATCCTCTTTGTGAGAATTCTGGAGATCCTTAAATCGTATCCGTTCATCGTATATCGTGCGGTCAGTTTTCAATCACAGTTAGTTTTCAAATTTGTGTAATAATTTTCATAAAAAAAGAAAACAAATTGGTGACAAGTTTATGCAAATTCATGGAGAAGAAGAGAGGGTTGGAGAAGAAAACCCAAAAAAAGAGAGAAAGAGAGGGTAAACCAAGGTAGACATAATGCTTTGTCATGGAAAAAGCAAATGGAATTTAATTTTCGATCACAGTTGGACTTGAATAGGATAATGGGCTTGGTTGGATTTTGTCAGGGGCAAGTTTGGAAAAAAATATTTATTGTTGGTTTGGGCTTTTAATGTAGTCCGTGAGTTGTTATGTTTGTAGGGCTTGATACATGAATAGTTGTGTCCTTAGGATTAAATTTTAAGTCCTTTTGATTAAATAATAGTTTAGGGTGATTTTTGTGCACTAGCTGGTATGAAGTTACTCATAATTCCGTTACGGGTAATGAGATGCATTTGCGAGAAATGTGGAGTTTCATACATACCAAATTTCTTGAGCAAATGGGTGGGACAAGAACCAAAGAATCGGTGGCCAGTCGTTGGAAATTACTTAGCCATTCATTTAGTACGTGGAGAGACGCCTTGGCACAAGCTAGTAGTAATCTTCGAAGTGGGGAAAATTATGCGGATCAGGTAAGAATATATTTGTTTGTATTATTATTTGTGACCTAATAATTTCATTATTATTATTTGTTTGTAATATTTATTTGTGACCTAATAATTTCATTATTATTATTTGTTTGTAATATTTAGTTGTTACCTAATAATTTCATTATTATTATTTGTTTGTTATATTTATTTGTTACCTAATAATTTCATTATTATTATTTGTTTGTAATATTTATTTGTTACCTAATAAGTTCATTATTATTATTTGTTTGTATTATTTATTTGTTACCTAATAATTTCATTATTATTATTCGTTTGTAGCAACTTCAAGCACAAGCATGGTATGCTTCCAAAATCAAAGCAAAACAAAAATCATTCAACCGGTGGGAATGTTGGAATATTGTTAAAGATTCTCCTAAATTCAAAGTTGTGCCTGTTGGTCCAGAAGTATACATGAACAGCACCCCTCTACACAACACCCCTATACACAGCACCCCTCCATACTCTACACCCGATCATGGCTCCCATGTTCATGAAGAAGATGGAGAAGAAGTTCCTGAAACGCCGATTCCTGAACAAGCGTCGGGGTCAACCCGTTATCCAATTAGGCCTCAAGGTAAGAAGGCTTCAAAGAGGAAAGGGAGTGCTTCCAAGAATGATTATGGAAAGTACATGCAAGAACTTGCTCGTCAAGGTGAATTGACGTTGGCACGGGAAATGGCGAAATATGAGGTTGATAAGGCTAGAGATGAGGCAAAAGCTGCAGCTATTCAACAAGCATTTCAAGCTGAACAGAGGGAAAGAGAGCTACTTAGGCAAGAAAGGGAGTTGGTTAGAGAAGAAAGAATGGCACAACGAGATCGTGACATTATGAACACGCCTTTAGAAGGGATGTCTCCAGATTCTAAATATTTTTGGCGGTCGGAGAAGAAGGATGTGGTGCAAAGGAGGCGTGCAAGAGAAGCGAGATCAAGAGGAGATGGTCCTAGCACAAGAAATTGGTTAAGTGATGATGAATAGGGTAGTTTTTGTAATCGGAGCCCATAATTTTCCAATCACTTTGGGTTGTAATTTATTATTTACGTTGTTTCCAATTTATTGAAGTTAGTACTTTATTTAAAGTGAGAGTACATTTATTTAATTTCGTAATATATTTATACTAATAATAGAATTAAAAAACACACCAAATGGAATTAAAAAACAATCCAACTGAAATTACATAAACACACCAAATGAAATTACATAAACATACCAAATAAAATTAAAAAAAATACCAAATAAAATTAAAAAACACACCAAATAAACTCACTACAAAAAAACACACCAAATACAAACAAACATACTAAATAAACTTAAGTATCTTCAGCTTGTTTCAATGCCCACTGGTGCTCTATCAAGTCAATTTGCCGAGCATTGTGCATAGATGTCCTTTGAAGTGCAGTATATCGTGCAATGACCCTTTCATTGTAACGTCCATCCCCTAATGGCTCGTGTTGCACGGGTTCTTCGGTGGCATCATGGGCACAATATATCCGTGTTCTTGAATTGTTCATCGTGTCTGGCTCTGGCTCATATTCATCAACCACATCATAATCGTATTCATCTTCCACAATCATGTTGTGAAGAATGATGCACGTCATCATGATGGATCGAAGTGACTCTACATCGAACATTCTGGCAGCACCCCTGACGATCGCCCAACGAGCTTGAAGGATACCAAAACAACGCTCCACATCCTTCCTGCACCCCTCTTGACAGCTTGCAAAGTGTTTTTCCTTTGCACTTCGCGGACGTGGCACTGTTTTGACAAATGTTTCCCACCGTGGGTAAATGCCATCAGCTAGGTAGTATGCCCCGTCGTACTTACGTCCGTTGACGACGTACGTGACTTTTGGTGCCTTTCCTTGCAGGACATCGTTGAACACTGGGGATTGGGCAAGGACGTTGAGATCATTTTGAGCCCCCGGAACCCCAAAAAAGGCATGCCATATCCATGTATCAAAAGATGCCACTGCCTCCAAAATGATAGATTTTGCTCCTTTTCTGTCCCCATATGCGCCCTGCCATGCACTTGGACAATTTTTCCACGTCCAGTGCATACAATCGATGCTTCCTATCATCCCAGGAAAACCTCGCATCTCGGCCTTCTTCAAAAGCCTTTGCAAGTCCTCGTCAGTAGGTTTTCGGAGGTACTCTGCGGTGTACAAAGATTCGACTGCTCCGCAAAACCTCATCAGGGCCTCAAGAATGGTTGATTTCCCCATCCTCGCTATCTCATCCACTTGGTCTGCAGATGCTCCATACGCAAGCATCCGCAACGCAACAGTGATTTTTTGCTCAGGCAGGAGACCCATAGCACCACAACAATCCTTCTTTTGAACAAAGTAAGAATCATGGTTGCAAACATCAGTCATGATTCTGTTGAACAAATGTCGTTCCATTCTAAAACGACGTCTGAAGTACGTATCAGGAAATGCACTATTATGGACAAAGTAATCGTCCAACAACTCTTCACCTCGTCGTTGCCTGCTTCTATCAAGGTTTCCGGAACTGCTGGGCCTGCATATCTGAGCAAAAGCTTGGTTGACTCGACGGGAATGTGAGGCTCTGGCCATTCTTGCTTCGTCATCTCTCCTTGTACGCTCCTCATCCTCTTCCATCTCATTTTGGGCTATCCGAAGGTTGAACATTCCTTCAGATTGGTTAAACAATTCTTCCTCTTGCTGATCGAGTTCCCACATCATCCTTGATGAAGAAGAAGACATTGTAAAAGGATGGATGGTGAAGAAGAAGCAGAAACTATGAATAATGAGATAGAGATGTTGAGAAAATTGGTGTGAGATTTGTGAGGATGAAGGGCGGATTATATGGACGATTCAGAAACGATTTGATTGTAGATAGGGCCACGTGGCATGCCGTCATTCGTTAAAAATCTGATCGAAATCTATCCTCAAAGATTCTGAAAAGATAACGACACGTGGCACGATCGTATTGGATAAAAATCTTATCGAAATCGATCTCCAATAATTATCTTTTCGGATAAATGACACGTGGCACAATTTCGAACGAGTTAAAATCTGATCGAAATCTATCGTCAAAGATTCTGAAAAGATAACGACACGTGGCACGATCATATTGGATAAAAATCTTATCGAAATCCTTCGCTAAATAATTGTTTTTTTTGATAAAATGACACGTGGCGCAACGAGAACGATTTAAAAATTCTTATCCGAATTTACAAATAATTTTATTTTGTATTATTTAAACAAACAAAAAAAACTAATATTTTAATTGCCTATTGCCTGGGGGAAGGGCTCCATGGGTGGAGATGCAAATGGCAGTTACTATTCATTTAAGGCAGTTACTGTTCATTAGGGTGGATTGCATAGTGGATTGCCTGGGGGGAAGGCTCTATGGGTGGAGTTGCTCTTAGGGATGAGATTAGGACAAATTCTCTCTAATAATCAATTAATAGTTTTAGAGGTGTTTATCTTGTCAGTTAATCTTTTTCACACATTAAATGGTGAATAATTCCTCCTACTAAAAGGCTTGTAACGTGATAAACTAGTGACAACAAAGTATGTCTACCAAATCACATGGATCATGTTAGAATTCATTAGATATATTGTATTTATGCATGTCAAAACAAAATATGTATATCAAAACGAGTTTGTATATTTTTGGATTGTTTTGGAAAAGAATGATATTTTCTAAAAGCTGTGAAAAACAGAGAATGTTCTTCATTCATTCAGAGAGAGTGATGAGCACTTGAGCTTGGCTCTAACGGTTACATCAAGCAATCTTAGCCATTCATCTTACAACCTATGAGTCTAAGACAAGTGGCACAACTAAGACCTTTGAGTCATAATAGAACAAATACATTTCAAAAATCTACTTGGCAATATGGTACCGTTTGATATGTAGACGGGACGGGACGGAACGGAGGTTCCATGTTATGTTTGGTATTCGCAGGATGGAACGGGACGGTTGTTTCGTTCTGCGTTTGGTACGCGTTGGACGAAATGGAACCAAAAGATTAAATGACTAACTTACCTCTGTTCTGTCTGTTGTTTGGTACAATGTTTATGCATTAGGACAGGACGTGACAATTTTTTTTTTTTTTTTTTTTTTTTTTTAACTTGTTCATATTTTGAACGCATATATGCTTATCTATGATATACTTTTTACACTAGCACATAGCTGAAGATATGTTATGCCATGAATTCTATCTTTTATAACAATACCATGATTAGCTTCAACATGGTTGAAGCTTATCGGATCAATGATGTGAAGAGGCAACATTCAAACAATATGTATAGTACAAGTGTAAAAATTATGAGTCTCTATTTTCCGGAAGTAGGCTTCCAAACATGTCTACATCTCAGTAGTCTTCAAACAATAAAAAACAATTACAACAACTACTATCTAAACCAATTTTCAAACCCTCCTTCCTCTCCACTCATCATATATTTCTCTTGCAAGATCATCCCTCCATTGAGTCCACGTTTGGCTTGGCCCCCCACAGAGATCCTGCAGTATTTTTATCTCCCTCTTAATCTGCATTTCGAACAAAACAGAAAAGTCAGCGTCACCGCAGTGATTGAATACAAAGCTCTTGTACAGAAGAAAACTTTTACTTCATATGCCAGGGGCAGTCAAAATTGTTTCTTGGGGTTGGTTAAACCTCCAAATTAAAGATTTCTTTTTTTCATTTCCAGTGAATAGGTTGCACCGACACTTCAGGAAACAAATCATGATAGGATTTAACTCAACTGATAAGAACAACAAAATGTCAGTCTTTTTCACATAAGAAGGTAAAAGCAATGCAACTCAGACAGAGAAGCATCGGTAAAGGATGCGGACGAACCAGGGCGGGATGAGGGCGGTGGAGGGGGGGAGGGGGGTGCGGGGGGAAGGAATTGAGGGGGTGGGGACTCATTGGGTAAAACCTAGCTTTGGAGTGTTGAAACTGAACTGTGATGGGGCTTGGCGGAAGGAGACGAAGGTGGGTGGGGTGGGGTGGGTTCTTAGAGATTTTGTGGGACTTCCCAAGATTGTGGGAGGGGTGGGGGTGGAAGGTTTGAAACGGCAGTAATGGCAGAGGCGAAGGCGATTAGGTAGGGTCTAGAGATGATCATTAGTCATGGGGTTATGGCAGCTGGAGGTAGGTTAGCGATTGAATCGAACTCCAAAGGTTTGATTCAAATGCTTAACCAGGAGGTATCGGCTGATGTGGCTATCGAGGTTTTTCTCCAAGATATTTGGAGCATGGTACAGGGGTTTTAGTGGGTGAGATTTTGTTTCACCCCCCGGCAATGCAATCGTGCTGCTCATTCGGTGGCAACGCACGCTGTTAAGCATGGCGGGACTTTTGGTTGGAACGAGCTGGGTCCAGAATTTTTGTTTAATATTCTAGCAGAAGATGCAAATGTAACCATTCGAATTTAATCTTAATAAAGTTTATCTTTCGAAAAAAAAAAAAAAATGCAACTCAGAACTTACCTTCTTCTTTTTAACAAGTTTGAGAATCTTGATAATACATTTTTCGTTATCGGTATAGTGAACCCCTTCAAACACTTCACTGTACTTTCCTCTCCCAACCTTCTTCACCACCTCATAATCATCCTGCTCCATGTACATTAAGCACAATTAATTCAAAAAAGAAAAAAATTTATCCATCAAAATTCAATTTTCCCAGCAGCCCAAACCGGATTTTCCTCCATTTTCTCACAATCCAAACAAGAACAAGAGAATTTGATCAGTTTATTACCCCCATTGGACGGTGAGGGACTCGTAGTTCCAGTAGTCCTTGGGTGGGATCACGTTGACATCGGCGTAAGTTCTAGCTTTGGAGGCGACGCCAGGAAGGCGAATTGATTTACAGATCTTCTGCGCCAGGGTTTCGTGATAAGGATGAAGTGACCTCGGGGGGGGGGGGGTGGTGAAAGGTTGTATGGCGGTGAGGGAGAGAAGTTGTTGAGGACGCGATGCAGCGGATGAAAAACGGCGGGGATGGGTGGAAGTGGTGGGAGGAGAAGGAAAGAGGAGACGACGGAGGGCGGGGGCGCGCGAGGAAGAGAGAGAGAAGGTTGTGGTGGTGGGAGACGGTGAATTCCAAGCTATTAATCAATTAAAGTCAAAAACTAAGATTCAACAAGCCATCAATCACATACTTGGGTCAATCTGCAACGCGACAGAAGTGGCTCCGTGCTGCTGCTTGCTGGCTGGGTGCAGTCGGCGGCTACGGGAGAGGATGAGAATGAAGGTTGAGGGAAAAGAAAGGCAGCGACAGAGAATGGATTAGGGTTTGTTTTAGATGGTGTAAATATTGAAAAAGATAAGGGGCATTTTTGTCTTAAAATGTTATAATTTTGTGGTTCAGAAATGTGGAACCAGTCGTTCCAGGGGGGGTGAGGTGGAACGAAAAATCAACCAAAACTTGTTCCACGGTTTTTGACGCACCAAACGTGGGACGGAACGTCTCGTCTCACTACGTTTTGTGTCGTCCCACGTACCAAACGGTACCTATAGGCACAAATTCACAACAATATTTCTAATTAACTCCGCTAACAAGAAATCAGTGTAGCAATTTATAATTCAACACTCTCCTTTAAATTGTATATTGATTTCACTCCAAGAAGCTCTTTGAGATAGTTGAAATGATCCTTTGCTAATGCTTTTGTGAATATATATCTACAACCCGTTCTTTTGTTTGGACCGTAGATCAAATCGATAACACCCCCTTGAAGTGCATCATTGACAAAGTGATACATTTTGTCAGTATGCTTGGTTTTCTGATGAAAACATGATTCTTGGTGATAGAAATTGCTTAAGTGTTATCACACTTTAGTGGAGTTGCTACTGTTTGAAGTTCGCCTAAATCCTCAATAACAAACCTTAGCCAAGTAGTTTGAACAATTGCCTTTGATGCACTATGTACCCTGCCTCAAACAATAACCAGGATTTCTTTTTTTTTTATTTTATTTTTTTAAAGGGACCGTGGCTTCGCCACATCAAGTTACCTTTTTGGGAACGGGGAAAACTCATTGAGGCATTTCAGTCGCCCCTAGCAACCATTGTATGATCACACGCGCCAAGAATCGAACTCAAGACAAGCCACGTGAAATACGGGTCTGGAATTTGTCCCTGACCACTAAACTACCCTATGATGGTTAACAATAACTAGGCTTTCGTATGTATAACTTTCTCTATTTTTTTTTCTTTTAATTTTGTTATTACAGCCAGGGTTTTCTTTATCAAAATGCTGAGGAATTATGCGCGAGTGTAATTATTCAACGATTTTGCAAAACAAATTACAAGGCAAAAATTATGGACAAATTGCTATAAAATAGGGAAGATATTTGATTTCGATAATTATTTATTTCCTAACGGAGTAATTAATCACTAAGTTGTAATCATATAATTACATCAGATAAGGCTGATCTGGTTGTTCCTTTATTTTCTCCACTCCACGACTAATTCAAGACCCAACAAATTAGGATCTCAAAGATGCAGACTCCACCCTATCTAAATTTTAGTATTTAAGCTCCCCACAGTAGTGTACTTCTGACACTAACTCTCTTTGGCAAGCTAGTTAATCAATCTACGACAATGACCGACCAACATACAATGACCGACCAACATCACTCAAGTGCTCAAGCGGTAAGTGCATATGTTTATGAAATTCATCAAAATATACACATTTCTTTAGTTTTGGCAATCTTTTGTACTTTGCTAATCACAATACACAATTTAATGTTGCTATGAAATCCAAATCCGGGGAAGCAGTATGTGAATGCCGATTCATCGATCAATCTATGATATACTCATAATTCCACTAGATCAATAGCTAGCTAGTTTACTTTTGGGTTTCTATTTTGTATCTTGATGGCTGTTCGTAAACGAACCTAATATATATTTGTATATATGCAACTAAAATCCAGGGAAACACTACGAATGCAAATGAAGCAGCTAGAAGTGCCCAAGAGCAACTCGATATAAATAACTGGCTACCCATCACTGCTGACAGGAATGCAAAATGGTGGTACTCAGCTTTCCACAATGTCACGGCTATTGTTGGTGCAGGAATACTGGGGTTACCATATGCATTATCAGGATGTGGCTGGTAATGTATTCTTCTTCGTTCTATATACTAAATATATATATATATATATATATATATATATATAGATACATATATATAGTTACACGAGTACGAAATTTAGTTCTTGCTAATATATACCACATATATAAACTAAATAAAATTTCGAGATACTTACGTTTGATCTTATGGTACGTTGGTATTTATTTGTTCAGGGGCCCTGGAATTGCAGCCATTTTCTTGTCATGGGTGATCACTTTCTACTCATTCTGGCAACTGATTAGACTGCATGAAATAGTACCCGGGCAGCGTTTTGATCGATACTCTGAACTAGGGCAGCATTGTTTTGGGCCAAAACTAGGGTACTGGATTATTATGCCGCAGCAGATGACTGTGCAAGTGGCTTCATGCATTGTGTATACAGTCACTGGTGGCAAGTCATTGAAAAAATTCTTCGAACTCGTTGTTCCAAGCGTAGGCCATATTAGACAAACATATTTCATCCTCTTCTTCACAGTTTTGCAAATAGGGCTCTCCCAATCTCCCAATTTCAATTCTTTGAAAGGAGTTTCTCTCCTCGCGGCACTCATGTCTTGCGGGTATATATTCCTTCCTTCTTAATCATTCATTTGTTAGTTATTTCTGATGATAATGCTACATATTTGTTGCAAGCAGTTACGCGATGATAGCATTTGTGACATCGACAATCATGGGTGTGAATAACCACGAGCATGTTGATCATTCACTTCGATCTCATACGACACCAAGCCAAGTATTTGATATGTTGGGTGGATTAGGAACAATAGCATTTGCTTTTGCCGGACACAGCGTGGCTTTAGAGATTCAAGCCACAATCCCTTCAACTCCAGAGAAACCCTCAAGAATTGCAATGTGGAGAGGCGTCGTCGTGGCTTACGTCATCGTAATATTTTGCTATCTTGCAGTTGCAATCTCTGGCTTTTGGGCTTTTGGCAATACTGTAGAGGATGATGTTCTCATCTCACTAGAAAAACCTGCCTGGCTCATCGCAGCCGCTAACCTAATGGTGTTTTTCCATGTTATAGGAAGCTATCAGGTAATTGAACAAACACACACTTTATAACTAGTAAAAGCATGCACACATTATTATATACCATTAAGACAGTTATACGGCATTATCAATTAACTACTAAATTAATTGCTAATGCTTCCTTATTTTTTATTATATATATTCAGGTATTTGCAATGCCTGTGTTTGATCTGATCGAGTCGTTTTTAGTAAATAATTTACGTTTCAAACCAGGATTGCTATTGCGTTTCATTGCTCGCAGTGCATTCGTACGTAAGTACCATTATTTCTATGAATAATAAAACTAATACTGGCCGGTATATTTATGATCGATCTCGTACTCTTTTTGCTCAAATATGTGACATTTTTGTGAATAGATGATGTTTGATTTTCGTGGAACTTTTTACAGTCGCAGCAGGGTTCATTGCAATGTGCATTCCATTTTTTGGAGGATTGTTAGGACTATTTGGAGGTTTAGTGTTCTCCTCGACATCTTATTACGTAAGTTCATATACAATCTCAATTGATGAAACAACGACACAGATTATTTAACATTGTATTTATCTTGGTAATTAGTATAGGTGTAGTATTTAAGTTGCTGAATTGAATTTGTTGCAGATGCCTTGCGTTATGTGGATTGTCGTTCATAAACCAAAAAGATTTAGTATGCACTGGTGGGCCTCATGGGTATGTTCACAAACACACTTTCTCTCATGAGCATCACACATATGCGCACACGTTGCGCATCATACATATGTGCATGTCAAATCTCAATGCGTAATTGAGTGCTATTTATAAAATATTAGCTAGTTTTTCAGTGACATACTATCTTTCTTTATTTATCAAATTATTATTATGGTTTTTTAAGTTTTTATGCAAGAGCTAAACTCCACAGGTTTTATTTTGTGTTTGATTTCAGTTTTCGATCGTGGTAGGCGTGTTGCTGGCTCTTTTTTCACCCATAGGAGGAGCACGCGAAATTATTATGCAAGCCAAAAGTTACAAAATGTTTTCTTAGTGCTCGATCCTACATTTGTTTTTCTTCTTAATTAGAATATAGATCATCGAATAGATAGTCTGCAAGATGTGGTTTATAGACGGAAAAGTCCCACATTGTCTTTTTTTTTTTCTTTTGTGTTTTTGCATTCTTGTTTTGGATTTTCTGCAAAAACAAGAATGCAGCGTTGGAACTCAGTTTAATTGTCAGCTAAAATTCATTAATTCATTTGATAGCAAATTTTGAATTCGTTTTGTAGACATCGAAATTTCAGTGAAATAAATATTCACAAACACATTAAAGTTTCAACGTGCCAGAGCATACGTGGCATGCGCCACGTGTCTCACAAAATCATACACATGGATATGACTCATCAAAATCGAACGAGTCATCAAGAATGACACGTGTCAACATCTGGCAAAAATGAATTACTTGAATTTAATTTAGTTAAATCAAATGTTAATTGATGGAGTCGAATCACGAACCAGCCCACAAATAGAGTCCTGATTCTTTAGTCAATTAATCAAGCCCACAATCAAGGCCAAATCCATCCTAGTCAAGCCTTAGAGAGTCTATAAATAGAAGGTTCTAAGACTAAGAAAGGGATCCGGAAATCATTTCACGCCCATACCCTGATGCTTTGAAATTCTAAAACTCTCAAGCACTCAAACCACCAAAACACTCAAACACTCAAGAAAACATGGAAAACCCTTCGTGTTCTTTGTCAAATCCCATGAAGAACCACCAAGCACCCCTACACGTGCCGGTTCCTCTATTGCCAAGAGCCAAAACCTTGCGGCATTTGTTCATCCAAGATCAAGTCATTGCGACCCTTGGATCAACAACATTACACATCTACACATTTCGGAGATCGAATCAGATGATCAAGTTGTAAAGAGATTGTAACCCTACAAATTCATTAATATAAATAATTATTTTGTACACGTGTTCTCTTGTCATTTGTAGCAGGATACTCGTGTTTACACGTTTTTATGACCCAAGTCTTGTTTTTTACCTCGTATATCTTTGAAGCTTGATAAGCAACTGCTCTCGGTTCAAGTTTTTGTTGTGCTTGATACAATAAAACTGAAATGTAGATGAGATTGGACTTATCGTACATAGGCAGAAATGGTGCATGTTGTTTCTGCCATTTCAACTATATTTTTGGCTAATGTTCTTCATTGAAAGTGAGGTTCATATTTTTTGGCTTATGTTCTGCATTGAGAATTAACTAGACTACGAGAGAT
This sequence comes from Cotoneaster glaucophyllus, assembly GCA_036320875.1. NCBI lineage: Eukaryota > Viridiplantae > Streptophyta > Magnoliopsida > Rosales > Rosaceae > Cotoneaster > Cotoneaster glaucophyllus. The sequence goes on from CM070073.1 coordinate 44,013,101, forward strand.
CTTGTTGGAACCCTATTGGACTCGAAACTTATCACATCAGGGTTTAAGTTTAGTGGAAGCCGAAATCAGTTAGAGTTAATATATGAATAGATATTATTTCCTTTAAAGTAGGATAATAAGGATAAACATGGTAGAGAGTGGATATCCCACGTTGGAAATCAAATGGACGTGGGGTTTAATCAAACTGTTTCTGTGATATGAGGAAATGATTGAGGTTACACGTCTATAAAGGTTCAGTCCCTACTCAAGGGGAAATGCGCGTTCTTATTCAATAAACTAGCCCTATTCTAGTTAGAACATAAGGTTCCCATTGAGTAGAAGACTTACCTTTGTGAACTCAGTTACAATGGCTTCTTCAGGTTTGATTTACACTTTGCTTCTAGTTAATATTGTAATCTATGTGAATCTAAACTAATAAAATTCCAACATTTAGTATCAGAGCATGTCTTAGCTCTTCATAGATTCATTCTGTACTATTTGTTTATTGTGGTGACTAATGTCATGTTTTCATGAGTGTGCTTCTTCAGGAGCAAAGTTGATACAAATTGATATGAAATCAAACTTCATTATTATTTAAAGGAAATCATGCTGATAAACCATTAAAACAAATGTTTATTATGGAGGTTGCATGGAGAGTGATTCGTAATACATAACATGATAACATTATACTTCAAAGGGTACTAAGTTAACTGGTTGGTTTTATTAATCAGTGTATAGGTTTTTAGTTAGTCTTTGAGCCAACTATTTTCTCGTCCAAAGATTAGAATTTTAGTTGTAACTTGAACCCTAATTAAGAAGGCTATACAATAAGGATGCATGATGACCATATGCATAAAATGCAGTCGTGTATATTGCCCAAAGGTGTTACATGTATCTGTGATTGATTATTTTTTCAATGAAGTTATTTAATTGTTTTTTTGGTGGCTTCTTTAGTGAATTCGAATGCTCTAAGTTTCTCCTCCATTGAGCCCTTGAATGGAGGGAATTTCAAGAAGTGGAAGCAAGATGTTGAGATCGTGCTAGGACTGATGGATTACGATCTTGCACTGAGGGAAGACCAGCCACCTGCTGTGACTGAAAACAGCACCAATGAGCAAAGGATGAAGGCTGAAAGGTGGGAGAAATCCAACAGGATGACTCTTATGGTGATGAAGAGGTCAATCACTAAGATGGTCAGAGGTGGGATCCCAGTGTGCAAGAAGGCGAAAGACTTCCTGGAGGCTGTGGGTGCAAAGTTTAAGGTTTTGTGAATACTGAAATAGGCAACTTGTGACCACTTTGACATCACTCAAGTTCGATGGGAAAACCAGTGTTTGTGAGCATATTTTGAAGTTGGTAGACACTGCAGCCAAGCTGAAAGATCTCGAAATGCCACTTGATGATCCTTTTATTGTCCATATGGCACTCGCATCACTACCTGAATCATTTGAACAACTTAAGATATTATAAAACACACAAAATGAGAAGTGGGTCCTTGACGAGATGATCTTCATTTATGTGCAAGAGGAGAATAGGCTGAGCAAGACAAAACCTGGACTGTGAATTTAGTCAACTTCAATACTGTGAAAAAGCCTATGGTGAACACTGGTAAGCGAACTAAGCCCTATACTACCTCTAATGTTGCTGCCAATATTCCATCCTCCTCTAGATGACCTCAAAACTATAAAGTGAACTTGGAAAACATGAGGTATTATTTTTGCAAACAATTTGGACATCTGAAAAGGGATTGTGAGAAAAGAAAGAAATGGGCAATGAAGAAAGGTAATAAAATTATCAATGTTTTTGTTTGTTTTCAAACTTTACTTGTTGAGGCTCCTCCAAATACTTGGTTGTTTGACACTAGCTGCTCAGTACATATTACCAAATCATTGCAGGCCTTTCCAAGAAGAGCTTCAACAAGTAATGAAGTTTTCGAAGTGCCTGTTGGGAATGGAAATAAAGTAGCTGTGGAAGCAATAGGCAACCTCAAGCTTAGACTATCTTCTGGCTTTGTTTTAGAACTTTTTGATGTTCTTTATGTTCCGTCGTTAACTAGGTCTTTAGTTTCTCCTTCAAAACTTGTAAGGAATGGTTTTGCTTTCATTGGAGACGATGAGAGCATAAGGTTATTTATGAAAAATGATATGAATTATTTGCTTGGTGTTTGTCTTTTAGACAATGATCTTTGGAAATTGGATTGCACCATCATGAATTATTTAAATTGTTATAATATTGATTCTTCACTGCAAGTTAAAAGACCATTACCAAATGACCTTTCTTCCATGCTTTGGCATAGAAGATTAGGTCACATATCTAAAACAAGATTGCAATGTTTGATGAAAGAAAATATTTTGCCTGATTTAAATTTCACCGACCTACATGATTGTGTAGATTGTTGCAAAGGGAAGTTGACAAAAATAAAAAGAAGAATTCAACAGGAATCAAAAACTGTTGGAAGTGATCCATTCAAATGTCTGTGGTCCTTTTCCCACAAAAACAATATGTGGAAATGTGTATTTTGTAACATTTATAGATGATTTTTCAAGATATGGATATGAATTTTTAATTTCAGAAAAATCACAAGTCCCAAATTGTTTTAAATTTTTTATAACAAAAGTTGAAAACCAATTGGACACTACAATAAAGGTTTTGAGATCGGATAGAGGAGGGGAATGTTTTGGCAGGTTTACAAAGGTTGGGCAACAGAAGGGACAATTGGCTTTATATCTTGTAGAATGTGGTATTCAAGCTCAATATACCACACTTGGGACACCATAGCAAAATGGTGTCGCAAAAAGAAGGAATAGAATGCTGAAAGAGATGGTGAGAAGTATGATGAGCCGCATAACTCTCCCTCATTTTCTTTGGGGAAAAGCTTTGAAGATGGCAAATTATGTGTTGAACCAAGTCCTGAGCAAAGCTGTGAATAAAACTCCATTTGAGATTTGGACCTCGAGGAAACCTAGTCTCAATCATCTTCGTGTTTGGGGGTGCAAGGTAGAGGCTAGGATGTATAATCCACAAGAAAAGAAACTTGACTCCATAACCGTAAGCTATCATTTTATTGGTTTTCCTGAAAAATCTAAGGGTTACAAGTTTTATGCTCCAAACTTGCACACTAGAGTTTTTGAAACCAATAATGCGAAGTTTATTGAACAAGAAGTCAGCCATGATGGAGGAGATTCAAATATCTTTATTTGTGAAGAACATGAGGGTCCCACTAACTTTCATGGAGGAGATAATCAACATGGGTCATACACCATGCAAACCATTATGTTCGAACTTGAGGTATTCTAGAAATTGGTGGTATAATCAATGATCATGCAAATGAGCAATTGCATGAACATGTTATCAAGGAAGCTGCTGGGGAAAGCCCAGTAATAAATAAAATACCGAGAAGAGCATCATAAAGGGTTCGAAGTGTAAAGATATAGATGGTCAAGATCAGCTCATCAACAATCAGGAGCAATCAGGAGGGTGACACTTGGCGATAGATTAGTTGATGAGTATTGTTAAAGTTGTTAAGAATCAGTTAGGGTTTTCTTAGTGTGTAAGTAATGTAATTACTATAAATAAGTGTTAATGCATTTCATTGTAACTAAGAAAAACAAAGAAATATATCAGAAAAGTACTCTCTCTCTCTCAGCTCTTCGATCTCTCTTCCTCTCTCTCTAAAATCACCATTGTTGAACATCAAGCTTCAATACAAGCATTTCAACATGGTATCATCGCCGCGGCGTCTTTTCTATCGTTTCTTCGATTCTGATTTCTGCTTCCGCGTTCTATTATTCTGCTGCTAGTGTGGTATGTGGATTGCTGTTTCTGCTCAAACGGACACGAGGTATATACGAGTTCTCGTTTGTTTCTGATTTCTTCATCAGTGCACATCAGATGTTTGTTGAAATGTATGTGCTATCTTCTTTGTGATATTCTTCATTACGATCAAGATTTGGATCAAGATCGACGATCAAAACCGTAATTTCTGGAAGAAATTGTATGTGTTGATCTTTCTGTTTTCAAGATTTAAGTAAAAATGGTGACTGCTACACAGCTACAAATTGTGCAATCTCCGATTACAAGTTTAATTCCTAATGTGTCTACGTCTGTGACTGTCAAATTAGACGATACAAATTACCTAGTTTGGCATTATCAAATGCAACTCTTGCTTGAAAGCCATGGAATTCTTGGTTTTGTGGATGGCTCTCGCAATTGTCCAACTCGATTTGATACTGATTGTAATGTTGAGGGGGTAGAAACTGATGCATATCAAGTCTGGAAAATGCATGATCGTGCTGTCATGCAGCTAATCATTGCTACTCTATCTGTTACTGGCATGTCATGTATCATTGGTTGTACTAATGCACATGAAATGTGGTTAAATCTTAAAGATCGTTTCTCGACTGTTACAAAGGCGAGTATCTTTCAATTGAAAACTGAACTTCAGAATATTAAAAAGGGATCTGAGTCTATATCTCAGTATTTGCAACGAGTTAAAGATGCTAGAGATCATTTGGCTACTGCTGGAGTGCCTTTTGATGATGATGATATTGTTATAATAGCTCTTAAAGGATTGCCATCAGAGTATAATACTTTTCGTACGGTTATTCGAGGAAGAGATAATGTCATTTCACTGAAATATTTCTGAGCTCAATTACTTGCAGAAGAGGCTACTATTGAAAATTCCCAGTTATCTAGCTCTTTTATACCTACCATGCTAGCTCACGGTGATAGTTCCAAAGGCAAGGGTCTCTTACTTGAAGAGAGTTCATCTTAGATATCTGACTCTCCTGTTCTATCTCAGTATCAGCTTAGGAGTTCTTCACACTCCAATGGTCATTCTGCCAGTTATCATAATAGGGATCATAACTATCATTCTGGAGGATATAAGGGGTCCAACTTTCGAGGCAGAAATAGGGGCAGGAATAACTATGGCAGTCCAAGATTTTCTGGTCCTTCTGTTAACTCTAGTCCAGGGGTTCTTGGTCCTGCAAGGCCTCATATCTCCACATGTTTTGAGCATAGTACTGATGTTCCAACGTGTCAAATCTGCAATAAAAGAGGGCATATTGCTTCTGACTGCTTTCAGAGGCACTCATCCAATACTGTGTCTTCCTCTCCCATGCAATGTCAAATCTGTTGGAAGTTTGGGCACTCGGCTATACAATGCTATCACAGGGCCAATTTTTCATATCAAGGTAGGCCTCCTCCATCCAATCTCTCGGCCATGCATGTCAATTATCAACCTTCTGCTCCACCAGACCAGTTCTGGGTAGCTGACACTGGCGCCACCTCTCATATGACTTCAGATTTGGCTAATCTCAACCTAGCATCACCATTTACAGGCACTGATACTATCACCACAGCTAGTGGTTCAGGTTTGCCAATTTCCCATATTGGTTCTTCAACTTTAAAAGTGCCTGCTTCTGTTTTAGAATTAAAAGAGATATTGCATGTGCCTAAACTGTCCCAGCACCTGTTATCAGTCTATCAGTTATGTAAGGATAACAACTGTATGTTTATCTGTGATGAATTTTGCTTCTGGATTCAGGACAGGATCACAGGGATAATTCTACTTCAAGGGCTGTGTAGAGCTGGACTGTATCCCATCCCATTTCATGCATCTTCCTCCACTGTCAAGCAAGCATATAGAGCACCTCACTCACCTGTACAGCAACATTGCCTTATTGGTCACCAAGTCAATTCATCCTGTGGCACAACAGATTAGGACACCCTTCTAATGTTGTCACTGGAAGAATGTTGAATCAATCTGAGATTCATTTCTCATTAGATCAGTCTAGGCAAGTTTGTGTGCCTTGTTTAGAAGGAAAAACTACCAAACTACCGTTTCCTTTTCCTGCAAATAAAAGTGTAAAACCCCTAGAAGTCATTCACAGTAATTTATGGGGACATTCTCCTGCATTATCTGTTGAAGGATACAAATTTTATGTGACTTTTATAGATGAATGTACCAGGTTTACCTGGATCTTTCCGTTAATGAATAAAAGTGAGGTGTTTCCAACATTTGTGCAGTTTCATGCATTTTTACTTACTCAGTTTTCTGTTGCCATTAAAATCTTTCAAAGTGATGGTGGTGGTGAGTATTGTAGCCACAAGTTTGCTCAGTTTTTGTTGACCAAAGGTATCGTCCATCATAAATCTTGTCCTTATACACCCGAGCAAAATGGATTAGCTGAGCGCAAACACAGGCACATTATTGAAACTGCTCTTACCCTACTGCACACTTCCAAACTACCTTCGAAATTCTGGTTTCATGCGTGTGCAACCTCAGTGTACCTGATAAATAGGATGCCTTGTCATACTTTGTCTATGAAGTCACCCTATACATGTCTGTTTGGCACCAACCCTTCGTTACAGCACTTGAAAACCTTTGGGTGTAGTTGTTATCCTTTATTAACACCATCCAATACCAATAAACTTCAACCCAAAACTGCACACTGTGTTTTTCTGGGCTATGCAGGTCAATATAAAGGTTATATTTGTTTTCAACCACACACAGGCAAATTTTATGTGTCTCGACATGTTCGTTTTGATGAAAATACATTTCCATATATCACCTTAGTCTCCAAACCTGCATTATCACAGTTTGCCTTCCCCTACTCCACTTGTCACAAATATGAACACAGTTATCTCACCACCTCAATCATCTTCACTATCACCACCATCACACACAGTTGTCTCATCCCCGTCTGCATCACGTCATTCTTCGCCCTCTCGAGCCTCAGAATCTGTTGATGAACTTCTTAGGGCTTCAGAGTTTTTGAATAATCCTACTTCAGCCCCAGAGTTGTTCCATATCCCACCACACCCTATCATCTCTTCTACTGCCCCAGGATCCTTGTCTACATCTCCAGAATCTACAACAGCTACACAGTCCTCTATCCTTGTGGATCGTGATTTTCAACCTGAAAGTCTCACAGTCGTGCTCCCAATACCTTCAGTCAGTCTTCATCCGATGCAGACTAGGTCTAAGAGTGGGATTATTAAGAAGAAAGCTCTTTCAGCTATTGTTCATTCTCCTAAAAGTTCTATTGATGAACCAACCACTTATAAAGCTGCAAGTAAGATACCAGAATGGCAAGATGCGATGCAGGATGAGTTTAGTGCTCTCACTACTTAACACACTTGGGATCTTGTTCCTCTTCCCAGTGGTAAGAATCTTGTTGGCTGTAAATGGGTGTACAAAGTAAAGAAGAAATCTGATGGGTCTATTTCCAGATACAAGGCCCGGTTGGTTGCCAAGGGCTATAGTCAAGAGGAGGGGATTGATTATACTGAAACCTTTAGTCCTGTGGTCAAGCCAACCACAGTGAGGTTAATTCTTGCACTTGCAACTCAGTTTCGTTGGAGTTTAAGGCAGTTAGACGTCAAGAATGCATTCCTGCATGGGGAATTGCATGAAGAGGTATATATGGCTCAGCCTCCAGGCTTCATTAGTACTAGTCATCCTTCTCAATTTGTTTGCAAGCTCAAGAAGTCTCTATATGGTTTGAAACAGGCTCCACGCGCCTGGAATAAGAAGTTCACCAGTTTCTTACCAGGATTGGGTTTCATGCAGTCCCTTGCCGATCCTTCTCTAATTGTGAAACGCAGTGATTGTGGAATCGTGGTATTGTTGTTATATGTTGATGATATAATATTGACTGGGAGTAATTCAACTGATATATCTGTTGTTATCACAGCATTAACTAAGCAATTTGATATGAAGGACTTGGGACCACTTCAGTACTTTCTAGGGTTACAGGTTCAATATCAGTCGTCTGGGTTATTTGTGTCTCAGTCGAAATATATCAAAGATCTGTTGGCTAAAGTTGACATGCAGAATGCCAAACCATGTGCCACTCCTTGCCTTCCTTCTCACAGGTTACTCAAAACAGAAGGAACCTTATATCACAGACCAGATCAGTACAGAAGTATCGTTGGTGCGTTGCAGTACTTAACGTTTACTTGTCCTGATATCGCGTTTGCAGTAAACCAATGTTGTCAGTTTATGCATTCGCCAATGGACACACATGTTGTTACTGTCAAACGCATTCTTCGGTATCTCAGTGGAACTATCGATTATGGGCTCCAGTTTAAGTCTGGCAAGGTCTCTTTACAAGCATACAGCGATGCTGATTGGGCAGGCGATCCCAATGATCGTCGGTCCACCTCTGGTTATATTGTTTACCTAGGCTCTAGTCCTATATCATGGGCTTCCAAGAAACAACATGCCGTGTCTCGCTCTTCTACTGAAGCCGAATATAGAGCATTAGCTATCACTGCTGCAAAGTTGGCATGGATTCGACAACTCTTGTGTGACTTGCATATACCCATATATACTATTCTCGTGCTGTATTGTGATAACATATCGGCTATATCACTTTCCTCTAATCCAGTGTTTCATTCTCGGGTAAAGCACATTGAAATTGATTATCATTTTGTTCAAGAACGTGTCATTAGAGGAGATTTAGCAGTGCAGCATGTGTCTTCCACAGAACAGTTTGCAGATGTTCTTACAAAGGGTCTGTCCATTTCTTTATTTCAGCATCATCGGTCCAATCTCATGCTTGGTTCAACCAAACATGTGATTGAGGGGGGATGTAAAGATATAGATGTTCAAGATCAGCTCATCAACAATCAGGAGCAATCAGGAGGGTGACACTTGGCGATAGATTAGTTGATGAGTATTGTTAAAGTTGTTAAGAATCAGTTAGGGTTTTCTTAGTGTGTAAGTAATGTAATTACTATAAATAGGTGTTAATGCATTTCATTGTAACTAAGAAAAACAAAGAAATATATCAGAAAAGTACTCTCTCTCTCTCAGCTCTTCGATCTCTCTTCCTCTCTCTAAAATCACCATTGTTGAACATCAAGCTTCAATACAAGCATTTCAACACGAAGGTCAGTGATCTCTAACGATTGTGTGACCTACTTAACTAATGTGGAGCATGTTGAGGGAATGTTGGTTGATTCAGCAACCTATATGGAAACAATTAACAGTGAGAATTTTTAGTCTTGGAAGCATGCAATGGAGGAGGAAATTAAGTCCATGCAAATTAATCAAGTGTGGTCATTGGTGGAGAAAACAAATTTAATGAGACCCATTGGATGCAAATAGGTGTTTAAGACGAAAAGGGACTCGAAGGGTAAAGTTGAAAGGTTTAAAGCGAGATTTGTGGCGAAGGGTTTCAACCAAAGGGAAAAAATGAAACATTCTCACCTGTTTCATCAAAAGATTCTCTTCATATAATCTCGGCATAATGTTGGCACACTTCAACCTAGAACTTCATCAAGTGGACGTTAAAACCACTTTCCTCAATGGTGATTTTGAAGAGGATATTTACATGAAGCAGTCTCTTGGTTTTGTAAAAGAATGAAAGGGTCATTTGCTTTGCAGATTAAGCAAATCGATATATGGGCTGAAGCAAGCATCAAGACAATGGTTTATGAAGTTCGATCAAAATGTAACATAAATTGGTTTCATTGAAAATAAGGTTGATGATTGCATCTATTTCAAATGCATTGGTTCGAGATTTATTTTTCTCATTTTATATGTGGATGACATACTTCTTGCATGCAATGATTTTAATCTTTTATTGGAAACTAAATCATTGTTGTCAAGAACTTTTAACATGAAGGATCTTGGGGAAGCCTTTTTTGTACTTGAGATTGAGATCATCCAGGATAGGTCAAGAAATTTGTTGGGAATTTCACAAAAGGCATACATTGAAAAGGTTTTAAAACGATTAGAGTGTTGCCCTGGAGGTGAAGTGCCAATGAGTAAGGGTGATGAGCTAAACAAGTCTTAGTGCCCTAATAATCAATTGGAAATGCAAGGCATTTTGAACAAACCATATGCATCTTTGGTAGGCAGTTTAATATATGCTCAAGTATGCACAAGGCCAAACTTGGCATATTCAATAAGTGTGCTTGGTAGGTTTCAGTCAAACCCAGTAGAGTAACATTGGGTGGCTGCCAAAAAGGTGTTGAGGTACTTGCAAAAACGAAGTTGTGCATGCTTGTGTATAAGAAGTGTGAAAAGCTTGAAGTAGTAGGTTACTCAGACTCTAACTTCGTAGGGTGTGAGGATGATAGAAGGTCCACGAGTGGTAATTTATTTTTGGGTTAATCTCTGTTTACTACCCTCATGTTTCGTGATTTTCAACATTTAGTACATCAAGTTTATTTCATCCCAGAGTCATACCTAAAGTGTTAATTTTGGGACAGTCTCATACATCCGTTAGTCAAACTGTTAAGTCTCCCGTTAAGTGATGACGTGGTGCCCATGTGGACAATGACTGAGCACCACGTGTCACTAAAAATATTAAAATAATTAATTAAAAAAAAAACTCTTCTCCCCCGTCCCCAACCTAGAAGAAGAGGAAGAAGAGGAGGAAGGAGGAACAAGAGGGAAAAAAAAAGTCATTTCTTTCCCCTAACGCCCAAAGCAAACGCCTTCCTGAATTCTTCCTCAATCCCCAATGCTCAGATTCCTCACTCATTCCTAGCGCTCTTTCGTTTCCGAGCCCTACCCATTTCTCGACTCGGAATTTGTTGCAAAGCCAATTCAACAAAATTGGAAATTGATTCAGAAAAATGAAAAAGGAGCATCAGCTGAATCAGTATCTGCCGCAGCAGCAGCCAGACCAGTCCATGGCTTCCACCTCCGCCGGGGGCGACTTCGGCAAGGCCAAGATGTGGGAGGACGAGTCCCAGAGAATGGATGGCGGGATGGACGAGCTTCTGGCGGTGGGAGTGCTAGCCGACGAGGTTGCAATTCTGGACCGTCAGCTAGACCAACCCATGCTACTGGATTTACTGCAGTACAGAGACAAACTATTAGTTTTGTGTTATTAATTCTTTTTCTGCTAGCAATGAAAGATACCATCCCTGAAGAAATAGGACGTCTAAAATCGAAAGGTCTCTTCCTCCTTCCTCCTCTTCTTCCTGCTTCCTCCTCCTCCCCCTCTTCTTCTGGGTTCCTTCCTCTTCTTCTTCTGGGTTGGGGACGGGGAAGAAGAGGTTTTTTTTTTTTTTTATAATTAATTATTTTAATATTTTTAGTGACACATGGCGTCCAGTCATTGTCCACATGGGCGCCACGTCATCACTTAACGGGAGAATTAACAGTTTAACTAACAGATGTATGAGACTGTCCCAAAATTAACACTTTAGGTATGATTCTGGGATGAAAAAAACTTGATGTGCTAAATGTTGAAAACTACGAAACATGAGGGTAGTAAACAGAGATTAACCCTTTATTTTTTCTAGCGGGAGTCATTTCGTGGAGGAATGCTAAACATAAGACACTTGCAACCTCCACGATGCAAGCTGAGTATATCGCCGTCTTTGAGGCTACGCAAAAGGCATTGTGGATCAAAGATCTAGTTACTCTTATGGGAGTCATGGATAGCATCTCAAGGCCAATTGTGATACACTGTAACAATAAGGCTGCTGTGTTCATTTCCAAAAACAACAAGCAGTCTACTACCAATCGGTTAATGGATATTAAGTATTGTTTAGTTGGAGAGAATGTGAAGATTAGACTGGTGATAATCGAGCATGTTGACACCAACTCCATGATAGCAGACCCACATACTAAGGCATTGTCAGTTGCTGTGTTCAAGATGCATGTCGCAAAAATGGGAGTCTTGGATTCGTTCGACTCAGCAGCTATGTGGGAGTAAAAGTTTGGTTTAATTTCATTTGCCTTGATAGTTTTGTTCGTGAAAATAGTTGTTAAAGTACTTGCTAAATGATAATTCATGTGTCATTTGATGTGAGTTATTAGCATATAGCTATTGATTTAGCTGATAAGGTTCTATATTTCCTAGTTTCCCATTGCATTATTAATTTGTTTTCGAAATATCAGGAGTATGAATAATTTAGTGTGTACACACACACACGCACATGTGATGGCTAATGATCCTTTACAGGAATGCATCAAGGATACTGCAACGTTAAGGAAATGATTTATCCAATGGGAGTATGAAAAATGGCTCCCTTTTATCTAACATGTTTACGCATCATACATGATTGGCTTCATAGTATTAGTGATTACAGAGTGACTGTGCTATTATTGTGCAAGTTCTTTCTGTAGTTATGTGCCTTGAATCACTCATGGTCGATGTGTGAGGAAATGCTTGTTCATCTGTTAACTCATGTGCAGGGGCGGATCCAAAGAGGGACCAAGGTGGTCCCAGGACCACCCAAAAGTTGGAAAAACGCCCATGAAGGTCCTCTAGAACCCTCCAAATGTTTCGGCAGGGGGGATAGATCTACTCCTAAGACAATATAGGTACGCCGAGGCAATTATTTTGTCAAATAATGTTATAGTCCATTCATAACCTGGTCCATCCATGGAGGAGGTGAAGGAATTGCAGGGCTGCAGCAACTTTCTTGCGAGGAAGATGAAAGAGACGCTGATTTTTTTTTTTTTCCTTCCACGTTGTCGTTTTGGATGTCTCAATTAACATCTTTATGGGCTATCGAATTTAAGAGTGATAAAAGCCCACTAACTTTAAAGACCTTTAATTTGTTTTTTTCTTTTGGAAGTTGCCCATTTTTTAGATAATTTAATAGAAAAAATAACCGATTTTAGAAAACTATTATCTTCTTTTCTTGCTAGTGAAAAGACTTATTTTTTATTTTTTATTTATTTCGTAAAAGATAGAAAACTATCAGGGTGCGTTTGTTTGACATTCTTAGCTTTCATTTGATTGGACTAGACTAATAGTTAGTGTAGTCCAGTGTTTGGCGCAGCAAAGGCTTAGCTTTAATGACGCTAGCTCGGACTCGCCTCGACTCCGGGCCTCGCTAATTGGCGTTAACTAATCCCGACCGAAAGTATGGTATTAGCCAGGGCTAGATCTCGCCGCTCTCTTGTCTTCTCCATATCTGTCGCAAGCAGCCTTGACTGCAGCCCCCGCGACTTAAACTCTTAGAACCCGGTTCCGATTACCGCCCAGTGATTGGAAGGGAAAAGAGGCGGAGGGAATAGAGGGAGGGATTTGGACAAAAAAAACAAAGGGAAGAGAGAGAAGGAGCTGAACGGGAAAATCGCCATGGCAACCACTCGAATTGGCGATCCTAAGCTTGAGAGGAATGAGTTGGGGTTTTTTTTGGGGAATTGAGAATTTGGGAGGCAAGTCTCTTGTGATGATAATTCTCGCGTGTGTAACAAAGGGAGGAAAGTAGAGTAGTGACTGGGGGTGCAATGGGACAAAAAAGATATAGGGGAGGGAGACAGTGGCACTAAGAAAATGAGGGAGAAAAAGGCAGAAAAAATGGAAAGGGGAAGGCAGCAATGTGCGGAGATAAAAATGATGGAAGAAGATGATTCTAGCGAAAGGGCAAATGATAAAATAATAAAAAAAAAATTGGTAGTTACATTAAATTAATGATAAAATATTGTATATATAGATTTAAAAATAGAATATTAGAGTCCAACTTTTTAGTCCGACACTGCACCAAACGCTTCATTAAGCTAGTTCAGCTTAGTCTAGTCTAAGCCAGTCCAGTCTAGTCCCTGAAGTTAGTCCAGTCCTAGACAGTCCAGTGCAACAAACGCAATGTAAGAGAACAAGGGAATTAAGGCCACTTAGTACTACGGTCTAGTGATATTCCTCTTCACTTGTAAGTAAGAGGTCTTAGGTTCAATTCTCACCAAATGCAAATCCGAACCACATTATTACTAGCCCATTGTGAGGCTAAACTCACTCCCTCCCCCTTTGATGTAGGTATCGTTTGTTCAAAAAAAAAAAAGTTTAGATTTTGTAACTTCTTGAGTTGTTTTTACCATGATTTATGGATGAAAAGTTAATGTTTAACTTTTTAATGTTATTTTCCCTTAATTTGTTTTTGGATGTCTTACATTGGGACCACCCTATGTTAGAATCCTAGATCCGCCACTGCTCATGTGATCACTAAGGAATTGATTTTGGTGAATACATTGCTTGAACGAAAGTTATCAATATAGGTCCAAGTGGGAGAATGTTGGAACCCTATTGGACTCTAAACTTATCACATCAGTGTTTAAGTTTAGTGGAAGCCGAAATTAGTTAGGGTTAATATATGAATAAATATTATTTCCTTTAAAGGGGGACCGTTGTTTTGGGGTGGTGGATTGGGGTAGGTTGTGTACAGAGCAGTATGAGAAGAGTGAGAGGGATTGTTTAGATGAGGATCTTGAGCTTCAAATGCCAGAAAGCGGGGCGGAGATCAGAATAGGTGGGCAGAGTAGGTGCATGTCTGAAGGATGGCAGTGCGAAGCATAAAGCATTAACTAAATATTTAGGATCAACATGTTTGTTGATGTCAGCAAGGAATCGGCGAGAGACTTGGAATAATGCAGGCACTCATCAGTTGATATGGAACCTTTGGTCATGTCCATGAGTTGAAATTGAAATGATGCAAAGCTAGCAACTGTTTCTGAGCGAAGTGGTGCTGGAGACAATCCTAGATTTTTTTTGGGACGTCTCGCAACCAATAGTGAGCGAGATAATGGGCTTGGTGACAATGGTGATGATGTAACTCACCACAAGTTGATCTTGTTGGATACAAAGAGGCAGAGCCGGGTTAGGAGAGGAAACAATAACAAGTGAATCAACGGACGGGGAAGCACCACATAGGGAGGAGAATGACTCGGGAGTAGTAAGTTGCATGATGAGGACGGTGGCAGCAGGCTTCAGACGAGTTCCATCAACAAATTTGTAAAAGTCTTGGCCAATAAGAAATGAGTTCATTTGACAAAGCCATTCGAGGTAGTTGGTGTCATCGAGTTTGAGAAAACTGGTTGGGTTGGGGCCGAAAAAGTGAACTGGGGCAGGTGGGAAAGAAGAAAGAGGAAGAAGATGAGGAAGAAGATGATGAAGAATTGGTAGCCATCAGATTGAACAACGAGGATCAACGAGGGTGTCTGATGAGAGAGAGCCTAGACCTAAAGTGATATCATGTAGAAAAAGGTTTTCTAAATTTCATCCATTCACAAATAAACAATATATAGTACAAATACAAAAGGAACCTAATCTTTGAACAATGAACCTAACGTAGAAGATTCAATGAACCAAATCTA
This sequence comes from Cotoneaster glaucophyllus, assembly GCA_036320875.1. Taxonomy (NCBI): domain Eukaryota; kingdom Viridiplantae; phylum Streptophyta; class Magnoliopsida; order Rosales; family Rosaceae; genus Cotoneaster; species Cotoneaster glaucophyllus. The sequence goes on from CM070073.1 coordinate 44,028,153, forward strand.
TAAGATTACGAAGAGATTTTGGAAGTGAGACAATCTTTCTAATATGATGTTTACATTACGTGGACTATGATGAAGTTATGAGTTTAGCTTTAGAGTCAAGGTAGGAGGTCTTTTCACTTGGCTCATTAGTTTTCCCTATACTATTTTTTATAAATGTTTTGTACGGAATGATTTTCATTCAAATCGTATTTGAATAGTGTTTGGCCTTGGAGTTAAGTTGTTATTGGCCATGATTACGAAATTGTATTTGGATGGGGTTATTGATTTTTCTGAATGTTTCACACGTATTACCTGTAGTGGTGATCAAGGTCTGAAATATCGATATTATCGGCGAAATATCGCCGATAATATCATTTTTTTGAGATAGCGATATTTTCACACGTATACACTTAATTATCGTAAATATATCGCAATATTATCGATAATATCGATAAAAGCCGAGGCTCCGTCGTCGCAGCTGCCAAGATCTGCGCCTCTCTCTGCAATCCACGCTCAGATTTGATGGATCCTCCGCCTCATACGGCCTAAACAAGGCCTCCCCTTGCCTGATGGTGCTCGCCGCCGTCGGGAGGTGAGAAAGGGAGGAGGAATGGTCCACAGGTGGTGATGGTGCTCGGCGGAGTGTGCGCCACTGTGGTGAAGGTCACGGTGGGGTATGGGTGTGGTGTGTCTGTGCTCCAGGAAGGAGAGTTGCAGAGATGGGGGGAGAAGAAACAAGGAGAGGAATGAGGGAGAAGGTTTGAGGGATTGGGGAAGGGGGAAACAAGGGGAAGTGGGGTGTGTGTGTGTCTGTCTGCTCTGGGAAGGTGAGTTGCAGAGAAGAGATGGGGGGAGAACCGGAGAAGAAACAAGGAGAGAATGAGGGAGAAGGATCGAGAGACTGAGGGTCTGCGCGTGTGTGGTCTGCGTGTGTGTGTGTGTGTGTGTGTGTGTGTTATCCGTGTGTGGTCTGCGTGTGTGTGTGTGTGTTTCCGAGAGAAAAAAACATTGACAAGACAAAAAGTAATGGTGGAGTGGTTTCACTGTCAAAACCGTGTGCGTGTGTGTGGTCTGTGTGTGTGTGTGTGTGTGTGTGTGTGTGTGTGTGTGTGTTATCCGAGAGAAAAAAACATTGACAAGACAAAAAGTAATGGTGGAGTGGTTTCATACTGTCAAAACCGTGTGCGTGTGTTATCCGAGAGAAAAAAAACAAAACGTGTGTGTGTGTGCGTGTGTGTGTGTGTGTTATCCGAGAGAAAAAAACAAAACATCCAAATAATTTTGACAACTTTTGACAAGACAAAAAGTAATGGTGGAGTGGTTTTATACTCAAAATCGTGTGCCACTTCCAACTCTTTCACATTCCCAGAGGTGGAGTATCAGATCATCACACCTTTTTTGACCCTTCGAAAATTGAAAAACCTCTATTACACCTTTTCGTTTCTTCTTCTTCCCTTAGCTCTTTCAGAGCCTTTCCAGAGCCCTTTCAGAGTTTCAAACTGAATAAATGGATCTGCAGCTCGCGCCACTTCAAATTAAATGTTAAATACCTTCTTTCTCTCTCATTTATTCACAGACGGCAAGCTGCAGAGGATCGTCGAGGTTTTGCTGCTACGTACGACATCGAAAGTTCCAGATTTGTTACATTTGTGTAATTATTATTTTATTGTTGGTCCACGCAGATTCTATTTGGCCTTTACACAAAGGGTTCCATATTTAAGGTAAGTTTACAAACTTACATTTATATTATTGTAATTTATACAACAACAAAAATATTTGTGTGGACCCGTGCATGTGATCTAAGAACCAAATAATACTTGCATGTTAATTTTTTGAAGTAATTAAGTAATGTTGTATAATTATTCCCTAGGATAATTTTAATATGTTTAATGTTATTTATTATTTTATTATCAAATTGGATTATTATTCATTAATATTAGGTTTTATTATTCCATATTATTTTTACAATTACTTAAATTCTTACAATCATTTTCTTTACTTCCTATTTAATTCTTCTGTAGAATAACTTTATTATTTAGGTTCTCTTATATAACCGTCACTGCTATATTTTTTGGCCAAAAAATAATTGCCTAATTTCCATGAAAAATAAATATAGGTACGTTTAAGATGTCTAGTGGAGTTACTAAACGTGATCCAGCTTGGGAACATGGAGACCCAATAGACGGAAACAAACATGGCACAATTTGCAAATATTGTGGTCGGGTAATGAAGAGTGGCGGAGTGACACGACTTAAGTACCATCTTAGTGGATTAGATCCTGGAAATAATGTCCAACGATGCGATAATGTCCCCCCAGAAGTGAAGGCATTCATCACCACATTATTAAAAAAAAACACCAGAAGGAAAAGAAAACACATGGAATGGAAAATATTCGAGCTGGGCTACGAGGAGAAGTCATTGGCCAAGCGGTTGACAGTGATGATGATGACGATGAGGACGAATGTGATGATGACATGGGACCTGAAGAGCGACGCAGTTTCAAACAAGCATTACGTGCCTCCAAGCAGTCAGCATGGGAAAGAGAACACCTTCATAAAATTCCTAATAGAGCACAAGGTTCCGGGACAAGTGGTGGTGCACAAATGAGACGGGGATTTATCATTTGATGACTACTCTTCACAATACACTTACTCTACACATAGAGATGATGAAGATAGTGAAATTTTTGAACCTCATAGGAACTCTATGTGGTACTAAGTCACTCATGTATCTTACCATGCAATGTATAAAGTGTAAAATATTGTACTAATTCATTATATATAAATGATTATGGTGTGTTTAAACTTCTTTCATTAATTACTACATATTTTCTACACTCACAATGTTTGCCAGTTCGCTATATAATCAACTTAAATCAGTGAAATCCATCATGCAATGCATTTCCTTCCAATTTTTTGTGATAAACTAATAGATAATTGACTAAATAAACATCCTGCAAAATTTCAATAAAAATTTCCAATTTTTTCTTACAATTTCCGTGGTTTTTATTCAATTTTTATCGATATTGATAATATCCCGATATTTCCATCGAAATTTTCGTGTTTTTGGACTACCGATATTTCCGATATCATCGATATTTTAGACCTTGGTGGTGATCGATTGTTGTTCGAATATTTTGCAAGCATGCAATATGTCTTGTGTGCACCCTGCCGCTTTATAGCTTGGTAGTTACTGTGTTTTACTTGGTCATCAGGTAGTATTGGATAGGGTGAAGTGTCGATTTAGTCCTTAAACTATCACCTCAGTGAAAATTAAGTCCCTAAATTATTTTTTCGGTAAAATAAGTCCCTAAATTCATTAGAAATTGCTAATTTCATCCCTACTATTATATTCAAAGCTATTTTATCCAATTTTTTGTCAACTTAAGTCACTTGACACACTTTAGAGTGTAATACCATCATTTTCTTGTCTATAGCCCTTAACATTTCATATAGGTTGCGAATTTATGTCTAATTTACCCTTAAAAGTTAACTCACACTATTTCTTTATGAAAACTACAAATTTATCCTCCAAAGTTAACTCCATACACTTTCTTTATGAAAAACTATCAATCTACCCTCCAATGTGTATCACATGCAAGTAACATGACTTAAATTGATGAAAAATTGAATATAGTAGCTTCGAATATAATATTAGGGATGTAATTGGCAGATTTTTATAATTTAGGGATTAATTTTTCTGAAAAAAAAATAGTTTAGGGACCTAATTTTCACTAAGGTGATAATTTAGGGACTAAATTGGTAGTTTACCCTATTGGATATAGTGACGTTGGAGTGATCACGTGCCACTAGCGTGAACTAATTGACCGAGATTCGATCATGATTTGAGATTTTAACTCAAATGTCATATGATATATATTAGGGTTCTTTATATATAAGCTCATGCAACACTTATTTCTTTGACAAAAACCCATCTCATTTTAAACATCCAAATAAAACCCAAATTTGAAGTAGACTGCCATGTAAACAAATAAATACCTATTATTTTCAAACTATTTACAATTGTGCCACAATTCTCTAATTATGTTAATGAATTTAATTATCCACCATAATTGTGAGAAATAAGTGCCTTATTATTATCAAATTATCTACTTTATACTTCTCTTACCATCATATGTTTCATTTCTTTTATTTGTTTGACAATCATTGTAGGTAAATTATTTTGCATGTATGTATTAGGCATATTTTGTTAAAACTATATATATGTGTGCAAATAATTTATCTATATTTTTATGTAAAATAATATGTAATTAATTAATTTTGAATCAATTGGCTAAAAATATTTATTTATTTTGTAGGTAAATTATTTTTCATGTGATATTACATATATACTAGCCACATTTTGTTATTATTATATAGAGTGTGCAATCAATCGACATTCTTTTATTTTGTAGGTAAATTGTTTTTTTTTTTGGCAAAATATTGGTATTTAATTAATTTTGAATAAAAAATATTTATTGCTTTTGTAGATAAACTATTTTGCATGTATCATAACATAATTTACTAGGAACTTATATTGTTATTATATATATATATATATATATATATATGTTGTGCAAAATAATTCACCTATGTTATATTTAAAAAATTATTAATTTTGAATAAAATAATTTTTTTTTTATATTTGTAGGATATACTAATTTACCTGTTAGCATCATGTGAAAACAACTATACAGGGAACATTGGTATCATGTAAATTTTTGTTATTAAATGCATAGGAATCATGACATTTAATTTTTTTTCCAAATCCCCATAAGGTTTTTGAAGACATTTAATTGAATGAAATAATGCAAAATAAATGTAGATAATAAGTGAGAGACCCAAAGTAAGTGTTATTAGGGGTAATTTAGACATCCAAAAATACAAATTTTGCCAAGTGAAACTTAATTATGGATATTGCTTAGTTGAAGCCTAGTCATTGGGTTTTTGCTAGAGAAATTTACCATGATGGGTTTTAGTTAAACAAAATTGAATTCCAAGGGGGTGTACTCATATTTATTTGGTTTTATAATAAAACAGGGTGACCCCTGAGGAGGAGTAATGTTATACATTTTGCTCACCCCTACCACTGCATATTTTTCTATGCAGACGATCACAAATAGATGGTTTGCAAGATGACACGGCACTGCCAAAAAATATAAATCATACTTGTATTTCGAGTAACTCTCATGGCACTGTCAACAGTAACTTATACTTGTATTTCGAGTAACTCTAATTCTATATTTGACTCACATCTTAATAAAATCAATCTTCGATTTATTTCAGCCCACCAAAGTTCCTCATCGTTTTAAGTAAACTATTTCTCAATCTTGATTTAGTTTCTTTTTAATCATTTATTTAACTCCCGTTCAATATTCGGGATTTTCAATCAACCCCATGTTTGGGGTTTTTAAAATATAAGCAACGCAACATATTGTAAATATCGAGGATAAAATATTTATAAGTTGTGGAGAATTGAAATGTCGACCCCAAAATTAATTTACAAGATTTGGAGGATGTAAATTGCTCGATTTTAAGAGTGTATAGGCTCAAATAAAAGAGACTTTCAATGTGCCTGGAATATGGAGCAATACGTCATATGTTATTATACAAGTGGAGAAAAAAAAATTTTTACGCATCCCTTCCACTTGAATAATGACATGTGACTTGCGTGTCCGTATTTCGGCCACAATGAAAAATCTCTCATCAACCAGCGCGTGATTTCATTTTCAAACAAAGAGGTTAAAAAATGGGAGCTTTATATATAAAGACAACAATTTTTACTATATTTCAATGAATTCTACTAGTTTTTAAACATGTAAAGGAGAGACAAAAGTATCAAAACAATTAAAGCACGGCCCAAAAACATGACAACAATGTTTTAAAATATCAATCATACTCCTAAGATTTTAGGCTTTTAATAGAACCCAACCCTCACAACTCCAACAAAATTAATATGTGCCATAAGCTCAACCAATCCTCGACTATTGACGTAGAACAAGTTTTGAAACTATATGTAGTATAAGTTTGCATCATTTATTACTATAATCATTTCAATCAGTCCTGAACCACTTTTGCAGAATCAGTTTAACTCGTCTTCAACCATTTTTGCAAAATCAGTTCAACATGTCTTTGACAATTTTTGCAAAATCAGTTCAACCCGTCCTCGACCATTTTTGCAGAATCAGTTCAACCCGTCTTTGATTATTTTTGCAAAATCAGTTCAACCCATTTTTTTACAAAATCAGTTCAACCCGTCATCGACCATTTGCAAAATCAGTTCAACCCGTTCTTGATCATTTTTGCAGAATCAGTTCAATCCGTCTCCGACCATATTTGCATAATCAATTTAACTCGTCATCGACCATTTTTGCAAAATCTGTTCAAATTGTCTTTGACCATTTTTGTAGAATCAATTTCAAATACATGTAAAATCAGTTTTGTATACTTTTAAAAAAAAAATATGCAACTTAATTGACTTCAATACTTTTTAAAAAAAAATAAATTTGAATCAGTTTTATATATATTTTTAATAGAATCAATTTGTATAGTTTTAGAAGAATTATTAAATGGGGAAGCTTACTTTGTGTTGAGTTGGGTTAGATTTATTCTTATTCGGTACTTGTAAGTTCCAAAGAATTTATTTTTTTATCAATCAAATTAATTTCAAAGTTAAGTAACATCCTCCTTCAAATTAAATTAATCACTGGGTATTAGTTTAATTTCTCTTATGCAGGCTCCATCATGTATTCAGTCATTTGAGATTTGATTGAATGATGTCTAAATATATAAGGATATAAGATTGACACTTGTTTTGTAATTTGGTCTTTTGTTCACCTGGATCAATTTTTTTTTTATCCTTTTAAAAAGTTTGAGGGCATATTTGATGTACCTGAAACAAATAAATTTGAATTAGATTTTCTAAAGTCTCATTCCTAAGTGTAAATATAATTGTTTTAGCTTTTGTACTAGTCAACCTAAACTAATGATGGGAAGCTCCTTCTTGCAGCAAAAAGGTGTAGATGCCCAACTTTCACATACTACGGGCTCGTTTGGATGTGCTTTTAAAATAACTGAAAGCACTTTTAGAAAGAAAGAAAAAATTGGGTTCCAAAAGCACTTTAAATGCTTTCTGCAAGAAGCACCAATTATGTGCTTCTTTCAAGAAGCACTTTAAGTGCTTTTTTTAGGATTTATTTGCATATTTTTAAAGATTGGTTCTAAAATATTTTCATCAAAAACGTTTTTTTGTGATTTTAAAAGTACATCCAAACGAGTACATCATCTATTTGAACCCCGAGAAACAAGGTGCCTAGGTGGCACAAACAACTTCAATACTAGAGAGAAGAAGTGTGACAAGATACAAAAAAATAAAGGGTATTTTCGTAAGTTAAACTCCAGAGAAAAAAAAACAAATGATGTCAGCTTTCACATTTATTTTTTATTTTTTATTTTTTATTTTTTATTTTTTGTTTCTCCTTAAAATGTTTAAAAGTATTGTCTTAATATAAAATTAAGTATTAAAAATATACTCTATGTGTAATTATTTTCTTAAAAAATGTTTATTAAAAAAAACAACGTTTTACGTGGATGGGCATATTAGTAATTTTGAAATGCCTTCACGCTTCCGCTTCCAGTCGAGCAGCTCGTATAAACGGCAAAGGAATTTCGAAATTTGAAATTTGAATTCAAAACTGCTCTCGAGTCCGACCGTTGAACCGCCTTATAGCGGCAGTGCTGGCTATGTATAACTATAATCCCCTCCCATTCCCAACGGCACATTGCTTCTTGCAAACTCTGTCAGCGCCTAATCACTCTCTCTCTCTCTCTCTCTCTCCCCGCGTCTCTGTGAATTTCTGATCCTAAACCCTAAACCCACTCTGTCATTCTGTTGAGTTGATTTGGTATTGTGAGAATGAATTCTAATTTGAATCTTTTGTCGGAGGTCGCGGTGGTCCTCCGGAATTGGGAGGAAGAAAAAAGATGGCTTTTTGACGAGTACTCTGTCGTTGCAGATTTCATCCGTTTCTGTGCTGCCAAGAAATAAAAATCGTTCCCGATCGTTCCGAGGAAGAAACGGTCGTCTCTGAGAAGGAGGCCCAACAAGAAAACAAATTTCGGGTTTCCGTCGGTCCCGGTCATCATTCCCAAGAAGAGGAGGTCTCTAAGAAGGAGGGCAGCCGCATCTCTGGGGATGACATCCACTAATCTGAAAAGGAAGCGGCTTTCTGGGTGTGAATCTTCTACCAACAACGGTGATGGGCATGAAGGATTTCTTCTTCAGAAGAAACAGAAGATCGTTGATCCGATCCGTGGTGGTTGAGTTGTTCAATTCTGACGACCCTTACTTTACCACAACGAGATAGGTTTGCTTGTTGGTTCACTTCAATTTTATAGCTTTATTTTTGGAAGAATTCAACTTCACTTACTCGATTTTGCATGAAACCCTAATTTCCCCAAGTTTTTGAATGTGGTCAAGGATCCGGCAGTGAAGCATATGGATTGAAAAGAAATAGATAAACCTTTAATTCTGATCATTTATCAGGTTATACAAGGTAGAATAGAGTCTTCTCTAATAACTCCACATGGGTAGGCGTAGGATGATCTGCTGCACAGTCGAGTCGGTTTTATTCTTCAATGCAACTTCTTCGCATCTAGGTTATTCTACATGCCTGAGTTTCGCGGCTGCTGATATTATGGCCCTACTTTTAGATGTCTCTCTTTTTGAAAGCAATGATAGCTATGATAACTTGTCGTTGCTAGATAATTGAATCTTTTTGCGGCTGCTGAATATAGGGTGAATTTTATGTTTGTTTTGAAAATTATTGTTTCAGTTGTGTACTTGAATAATTGAATGAGTGATTTGACTGGCTGAGTCTACGTTTCTCGAAACATTTAGCTGCTGTTTGTCAAGGGCTGTTGTGTTGGAACTCTTGAAGAGACAGTGCCCAATATTCAAAACAAATAAGAGTCTGATCGTTTCACTTGGTTAGTGGAAGTTGAAAATACTAAAAAGCAACCTGTATTGAGACTATTGACCATTGCAGTGTTGTAGGACCGTGTAGATGGAAAGAATATACAATCAGAATAGATATACATCGTCTACAGGTTAAAATGCTGGGAACAGTGACCATCATCCAGTTTCAAGTGTAATCTGCCCACCATTACAGCAGTTGAACTTTGCCGGGAACATTTGGTACGTCGTTATTAACAGGCTCCTGTTTCTGTCATACTCTTAGGCTTTTATCTTTATTCTACTAAGTAGGTCTGTGATTGCCCCTTGTAACTGAAATCACTTGATTGAAACTTGCATAGAATCTGAACATTTAGCTTACCTCCATTCAATCTTCATAGCAGACCACTTTCTGGATATGATTGGAGTGATAATGTAATTGTAAAATTTACAATAAATCTAATAGATCAAACTATTTCGTGAACTTATGTGATACTGATTTAAGCTAGAGTTCAGCTCTTTTGGTTTTCGTTCTTGTACTGGCAACGTGGAAAGGTGCGCTTCCACTTTCTTGTTATCTTTTTTTTGTTGTTTCTATGCAACTTCGCGAATTATGAGCTTCATTCAGTTCTATTTGCTGTTGCAGGCGACAGATGACAGTGAGTCTTGCGGCATTTCCTTTTCTAGAATCAAATTAATTTTCATACACTAGTTTTGTCTGTGTCCAATAATTAGACTTGATTTGTTACAAAATTATTCCTGCCTTGTTTCTTAGTAGATTATCTATTATATTACTCTATTCAGGACGAGAGGACAAGACTCAGAAGCCATATCTGATTAATTACCTCATTTATTCTAACACAGAAGCAAATGACTCTTGTGACCACTCTGATAATAATAGTTTCTACCTTCGGTTTTATTGAAATTGGCTTTTGTTCCTTCGACTTGAGATCTCTTGTTAAGTGTAAGTGTTGATTTGAACTAACTAATAATTTGTTTTCATCTCTTATCAAAAGTACACAAAGTTTAAGAATTTAATTGTGTGTACAGTTTGTGATGCCGCCGCGTCGCTAATGCTTCCTACCAGGTACAAAGTTTTATACTTTAAATTTTGTATCTGCAGTTGTTTTTCAGTTGACATGATTTGTAAGCACAATATCCTAATACGATTCCAATTTTTGTAATTATATGTGAAGAATATTTTTTTGATTTCCTTCTAGAATTTCAAATTTGAACAACAGACTTCATAACTTAACTGGTATTGAAGAAAGGATTCTGAGAGATCACCAAATATCCAACACACTGGTATCGAATTATGATATACACTGCGATATTATAGACGTGTCTACTAGCGACAATTATTATATCTTGTTATGCACCATGTTCATGTATTTCGGTGAAGGAGAGTGGAATTAGAAATTGGGAAGTACTGCTGTGAATCAAAAAACAACCAAACGTGAAGACTCTCTTCTTTCAGACTACCATGTAGAATAATTTAATTGAGTTTTTCTTATCTAACAGATTATTATCTCTGGCAGGAGATATGGCTCCTTCGCTCCTTATTTCTTTGATCTATACTCTATTCGTACAGAATATTTCAGCTTGTTTAAGCTGCTTCCATAAGCGTCACATGATCAGTTCTTTATCATTCTAAGTCGGAAGTTATATCGTTCTATGTGATATGAGATTATAATTGCTTAATGTGACCTCATCGTTCATTTCAGCTTTGTCAAGTTCTGGGATACCGAAGTTTGGAAAATTTTGCTGTACAGACATGCCGTCATCTGGAGTAAATTGACAAGGTTAGTTTGATGTGTATGATCAGTGGTGCTAATTTGCCGCAGATCAAGTGTCCTATATACATTGATGCATGAATGACCTATTGAGCAATGAATATGAATTGAGCCTTTTTGTCCGGCTTGGTGGTGTCAGGATGTTTGCCATTAGTGTTTATGTGGTCGAAAGCCGCACAACTTAGCAGGAAGTATGCAACAGTAGGAGCTCATCTACTAACTAATTATGTTTATGGTTTATGATTTCAGTTTTTGGTAGTCGGTTGTTATATATGTCGCGATGGGTCGAAACTTTGCTTCGGACATGGTCTATGGTTTCAGTATTTGATCGCTGCCATTGCTTTGTTGCTGAAATAGCTGGGGATCTAGTCAGTGTTGGTGTGTGTGCGTGTGTGAGACTAACTCTGTATTTTCTTTTGTGGATTGTGATCAAAGAGTATGTATTGAATTATTTTTATTTTTGAGTTGATCGATAGCGTTAGCGGGTTGTCAGGGGGAAGGAAATTGGTGGAGATTGAATTCGCACCAGAATGCATAAGCATGATTGCTTTCCGCTATTGCGTTAAAGCACCACATGCACTAATGTTTTGAATTATTGATAGCTATTGATCCTCCTATTTTCCCTCTTGTACGTTTCAACTTATAACACTTCTTTTCAATTACCAAATATCACAGTAGAAAAATTAACAAAAACATATATGGAAGGTAAAAAGAGGTGTATGGATAGCACCGTCATATATTTTTTTAAGTGCTCAAGTCTCTTTCTTTCAAAACTACAGAGAATTATTAAGCAACAATTCACATTTACTGTGTATTCTCATTGTTATAGAAAATCCTATTTGACGAAGTACTAATAGTAGAATGACGTAAACATCGCTTTTCAATTGGGACGAGGATCTTTTCCAGATTGATCATTGAGATCCTTACATCTTATCTGTTTACATTGTCCGGCCAATTTTTGTTAAGTATTGTTTGTGTTTAATTTTCAATAAAAAGTTTAAAATAATTTATGACCGCATGATTTACAATCAATGAACAGAATTTGAGAATCCCTAAGAGCAATTCCACCCCTAAGGACTGGGTGCCAGCACCTAGTGCATTTATCCACTCAAATGAACAATAATAGGGCAAAGCATCTCCACCCCTAAAAAAAATGTGCTGGCACCCAGTCTAAAAATGCGTTAGCCCAAACGATATCCTCGCCCTCTCTTTCCTCTCTCTCTCTCTGTCTCCTCGCCTACTCTTTACTCTCTTTCTCACTCGTACAACTTTCTTCTCTTACTCGACTTTCATTTGCTTAGAAAACGTGAGTACATAGGGAGATCAAGTCTCACTTCCAAATTGCTTCTGGATGTCCTGAAAAGATACAGTTGCAGACCCCCTCCGTTTTGCCCTCTGCTGAGATGGATGGTCCCTCCACCCTGTCATATAAATCACCTGCAAATCCAACAAATCACCGAGGCATTCGTTCGATAAGACCAGAGTTTTTTGGATCAGCTTGTTACACATGAGAGCAAGGTGCAGAACCGTGCTTAAACACAGATATGATAGTGATCAAATGAAGTCTTGGACTAAGATTTCCTAATAACTTTACTGGTACAGTTTAAGAGACAAGTACAAGGCACAGACAACATATAAAAGGAACACAAACTAACGTTAATCTAGGTTTTAAGTTTACAAATTTCACAACCGTAAGGGAGTTTATCATATGCTCACCTGGAAGGTTGCTGGGATGGTGCCATCTTCTGTTGCAAACATTGAATCATAAATTGCTGCAGTGGCCAGGGCCGTGTCTCTCTTTAAAATCTGGTTTCAATAATAAGCATATCACACCAATCAATCGATTTGATGAAAGTAGACATGATTTCTTCATAACGTAAAGAAACAAAGTTTTTTTTTTTATCCCAAAAGTAAATACAGCTTACGGTGTTCCTTTGTAGAAGAGCATTCGTTTCACCCATTGCCCGCAGATGTTCTATGAGATCCAGAGCTACACCGAACGGAGAGAAAAAGTTCTAAATGGTTACGACTTAGGATACATGTATAACAACAGGAAATTCATAAAAACTAGGGCCTTCCCTAGCCATATGCAAAGTTGAAGGATCCCCGAACTGTTTTAGAAGTAGGCTCTCTTTTTTATGAATAAAGTAGGTTATAATATTTCATATAGGCCCTTTTTTACAGTATTTTTTTGTATGTGTGTAAATTAGGGCCATATTTTCAATATCTCCACAGGTTACCATAAATCTGGGAACCAATCTTGCGGAAGTATACTAACACCACTTATAGTCTTCCTTGTGCATGCATCGTTTCATTGTTAAAGACTTTGTGCCCGTAATTATTTTATCACCCATGCGATCACATGCTATTAAGGTTAAAGAAACACAAGATAAACCTAAAATCGAAGCCATGAACATACTAACTGTGACATGGAACATCCAAGGGGCATTAACCATAAAGTCGCAAGCAATAAATTACTACAATCATATGCCCAAACAATAGACAGGGAAAGCTCACCGCTTGGATATCTTACTACAAACTCGTCCACATCAACACCTGGAAGGTTAAAGCCTGCCCTGGTCAAGAGATTGCCTGCATCCCGCACCTAAGCTCAAAAGGAAAATGTTTGGGAGGGTTTACATGCCGATTTTTAACCACAGAATGATATAATTTTACAGGAAACCTAAAATAACAGAACTTGGAAAGAAAGTCTCAAGGCATCCATCCCAAAGTCACTAGGCAATTGGTGGAGAGGCCTATGAACTTATATATTGTTATGCAGGGCTCTGAATTTCCAATGTGCAATTCTATACTCTAATTTTGTGCCCCCTTATGGTTGCCAGTTGGAGAAAACTAACATCTTATATTCTGTTAGGCAAGGCTTTGAATTTCAAATGTGGGATTCTATACTCTCAATGTGCCCAATTATGTTTGGTATGTACGTGACAGGAGCCAAACATGCAGATCAATTATAGAGGGCAACGAGAGGCACGTGTGGCCATTGGGTCAGACACATGGATTGTCCACAGATCAAAATTACTCCTTGGATTCATTACACAACAAAACCAATGCAACAGTTACATACTTGCGCCAACGGTGATACTCGTGGACTGATGCCTCCTTCACGCTCCATTTGTGCGACGGTGCATGCTATCCTCAGTTCTCTAGTAACAAAAAAAGGATAAGAAATCATCAACTTATTAACAAATCAAAGTTTAAACCACTTTCAAGTTTCAAAATAACTGACAAGTCAACAAAGAATAAACAACTTTAAGGTTTCTCCACCAAGAATTGCCGCTAAAAATAGGCCATCTGGCTTCAATGCCAATCTGCACTGTCAAACATAAACATTTGTCTTAGATATTTTCATGCAGTCACATTCTGGACTCTGTGATGACAATAGACAATGACAACCTTCTGGATTATATAACACAGATACATGAATAGAGAAGAAAAAGAAAAAGAAAAAGAAAAAGTAAAGGTAAACAAATGAAAGTCATGAATACATTCGTGGGAATTAACTCCATAAGAGCAACAGCAATCATGTTTTGTCATCAACCAAGAAATCTACAAAGCTACAAGCAGTATATCTCCCTTTAAAAGTAGCTGCTATAACTTTTCAACAAAGTGCCAACAATTATAAAGACTTTATATACGTGTTTTTTCATGAGTTAGGTATGTGATATACTGAGAAATACTGTTTCATGCAAATCATGCAGATTTTTGTTCTCTCGTATCTCTGTCAATGTACGAGTATGTCTACATTTTCTCAGTGCAGTAATGTGTATTGTTCTCCACAAATGCAAGCTTATGTAGTTCTTATTTGAAATTTGCAAGGTTCTGAATTTGATTATTCAATATGATTTAGGAATTTGACCAAAAGCTATTAAATCTCCTGTAAAATAAAAGAAATAAGTATAGTTTTCTAAGAGCTTAATTTAAAAACATCTTTATAGTTTTTAAGGTACATATATGATGCAGGACAACCTCAATTAAAGGAGGATGTCTGTCTATTTTGATTCTTGTTGAAATTATGAATCGTTGAAGGCACAGCAGAAATCTTAAAGGAAGCTAAAGGAAAATTATGAGAAAATGATAGAAACTGCTAGCATCACACCAGTAGGGTTTCTAGGAATCACTCCTAGAAGCCTTAGGCATCACACCTAGGGTTAGGTTGCATCACACAAACCTAGAGAAAAGCAAAGCCCAGCACTTTAAATTCAATCGTCCAGCCACTTAGTACTACGGTCTAGTGGTATTACTTGGAAGTGAGAGCTCTTAGGTTCGATACTCGCCAAAGGCGAATTTGAACCACATTATTGCTAGCCCATTGTGAGGCTTAGCCCACTCCCCCACCCCTTTAGTGTAGATAATATCGTTTCTTCAAAAAAAAAAAAAAAAAAAAATCAATCGTTCAATCTGTCTCCAGAGAGTCTACAAGGATGTAATTTATAAAGACATAAATCTAATAAAATAGGAAATAAACTAATCCTTGAAGAAAATGAAATTAAACCTAATCCTTGTAAAAAAGGAAACTAAAAGACTAACGGGCCTGCTGAAACGAGCAGCCTCTATTTTAAAAACCTAAAATAATTAAACAACACATCCTTGTCATTAAACTTCCTATCCTATTCTCCATCAATATATGAAAATGAAGAACCACAACATAAATATGCATTTTCAGAGCGCTGTCTATATTATGTAAACAAGCAAGATTTAACAAGTGTTTTGTTATATGCTCTTCCATGAATTCTTTGCATCACCCTCACATGAGCTATAACAGATCCAAGTAATAAATTTAACATTGATCTTGAATGTTCAGGCACACAAGAACAATGAAAGGGCAAAATACCTGTATCATTGCTCCTGGAAGATCATTTGTCCAGTGAAGGCCCAAGCAACTTAATACCAGATCCACAGAACTTCACACATACAATTAGAGGATATTATATCAAAATTAAAATCCCTAAGCAGTAAAATTAACCAAAACCAAAGAGTTTATATATAGAGGGATACCTTTCCTTGACCGGCAAAAACTCTTCGTCACCAACCATAAAGGATGTTTCAATGTTTTTTTTTTTGGGGGGGGGGGGGAGGAGAAGGAAATTAGAACCTGTTTGCGTCTGAAGTGGCGATCAAAGACCTTGATCCTGGAGCTTTGAACCCCATCAATGTTGTTGGTGTCAGTACAGATAGCATTTGAGAAGAAGAAGAGTGAGTGCGGAGCTTCTCTTCTTGTCCTCCATAGCGAGCACCTCCGGTACAAGCCTCTCATTTTTGGCACTCCACTCCACCTTTTTGTTTTTCTCAAATGCAGTATTCGTTTATCCCTCAATCACCCAAGTGCCAATTTCCCCCTCAACTTTTTGTTCAGCCAGTTTGCCCCTGAGCTGTATGTCAATAAAATTCAAACCCACATGAGTCCATGAAAGAGGGGAGAGAGAGGAACTTGGGATGGAGCCTAATTTCAATTGCACTGCACCGCCTCTTCAGTTTCAGTCTTCGAGCATCGTAGAAAGCAAACCCGACTTTGTTCCGGAGATCTCTTCGACGACGAACCCATTTTGCTCCAGAGCTCTTCAACGACAAAGTCGATTCGGCGCCTCATCGTCGCACACCTCGCCTTCCCCTCGCCGCTGCACACCTCGCCTTACCTCACCGCCGCACTCCTTACCAGAACTCGAATCAATGGTAACGTGCCAATGGTATATATTTTTTGTCGATTTTTATCATTATTCTGGAAATTAGGGTTTGATCTAAATTTGGTGTGGCTGTGCTTCAGCCAAAACTCACGGATTAGGCTGAGGTTGAGATATATGGGAGGATTTGTGGACGGATTTCAAGGAGAGAGGCGTGGGATGGCAGGGAGAGGGAGGAGTGAGGCTGCCAAAAAGGGGTTAGGGTTGATTTTTTCTCCTCAAATCAATTGTTGGTGTCGGTGATTGAACGAGCATTGGTTAGAGGGGAACTTTCATTTCCTTTGTTTCTGAACCAGAATGGGGTCGATGGGACCATGCTCTGTTGCACGTTCAGATGAGTGATTTCAGGGATTTGGGGGTAAGAAGAGTGATTTCAGGGATTGGCAATCCCATCCCGTGTTTCCCCCTCATCTCTGTCACACTCAACCTCTCTCTAATCCTTTCTCTTTCACTCTCTTTCAGACTCTTCCTTTCTCCCAACTCTCCATCTCTCTCAACTTTAGTGCTAACCCCAATTTGTTCTTTCATTCCTCAATTTTCTCCATCCGAGCAATGAAAAATCAAACTGGGTTTTCAGATTATTGATGCTTCACGGACAGAGAATGGAGAGAGTTGATTGAGGGAGTTGGTGAGTATGGGCTTGCACAGAGGGAAGAACGCAGCAAGTATTTCTGTAGCTAGGACAAACAACTTCAGGGTACACGAAACTTATATTCAATCTTGCTTCTTTATCCGCTAATCAAAGTTCCTTCCTGCCAACTAATGATGTATTATTTTTTCATCAGATGTACCTAGCTTGAATGTGGTTCCAGAGCTCGACGACTGGGTCTACAATGGCAACAAAGTCCGAGTCACCGAGCTTCAGCGCATCATTCATGACCTCCGAAAGTGGAAACGCTTCTCCCAAGCCCTTCAGGTTTCCATCTTTCTTTCTTACCTTGCAATTTGTGTTGTCCCCTGTTTGGTTGCTCAAAAAATGAAAGAAAATTGAAAGAAGCATCAAAGTAATTAAATTTAAGTTAAAGAAAGTGAGTGAAAGAGGGAATTAGGATTTTTGTTAGTTAATGTGTTTGTTTGTATCATAAGTAATTGGAAATTCCTCTGCTTTCGTAATAATGTGTTATAGGTTGCAGATTTCAGAGTGGATGAATCAGAAGGGGATATGCATATTTTCGCTGGTTGAGCATGCCGTGCAGCTGGATTTGATTGGGAAGGAAGAATTTTGCACAAATTGATGTGAAATAAAGCCAGTTTAAGCCTGTGGGTCGAATCGTATTGGACATTGTTGCATCAAGGTACCATTTTTTTTCACTTCCTTTTTTTTAATTGCGATTTTTTTCTTTCGTTCTGAATTTTGTGTTTTGGGTGACCGAATTCTGTTCAAGTAGTTCGCAGATTGTTATGGAAGCTCAGAAATCAGTCGGTTGGTACCATGACGAGTCGGACTCGGGTGCCTGCGACGATCGGGCTGCGAAGAATGTCAGGTTGGCCACGACCCGGGAGGCTGCTGCTCCTCCAGGTTTCGTGAAAACCCTTGATTTTTCCAAAATTTACTGGTTTGTAATAATGAGGTAACAGTGGGTCTGTTCAGATTTGGTCACATTTTCAATGAATCGGTTAAATTCTGTTGAAATAATGTGTTTGGGGGATGAAATGCTTCTTCCTGAAACTACTAAATGTTAGAAAAGTTTGTACAACTGCAATGCTGGATTATGTATCGGTCTCGGAAAATATATAGAGTTCTACTCAGTTTAATTATCGCTATATTGTTTTGATTAAGTTTGGTGTTACCTTAGTGTTTTGAATTCCGGTATGCCTTCGAAATTGAAATTAATAATGCAAACCCGAAAAGGTGATGAATTTGATTATTCGTATGCCCTGGATTGACTTTTTGTGCATATCATTCATGAATGTGTCTCTGCAAGTTTTTATGTTAGTTATTTTTCATCGTAGTCTTCAATGCCCAATAACTTTTGGTTTATGATCCAACATATGATAACTATTCGAAACATAATGACAGTAGTTCGCATTTGAGTAATAGTTTTTGCATTTTGATCCAATAGCGTGAATAAGAATGAGGTTCGTGTTCCTTGATCAGTAAGAGAACAATGTTGTTGGAAAATAATAGTGTTTAGGTTTCTGTGATAGAGGGTACAGTGAAGTCCTTTGAGATTTACTACTTCAAGTAGACTAACTCCCTCCCTAAGCCCATCAATTGCTCCTGGATCTTTAGCAAAAGGTGCAGCCATGGGGTCAATCTTATTCCTCTCTTTTGTAACTAGACCCTGCACCAACTTTTCTTAGTGATTCCTCAGATAAACTTAGATGCATACATTCAAAGGCCAAAATAGTTTTGAGAACACAGCTGATTCTGTCTCTTTTCTTTACACCAGGAGGGTAGCAATATCAATAAAAATGTGACTGTAACTACAGTAAATAGTTGACAAAACCATAAGGGGTTTTCTGCTTCAACATTTTATGTTGTTTCTGAGGTCCAAAGGAGGAGGCTTTATCAGGTAAGGAGATAAAGCAATTAAATTTCAAAAATTGGGATTTACGGTTCGTATTTTGAGCCTGAATTCATGAAAACAAACATAATCCATTATTTATTAGCGATTAATGATCTGATTAATTTAGTTTTTAATCATAATCAATAACATGTAGCTTTAGCAGAAGTGGGGTTTGGGAAATTGGCCAGCACCCATGTTGCTTTTTGTTTGTCTGCTTTCCATTTCTTCTCTCTCTTGCCATCTTTGTATTTTGGCTGCTTCTCTCTCCCGCACTTCCCCAATCTTCGTAGACGACGCTTTCGCCACTCAGCCGGCGTCGAAGGCCTTCTCTCCTCCGTCAATCTACGCCGAATCGAACGGCCAGGGCTTTGATGGAGGGTTTGGCGGGTCCGACGATCCGATTTTGCCAGCTCTATCGGAGATGCTGCCTGAGGAGGGCTTCGCTCTCAGAGAATGGATGAGGTAGGGTCTCGAATTCTGATTGTTTTCGATTGAACCGATAGTTCTGTATAGTAATTAAATTTTGACTCTTTTGTGCAATTTAGTTGAAAGTTGTTGGTTTTGATTTGGCTTGATCTTTCTGTTGCTGAGAAATTGAGTGGAAGTTGTTGTTTTGATTTCGGTAGTTTTCAAGAATTGCATGCTTAGTGATCAATAATCGTCTGGGTTTATCGGTATGGAGTGCTTCTGTCGGTCTTGAACCTCGATTCCTTTCGCTCTCCAAAGCTGCCTTCTCTCCCTCTTCGACCCTGCGATCTTTTTCTCACAAATTACCAACCGCACTTTCTTGATGAAAAACCACCCAACCTGTAGAAGTTTCTTCGGTTCTTCAGTTGGATTCGGAGAAATTTTTTACCCAGAAAAGCTAGCGTTTACTGGTGAGTTTGTATGGCTTTCTCAATTTAGGTGTTTCAATTTCTTTTCTGTGATTTTGGATATGCAGATGGGTTTTCTGTTCAATTTTTTTTTTTTTTGCAATTTTGAGGGTTTGGTTAGTACCATTGGATCCTGCATGTGGGTGTTTAATTCAGCTGCCTGTGTGTGTTTAATTCGGCTGCGTATGGGTTTTTACTTCAGTTTTGTTTTAGGTTTCAGGGGACCCTGGTTTTTCGTTTTTTGGGGTTTTGTAACTCAAGGTGAGCAATTTCAGCTTCTCTTTGGGGCTTTTGTGGAACCAAATTTTTAATTTTTTTTCGTATTGTGAAAGATGAATACAATACTGTGTTTAGTTTCCATTTAGTACATTAATCCATAACTCTGTTTTTCTCTCCTCCTTAAATTCATATATGGAAATAGGAAGTTTAAGAATCTTTGTTCTTGCTAATAGGTTTAATAATAGTGA
The DNA here is from genome assembly GCA_036320875.1 of Cotoneaster glaucophyllus. Classification (NCBI taxonomy): domain Eukaryota; kingdom Viridiplantae; phylum Streptophyta; class Magnoliopsida; order Rosales; family Rosaceae; genus Cotoneaster; species Cotoneaster glaucophyllus. Next base: position 44,048,428 of record CM070073.1, read on the forward strand.
CATTTGAATGATCTTTGTTCCCAGGAAACTGATTTTAAAGAATGGTAGCTGGTGATTCGGAAAAGAGTTAGGTTTTTTAAAGCTAACACAGATTTTATGAATATCAAGCTTTGAAGAGTAACAGCCACGAATCCAGGGCTCCGATTGAATTGGGTTGTTCTTGCAAGGATGATTTGGTTGCTGCCCACAAGAACTGCGCTGGTACTTTGGTTGAAGATTAAGGGCAACAAGTGAGTAAGTTTTTGTGTCTTTTTTATATATATTATATTTTAAGTCATTTGGTAAATTGTTAGCTAACACGCTTAGACAGAAGGAAAAATCGAAGACAGGACCTCTGTTTTTGGTTTCTAGCATTAGGCAATGTTTATATCTGTGATTTGATAAAGCATACAAATATAATTGTTAAGTCTGCGATATCGCCAGCAGAGCCTACGTCTTCCACAACCCAAGTTAGAACATCTGTGTATGATCAAATATTGAACTATAAGCTACAAATTGTCAGAACCATATACGATTTATATGGAAAGGTGAACCTTGCTGCATTTTGTTGTAGTTTTTGTCAATTGCTTTATGCTGTAGCATACATGAATGATTTGGTACGGTTAGATAGGGAAACTGCTTATCTTATCGACCTCATTCACTCATGTATCCCTCTGTTTGTTCATAATTGTATTAAATTTATTCAACTTACTTCACACTCAACCTCTCTGTCACACTCAACCTCTCTCTAACCCTTTCTCTTTCACTCTCTTTCACTCTCTTTCAGACTCTCCATCTCTCTCAACCCTCACCATCTTCACCTTCTAAAAGAGAGGAGGAAGAAGAAGACGGTGTTTCACTTCTTCAACTGCGCCATTCTGACGTTCAGCCCTCACGCCGTCTACTTCTCCGCCACGTCGCTGTACACCCTTCCTACTCTTCTTTTTTTCGTTCGGATCTTTTACGCTTTCACAATTCACACCCAATTCACTTCGTCTTCTTCCCCAAATCAAAACCCTAACTCGATTGTGCGATTTAATTGTGCAGATCGGAGTACGAAACGCTCGGTACTTCCGTCAAGGCAGCTCTGGTTTATCTCGGAACGGCGTTGGTGAAGGTTCGTTAGTATTAATTCGTAGTTAAATCCACTGACGTGATTAGAAAAATCGCATTTTTATGTTAAATCATATTAATTTGATGTAATTTCAAGAGAAATGGCCGCTGATGGTTTTTGTTTATTAAATCTGTGTTCGGTAGCTGGTTTGTTTGGCAACTACTAGCTCCCTGGAGCTCCCTCTTTCTCTTCTCTGTAAAGACCGAGCGCACCAACGCCCTCATTTTCCGGCGAAGCATCACCACAAAAGAAATACAATACCTGAATGCCCCGTTTGAACGACCCGACGCACTCCAGGTACACCTCTTAAACCCCCTTTTGTATTTTATATTGATAATTTAATTTGGGTTTTATTAATAGTCTAATTTGAAGTTTAATTGAAGGTTTTAATTCAGGTTTGTAGTTGGGGTTTAATTGAGGGTTTTACTTAGGTTTTGAGTTAGGTGGGTTTTTGGTATTTCAGCTCCCCAAGTTTTCACTTTCATTGTGGACTGTTGTTTTGGATTTAATTAAGTTTGTAGTTTGTCAGATGATTGACTTTTGAATGATGTTATGGACTCATGTTGTGCCATCGCTTATGCCCTTTTAACCTGTATATGTGTTCTCTCGATGGGTTTTATTATCCCTGAAATCTTTTTGAAATCAAATGTTGCTCCTTTCGTTTGTGATAGTTTGTACACTACTAAATTCTTAATTGAAGTCATTATTCTTTTGTTTTTGCTCCTTTCGTTTGTGATAGTTTGTACACTACTAAATTCTTAATTGAAGTCATTATTCTTTTGTTTTCTGCCTTTTCACCTTCTTAAGAGTTTGAAATCCATATATATGTAACCATTAATTATTCATTTAAATTTTCTTTTGATGTGATTCCATTTTATCTACATCATCATTTAATTTATGAGATTTTTTATGTAAGTTCATATGAATTTTAGTAATTTTTCTTAGTTTTGTATAAATCGTCGATTAATTTCTTGGTGGTTATTAATTTTATGTTTTTTACTAAATTTTTTTCAGAAAACTACAAGTAAAATATCTTTAATTAGTCGCCGGTTTTCATGTTTTGAACATCGTTTATACAAGCTATTACATCTCAATGTTTGAATTTTTTAAGTCTTTATTTTGTAGGGATTTCTGCATAGAGAAGAGAATTCATTTGTTTACGTCTCACTAAAACTGGTAAGTAATAGAGAGCAGTCATACTCTCATGCAGCTAGACTTAGCTATATTACGATATCAGTACATTAACAAATCTCAGTGGCTCAGATTTCTAACATTGGATTTGTATTAATGAATTTCCATTCTCTCCCAAAACAATTTGTTAATCAAATTTTTTTTTTTTCTGTAGAGGGTGGTACTGAAATTGAATTTACATGATGACAAAGAAAAGCAAGAGGCCTTGAAAGCAGTCTCCAGCCTTACAGGTATCAACTATTTTTTTTAAGCATGTCGGTTTTATTTGGCTTCGTGAAAAACTTGGAAAATAATAAAAATGTAAAAAAAAATCTGAATTATTTCATCCATCACCACATATTCAGTTCTTTGTATTGGTTGAGAAGTTCTCTTAGAAGAGAATGGATTGGAGCTTGGCTTTTAACTTTTTAGCCATGGTTTCAGGCACATTCATCAGGATAGGACTGAATGGGAATGGAAATTTGTCCAGTTTTATGTTTTTATAGAAGAAGAAGAATCTCAGAAGTCTGATACGCCAAGGAACTCCATCTGAAAGCAGAAGAATCTAAAGGTACACCCCTTCGAACTCTTCAAGTATGGTGTTCTTTAGTCGACTGCAAGACTAGAACTTGAAAAACTAACACATGCATATAATTTTTTGTGAAGGAAATACGATCCAGTGGCTGGATAGAAGAAAAGGACAACGCATGCTCTCTCTCTCACAGTAGCTCTGTGTTCTTCTCCCCCAAACCTAATGGCTTCAACCCAATTTGGAGCCTGCTCGGATCGGGACCCCTTGGAGATTTGGAGCTCCAGGTGAGAAAATTTTCCTCAAATTGTATTCAATTTATGTTGCTTCATTTCATTTTCCATTTTAAATTGGAATTGGTTGATATTTTAGGTGGGTTTTGCATGTATAACCAGAACAATTTTTGTGTTGGATTAGGGTCAAATTGTCCAGCTTTATTAGCTATTTGGTCGCCTGTGTATTTGTAATCTGGATAATATGAATTAGCGTTTTTCTGTTAGTGTCCTATTAGTGAAGAAAGGATGCTTCTTTTTGTTATCATCCATATTTAAGCTGTAAACATCTGAAAAGCTGCTTAATTGAAGTGAGATTTCCAGTTTTTGAGCTCAATTTCAGGTCTTGAGCTTTGAATTTGTTTATATGTAGCCAAGATGAAGCTATCTATGTCTTAGTTTGAAGTATTTGTATTGGTAACTATGTGTTTTCGTTGCGCAATCTGAGTTGCCTCAATATCTTTTGTATGCAATTTGGTGTAGACGAGTGGTTTTTGATGTTTTGGTGGGTATTGGAAAAAAATATGAAATTGATTTGCTCTCAATGCATAGTTAATCTTAAAATACGTTTTTTTAAATTGGTTTGATGATATATAGGTGGTAGCAAATTAGCGATGTCAACTCCTACAAGGAAGTGGCTGATGAGAGACTTCAAGAGGCTGCAACAAGACCCGCCTGTCTGTGAACAGGGAGAAAAAATATAACCATACGTGTGGTTGCTCTTCAGATTGGTGCATTATCAACGAATGGATCGCGTCAGGTTGTGTTTTCAGTTTATAACCATTAATATTATCCATGTAATATAAGCTTTGTTGTCATATGGAAATTGATGTTTAATAGCTGTAGTAAAAGAAATATTGCTTTTGGTCATGTTGGGTGACCTCCTCTCCTTGAGATAATTAGAAAACTCTTTTGAACATGGCTCTTTTAATTTTTGTGTGTAAAGTTCCAATTTTCTTCTCATTTTCATGTGATGAATCATATTAATGTAGAGAATCATATGCAAGACAAATCTCAAACCTTTTTTCCATCGTCCAGATTGTGTCAAAGGCTGGGCATCCAGCTGCTTTGCTCCTCTCCATCTGATGTTGCCCCCTTGGCAGTTCTATCACTACTGTGAAAGGGCTGGAGCTTTTTGGTGAGCAATCTACTACTTTACATCCTTTGTCTTTCTATTTGGAGATTCTTATTTTGTTCCTACCATAATTAACACGGTTTCTTTGATTACAATTCAGGTGTCAAACTTAATGATGCTTCAAAGAAATTGGGGAAAAAGTTTGCTACTGGAGCCTCTGTTGTTAAGGTATGATGGATATTATATTGTTTTGTCTGTATGCGATGATAACAAATTTCCTCAACCAATCTTCACTGGAATTTTCTCCGTCATCCTATATATTGCAGCATTAATACATTCAATAAGAAATTTTCAGTTTCTGGTCACTTAAGATGGCAGGAAAATGGACACAATAAATTATCCACGGTCTTTATCATGCTAGCTGAGAATTGGAAAGTGCCTGAAGTTATTAGTTATTAAACTCTTCCTTTTTGTTTGAAATGAGGGTGGTGTTGGACAAACGGGATAAAAGAAATGGTTGCGGCTGTGTTTTACTTTGTTGGTTGGCAAGAAGCATGTTCAGTTGATTCAATTTATTCGTTTACTTTCTATGACAAAGCAATCCTTTGCAATCCTTTGGTATCAAGGTGTTTTTTTTTTTTTTTTTTTTGAATCTGGCGCGCTATGTGCAATTACATATGTATGAGACTTTTTAAATTAGACGCACTACACGCTTCTCACGGATTTTATAATGTCAGATTCTCATTCGGTTGCTGTTTTAAATTTGGGCTTTCATTTGGTTGAGCATCCTTCTCTCCAAAAGGTAACATTGTTTCTAATGCCTAATCAAATTTTGATTTCTTTGAAGTTTGAATATGCCTATAGAACCATATAATTATGGGAGCGAACCAGTGCGCCGATCAAAGACGTTAAGGCTGCTCTCATTGATAGCAATTGGGAAATTGGTCAAAACCCCTTTCTTCCCATTGTTGTTTATGCTAATTTGATTCGGTTATGTGTGTATATATATTTTTTTTTAATCCTTATCAAAGTATTGCTATAAAATGGAGAAATTAACACTGATTCTATTACTATGTGTACATCAGTTTGTTATATCTAATCTTACAATATATTTTTTTTTTGGTAGTCAGAAAGAAGGCACTCAAATTACTTCTGCTCCAACCCATTTCAACAATTTATCAAGCTTTAATTGAAGCTCCTGGGAAGCATATCCATTATATTGCCAACCTTGAAAAGCCTCGGTAAATAATGTCAGTTGTTGCTTCTCCCAACTCTTCTCCCTAATTTAAGTTTTTTAAGCTTCATTTCCTTTTTCCTATATGTACTTTTGATTGTGTTGGGAGTTAGCAGCTTTGGTTTCGACATTGTTTTGTTTGTGATAGATCTCAATATATTGCAAATATTTTGCAAGTTGAGGTGCTAAAAGATTTTGCATTAACTTATTTTTTCATTTGCCCGTGTTCTAATCCAAAAGGTTTAAAGTTGGTTGAATATTACAAACTGGTATAGGTTTGGTTATAATAAAAGAAGTAATATAAATTATTCTATGACACAGTAACATTGCGAGAGCTCTTTTATTAATCTCTCTATCTATGACAATACCAATATATCATAGATGAGACTAATATTTAAAACCATGTTTATTAGGGTCTTGGTATCCGCCAGGAGGGGTAGTTTACCTTGAGGGTTGCAACGAATGTGGAGATTCGTTAGACCAATGATCAATTGATAGAAATTATCATTAAGCCAAGCAAAAATGAATATTAAATCTTAACATTGGGACAATACTAGGAGTCTTTTTGTATTTTTATTTTTATATTTTTTTTATTTGCCAATACTAGGAGTCTCAAAACCAGGGCCGGTCTAGAGTTTTTTGAGGCCCGGGGCGATGCCACAAAATGTGCCCTCATTTGATATAAGAAAATTATTTGTTTTCATACGTAAGACATCGATAAAATTATACTTAGAAAAACACTTCAAACTTATAATTTAGAAACACAGAAAAACTAATTTATTTTGTATCGTGAGAAGGAAACAAAAAAAAAACTCCGGGTTTACAAGTAGATAGATATGAGTTTTGTTTTCCATCTGAACTTTTAAAGTGTTGTATGAATCGTTATGTGTTTTTTCTTATTTACTAACCTTGTCAATATGGGACTAAAAAAATAATGATGTTTTTTAGTCTTTAGTTGATATGTATAAGTAATAAATAGGTACTAAATTAAACTTTTTTATGACACGTCATATGATTTGTAAATTTGGTCAACACATTACTCTTTGTTGATGATTAGACTTGAATTGGAACAAATATTTTAAAAATAACAACCCACATAGTTATTAGCTACTAATTAAAAATAAATTAACAACAACAAAAAAAATTCGTAAAAATTGTAAAGTAAATAAGCACACATGGTGTTTTGAACCCAAGACCTCCTCATTAATTTTAAACAACAAAACCACCAGTTCTAGTTATATTTCTTTGTCATTGAACCAAATTTTATTAATTTATACTCTTATGAAAACATATATAAATATACCGTCTTAATAATTTTGGTGCCCCCAATTATTTTGGGCCCTGGACGGTCGCCCTGCCCGCACTGGGCCTGGGCCAGCCCTGCTCAAAACCAAGTAGTGTTATATTTGAATAAATTTTTATTGATCGACTGAAAGTAAAAATCATATTTTTTTTTGGCAAATACACACACGAACTTACACTCCTAAATACTCATAGCACAAACGAATGATGGACTCATATAAACACCCACAAATACATATACTACACACAGATACAATAATGGTTTCTTCTCAGAATGCTTATCAAGACCTTTAGTAATAACCCTTCTGAAATGATGGATATATTGTCGATATTATTGATCAATTGAGTATGCATGAGAACTTCAAGTAATCATTGCCATAAAAAGTAGAAGTGATGACTCACACCAAGAATCAGTTATCTCATTAGCAGCTTTATTTTTATCTAAGATCGAATTTGATACCTGTAGGTGTATATAGGTTAAATCGATTGTTAAGATGGCAATTTAATCACTTTTCAACGTTCGATATCTCCATCTCCCTGTTCTGAATTTTTACTTGCTTGAAAAGAATAGATTCTAGGCGTTTCATTTAGCAAAATGAGCAGTGGATAGTGCTAACTCATTTTTCTTACATTCACAGCAATGTGGGCACTTTTCTTGGCAGTATAGTGCTTGGCGTAAAATTAGAATGTGATTCAGTTGTATTGAATTTGTTCGATTAACCACTGGTCCATTTATAGTTCGTTTAATCTTTTGAATTAGTAAGCTACTGTGTTGTGTCCTTTACATTTCTTGGTATGCTATTGATATGGAAAACATCATCTATCTGTTCTATTTATCGCATGACATAAGAATCAAAGTAAACTTGTCATCCTTTTTGTGGTCTTTTTTGTGTTAGCAGATGCCATCAGATAGGCAAAATCATATCAACTACAAGTGCAATGAATGCTACAGGTTACTAAGTTTCGCCATATGCTTTCATTGTGGCATTGCCTTATTTGCGACAAGTAAGCATTATAATTTCACTTTGTGGAATGATATTAAGTTGACTTATGGAATAATATAAGGTTGTGTCATGCATGAAAACTATGAATCCATTTCATCATGCATTTTTTAGTTAAACTACTATGTTTTTGTTCAATTGACCGCAACTCATGCCATAGTTTGCTTCACAAACCTCTATGGTTAGCTTCCATATAGTATGTTGCAAGTTTGAGGATATCTCTACATCTTAATTTCTGCTCTTTCTGGTTGCTTCAAGTTTGTAATTTTACGTGCTACACTGCCACTTGGTTTGATTATAAAAATGTAAAACAAAATCCATCAATGATTTACAAATTTGTATTCGATTTTTGATGTTTTTCCGTTGTAAGGCATATGTTGCACAAGCATGTAAATGGTACAAATTATTTGGTTTTGGACAGTAAGCTTTGAGTTTTACAAGAAAAATCAAGAAAATGTGTCACTCCTCTATTCCTTTGTTCTTTTAGAATTATGTTTAATTTATTTAGGTTAAGTGTGTCTTATTCATGCAATTAAGGCTGGTGCATTCAAGGTTCCGCAGCAAAGCGCGGGCATATTTTCTAGTAATGCCTATTCAAAGCTTTTAAAAGCATTTTTAAACGGTCATTCAGAACTGAACTAAGTTCGAATTTCGTAGATGGTGAATTTAATACTAAATTAGACTACTTATTGTGTGACTTAGCTGAACTCCCTCCCGCTCTAGTGTAAAAATATCGATGTACTCAAATAAAATAAAATAAAAACATTTTTAAATTGACAAAGAGTACCAACTTAAAGATTGGATGATGTTACTATTAGATTGTATATTTTTGCGCCAGTAAACTGAGCTTCTAATTAAGAGATTGTGTCATCGAAGAGTTAAAAAAATTTGTCAAGTTATTTTCTATGCCTTGCTATGCAGAGTGACACGCCCCGATCACGATGTCCGAGGGACATCGGAATGGTCGTGTGTTGGCCAACACCCGAGGGTAACAAAAGCCATTTAATGAATCCATATGCCGAAAACATGTGAAACATGCATATAAATTTCGCGTGAACTACGCAAGGTAATATTCAATAACAAACTAATAAAATAATAAATAATGTTCAACTGCCAATAATGAAAACATAGTGATAATGCATGACATATTCAAAGCATACGTCTAATTCAGAATACAAGCGGAATGTGCTATTACAAGTGAAGTCAAAGCAGAGAGGATGGCACGATATCACTGGTAGGGGAATGCCTCGTAGCTCGGATTGTATGCCTCGTTCCTATATCCTGAGGGGGGTGCAAAACAAACATGAGTGGACCAAGTTGATATATATGTAATACTGAAACAATTATTCAATAACGTACTAACCCCCAAAGTTTTATGGAAATTCAATAGTATAATATGTAATAGGTTTTTCCGAAAACCCTAGCATGCCATAAAACTTTCATAAAACCTGTCTCGTATATATATATTGTGCTAAGTAGTGGTATCATAATCGACCCGTAGACCCCTACATCACCCAACCCGTAGGCCAATATAATATCTTCCGACTCGTAGGCATAGGCCCCTACATCACCTGACCCATAGGCCCCTACATCACCTAACCCGTAGGCCAAATAAGTATCATCGCCCGTAGGCAGAACAATGACCACTAGATAAGCACAAAACATTGTATATAATCTTTCCCACATACTTACATATATCTCAAAAACATCTTCATAGTATATAATCATCCATCATATATGCTACAAAGAACATAAGTTTGATAAAATATGGTATTTCAAAATATTCTTAGTAAAGCATGATAATAATAAAGTGTAAATCTAATTTACTCATAAAACGTAACCATCAAATCATGTTTTTCATGTATGCATTTCTAATATTAAAATATACATTTTAGAAGGGGTCCACTCACTGATACTCCGTCGTCGAAAAGCCGTATGAAATAGGCGGGATGGAAACGCCGCTAATAATTGCACCTAAGCACATAAAGAATCCAATTAATAAAACTATACTCAAACGATTGAATTTCAAAAAAAACGGACGTCATAAACGGATTCAGGATGTTGAAAAACATTAAGAGGGACCTCGGCTACCCCTACGCACCGCCGCACGCGCTCTCACTCGCCGCCTCGAGGTGACGGCTCCGGCGGCCACGCCCCACCACGCGCTGGGAAAAGTGGCCGGCGCGCATGTTCTCCACGCTCCAGCACCGGCTCGGCCTCACGCGTAAGCCCATGTGCGGCCTGGGTTCTGAGTTAGACCAGGTTTGGGCTTGGGCCAAATGGTTTCTAGGCTTAAAGGGTTTGGGTTCTAGGCTTGGGTTACTTGGGCCGAAAGCCCAAGCTTGCACGGCCCGAAAGCCTAGGATTCTAAGGGTTTTGGGTTGGGTTTATAAAAGGTTTGGGCTCGAAAGTTTAGCGGGCCAAAGGCCTGAGTTGGCACGGCCCCAAAGGCTTAGGTTCAAGGGGTTTGGGTTTGGGGTTTCACAAACCTTGGGCTTGGAAGCTCGACCCAAGGGTTCCAGGCCCAAAGGCCTGAGTTGGGTTCCTAAGGGTTTCGGGTTTGGGTCGCTTGACCCATTTTGCGTCGGGATCGAAGGTTGGAGCCTCCCGAGCTTCGGTCGACGCCGATTTACCAAATTAACCTATGATCTACCAATAAAAAGGAAGATACAAGGGAAAGGAAGAGATTTGTACCTTCGATACCTTGTGAGGTGGCCAAAATCGACCGGACATCGAGCTCGAACACCACGGGTTCGCTGGAGGTTCTTTGTGTTCCCGGTACTTCACGGAGACGAAAGAGAGAGAGAGAAAAGGTCCTCGCGATGGTGGTGGTGATGGTGATGAGATCGTTGAGGTGTTTCGTTGGGTGTTAGGTGTCTTGGGTGTCGTTGGAAAAATGAAAGGGGGATAGTGAGTAAGATCCGAGAGGGAAAGAGAGAGAGTGAGTGAGCTGAGAGAGAGTTCGGGGGAGAAGAAAGAGAATGAGGGGATGGGTTAGGGGGCTGCCATGAAGGGTTAAAATGTAATTTCATAAATTTTTAAGGAAAATGTGAAATTACAAATAATTTTGGGGGTGGGGTTTCACAATCTACCCCTTAAAAGAATTTCTTCCCCGAAATTACAAACTAAACTAAAAAGATACGGGTACTGGCTCCTCATCAATTCCTCTGTTTCCCATGTCTTTGTTCCTCAGAGTTTTATCTTGTTGGTCAATGACAACCACTGGTTCCTCAACATAGCTCGCATCCTGATTCACTTCCAGCGGTTCAAGCTGAATAACATAAGAGGGATCCATCATATACTTCTGAAGCATGGAAACATGAAAAACATTATGAATCTGCGCTAACTCTGGTGGTAGCTCCAACCTATAAGCAATTGCACCAATCCTCTCTGTAATCTTGTAGGGGCCAACATATCAAGGGCTCAACTTCTCTCGCTTACCAAATTGAACTACACCTTTCCAGGGCGACAACTTCAGGAAGATAAAGTTGCCAATCTTATACTCACGGGTCCCTTGAATGTCGATCCATAATGCTCTTCTGTCGGGCTTAAAGGGTTTGGGTTACTTAGGCCGAAAGCCCAAGCTTGCACGGCCCTAAGGCTTGGGGTTTATAAAGGGTTTCGGCTCAGGGGTTTAGCAGGCCAAAAGCCGGAGTTAGCACAGCCCCAAGGGGTTTGGGTTTTGGGTTTTGGCCGGACTTCGAGCTCAAACACCACAGGTTCACCGGAGGTTCTCTGTGCTCTCGGTACTTCACAGAGATGAAAGAAAGAGAAATGAGGTCCTTGCGAGGGTGGTGGTGGTGATGATGAGGTCGTTGGGTGCCTTGGGTGTCGTCGGGAAAATGAGAGGGGGAGAGTGAGTAAGATCTGAGAGGGAAAAAAGAGAGAGAGAGAGAGAGAGAAAAAAAATGAGTGAGGTGAGAGAGAGTTCGGGGGAGAAGAGAGAGAATGAGGGGATGGGTTATGAGGCTACCAAGTGGTAGGCAGAAAGAGGAGGCGAATCTAAAAAGAGGATCCGGATTGGGTAAAAATGAGGGGTTAAAATGTAATTTCATAAATCTTTAAGGAAAATGTGAAATTACAAATAATTTTGGGGGTGGGGTTTCACACAGAGGACTTTAATTCTTTTATGTCAAGTGATAATCACAAACTGATCGATTTTTGGGTCAACTCAATTTGCAATTCTAATATAAACATAAGAATATAATGCATCACAAACTATGTGAAAATGGAAATAAAGTTAAACACTTATCAAATATTCAACAACAGAGCAATAAACTGAAAGGAGATGAGAAATAAAAGCAATCGGGTAAAATTTAAACATATTCTCGGGCAAATTCTTGCTAGTGATGAACCACAAAAGAAATTGTAAAATGGGGAGGCTGTAAAGCTTTAAAGTCTTTTTGTAAATGATGAGTTAAGTGTATATGTCTTATGCCCTTATGCTGCATTTTCTAAAACAGGTTTTCCTTCCAAATTAAGCATTTTGCTCTCAAATTAATCCTCTCTATTCCCAGTTGATGATGTGATTGCTATCAAAGGATGAGAATTTATGCTACATCATAAGCTTTTTATCTCCTCAGAACTACCAAAACGCCAACAGAAAGCATATTTCCTTTTGTAAAATTCGATTGAGTTAACCGAACAGTGTGAATGAGGGTTTGTCATCCACAATGCCACGTGTAAGTACTTTTGAATTCTTTGGCTCGTGCACTGTTCACTTTTGCTAAAATAGATACCCACTTGCATTTTAAATGGAAATAACATGGGTCTCGAACAGGCCAATGTTTATTTTAAGTCCAAACATGCCCCCTTTAAATGTAATTAAGCCATTAAATTTTGGCTTTATTAGATTTAAACTTTCACCTTCGATGTTAGAAAGAGGATTATGCTCTGATTGTGACGTCCAAATCCTCCGCGACCTTAAAGCCCAAACTGCTCAGTGCAACCTTACTATTCTGGAATAACGATACCAATACTTTCGATTTCAGAATGAGACTGATGTCTTTCACGATTCTGAACATGACTCAGCTATTTGGTCTGAGACCATCAGGCAAGTGTATTGATGTCTCGAAGGATTAGTCTATCCTTGGAACTTACAATCGATGAAGAAAAAAGAGAAGTTAGGGCCACTCTGCCATCGGTGAAGATTAAGTAGTTCTCTTCAGAATTTCAAGCATGCGCAACTTCTTACTCGGGCTTCCTCAACTATTTCAAAAGAAAGTATGATCCTTCTTCCCTCTCCACCGATAGAGATCAAGAGAACATGTACTTCTTGCTCTATTGGCTGAATAAGTTCATGTTCCCCAACCCCTCAAAGCATATGAAAGTTGAGTGGATCCCCCTCGTTGAAGCCCTGAATCAATATGATAATCTAGCCACATGCCCTTTTATTCCTAGTTCATATTTATGCCATGTTAGATAAGATGACTAGGAATTAATCTTCAATACCAATGTTCAAAAACCTAACGCACAACTCTTCGAATTTAGGAACAAGGATATCACATTCTCTGAGAGGACAATTCTTCCTTTAACCTAACGCACAACTCAGCTAAGAGCAACAAGCATAAGAAAATGCCCGTTGTTTCTCCCAACATACGCTTCTTTGAGGTCTTGCTCGAATTTCAACAACTCAGCTAAACGGTTGACTCCCCGAGCCAGAAGCCATCAGTCCAACAAGCTGAAGCTCTAAAGCAAAGAAGGCTAGCTTGGCAAGTGAACTATATGTAAAGGTGGTTGAGGCCCCAAGTGCAAGCACTGTTCTAAAAATCCCCGCCTAGCGCCGCCTAGGCCCCGCCTAGGCGCTAGGCGGTTGGTCACCGTCCCGATTAATGCCTAGGCGTTTGAAAATTAAGAAATGGCGCCTAGACCTGCTGAGGCGCCCGTCTAGACCGCCTAGGCACCCGCCTAGCCCGCCCAGACCCGCCCAGACTCGCATAGACCCGCCTAGGTTGCAACTCACTTAGATAGAAAATAGATAACTTTCATTTTGCATTTTATTTTTTCCAATAAATTGTAAGAGACTTGTTGAATATTTAAATGAATACACATTATATGCATGTTCTCCATATTTTCATTATGTTCCAATACCTTCTAATATTTATGTCATTCTATTGTGTAGTTTATAATGACATTATATATATTTTAAGTATAAATAGACACTTATTTACACAAAATATAATAGATTTACTTAAATCCGCCTAGTCCGCCTAGGCGCCCGCCTAGTCCCCGCCTAGCCGCCTAGGCGCTAGGCCCCAGCTCGCCGCCCGACTAGCGCCTAGCGTCTTTTAGAACCTTGAGTGCAAGTGAACAAGTAGATATTTTTGGATGCTCAGTTGGTCAACAACAATCAGCACACTTACAAAATTATTTATGAAATACTAACATAACAACTACATTGATTTTCAACATTTAAAGTGAGGGACTATATTTATCTATATTTATTGTTTTTTTTCTTTTTCTTTTGAGTACATCAATATATTTTTATACTAAGGGGAGGGGGAGTTCGGCCAAATCATACAATAGGTAGCCTAATTTGGTATCGAATTCGCCATCCACGAGATTCGAACCTAAGACCACTTACTTTTCAAGTGAAGAAGAATACCACCAACCGTAATACTGAGTGACATCTATTTTCATTGTTAAGGATCAAAATCAAGACTTAGGTCTATTGTTTGACCATTTTAGCAAAAAAAAAAAAAAAAACAAAAAAAAACAAGAAATTACAGCACTCATATTTGGTTTGGACAAAGCGCGCAATAAAGGAAAGCCCATCCTCCGACGCCGCAAACTCCCTTTCGCTCGTCTTCTCCGTCTTTTATTTCGAACGCTTGGGAGGACACTAGGAAGGTTTTTCTGTGCTGTTCTCCGTTGAAGTTTGCAGGCCTCTGATTTTTAGGGTTGGTGCTCTGAAATGGCAGCCGACAAAATTATGGAGGAACTGAAAGTGGTCTCAAATGCTTGACTTGGCTGAAACCGAGCGGCACAGGAGCTGAATGCACTGTAAGTGTTCACTCAGAGTTCACCGCTGATTTCCTTTGATTTCTTTTGATTTGTCCATGTTAGTTTTTTACTGGGTCACTGAAGCTAGGCCCTTTTTTTGAGTACTTTAGTCTTGCAATTGTGTTGATAGGGTTTTAGGGTTTAGAGAAGGCCAATGAGGACTAAAATTTTTGGGTTTTTCATGTCAGTTTCTAGTTCTGGGCACCCTTACGGTGGATATTGGTGGCTGATATAACGATTTCTCCCATTATTTGGGGAAGAATTATAAGCATCATTTCATGGATGTGTGCCATTGAGAGTAGGAATTTTTAACATTCGTGGTTAATGTTCGATTTATGTTTCACATTTTCAGGAACTTGTAGTGAAATTTATAATATTTGAAGCAACGTATCAATTGTTACAACCCTGCAGAATGGGCATTGATTCCGGAACTCCTCCTAATTCACATATTGCATGTCAACACAAGAAACGAAGGGTTTCTCGGGACACTTGCTTTTCTTTGTCTGGGACTTTTAGCCATCTTGAAGCATCCGTACCCTGTTTACCAACTTTAGAAGCAGCTGATTACTATACACAGCCCTCTTTGAAGGATTTGGCTGCTCGAGAATATGCAGATCCTGGTTTTTGTAGCCGAGTGTTGGACTTCACAGTTGGGAGACTTGGTTATGGCTCTGTCAAGTATCCTGGGAAGACTGACATAAGGTGTTTGGAATTAGATAATATTGTCAAGTTCCACAGACACGAGGTAATCATATATGAAGATGAAGCTGTCAAGCCTTTGGTTGGCCAAGGCCTTAACAAGCCTGCTGAAGTAACTTTGGTCCTGCAAACAAGACCATCAAATATTGACGAAAGACAAAAATATAATATTGTGAAAAAGTTGAGGCAGAGTGCGGAGGGACAAGGAGCTCGCTTTATTTCGTTTAATCCAGAAAGTGGGGAATGGAAATTCTTTGTTCACCATTTCAGCAGATTTGGGTTGAATGAAGATGATGAAGAAGACATCATGATGGAAGATAGTGCTTCAGCTCAAGATCTTGTGGAAATGAACCATGGTGAGATTTCTGATGGTGATGAAGAAAACCAAATGGATCCCACTGGAATTGTGCTTTCGCATTCTCTACCTGTACATCTTGGGCTTGACCCCGTAAAGGTGAAAGAAATGAGAATGTTGATGTTCCATGATGAGGAAGAGGAGGCTGAGGATTTGAATCATATCCCTGCACATTATAATTCATCCTTTGCTTCTCAGAGGATGAGTCAGAGATCCACTCCACCAGCTGTGCGAAAAACCCCACTGGCATTGCTAGAGTACAGGCATGGTAGTTTTGACTCAAATTCTCCTGGAGCCATTCTAATGGCCCAAGAAAATAAGGCCATGCCCCTTAAGACATTGAAAGAAGGTTTTAATCTTGATCTCAAGCATGAAACACCAGTAATCAGAACACATTCTCGCAACATAGTTGATGCTGGTCTGTTTATGGGTAGGTCATTTCGAGTAGGATGGGGCCCAAATGGAACCCTTGTCCATGCTGGAACACCAGTCAGGAGTAACGGTTCTCCAATGATGCTATCATCCATAATCAATGTAGAGAAGGTTGCTATTGATAGTGTTGTTCGAGATGAAAACAACAAAGTTAGGGAGGAACTTGTTGACATGGCTATTGATTCTCCTTTAGATCTTCACAAGGGAATATCTCATCAGACAAAGGAGATTGAAGTTGGATCATTCAACCTGAGGCTTCAAAAGCTTGTCTCCAACCGCTTGATGCTTCCACAGATTTGTAGGAGCTATGTAGATATTATTGAGAAGCAGCTGGAAGTTCCCAGCCTACCTTCCTCTGCCCGTTTGGTTTTGACACACCAAATAATGATTTGGGAGTTGATAAAAGTTCTCTTTTCTGATAGGGAAAATGGTGGAAAATTGAAATCTCTGGGTGCTGATAGTGAGGAAGAAATGGTTCAGGATGTGAAGGAAGCTTCTCAACAAGTTGACCTAGAAGCTTTACCTCTTATTCGGAGGGCAGAGTTTAGCTATTGGTTGCAAGAGAATGTTTCTCATCGAGTACAAGAAAAGACAAGCTCCTTGAATGAGTCTAGTTATCTAGAATATATATTGTTACTTTTGAGTGGGCATCAGCTGGATGCTGCTGTGGAACTTGCTGCTTCTCGGGGAGATGTGAGATTGGCTTGTTTGTTGAGTCAGGCCGGTGGGTCCATAGTCAATCGTACTGATGTTGCCCAACAACTTGATCGTTGGAGGATCAATGGGCTCGATTTCAACTTCATTGAGAAAGATAGGATAAGGCTCTATGAGTTGCTTGCTGGTAATATCCATGGTGCTTTTCACGATGTTAACATTGATTGGAAGAGGTTTCTAGGGTTGTTGATGTGGTATCAATTAGAACCTAGCACTTCACTGCCTATGATTTTTCACACCTATCAACTTCTTCTTGATGATGGTAAAGCTCCATACCCAGTTCCAGTCTACATTGATGAAGGACTGGTAGAAGAGGCTGAGAATTCAAATGCGGTGAAACGTTATGATCTATCTTATTATCTGATGCTGCTTCACGCCAGTGAAGAAAGTGAAGTTGGCTTTCTGAAGCCCATGTTTAGTGCCTTCTCGTCAACACACGATCCACTGGATTACCATATGGTCTGGCATCAGCGTGCAGTGTTGGAAGCAGTTGGTGCTATCAGCTCTGAGGATCTTCATGTTCTTGACATGGGATTTGTTTCCCAGCTGTTGTGTCTTGGGCAGTGTCATTGGGCCATCTATGTGGTCCTTCACATGCCCCAGTCTGAAGATTTTCCATATCTCCATTCTAATCTTATTCGGGAAATCTTGTTCCAATATTGTGAATCCTGGAGTTCACAAGAATCACAACGCCAAGCCATTGTAGACTTGGGTATTCCTAAGGCATGGCTTCATGAGGCTATGGTATGTCATATATTCTCATTTTACTGATTCAATGTACAGTTGTAATTGTATACCAAAATTTATTTTGATGTCCTATCTTAACACACTTGGAACATAAATCATGTCTATGGAAAAACAATGAGCTTAGTAGCTTATTGACAATGACTGACCATATATTCACTTTGAAACCCTATTCGAGTTCGAAATGGTTTGCTATTACTTTCATTTTAAAACTCCTGTTTTTTTTTCTTTTCTTTTTTTTCCATTTTAAGTCTTTTTCATCTTATTGGAAATCTTATAAGGATCCATTTGGATGCAAGGATTTAAGATGAGAAATTCGGATTTGAGTTTTCACTATAAATTGCTTATTTGGGGTTTTAAAAAGTATTAATCTCTTATGCCCATGATATTTACGAATAAATTTGTCCATGTCAAAAAATGTGGGATTGCAAACAAATCCTTTTCTCTTGAATATTTCAAAAATCCTCTTTTTTAAATAAGTAAATGCATATATGGGTTTTACGAACAATAAGAAATTAATATTTCCTTTTCCTACTTTTGAAATGCCATGCTTGACTCTCTCTTTTCTGTTTCGGGGAACTTGGGAGCCTTTCTTTGAGAAGAAAATTTGTTGGCTACCAGTCTTCTGTTATTGACTTTTTATTTCTTTAGGATCACCAGGCATGTAACAAAGTAAAACAAACATTTTGGCATTTTATTTCTACTGTTTGAATGATTTTTTTTCCTGGATTGCAGGCTGTGTATTTCAATTACTATGGGGATCTTGCCAAGGCTCTTGAACACTTTCTTGAATGTGCAAATTGGCAGAAAGCACATACTATTTTCGTAACTTCTGTTGCTCCCAAATTATTCTTGTCTGGTATGGTTTAATAACTTCTCTTTCCATTTAGTTTCACTATGTCTTTCTTAAGTTTCTGGATGTAGTCTAGTAGAATCACTGATTAGGAATCTGTTATAGCAAAGTATACTTTTCATTCTGTTGTTAAGTGTATGCATATAACTTGAACAGTCTTCGACCTATTGAATTTAGAAGCAGGTAGTTGATTGGTTTAGGGATGATGTACCTTTAACTGATTTTGTTCCCAAAATTTTGAATATATGAACTATTCACTCACTAGATTTGGGGAATTGCAGTCGAACACTCAGATATATGGAGAATTGCAACTTCCATGGAGGACCACAAATCAGAAATTGAAAATTGGGACCTCGGAGCTGGGCTTTATATTTCATTCTATTCGATTAGAAGTTCATTGCAGGAAGTGAACGATACCATGAATCAATTGGTATGACAGCTTATCCTACTTGATAAGATTCTAAATGTTTTGTAGGTCTGCATGATAGTCAACCCTGCACTATAGTAAATACCCAATTGGCTGTTGATAAGATTCAATGCAACAGGATCTTTATGATGTCAAAAGGCTTAAAAAATGATGATATTTCTATTCTTTTTATGTTTTAATATATTTGTGAAAGGGATACTCATACTCTAGGCCCAAATCGATGCCATGTACTCGAGAATAAATTGGGGTAGTCATTTGGTATTTGGTCTTTCTTTTTCCAATGAGTGCTCAGCACTGTGTTATGTATGCTGCAGGATTCACTTGAAAGCAGAAATTCTGCTTGTAGAGAATTTCTTGGTCAGTTAAACCAGTCTTTGGCTGTTTGGGGTGTCAGGTTACCAATTGACGTGAGGTACGTTCAACAACCCTTGACTGAGCTTTTGCACGGATCAAAGCAAAATTGTTTGTTTTTATTAAGACAACTCACGCTTGTTATTACTGTGATATTTTAATTTTCGTCGTAGCTTGCTCTACAGTTATCATGAAATTTACATATTTACCAAACAGGGTAGTATATTCGAAGATGGCAGACGAGATATGCAATTTGCTTTTATCTGATATTGGCGAGGGACCAACACGAGATGTCCAATTAAGTTGCTTTGACACTGTTTTTAGTGCTCCCATTCCTGAAGACAATCGCTCGAGTCATTTGCAAGAGGCAGTGTCTCTCTTTACATGCTTTCTTTCGGAGGTTGCTACGTAGGTTTCCCCCTTTTTGCGTGGCGTGCGAAAATTGAGCTCTCGAGTGCTTTTTCATGGTAGATTGATCAATGGAGAGATTCGCGGCACTTTGTTCACTGAAACTATAAAAAAGGAAGTTTTCAAGTTCAAGTTCGGGTTCGGGTTCGGGTTCGGGTTCGGTTCTGGTTCTGGTTTGTTTTTTGTTTTCTTGCAAGGCCTTATTGTTTGCTTCAACAGCAATCTTCTCTGTAGTTGGTCTATTCCGGACTTGCATTGTTCATGAGTTTTGTGGTACAAAAGCTATTTTCCTAGTTTGTTAATTGTACCCTAGAATTCACTATTTGTACCCTTTTTCATCATGAGATACGAACATGATAAGGGTAAATAGGTCCATAAATTTTATTTGAAAAATAAAAAAATAAATCACTATTGACTCAAACAAACGAAAAATAGACTTTTTTTTCTTCACATTATTTCGTTCATGAAAATGAAATAAACTGAGAAATGTGAGATGAAAAGTGTGAAATGGTTTTTTAATTTTCCGAAAGTGTAAATTCCTTTTTATGAAATTAAAAAGTAAAAACCAAATAATTATGGAACGGCCAGCCTTTGATTTGACCGAGTTGGCAAGCGCACTCAAGTTCGAATAGTTTTCGTCGTAGTTTAGGTGAATTAAGACGGAGGCAGATTGTTTACCCTTCTTTTACCGCACAAATAGGAGGGGATGAAAAGGGTATGGTATTGGGAGGGCAGAGAATCTTCCTCCAATTAAGACATGGTAAAAGGAGTAGTATTGTAAAGATAGAGTGTTATTCTCCTTCATGTGTTTACCAAAAGAACAAATTTGAAAGGAATGGTTATAATTTGTGTTTATTAACAAAAGAATAAAAATAACTAATTTCAAGAACGCCGTTTTATATAAAAAATTGAATTAGTCAAGAATAAAATTTATCTATTATAATCCTCCACAGGAAAAAATTTCTTTATGTCTAATTCCTTTAATGTATTTCGTATGTTGCTATTTCATTAGTTGACACATGTGACGGTGTAGCGTGGCATGTAAGTCGAGTCCAGATCTTCTGCACCCAAATCTCCCTGTGGCCCCTCTGTGTCTTTGTTTTTTGGTTGAGGATTTGGTTTATTTTTTATTATTTTAATTATTATCAAGTTAACATTAATTATGTTTAGTTCAAAAAGCAAAGGCACAGAGGGGCCACAGGAAGATTTGGGTGCAGAAGATTTGGACTCATGTAAGTCGTTTGTTTGTGATCAATGACAATGCCGCTTGGATTAGGAAGTATGAAGATGGAGAGAGATTTTTAAAGATTGCGAAGCAAAAGCAAGCAGCGGTAACCACCCAACAGGCAACAACTCAACTGAAACAGCAGAGTAGCAAGGTCCAAAAATGTCACTAACATCTCTGACGTCGTGCTCTCAAACACTAGTCTACTACTCTTCCTCCAAGCCGCCGCCTTCTCCGCCTCAGCCTCCGCCTCCCCCTCACAGTTTCCTCGCACATGCCCACAATTCTCCATTAATCCCAACCGCTTCAATTCCAGTTTCTACTCTCAAACTATCTCCATGTTCTCCAACATTGCTGACAAATGGGAACTGGGTTCCTCGCAGAAACAGACTTCTTCCTGCAAGTTCAGCCGACTCCGACGCACAAAACGAATCGGCAACCGGCGGAAATGGCGGCAACCCATCAACCAGCTTTCTGTCTTTGCTTTGTCCCCTGCTCAAGCTCTTCTCCGTCGGTCTCTCCTATCCTTTTCTTTTCCTTTCCTTTTCACTGTAGTGCAACAAAACCTATGCGTGCAAGGCATATAGCTAATTGATTTTGTTAGTATGGGATGGTCTTTTCTTGATCTCTAGTTTTTGCTAATTACTAATGTCAATTGAATGTGAAGATACTCTTGTTTATGATACTAGCTCTATCAAATTGTTGTTGCTTCTTCAAAGTTCATACAACTGAATTTGATACTCTTGTTTGTGATATAAAATTGAGGTGCTGTGTTGATTTTTTGGCATTTGTTCACCATTGTTTTTGTCTTGTTTCGTGCAGGGAGGAGATCCCTCTCAAGAACGGAACTTTACTTTGGAGGTAATCACTTTAAAAATTCATTCTCAATGACGGAACTTTGCATTGATCGTTTGTTCCTACTGTGAAATTGCAGTGGCTAAAGAACCTTTGGACTAACTTTACAATTTAATAGCATTGGATTGGACTGTAACTTCATCACAGCTTTTGATTCCTTTTAGTGTGTGTTTGATTTTCTGCCCTATAGGTGTTGTAAACATCCATGGATTCGGGTCTAACCATAAATTTTCATTTGGAATATGCCTATCTGTGAACACCTTACCTCTTAGCTGACCCTAATTGACTTCCATTGTTTTGGATCTCAAAATAGGTAGCTACGTCTACGTTGTCTACCTTGGCTAGATTCCCTTGGGGATCAAGATCTCTGTCGAATAATATGGACAGCCAGGAGATCACTACCTTGGATCCTCCTTTGCGTTTGCAGCTTTTTGAATTTGGTAAGCTTTTCTTTCTGATTATAAGACTACAAATAAAGTAATTGTAGCTTTGTTTTGTTTGGAGTTTTAGTGTTGTGGACAATGATTTTCACCATTGAGGTTACCAATGTACCAAACATGGGTATAAATTTGTTTACTTGACCAATCAAAGGCTATAAACTTGTGTATTAGCATGATTAGCATATGACTAAGAACTAAGAAGCTAATTGTTTTGTGGGCAATGTGAATATTTCTACTCTAGTTCTTACTGTTTGGTACAGTCTATTTCATTGTTGACTTAACTTCATTGCGGAATATAATCTTTCCCTTGTTGAATCCCCGAACTGGTTTTGTCAACAGAGGCTTGCCCTTTTTGCAGGAGGGTTAGAGAAGCTTTGACAGAGCTCGATCTTTCTGTAGAGGTGAGTAACATGTATCAATTCAACCAGTAATCATAGTGGTTATTCCTTGTTGATGCTTAATTGGTATTTGGATTTTCAAATGTCAAGTGTAAACGTACATTTGCAGGTATATCCTTGTCCAAAAGGTTCGGTAAGACATAGAGAAATGGTTAAAAGATTCGGTGGCAAAGAGCTGTATGTAATTCTCATTTCTTTAATCTTTATACTATCTAGAAAGAATTTGTCTTTCTGATAATACTTTCTGAAAGTTGAATCAAGTCTAATTGGAGCTAAGTTTGTATTGAGGTCAGGTTATTATATATGTATCTCAAATTGGAACTAACAGATGATAACTGAGAGCATATTTAACACAACTAAATCCACCAAACGTGACTATATTATTATTTTGTTTAACTTTAACATGTTTGTATCACGCATTTTCTTGCCTAAAAGGTCGTTATAATGGCTACTACTAGCTTTTATTGCAGTGCCTCTTCATCTCCTTTATAACTGGAATTGTGAATATTCTTATGCAGGTTTCCTTTTCTCATTGATCCAAATACTGGTATTTCAATGTATGAAAGTGGTAAGTTACTAAACTTTGTTTCACATGGATTCCACTCCATCTCTTTGTATCCCGGTCTCTTTCTGTCTGTATGTCTGTATGTCTCTCTGCTCTCTCTGCTCTCTCTCTCTCTCTCTCTCTCTCTCTCTCTCTCTCTCTCTCTCACACACACACACACACACACACACACACACACACACACAAACACACACAGAGATTGCACTCCACGTATGAAAGTTGTAACCAAATGTAAAGCTGTACCGTCTTCTAGATTAGCATGGGTGGTTTAATTGTAAAGCTGTTTCATCTGAATGTTCTGTACTGTAGGTATATAAAACATCTCCAAACTTCCTTGCCTCAACAGTTGTCAAGTTCATTTAATCAATAGGTTTTATGAGCAACGTCATCATACTTTGTAATTCTTGGTTTTTATCTTCTTAGACAAGCTATTTGCTTCTACATTTTCTTTTCACCCACATTCTTTTCTTCTCTGTTTTAACATGGCATAGAATCAATAATTAGTCCCATCGTTGGGGTAGTATCAGCAAGTGCTTACATCAATACATCTACATTGAGCGTAGCTAAATGTTTTAATTGAGAGCATTTTTCTGCACTGTATTTGAAGTTTAACTAAGTCTGCATGGAGTTTTACACTCGTACATTGAACTTGTAACATTATGCTGATTCATGTTTATCTTACGTAGTTTGAAATTATTTTATCAAGGTTGTATAATTTGCAACCTTATTGCTTTTGATTACAGGTGAAATTGTGAAATACCTATTCCAGCAATATGGTAAAGGCAGAAAGCCTTCAGTAGGGCTTTTGGAAAGGTATTGAACCTTGGCTCTCTCTCTCTCTCTCTCTCTCTCTCTCTCTCTCTCTCTCTCTCATATTAAATATTGCTCCCTTTAGCACATTATTCACGGGATGGATGCCAACAATTCTGCGAGCAGGCAGAGGATTGACATTGTGGGAAAAGGCGAGCCCAGACCCACCACCCAAAAAGCTGGAACTTTACTCATACGAAAACAATCCGGTGAGACAATGGTCTTTCGTTGAATCGTTTCCAATATACCATGATTTAGGCATCCGCATGTGTTTTCATATTTCTTATGAGAATTGTAGTTTACTTGTAACAAGTCTTTTTGCTTGTCGCCACAATTTGGGCTTCAATCCTCTCTTCTTTTCGCCCTATCATTTACCGGTTTGTTTAAATTTATTTCTAGTTTGCACATAAAATGGTCATTTTAATATGTTTTACTGAGCTCTAACGGCCTAAATTCGAGGGAGAGGAGAGAAAATGACAGTCTTATAAGAAAGAAGAGAGAAAATGACAGACACAAATCACAATCTGCTTTAATTTGAGACTTGGCCTTCATTTGGCTAAATTAGGACGTGATTGTCCAAAGATTTATGTAGGATTTATGTAGTCGTAGTTGTCCATAAATGGTGATGGAATTTCCAAGTGCTATCAGTAAAAACAATTTTCAGCGTGACAGTGTACATTCACAGTTGAGGCCAAATTCCAGGGTCATTTGACAATCATTTTCTGTATTTTATGCTGGAAGTAGTTTGCAGATAAATCCTACAATGACTTGTGGCATTTCATGTGATTTGTAATATCTTTCTCTTCCCCCTCACACACACGCCTTCATTTTCCTTTGTTTCCAGTATGCACGAATTGTGCGTGAGGCACTTTGTGAATTGGAACTTCCTTACATCCTTCAAAACGTGGGAGAAGGGTCCCTGCGGTCGAAGTTACTTGAGGCATCTGGATCCAAAGAGGTTAGCATTTGAGAACATCTATCCCTCAGATGATTTTTCTTAGCGTACGTGCTAATCTCCTGTTGAGAACCCTAAGGATGACTGTGAAAACTGTCTTTGTTATAGGTTCCTTACCTGATTGATCCTAACACCGGTATTCATGTTGGTGACTACAAGAAGATTCTGTCGTACTTGTTCCAGACATATTCAGCAGCCACTCTTGTATAGTTATAAAATTTAGTTGCGCTCGGAAGCTGAGATGAATCTGATCGCCCTCTAATCAGCTCGGGCCTTGTTTAAGTACGTATCTGTATACCTCAAATGATTGATTCTCATTCATTCACATAGTACACGGTTTTTTATTCTCATGCATTGATCTTTATGCTAGTGTTACTCATTGTTAAAACCTAGATCTGTCCAAACTTGAGGGCAAGCTTTTCCTTCTTTAGAATGGCTGCTCACTCTGTCTCAAGACTCGAAATTCGGTCCGATACATCATTAAACCGTGCCCGATTGAGCTGCCAGATGGTCGGACTAATGTGGCACCCTTGTCCGCCCCTTCGTGCCATAAGGGAGTTTGTCTTTGACATCGAATTACATAATCATGGTTCATGGATGTCGCACTTTGGCATTTCTGTTGTTCTCTTTGTTCCTCCTGGATGTGTGTTTGCTTTGGTCCTTGGGCAATATAATGTTGTATAGTCTCGCATTTCCCCCCATTTTACTTTTCATTTTGGCCATAAAAGTAAAATAGCGAATTAAAATATGACACGTCGTTAGCATATACTCTAGTTTTATTTTTTATTTCATTAATCGATGATTTTTCTGACAAATGATAAGTTATACCAAATTCATCTAAACTACAGGAAGGACGGTTGAAACTTGGGTAACCCACGTCCGCTTCTAAAATGACGTTAAGTACATTGATCTTGCTTCGAATATATGGTTTCAAATGATCCTTTATTTCCTGCACAAGAGAAAGAGCTACAATCTAAGAACTAGAACTTATTGAACATCTTGGGAGCGACAGATTTCACATTTCCACTGGTTCATCAATATGGTATAATTGTTAAAAAAAAACAGGCGCGCACGCGTGTGCAGACGCTCTATGATGTTTATAAGATTACAAAACTGAAATGCGCGTAACGAATTCACATGAAGGCAGCAGCAGCAGCAGCAGCTTCAGCAGCAACATGATAACATCTACTCTCAACGAATTTCTGTCTGAACAGCTCAAAATTACCGGACTTAATCGCTTCCCTTATGGAACGGAAGAATCCTAGATAATGGTGGGTATTATGCCTGCACAATCAAAGGACAATGATGATGATGATGACAACAGTAATAATCACAGCTACGACGATAACAGTAGTGATGCAAGTAATAATGATATTGAATGGAAGCAAAACAGCACATACATTTCTAGTAGCGTCTGAGCCAGCATTTCGCGAACATTGAGCAGGTGATTGATGTAAGCTTTTGTATGATTCTTGCATGTGTAGCAGTTACAATTTGCGACAATGGGTGACATATCTTTCCTGAAAGAGTTTAAAAAAAAAAATCAAGGACCTCGTAGGGAAATATCGTGTTAAGAGTTACAGCACTAATTATTTTTTGATCCGTTTGGCAATAAATGATAAGCTAAATATGGTAACATTTCAAGAAATTTAAAACATAAACGCAAAGACGCCCTTCATGACAATGTCATGCAAAAACTTCTAAAGCCCCAAGCGAGTCCACAGGTTACAGTGTTCTAGTTCTTTACTTTATATTATCAAATTTCGTTTTGCATTTTCTTTTATGTTGTTGCTTTAATATACTTTGCACTGAAGGTTTGTCCTAAATAACTCGACAATCGACATGCCATGCGCCTTATTCCTTTATGTCAAACTTGATATCTACTAATTAAAATTACAGAAGGGATAGATTGAACAAACTCATGAACACTTTTAGTGGTACAAGTAGAAATAGACGTCATTAGTTACCTGTAAGCTGTTGCTCTCAGATTAATCTTTGTCTGGTCACTTCCAATACTAGTCAACTCAATACCAGATGCATTCATCTCAACTCCATCAAGGGGAAACGTAAGTGCAAAGCCGCCAAGGGTAAGATGGCATATATACCTGCAAAAATTGATACATATCATCCCCTTTTGGATCATGGTAACAGCAAGGAGAAAGACATTCAAATTAGTTAGAAGACTGAGCAACTCACGTTGAATCAAAGACATCAATGCCCGCAGCAACGCCCTGCAAGACCTCCTCTGTGAGATAGAAAGAAAAAGCTCATTTGCCGATAATTGTGAATGAATAATCATGCATTTGACCAAAGGTACAGTTAACTGTTGAAAACATTTTCCTTTAACGGATCTCCCCAAGTTCATAATAACTGGAAAACTGCAATTTATTAGCCTTTTTTATAAAAAATAAGAAACACAATGAATTTTCAATTTTTCTATAGTCCTCAAAAGGTACCACCAACAAGAGACAGAATATCAATAACACAAGAAGGAGCTAAACAGCACCCATCCTACAAGAAAACATAAAACTAATCAAACAATCTACATGGAAAAATTCTAAAACCAGCTTTTCCAATTTAACAAAATAAAGGGCAGCTACAAAATGTGGAAGAAACTGATAGTAAACCAATACCCAAAACATGCAGAGTCCTGAAATTTTTATTTATAAATTAGGCTGTTTATTTCTGAAAAAAAATTTCACACAAAACATTCAAACCATAACAATGTCCTCAGAAGTCTAGATGTATCAACAACAAATTGGTAAGACCACCAGTTTATTATAACAATGGTAGACCTGTTACCTGGAAGTCCAAGCCCACTGATCAAGCGTGGTTTCTCTTCTTGTAAGATATCCTGAACATTTATACGAGTGTTAGATATCAAAAATCAAAATATAAATGAAGACATTTTTTGTTTTGATGTACGAAGTATGAGAATAGGGTTTGATCAAGTTCAGGGGAAAACTGAAGGGTTCAGTTTGTGACTAACAGTAACAGCATTAAGGAGAGCAGGACGCTCATCCATGTTCTCTCCAAGCCCAAATCCTCCGATCCAATAACCTGGAGAAAAAAATATTTTCATAGCAAATTATATAGCAACGCAATTAAATAAGGGTGTTAATAATGACACTCCAAAAATCTCATTGTGCACTCCTCTATTTTTCTTTCTAAATGTATAAAGTTTGGAGTGCACAATGAAATTTTAAGAGTGCAAATAACAGCGCCCTTTTAACACACAAAACTATTAGAAATATTGGTAAGAAAGAAATCCAAATGAAATTGTTTGGCACTAATTTCCTATTGTTTTGTCATGTTCACAAAAGCTTCAAATGTTAGGAAAATTACAAGAAAACCCAAAGTGGAAGTTCAGTTCCATAAGGCAGTGTTCATTCTCAATTATTATGCTGAAGTTATTAGCTGTTATAAATTGTGTTTATTTTTGGTAGTCAGAAGTTTTTGTTAGGTTTCAAATTGTTTTTAATTGATCTTTAAATAAATTTAGTACATGTAATTTTGTTTCCTTATCCAAATTTTTTACAGGGTTCTCTTGATTGAACAAATTCGCTTTTCTTGAAAAAAGAAATCAAATAAGTTCTAAGAAATGATGCAACATACAAGTCGGTGATAAGGAAGAGACGAAGAATTGTAGAAACCTGATACATTTCGGCTAGCCACCTCTTGGGCACATCTCTCACGTTCATTTACAGAAGACCCACCAACAATAGATCCAAAGACAGGTCCACCTGCCTACATTTTGAGCAAATATGTCCATCATTCAGTCTAAACAGAAAAGAGTAAACTCAGATTTATATTATCCACAAAAAGAAGAAGAAAGAATGATCTATATATTGTAGCACAATTTTTTTTTCATTTTAAAACGTCTAGGTCTGCTAGCAGCACACGTAGTATACAACGCATATGCCAGTGATTGTATAAGCATATATGATGCCACTACCTCTCTAAAATGGGTCTTTCATAATGGCACAAAAGTACGGTCTTTTACCTGATTTAGCTCAATGCATTCATCAAGCCATCTTATAGTTCGATCAACCGAGGTCTTGTTCCTCTTATCAGAGACCCATACAGGAACTTCATCTGCCAAAGTGGTCCATATATTGGGCTTCAAGGAAGTAATCAACTCGACATACTCTACGGGTTTCATCTACAAGCACATAAAAAGACTATACAGTCACCACCAGAGTCACCATTATTAACTAACCCGAAATCAACTTATTCCAGAAAGCAAGATGAGGCAATTACCAAACGGCGACCAGAAGGAGTCTCGAAAGATGCTCCAAATTTGTTACTGCTATTACATTCAGGAAGGCATTGAATGGAGTCCCTTGGTATGCACACGAACCCGTGTTCGGGCAAGCCGAGCAACTGATGCAGTCCTCCTATTTTTGAAATTGTTTGAGGTGAGGGGACTTCCAAGCTGCAAAGTCAAACAATGCTTGAAATGTTGAACCGTCTTCTCACAGACCAATTCACAAACAGGTAGAATGCAATATCAATGTGGCAAAAGTAGAAACATGGAAAAGCTGGAGGATGTAAATATAATTACTTACAAGTGGAGGGAGCTAACATGGAAGAGACGGGAATCAGGGAAAGGAAGAGAAGGAAGAAGGTCAGGAGGGGTGAAATGGGGCAGGCCCTTTCGGGTGGAGAGGAGAAGAGAAGGGGTCTCTATTGGGGTGGGGCAGCTGCCCAAGTGGAGAACCCCGGTCCGCACTCTTCCGCCGCTCCATGCCTTCACTGCGAATTTCATATCGACAGAGACAAACAGCTTTGGATTTAGAGTCGAAGAGCAGGAGGAGGAGGAGGAGGAGTTGTAGGGTTTTGCAGAAGTTTGCCCTCTCTTTTGGCGGCAAATACAAGGGTTTTGTAAGTCTCCGACCCAATTTTCTCCCATTGGAAAAGTAACATATTTTGGGCAATTTTTTTTCGGAATTATTATTATCATTCCAAAAATCTAATTTTACCGTTTTTCTTTCTAATTATAGAAAGTTTGAAGTGCAAAATGAGATTTTTATAATGCCAATTACAATTCCTCATATCTAAATTATACGAAGAATAATGCTAGAAAGACCAAAATTTTAAACCAAATTTGCAAATCGAATGATGTGGATGTTAATTGGATTATTACTTCAGTGTTGATTAACGTATTTATTTTCTATTGGTGAATTAATTGGTTTACAAAATTTGGTTTAAAATTTTGGTCAACAAAACATTATCCTTATAAGAAAGCCCATTGAGGTCACAATTGCAGAATTTACACTTTCAAAATTTTTATTTGTTCTAATATGTAAATAAATAGCAAATATGGTCCAATTAATAAATGCCCAAGTCTCCTTTGAATCCCAATTCCAATATGATCTCCATGCTTCACTAACACATACTGCCTATGAAAGAATACCTACGGTTAAAATAATAAACCCCAGACTAATTATACGAAACTCCAACGATCCAATTGTTGAATCAATTGATACCTCTAATAATTTTGAGACGAAATAAAAGAAGTGTTTCATAAGACATTGTTTCTTTCGTTCATGTATTGAATCTCACCAAAGTAAACCGGACCGATCTATCTCATTAACGAATTTGTAAACAGGGGGCACATACCTCAGACCGATCGATTAAACCCATTATTATAGAGTTTACCGGGGAAGTATTGAATTAAAGTCATTTATGTGTGCCAATTTCCTTATAGTTGACTTAGCAATTGGGATACTGATTTCACCGTACTTATAATCTTTTTTTTTTCTTCTAACATTCTAATTTTTATATTCATGGCTTGTAAAATAATTGATATTAGAACCAGATTTTTCAATTCGGATTATGGCTATGGGCCCTTTTAATCCAAATTTTATGCAAAATTTGTCTCCAGTTAAAGACCAAAATGAATCTGCTAAAAAGTATAAGATTAAATTTAGTATCTTTCAAAATTGGTCTCAACATTTTGAATATTCCAAACAACTACCAATTTATTGAAAACGTTTCATCCCCTTACTATACAAATGTATTTTAATCATATCAAAAAATAATAATGTGCAAGAAGCACTGTTCTAAAAATCTCCGCCTAGGCGCTAGGCGGCTGGTCACCGCCCCGATTAATGCCTAGGCATTTGAAAATTAATAATGGACGCCTAGACCAGCTGAGGCGCCCGCCTAGGCCGCTTAGGCACCTGCCTAACCTGCTCAGACCCGTCTAAGCACCTGCCTAGGTTGCGACTCACTTGAACAGAAAATAGATAACTTTCAATTTGCATTTAATTTTTTCAATAAATTGTAAGAGATTTGTTGAATACTTAAATGAGCATACACTATATGCTTGTTCCCCATGTTTTCATCATGTTCTAATGCTTCATAATACATATGTCATTATATTTTGTAGTTTATGATGAAATTATATATATTTTAAGGTAAACTACAAAAAAACTACCTCAACTATTGGGGTCACGACAGTTTCATACCTCATCTTTTAAAATTGACAATGTCATACCTCATCTTTAGAATTTGGTCCAATGTTATACCTTCTGTTAGCTGGCCGTTAATTTGTCAGTTAAATGCTGACGTGGCTTGATCCAGACCCCACTTTCTATTAAAAATTAATAAAATATTAAAAGAAAATCATTTAATATTTTTAAAATATTAAAATAATAATAAAAAGTAAATATAAAAAAATAAAAAAAAAGCCAAAACCTTTTCATCCCTTCCCCCCCTCCCCTCCATGTGTCTCTCTCTTCTCCCCATCTTCATCTTCTTCCCTTTTCCCCTGCAACCCAGAAGAAAAAAAAAAAAAAAAAAAAAAAAAACCCAAACTTCCCCTTCCCCTTAATATTATTATTTTATGGGTTACAGGTTGCATCCCCAAAAAAACCCAGAAACCCTTCCCACCCGCCCCCCACCTTCCTCCACCACCCACCCTCTCTCTCTCTCTCTCGCCTCTCTCTTCTCTCTCTCACCCTCTCTCAGCTCTAGTCCCTGTTCATGTACACAAAATAAATAAATAAATAAATAAATAAATAAATAAACAAAAAACAAAAAATAAACAAACAAAAACAGTGGTGACCGAAATATGGGTTTGAAAGGCCACGGGTGCACCAGGGGTTTCTCCTGGTTTTCTAAGCTCTGTCGAGCTCCACAGAGACGAGGAAGAGGGAAGGGAGGTCCTCTGGGGTTGCGGTGGTCCAGCGCTGTTGCGGGGTGTCTTGCGGTGTGCGTGGGTGTGAGATCGGGGAGGGAGAGATCCGAGAGAGAGGTGAGAGTCGAGAGCTGAAAGAGGGTGAGAGAGAGAGAGAGAGGGCGGGTGGTGGAGGAAGGTTGGGGGGGCGGGTGGGAAGGGTCACTGGGTTTTTTTGGGGATGCAGGTTGCAGGGAAAGAGATGAGAGAGGACCAGAATCTGGGTTTGAAAGGGCACGGGTGCACCGGGGGTTTCTCCTGGTTTTCTGAGCTCTGTCAATCAGAGACAAGGAAGAGGGAAGGGAGGTCCTCTGGGGTTGCGGTGGTCCAGCGCCGTCCCGGGGTGTCGTGGTGTGCGTGGGTGTCAGATCGGGGAGGGAGAGATCCGAGAGAGAGGTGAGAGTCGAGAGCTGAGAGAGGGTGAAAGAGAAGAGATAGAGGCGAGAGAGAGAGAGGAAAGAGAGAGGGTGGGTGGTGGAGGAAGGTTGGGGGGGTGGGTGGGAAGGGTTTCTGGGTTTTTTTGGGGATGCAGGTTGCAGGGAAAGAGAACAGAGAGGCGAGAGAGAGAGAGAGAGGGTGATGGAGGTAGGTTGGGGAACGGGTGGGATGGGGAAGGATCTGTAAAGGTGGATCGGGGGTGGGGGTGGCGGTGGGGTGGGGAGGGGGAAGACAAACTGTGGGTGGGGTGGGGGGGGGGGGCGGGGGGAGGGAAGACAAATTGTTTTTTTTTTTTCCTCTTTTTTTCTGGGTTGCAGGTATGGGGAAGAGGGGAAGAAGATGAAGATGGGGGAGGAAAGAGAGAGGGGGGGAGGAGGGAAGGGACGAAAGGTTTTGATTATTATTATTATTTTACTTTTCTTTGTTATTCTAATATTTAAAATATATTAAATGATTTTTTTAGTTTTTTTTAATATTTTTTTAATTTTTTAATAGAAAGTGGGGTCTGGATCAAGCCACGTTAGCATTTAACTGACAAATTAACGGCCAGGCTAACGGAAGGTATAACATTGACCAAATTCTAAAGATGAGGTATGACATTGTCAATTTTAAAAGATGAGGTATGAAACTGTCGTGACCCCAATAGTTGAGGTAGTTTTTTGTAATTTACCCTATATTTTAAGTATAAACATACACTTATTTACACGAAATATAATGGATTTACTTAAATCCGTCTAGTACGCCTAGGCTCCCGCCTAGATCCCACCTAGCCGCCTAGGCACTAGGCCCTAACCCGCCGCCCGACTAGCACCTAGCGTCTTTTAGAACCTTGGCAAGAAGCAAAGCTGAAAGCTCAAGCTTTTGTGATGGCTAATTTGCTAGACAAGTGTACTGTGTCTATAATAGATTAGTGCTAGATTTTAGGCGTTTTCTAGCGTCTAGGTTTGAAGACTTGCAAGTCAAGGACAATCAAAGGCAATATGATTTAGTGATTCACTTAAGGTAAAGTTCATGTGCATTATTTTAGGAAAATATAAATTGAGTGTTTATATTTTATTAAGAGAGTCAGACCAATAAAATCAATTTATATGATATAATCAGTTTACTATAGAGTTAAGGTATAATATGAATTTACTTAATTGTAGGCATCAAATTTGATTCTCATGTCCATTGTATACTGCTGGTTTTCCAGCAGGTTTTCTGTCATTGCCAATCATAAGTTTTGTGCGAGAAAAAGCTTCGAGGCAAGGAATCTATATGCTAGGTTATTAGTGAAGTGAAATTTGAGTGAAACACATCTAGCATTCATATCATCATTCATACTGTGTCCTAGCCATGGGCGAACTTTCGTGCTATGAGGTAACTGCGCTCAATCAAGATGAGACGAACCTCCAGACATTTTACTTGATACTTTGTTTACAAATTGTAACCCTTAAAGTGGCTAGTTCTTTTCCTGACCAGCTTACCTGCTGTTTCTGTTGACTTATGAATCTATCGTTACTTATGAATTTTCTCTGTTGTATGTGGGGTGTTACCACTTTAAAAAAGTCCTTGTGCTCTAGTTTGCTTTTTATGTTATTTATTTACTGTTGCGTTGCAAGATTGAAACTCTTTTTCTCTATTGAGTTGAGTTCCACGATCCTCTGCGCTTACAAAAGAAATAAAAAAGAGAAAATTATACCAAGCAAGTATAAATGTCATTCTCAATTCAATGATTAAACTCAAATCCCTCTTTTAAAAAGTTAGATTCTAAGGTTATCAAAATGCCCTTTTGAATGCTCATTCCACCTGTTTATTTTCTTCGTCGGTGTTCTTTCCTATACGCGATACATTTCATTGTTCACATAGAGGTTTGAATCTCAATCCAGAACATCAATAACCAAATTAAATGGAAGATTTTTTCAAGTAATTGAAACACAAATCGATAAACTATGTATCATAATATAAGTGGAGAGGCTTTTTATATTATAACAGGTAATGTATCGACTCGTCTTACAAGTATACTAAAAAAAATCTCTCTCAGATATCTGAATCTCAATCCAGAACATCAATTTTTCCTATTCAACCACAA
This sequence comes from Cotoneaster glaucophyllus, assembly GCA_036320875.1. Lineage (NCBI taxonomy): Eukaryota > Viridiplantae > Streptophyta > Magnoliopsida > Rosales > Rosaceae > Cotoneaster > Cotoneaster glaucophyllus. Next base: position 44,083,029 of record CM070073.1, read on the forward strand.
CAAAAATAGGTAAATCAAATATCATAACATAAACGAAAATGATATATGTTTTTAGTGTCTCTTTACTTGTATTATAACACGTAATATTTCGACTCGTGCTTTGAATATATTAAAAAATCTCTCCCCTCATAATGTTTTTTTTAATTTTTAATTTTTGGAGTCAAACCCTCATAACCTGTTCTTTATATGTCGCAATTAGACAAAGGTTTTATAACTACTACAGGGCCCTTTTCAAGTTTAAAAAGCTTTGCAGCACAACAAAAGACATTAATAATCAAAAGCATCACATCTTCCCTATTATAAAAGAGAAAAAAAAATCAGAAATATATCAACAAACATCAGCGGCCGATACACCAACCATGTTATTTCTACCAACCGATTGTGTCCATCTATATCAAACCCTCCAACAACCTATCTTGCTTCACTTCTAAGATGAAGATTTCAAATTTCAATTAGAGAGCAAGATATAATTAATCATTACTTCTCCGTCTCTCTCTTCCTAATCACTTCTTGTTCCTTTAATTAAGAGAATAATACATATATAATCCGGGTCCCATTCATGGAATTATATCCATGATTAGGGCTATTATTGACTCTACAAATTGTTTTGTGCTTGGTGAAAAATACTTGGAGGTGCTTTTTGAAGAGGTACCTATCAACTTTTCTAGAAAGTACTTCTATAATTTAAAAGAATTTGTAAATTTTTACACCAAACATGGTTGGAAACTATTTAGATTAAGAAAACGGTCGTAGTCCTTCTCCGAGGGGTCTAGCCAAACATGTTGGTCAAACTCCACCATGATAACTGAAAACTAAAATTAAGTTAAAATTATAAAAACTCATCAAAATAGTTTTCAATTTTTGTTGTTTATTTTTTCACTTTCTTAAGAATTAAAAGCTAAAAACGATATAAAAACTAAAAACAATATGTTTATTAAACGATCTTTTGATTTGAGCTTTACATTAGGGGTGTCTTTTTGCTCACCACCTTCAAGTGATGGTAATGTTTAACAGCTTACTTATTATCATTGGATAAGTTTAACTTTTAAAGTTTAGATCTATTCACTCAATAAATATCGAAATTTAAACTCATCAAAATAAAGTGGTACACTCTACGTTGCCATGGATCTGGTAATATGCCATCATCAGGTACCGTTTGGTACGTGGGACGAGAAGGAATGCAGTAGGACGAGACGTTCCGTCATACGTTTGGTACGCCTAAAAACCGTGGAGCGGGTTGTCTCATGGAACAAAATTTGGCTGGTCCCGTCCCGTTCCGTCTGCGTACCAAACGGTACCTTAAGTAACTCTCAATAACCAGGGTGCCACTGTTTCCCTCTACCCTCCTTAATTTAATGTACCAACTGTGCTAACCTCTCCTTGAAAAGCAGAAACAAACAATAAACCCCCGTCTCCTCCCTCTCTTCCATTCCCCACCACTTCCCCAACCTTCTGTTCATAAAACCTCAGATCAATATTATCTCCTCAGTCCTCTCTCTCTCTCATCATCATCATCATCAAGCACAATGAGGTTCAAACCTCAATGTGGCATCAATCTCAAGGTCATCCTCCTCTGCTGCTGCTTCATCTTCCTCTTCACTGTCTTCATTGTCAGATCAACCTTCTCATCGTCACCATCAGCGTCACTGTCCACGGCCAATCTCATCCCAAACCCTAAACCCCAACAACAAGAACAACCATGCGATCAACCCTTCACCCCAACATGCACCAAAATTCCACCTTCCCTCGCCCACGCCATCATCCACTACGCCACAACAAACGTCACCCCACAACAAAACATCAAAGAAGTCTCCGTCTCCGCCGCGATCCTTTCCAAGAAATCACCCTGCAACTTTCTAGTCTTCGGCCTCGGCCTCGACAGCCTCATGTGGACGGCTCTCAACTACGGCGGAAGAACCGTCTTCCTCGAAGAAGACAATTCATGGATCGACCAGATCAAACAGAAGCTGCCGGGCTTAGAGGCCTACCACGTGACATACGACACCAAGGTCCACCAAGCGGACAAGCTCATGGAGATCGGAAGAAAGGAAGAGTGCAAAGCTGTTGGGGATCCGAGGTTTTCAAAGTGCGAGCTGGCGCTCAAGAACTTGCCGAGCGATGTGTACGATATCGAGTGGGATTTGATAATGGTGGATGCGCCGACGGGGTACTTCGACGGAGCTCCGGGAAGAATGGGCGCCATATACACGGCGGGGCTGATGGGGAGGAACAGGGAGGAGGGGGAAACTCATGTGTTTGTGCATGATGTGAATAGAGTGGTTGAGGACAGCTTCTCCAAGGCTTTTCTCTGTGAGGGGTACTTGACGGAGCAGGAGGGCCTGATCAGGCACTTCACTATTCCCAGTCACAGGGCTCGATTAGGTAGACCATTTTGCCCTTAGAAGATGATGCTCTTGATTTTTTTTATCATCTTCTCCATCAATCTGATCGGTCGATTTCCAGCAGAAAGCTGGGTGGAATTAATGGTTGATATTATTTCTTGGGTGGAATATTGATATTATCTCTCTTTTCTTGTTTATTGAAAAGTAGGTAGTGTTGTTCTTCTTTTTAAAATTTCTTGTGTTTAATTTATGAAAACCACGGTCCTTATGTGCGTGTAAGAAGTGTTTAGTTTTGAAAATTAAGTTTGTGTATTACGAGACGTGAGCTAGTCTATATGACCGTCGGTAGAGGAGCAGACTAAACCTTATAATACGCTAGTAATAACGTTATTCAAATTCGTTTTTAGCGATAATCCAATTCTGATCATGAAAATCGATAGAAATAATTCTTGAGTTTGTCTATCGTAAATCATTTTTGTTCTTCTATGAAAATCTGTCAATATTCTCATTAAGTTGAGACGCTGGTTTGACAAAAATACCTAAACAATGTGGATAGATTTTTCACGAAATGATCAAAATGAAATTACCGTGAACAAATTCAAAGTCGGCTTCTCCCAATATTCATTGTCAGAGGCCAAAATGAAGAGTTATGCTCTATCTCAAGAATCATTTTTTGATAAAAAGCCTTAAAAGAAAGAGGGCAAGAAAGAACTGTGGGATCACAAAGTACTACTGTGAATGCGATCACCAAAACATTAAAGCAATACTCTTCCTGTTGTGCCTTGTGATAAAACTGAAAGTAATAAGATTAGTGACGCTAGTAATCATGATTAGGAGTGCATAACTAACATTAATGGCAATGCAAAGCCGACTCATTTTTCCGATGAGGACTATCTGCCGTTAACAAGTAACGTTCCTTCTTATCCCACATGCTTGGATGACGACGCTAGTCGTGCCACTTCTCTGGTCTGGTTCTCAAGTGTGTTAACAAACTTACAAAGGTATTCTTTGATACTTGGCTCTCTCTTCAGCTCTTTGTTCATTAGATGTGCATGCACATCCATACATCATGTCTTTTTTCTCTTTGTTGCCGTAGTTAACATTTGGCGATACATTTCTCGACAGCAGGCTCTTCAAAGCACAACATATGATGTCGATCTGGACTGCATCCTTGAAAGCATCCATTTGTACCTACACGGCTTGGGGATGGAAACTTAGATGCGATTAGAGAAAGGATGAAGAGCACCTGTAACGTGAAGGGACAGTGGAGATGACTCCATCGAGATTTCGAGGGACAGGTTTGAGTCCCAGATAACACATTTGTCAGAGTCTCATCACACCTTGCAGCTTCAATATGACCAATGAATTCCACGCTGCACAGTTAAAACTGCAATTGCATGAAAAAAAAAGGAAGTCATGATGCGGTGCCATTGTAGTCATTAAACATCTTGACATGATTTGATTTCATACCACATCAAAGCTTGAATTCAAGTCAAATTATAAAGAGGAGTACCAGCAGGTGGTAGGTAGAAAACAATAATGATATGGTGGTGACGATATGCGACTTTTATTCTCACTCTAACGAGCATTGAGTTTCATAAGCATCAAAAGCACAAGTATAATAGACTTTTGCAAAATGCAAGCAAGAAGTACGTACAAGCTCCATTTCAGAAGAATAACTACCTATTTTCCATTTGAACTGTCCTTTAAACTGATCCACAAGCAGCACCAATTCGAACTTCACATAAAGTTTTTTTCTTGTCAAGAAATTGGACTTAAGTTTAACTACGTACGACAAGTACAAAAGTAGAAAACTGAGGAACAGTGATGACACAATGTTCTTCAACTGTGTTTATACATAAATAAACTAAAGAAAACGCTTGATCTAAGAGTAACTGTGCTCAACATCATGCAAAGTCAGAAAGACCCACAGCTGACCTGAGCTCACCCAAACACCGAACTAAAGGGACAAAGATCACAGATCCTAGCAACAGGACAGTGTAGTAATAGATGCACCACGTCACCCCTTTCCTCTACACATAGAACACTAAACCAAAGCAATGATATTTCTCTTGGGAGAGTTCTCAATTTAAGGCAACCACTGATACTGACATAAGGTTTGACTTAAACAAGAATTTTTCAGAACAGGATAGAGTGCAGACATTCTCTTTTCCAAATACCAGCAACCGAAAAAGTGCAACCAAGTGGCACCAACAACCAAAATAAGTATAATATGTACAAATTGAAGTAATCGGTGTTGTTTGTCCAAAGACCTCAATCTAAATGCTTCCAATGCAGGTGCACTTATACTCTCTAATGCAGTAAAAGTATTATGAGTCTGGTTAAACTTACCAAGTACTAAGTAATAACTATGTATGGGAAACCTAATGGGTTTGTCTAGCGGATTACTGATGTTAATGGGTAGTTGTTGGTATTAATGATGTATGGGAAGTTTAACAGGTCATTTTGGAAGGGTCTAGGAATTACTAATGTAGTATAAAAGGGAAAGTCCAGTGGGCAGAGGAGTTAGGCTGGATGTATTTTACTTGAAGTATTATCAGTTTCTTAACTTTCCTAAAGGCTTTTTTCGTTTGATTTGCCTTTATAAACCTAGGCCCGGACGGTGATTGAAGTAATTCCCACCTAGCCAACATTTTCCTCCCTCTAACGCTACCCCTAAATCTACTAGAAAAACATTATAACCATAACTAACTAAACTTTCAAATTGTTTTTTCTTCATCCATGTTTTGTATTACTCTGTCAATCATCCTCTCATATTATTTTCTTTTTACATTATTGTGCATTCTTCACATGTTTTCACATACATAGTTTCAAACTTTATGGGCATGCAAAGCATCAGAATAACCAATGTTCGATTAAGGATGCTTCAATTACTACAGATAGTATATTACAGACAAGATGGAAGGAGGAAAATCTGGAAAGTAATACAAACACGATATCCGGAGACACTGAATCCTAAGTGGAAAAAACATTCCATTCTACAGAACTAGACAACAAAAAATTCCATACTTGATAATTTTATCTTGAAAGAAATGATTGTCGTACACCTGGAAACTGGTTATTCCATTGTTGTACATCTGGAAACTGGTTATTTCATGAGAAAAAGAATTAATAGGGTATTCTGCAGAACTGTACAAAACAAAAGACAATACAAGACTTACATATGATATGATAGAACAAGCAGCAGGTTTATCATGGCACTGGAAGGTCCCTCTCGGAATGAAGAACATCAAGAAGCATATAATCTAAGTTCTGGGTGAAAGTTATTGAGTTTCACCAATAGCTCATCACAGGTAATGCTGGCTCCTTTTGATGTTTCTTGGGAAAAGGTTGGAAGAATCTTCATCACATCAACATCGTCAGAGATTTCACTAAGGCATTCCAAGATGGTAGAAGTTATTTCTGAGTCAAGAACAACACCCTTGTCTGCCATCTGATGAAGCAAATTAATGATTTCTTCTGTGTCACCCTTTAAACAATAGCCCTTTAGTAAAGAATCGAAAACAAAGGCATCAGGTTCAACACCACAAGCAATCGTATTCTTGAGAACCATTTTAGCCTCATCCAAAAGCCCAAGTTTCGAGAACCGGCTTACTAATATGGAAAAGGTAATGGCATCAGGAGTTAAATCCATTTTAAACATGTCCTGTAGCAAGTCTTGAGCAGATACAACATCTCCCACTTTTAGAGTTTCATCAATTATTGTATTAAATGAGACCAGATTTGGCACACAATTTGTACGCCTCATCTCTTCAAATAGCATCCTAGCTTGCTCCAAACTACCCTCCTTGCACAAGGAACCATCAAAACGTTGTAGTCAATCGCAGTAGGACTAACCCCAGCAGCTCTCATTTGACTAAAGAGTCCTTTTGCTAACCTAAGCATGTGAGTTTTGCAAAACCCATTGATCAAGACACCATAAGTAATTCCGTTCAGAACCAATCCCAAGTCAAGTGCATGTCTCAAGAATTTTATGGCCTTGCCCACAAATCCTTCCTGTAGACATGCATCTATCAAAGAATTATAAGTAGATAAGTTAACTGCAATACCCCTTTCAACCATTGTATTGTAAATATCCATAACTTCATCAAGATTGCCTTCCTTGCACAGTCCAGTAATCAGGATGTTATATGTGATTACATCTGGCTCAAGAAGGTTCCCATCCTTTGATATCATACTGAAAAGTTTCATTGCCTCATCTACCTTCACATGACAAGAAAGTCCCATCAGCAACATGTTGTATGTAATTACATCAGGCTGTTTCCCCTTACCCTTCATCATTTCGAAAATCTTAAAAGCCTCGTCCACCAAACCTTTCTTGCACAGTCCATCAATCATAACATTGTACGTTACAGTGTTAGGCTCTTCACCCCTCGATAGCATTAGACTGAATAGCTCCATGGCTTTTGTATCCCTTCCATTTTTGAAAAGCCCGTCAAGTAAGCCTGTATAAGTAACAACATCAGGGCGAACTCCATACTCTATCATATCATTTAACATCGCGGTGGCTTCTTTCCATTTCCCCATCTTGGATAGATTATTTATGAAACAACTATATGTAACCACTTACGAGGAATACCCTTCTTTAACATCTCATCAAAAATTTCTTTGCCTCTATCAAAACTCCCTTTATCACAAAAAGCACTTATAATGGTATTGTACACTACAACATCCACTTCCAAACCCTCTTGCTTCAATTCCTCGAACAAACCCATCGCCTCATCCACTCGACCATCCTTGCAGAATCCATTGATCAAAATGCTATATGTCTTCACATTCGGGTCAGATTCAGACAATTCCATATCAACCAGCAACTCCGTTGCTTCTTTCAATTTTTTCGCCCTGCAAAGTCCATTTATAAGAGTGTTGTAACTAACAATATCCGGGGTTACATAATTTCTTCCCGTTACATGAAACAACTCCATTGCCTTGTCAACCTCATCGTTAGCGCACAAACCCTTCAATGTAAGATTCAGAACATACGGACTCAACTGAAATCCAGGCTTTACAACCCCAATACCCCGGGTGCGAATTCCGGGTGATGGGTGTTAACAAAACAAGCAACTAAACAACTCAGTGATATAAAACTCGGACGAACACCAACACGAAACATCTTACTATAAACCGAAAACGCCAATTCATAATTTTTCGACTTTGTGAGAGTGTGCAAGAGCAAATTGCAGGCTGCCCCAGAAGGCAAGCTGTTCGAATCGACGGCGCGCAGGAAACCAGAAACCGCCTCTGAAACCTGAGAGTTGGACTTGCCACAAAGAAACCTCAATTGGGTTTCGACACCGGAGGAAGAAGTCACAGATGGGAGTGAAGAGAAGAGCTTTGAGTAAACGCAGAAGCCATGAGAAGGAAAATTACAGCTTGGGTGCAGTTTAGGAAGTTGCTTTGTCATCATTTTTAGTATGTAATTCGGAGGATTGGTGACGGTGGTACCTTAACCGACGCCGTCCCCGCCGCTGCTGCTTGACACTTAAAATGTTGTCGCTGGAGTTAAAGCAAGCATGCCGAGCTCCGAAAGCGCACACACACACAGAGGCCTGAAAAGTTGTCTCTGACTTGAATTACGGGGCAGGACGGTCAAGGGCTTTAATAGGACAATTGGGCCTTTTGACTTGGGAGAAACCCCAAACACGAACCCCAAGCATAATCTCGAACATATTAAGAAACTTAAGACATCATCTTCGATTGCCATCAATGAGGGAGGAGGGGTGACACGTCCCAATCTCGGTGTTTGAAGGACAACAGGATGGCCACGTGCTGCCCAATGTCCAAGGGTGATGCAAGCCATTTCATTTAATGCATATGCCGAGAACATGTAAAACATGTATATAATTTTCGCGCATAACCACACAAAGTAATATCAAAATACAAACCTTAACAAAATAATAGTAATAAGGTATAGGTCACTAAACCAAAGGAGAATATTCAATTGCCAACATTTAAAAAGTGATAATGCATAAACATGTTCAGAGCATACTACTAAGTCGAAATACAAGCGGAAGGGATATTAGAAAGTGCGATTACAAGAGATGTCCTATGTAGAGAGGATGACACAAATTCACTGATATGAGAATGCCTCGTAGCTCAGATCGTATGCCTCGTTCCTAGGTCCTGAAAGGGGCACAAAACAAAAAATGAGTGGACTAAGTTTATATATAAGTAATACTAAATCACTTTCTCTTCAAACGTACTAACCTCCAGTTTTAGAAAACTCATATCATATAGCATAATAAGTAATAGGTTTCCCGAAAACCCTAGCATGCCATAAAACCTTCGTAAAACATATATCATAAAAAATGTGCATAGTAGTGATATCATAATCGCTCAAAGGCACATCCATCGCCCACCCGAAGGCACATATATCATCCACCCGAAGGCACTACATCGCCTGCTCAAAGGCACATTGTATGAATATCCGCTAAGTAAGCACAGAAAATCATGAACATAATCTTTCCAAAATATATATCATAGTAAGCACAGAAAAATCATGAACATAATCTTTCCAAAATATATATCATCGGAGCCCAATAGCTCAAACATCATATCTGAAATCCATGTTCATAAATATTTCAGTAAACGTAAATTAGATAAAGCATGATATTGCATAAAAGCGAAAATCCGATAACTCAATAAACGTTTCATAAAATGTAGTCATAAAATCATGCTTTCATGTATGCATTTCTAGTAGTAAAAAATGTGCATTTTGGAAGAGGTGCACTCACCAATACTCCGTCGCTGAAGAGCCGTTCAAATTAGAGAGGATGGCGTTGCCACTAACAAACGCATCTAAGCATATAAAAGGACTAATTGGTAAAACTCTACTAAAACGATTGAATTTGGGAAAACGGAGTGCGGATTTGGAATCAGGACGTCGAAATTAATCTAGGAAAGGTCCCAGCCGAAACCCAAAAAAAGTCAACCAAAAGTCAACATTGACGGTCAACAGTCAATGCTGACCGAGAAGTCAACGGCTAACTCAACCGAGCCGCCGGAACTCATTGAAAACTAAAAATTTTGGCAGGAAGTTTGGGCAAAATTCAAATATTTGTAACTTCGTCGTTTCTTAACCAAATTCGACCCATAATATATCAAAACAAAGCTAAGGAAATGTAGAACAAGATTATACCTTTGGAGTTCAAAAAGTGGCCAGAGATGGGCGGAAAAGCCTACAAAGCGTCAAAGGTTGCCGAAAACTAAGGAAAGTTCAAATGGATATAACTTATTCAATACTCAACAACATCGAGTGATTCAAAAATGAAAATTATACGTCACGAGACGAAGAGAATGGCGACCTTCTCAACGGCTAACGCGCCGTGGTTTGGTTGGAAAATGGGTCGAAAGTGGGTTGTCTCACCGGAAAACTGGGGAAGGTTTCCCCGAGGGTTTCCTACGTCCAAACGTTACCAAAACTTCTCTAAACTACTCCTAAACATACATTAAGACATGATCTACAAGTTTTGGACAAGTATCGAGGCTTACCTTCGCCGAAGAAACTTGGTGAATAGTGATGGTGCCGAGAGGAAGATAGGGGTTTGGGGGGTTTCCTCCTTGTTCTGGGTTCGTGGGTTCACTTAGAGGGGATGTGGTGGTGTCCTTGTTGTTGTTGTGCTGTGTTGTTTGCGTGTGTGTGTGCCCTCGGGGAGGGCAGTTTCAGAGAGAGATAGAGAGGTGAGAAAGAGATGAGAGAAGAAAGTTTAGAGAGGGGAGGGAGTGAGTTGACAGAAAAAAGAAAAAGAGGGGGTGTTCACACAGGAAGGGATAGGGCCGGGGGACAAGGGACAAGGAGTGGGTCCCAGTGGCTCACAAAATAAGACCACTAAAGACAAAACGTGAAAATATCTTCCAAACATGAAATTATTGAAATACTTTCGACGTTTCGAAAATCGTAAAAATTTCAACATTAAGAAAATTAGTCATACGTGTCACGATGAGATGGTCAACGAAAATCAACGTTCATGCTACGAGGGCAATTTGATAAATTCACATATTTAATAATACAAATACGTAAATATTAAGGGCGGGGTATCCTAAAGGGGATCTGCAAGAAAACAATCTGCCGCTCAAGTCAATCTTTGTTCAAGATGCTTATAAAATTTAGAACGATCTCATACTTCCTTTTCTCCTCCTTTTGTTCTGGTGGGATCCTAGGCTTTTTTAGGCAGAAAAAGCTTGGGCTCCAAGTCCCATTATCTCACTCCATGTTCCTTAGTAGTGGTTGATTCATGTTGCTTTATTTAAGCTCCACTCCCCTAATTTAGGATGCATGGGATGAGAAATGACTAGTTACTTGACCCTTAATTTTTACACCCACACTTCTCTCACACAATATGCCTGGTTAAAGATCTAGAAAAATTCTGATGCCACGTTAAAGTACATGTCATTGCCATTATATATATTATATATTTATTTCTCTCTTACTGAACTACTATATAGTATAAAATTAATCAAGTATAAAGTCACTACTCATTTTGTTAAGTTCCAAAATCATTTAAGTTGAAGAGTTTCTTGGAGAGGATTTTTATGGGTTTAGCTCTTTAAACTAGTATTCCAAGAGATTTAAAGAGTCTCTTGGAGATGCTATAATATAGACACTTTTACGCTTTTTAAGGCTTTTAAGACTCCCTATTGTTTTTATGAAGAAAAGAACTTTCGCGAGTCCATCTATAATATTAGTCACTTGATTATATTCTATTTGAAACGAAAACTACATCAGTGTGACGTAACCTAACCTAACTTAGAGTTGCCCAACTTTTGACATAAAATTAGAAAAGGGGCCAACCCTTTTCCAAATGAGTTAGGCTAAAACCCTCTCTATTCTTGTCAACAAGCCGTCTCGATAGAGTTGATAGATTTTATAGGATTTTAAAGGATTTTTAAAGTGATGAATTTTATAGGATTTAAGAGGATTAAAGACTCCTATAAAATTCATATGGATTTTAAAGAATTTGAATGGATTGTGTGGTGCAAGGATTTGAAATCCTAGGGGGTGATGTTGTATTCTTTTTAGTCTTGGTTATATATACTTTTTGCTCTCAAATCCCACAAAATCCACAACTTATTGAAATCCTTCAAAATCTTAGGGCTTGTTTGGTATCATATTTAAAATTTTTTATAATTTCTCAAAATGTTTCTTAAGAATTTTTCTTGAAAACAATTTTCTTTAAGACTCAAAAACTTGTTTGGTATGCGATTTAAAAATTCTAAATCTTACAACTTAAACTGAACAAAGAGATCAAAAGAGAGGGGGTTGGGAGAGAAAGAGGATAGAGGAGGAAATAAAGTAAGAGATGATTGGAGGAAAGAGAAAGAAGTGAGAGGATCGGAGGAGATAGAGAGGAAGAAGAGTGAGAAAAAGAACGGAGAGAATGAAGAAAACGGATTGGAGGAGAGACAAAAAAGGTAAAAAAAAAGAAGAAAGAGAAGGGCGAGAGAGAAAGAATAAAAGAGAGAAAGATTTGGAGTGAGAGGGGAGGAGGGAGAGAAAATAAATGAATGAGCTTAAGTTTAAAAAATCTAAAAACTCACTTTTTGTGTTTTTAGAGAATATACTATATTTTTGAGTTGGTCTTGAGTTCAGTTTTTGAAAATAGTCCTACCAAACAAGTTTTTAAGGCCTAAAACTTAAAAATTGTTTTTGAGTTTAAAAAGTTGGATTCAAGTAGAGTACCAAACAAGCTCTTAATTTTTTGAATACACTTAGATAAATTTTAAAATCCTTTAAAATCTTTTAAATAACTACACCTAGATTTAAACGGATTCTAAAATTCATTAATTTTTTTTTTAATTGACTACACTGAGATTTTAAAGACTTTTAAAATCCTATCAAATCCGAGTTTGACTGCAGCCTGTATATGGGCGAACAGAGCACAACCGCACCCACATCCAAATACGACCCCTATCTATAACACACACTCCTTCTCATCCTCAGGCTCCTCGCCAGGAAAGTAGAGCGACCGTCGAACATGTCGAAGTCGAAGAAGCAGTTGATGTCTTCAGCTCCGTGGAGGGTGGAAGAAGAAGCGGAGGATGAATTCCCAGAAGGGAAGCTTAAGGTGACGAGCCAGCCAGGGTCGACTCCAACCATGCACGTCCCTCGCAAGAAAACCAAGCGCTCTCAGGACCAAGACGATCAAGATTCTCTCACGGAGATCGATCCTGAGCTCCGCTACAGCTTCCAGCGCAACTTTCAGGTCCTTTTAAGTTTACCCAGTTCGCAATTTCATCAGTTCTTGCTGTTGCGCTCTCAGAGTATCATTTAATTTGGTTGTTTTTGTTTATTTTTTTGGAATTATCAAATTTGGCACATCAAAATGTGTTTATTTAAATATCCAATTGGCAATTTGTTTGGTTATTCTGCAGTTAATTGCTAATATCGGTTTAGTTTTTCTTGCCTTAGCCTAATATGATTCTGAAGATTTTGGGTTTTATACTTTTCTGGGTTGTGCGTGATTATTGTGATTTAATTAATTTTCTATCTAAATTTGGTTGTCAGTAGTTGCTTTACGCATGAGATTTTGTGAGAATCACAGCCATTTGCTTGCAAAGTTCTTGACAAATTTTGTAGTTGTACGCTTCAAATGCTTGAGCAAAAGGGGTTACAAGAAATGAGTTACGAGTGGCGCATCTTGGGTAGATTAACGGTGTAGCTTATAGCTCATAAGTCATACTGTCATACATATATCTCATATTGGGTGTTTGAGGTACTTTATTTACATGTATTCACATGGCCCCTCATGTTCCCGTGCATATAACTCTGTTGGTGGTATGCACGGAGAACTGGGGCATGGCCTGCCTAAACCAGATTTCAGTAAACCCCTTCTGCTAGTGTTTCAGAAGTATTTGAGTTCTTTCTTAACCAATTCGTGTTCTTTAGTTTCAATTAGTGAAGGACATGCCCTTACTAAATCTGGAAGCAAGATATGGCAATAGTATGCAAGTAGGATGGTAAAACTTGGACTTGTTGGAACCACCTAGGTACTGGTCTACTGGCATTCCTCACCAACTCTGTACTAGAGTCCCCGATTAAAACCCCCTTTCCTGAAGCTAAGTGACAAAGAAAATAAGAAGATGACTTTACTAGTGTTTCTGGCTCGTTTCAGTAATTTAGAAGACAGTCTAAGCTAAGTATGGTCTTCATGTTGAATTGCCTATCTAGCTGCCGTTCAGTTATGTGTTGTAGATTATTTGCTTTTACATCATTATTTGCTTGGTTCTCTATGATTATCTATTTGGCGTATAATTTCCATGTTCCATTTCATTTTTTTGTATAGCATCTACATCTAAAATTTGTTCTTTGATAATTTTATGCCTGACAAATTCGGTTTGCAGTTCCTTCAACGGGTGTTCAGCATTGATACTATCGTGAAACCTCTTCCTCCCGCCATGGCATACAATGTCTCCCGCAACTTGAACTTCTTCACTCGTATTTTCACACAGTTCTTTGGTACGTATATCTGCTTACACTTTGTGGGTACCGACACCGAGTTGATGAAATATTAAGCATAAATAACAAAATCTGGGATCCCGCCCTCAACCCGTTGTTTCTGTGAACGAAGACGCAATGCTATAGCTATGCTTATATACTACGAGTACTAGAAGCATGATAACTGTTTATATCTTATTATACTACAGTGAGAGAGATTTTATTTCGCCATGGTTCATTTACATTCCAATATCTGAGGGGAAGCTTTCCTGCTCACGATCGGCCTGGATACTTCAGAACCAAAGTCAAGAGTCAAAATTTTTGTGGATATGCGTACACATTACGCATGATCCCTTTACTTAGAAGCCAGTTAATTGAAAACTTGGACATATGATAAACCTTTGACATTATAATCTGGTTAATTTGGTTTCCTGTATTGCAGATCCTGAAGGTATTGAAAATGCGCAAAAATCACTTGGGCTAGGACAGGAAGAAAAAGTTCGTAAAGTTCGTTGATGCATGTTGAGGAACATGGAGTTGAGTAATAAACATTTTGTAATTCTAGTTTTGACTCTGTTTAGCTTGAATGTTCCGTCCATGACCATGATAGTATATTGTCTCTAAATATTGAGAAATCTCACAATTTAAATGGTAACACATCTTTGTCGCGAAGTCTATTTGTCTCGAAAAAAAGGAAGAAAAATCTATTTGCTTGCTATCATGGACAGTGGCGGATCCAGGATTTTAACATTGGGTGGTCCCAATATGCATAGACGGAACTACGTGAGGGCGTGGAGTGGCTGCCGCCTCTCCTCTCGCTGGAAATCAAGCCCAAGAGCGATGGTTCGCCTAACTTGCTATTTAATGTGCTGATTTATCTTGAGATTTGTTTTGTTTTTTAATTATTGTCCAATTAATTTGACCACACAATGTTATTTCTCTTAAAATTTAAGGAATTAAATGATCGCTTCAATGGGGTAAACTACCAACCAACTTTTCATTCATAATCGATGATGATTTTCGCTTGTAATATCGTTCCATACTTCTAAATTTTACACATATCAATTAATAACAAATTTTACATCAATTGATAAAACTAAAACATAGGGCTGGGCACGGGCCGGGCAGGGCCCATATTTGGAGGAACCCGACCCTACCCGTTTTAAAATGTAACGGGGCGGGCCGGGCCGGGTAGAGGGTTTTAGAATTTTAGAACCGGACCTAACCCGGCCCTTTTGAAACGGGCCGATTCGGGGCGGGTCCACGGTTCCTAGTACATTTTTTTTTCTTCAACACAGAAGGAGACGACGTCGTTCAAGTCATCTTCCTCAATCGTCGAACCCGTTTCCTTCGCGACAACCCAGACGCAGCTCAGACCGTTCAAGCTGTCTTCCTTAGTCGTCTGGGAGATAGAGAAGACGATAAATCAAAACCATTAAAAAAACCCAACAACAGAAAATCAAAACAATACAAAAAACCCAGAAAAAGACGAGTCAATGAGAGAGGAGAAGACGAGTCAGGGAGAGGAAGAGTGGCCTGCTCCATAAGAAACCCACATGCGCAATGCCGACGGACTAGTCGGCAGCCATAGGAGTCTATCCCAGTCCTGGATCTTGGCGATGAGGTTGTTGATCGAGTCAAGAATGCACGGAATTGACCGAGTCAGATCATATTGGGTGGTCAACGGCCGAGATCTGACGGTACAACGACTTCAGCAAGAGCTCGAGGGCAGGGCAGTCATGGTGGTTGTGAGGCGGTGATGGTCTGGGTGACTGCTGTCGAGAACTCGACGCAAGCTCAGCTGCTCAAGTGCGAAAGAAGGGAAAATGGGTTCCAGAGACCTTCTTGAAGGCCTCCCAAATCTGGTCAAATTTTGTGGGCGAGACCTTGTAAGTTGAGGCCCACGGGTTGGCTTTAATCCAATCCATTATCCCGTATGCTACAAACGGGCCGGGCCGGGGGCCCGTTCCACCTTATTTTTGGACCCGTCCCGACCCGCGGGTCCAGAACCCGTTTGCCCACCCCTACTAAAACATATGTATGAACTAACACTGGACACAATCTTCAACAAAAAAGAACCCCTATAATACAATCCAAGTAATATCATAAAATCTTAACGAATCAACAATACATATGTATGAACTAACACTAAAATAAATATGAAAAAAAATCCTAAAAAATCAACATTAAATATTTATGAACTAACACTAAAATTAAACTAAAAATCCTAACAAATTAACAATAAATCTATATCAACTAAGGCTAAAAATAAGTAAGAACTAACACTAAATTATAAAACTTACAGAAATTTTAGAGTTGATGCTGATGACCTTCGGCAGTTCGACTGGCTTGGGTAGAATGAGGAACAAATCAGCATACAATTAGGTTAGTAAAGTGAATTGAATCTGTATCAATTAATAAATAACTCTATATCAATCGATGAAGCTAAAAAATATTTATGAACTAAAAACCCCTAACTGTAGTCTGTAAGTTTGTAACACAATCTTCAAAAAAAAAAAAAAAAAAAAAAAAAAAACACCCTATAACACAATCCAAGTAATATCGAAAAATCCTAACGAATCAACAATAAATATGTATGAACTAACATTAAAATAGATATGAAAAAATCATTTGCAAGATTCACTGTTTGGCCCCTTTGTTTTTAATTAGTGTTCTTAAAAAAAAAACCCTAGAACTAAAAATCCTAACAAATTAACAATAAATCTGTATCAACTAACACTAAAAATAAGTAAGAACTAACACTAAATTAGAAAACTTACAGAAATTGCTATGGAGGGCATGAATGTTCATTCCGTGAAATGGTCTGTGTCTGAATAAAATCATATGTAATGCAACAATCTATAACATAATTGGGTCATCGACAAAATCACGATTTGATTACCAATATATTGAAAATAAAGCAAATCAAAAAGTTGGGGTTACCTACTTGCAGTGGCGTGAGGATTCCTCCTCCTGTTTGGAAACTTATAAACAATTAGTTATTATTGAATTTGGTAAAGTGAATCTGACAACAAGAGCTATTTTATAAAAGACTAAAAGATGGTGACTGGTGACTCACCTATCACGTGAAGGTTTTCAAATTTTTTTAATAACTTGGCTCAAAACGACGTCGTTTTGGCCAAGTTATTTTTAAAAAAAAATAGCTTTCTTCTTCCTCCTTCTGTTTTGCACAGAGCAGCCATGGCTGCTGTTCTCCACCACTGCCCAGACTTGGGTGGTCCTTGAAGATCCTCACAGCCATTTTCTGTGCTTCTGGGTGGTCCTGGGACCACCTTGGTCCCTTAATAGATCCGCCCCTGATCATGGAGGAGTATGGAGAAAGGGCATTTCATTCGTTGATGCATATATGGATTATGGAGGGTTCCATTTTACGTACAATTGTAGCCTCATACCACTTGATATGTCATTGCTTGTGATAAAAGAATGAATATGTATTATATAGGGTTATCAACCCTTAGAAATATCACATTTGAGATGGCGTCGTTTGTCAAAAGATGATTAAGGTCCTTACCAGCAACAATACAATCTTATCCACTAAGTGGGGTCTATTGTATGAATGAGGCGAATTTGAAACATGATTCAATCATCCAAACCATTCTCAGGTCTATTGTATGAATGAGGCGAATTTGAAGCATGATTCAATCATCCAAACTGTTATCATTTAAAAATCATCATGGTAAAGTATATCACAAAAGTTCCGGTGTGGTTAGTAATGAAACCATCATTTATAAGTAGTAACGTATTTTGTCAAATTTTCGATGTGGATCTACGGTGCTTCAATTTTTAAACAATGGTGCAGGGTTTGAAGTGATAGACAAGAGGTGTTATGGAGTAGGAAGGAACAATGGGCAGATAACTTGTCTACCTCTTCAGCAAGCTTGTAGGGATCACACATAGTACTTGTTTTTGGGATGCCTTCTATCCAACAGAGGCAGCAAACATTATGCTGGGCAAGGCATCTTATAGTGGCTCCAATACACGATCATATGCTTGCCCAATCAACATTCAACAACGGGCTATGCTTTGAAAGCCAAGACAATACAAAGCTTTTGGAACTTCTTGCATGCAACAACCTCATCACTTATTGATTTTTTATGAATTGTCAATTTCTTTTAGAGTAAATTGTAGCAATGATCCCTCAACTTAATCAAATTGGAGTCTCAACAAAAAAATTTATTACCATTAGTCCCGCAACTCATCAAAATCTGTAGCTATGGTTCTTTTCGTCAACTTCGTTAGAATTTTGTCAAAATAAGTTATGTTGGAATGACTATTGTTACAATTCGGATCCCTCAACTCATCAAAACGTGTAGATATGGTCTTTTTCGTCAATTTCGTCAGAATTTTGTCAAAATGAGTTATGTTGGAAGGACTATTGCTACAATTGGGTTAAATTGAGGGACCATTGCTCTAATTGGGTTAAAGTTGAGAGACCATTTCTCTAGTTGGATTAAACTTGAGGGACCAATGGTAATGAATTTTTAGTTGAGGGATTATAGCTGCATGTTTTGATGAGTTGATGAACCAATGGTAATAGATTTTTAGTTGATGGGCCATTGCTACAATTTACTCTTTCTTTGATGCTTTTTTTGTTTGTCGAAATAAAAATAGGATAGATATAATGTGAAGAAAGTTGAAATTCCAATGTAAAACTAATTGACATTTGATGCTTTTCAGCTGATTGCTAATTTAATAATGTTAATAAATATTTTTCTGTTTTATTAATTTCTGCTTGTGCCTACTGATGCTCCAGTTTAGAAGATGGAATTACGAGACAGAGGTTCACGGTCGAAAGGGATAGAGGAAGACCTAAGAAGGCTTTGGAAGAGACTCTAAGAAAAGACTTAGAGTACTTGGATCTAACGAAATACGTGACATAGAATCGAGCGCAATGATGTTCTAGAATTCATATAACCAACCCCACTTAGTAAGAAAATGCTTTATTGTTGTTGTTGTTGCGGTGGTAATTTCTACTTGTACTTAAAGTGCTGTCAATTCATGTGGGTATATCACCGCTAGTGGAACTATATAATTGAATCATGCATCTTTTCAAGCTAGGAAGGATTCCCTTGAATTAAGCATTACTACTAGGCCATGGTGATTTTTGAATCTATCCAAAGGTTTATAGCATGAAAAGTGAAGGATAAATTCAGAAAATCAAGTCCAGAAGGTTAACTTTATTCAAGCTCAATCAAATCAAATCACAGCTCAACTTAAGGTAGCTATGATAATTAAATACTTAATTTTTTTTTTTGTCGAAAGATAGATAATTAAATACTTAATTAGTGTAGCCATCTTGGTTAAGATTAGTGAGAAACTCCATACGAATCAAACGAAAGAAAAAAGAAAACCAACACGTGTCAATTGTTAATTTCGGATGTAATAAATTGGATATTGTTGCAGTCCTATTAGATTAGGAATGTGATTGTATAAATTCTAGTAGATATGAGAATGTATCTTATATTCTTATTAGGAGTAGATTACCTATTAAATGTTGTAATCCTAAAGGGTAAAGAATTAACCTTTCCTACTACTATAAATAAAGGCACAATGGGGAGAGATAATACACACCCACAATTACACATCTCTCTTATTCTCTCTATGTGCCGCATCCCTTCTCTCTCTATGGCCTCCATAATTGTTTAGTAAATTATGCCTACAACACGTTATCAGCACGCTCTTGACACTGCGCTAACCAGAGAGTTTGATCTTCAATCAAGGGAGTATTACATTTTAATCATTCTTTTTATGATTAATTTACTATTTTATTGAATTGATCTACATGCTATTGATTCCATTTAATTTTTCTATGTTGAACGTGATACAACGCATTGAAGATGAAATTTCGGTTTTTCGAGAATGATCTTCTACAAATTCAAAGGCTTTTATCGTTTTCTGCAAATCGGGTACGCTTAAAATAAAGTAAGATATTTGAAACGACCATGAAGCATGAAAACATTCCCCATGATGCATGAACCCCCTATGTTTATATTTTCCTTCCAATATATATATTGTATATGTTCATATATTTGTCAATATATATATTTGTTTCATGCATTACGCATATATGCTATGTGGAATTTGTGAGTCAAAGTATCAAATTAAATTAGAAGCAATTCTAGGGTTTCTTAAACCCTACATATGTCGAAAAATTTTGGGAATTTGGACATGGTATGGAACCACCCCTTGCGCACAAACTGGGCAGCAGCCCTCTGGGCTTTGCTGTACCCATATGGACCTTGACTGCAGCTTTGCTGCGAGCATATACACACCCCAGGCCTTCGGCCTAGTTGAGTTGTCTTGAGCCCGTAGTCCCCAATCATCAAGGAAGCCTGCAGCTTTCCTTTTTGGACCCTCCTTTGCTCTCGGCCCATGCCAACAAGCTGTCATGCTTGCTGGGCCATTGTCCCGCACAAACCAAGGCTTATAGCCTGCTTCAGTATCAGCCCATATACATGGGTTTGGTCCCTGCATAACGCCAGCCCACTGTGGCTGGGCTCCCGTGCATTAACAGGCCAACACATCTGCTGGGCCTTGTCCCGTGCCATCCCTCGGCCCAACCTTGAAACCCAGATGGGCTAGGGTTTCTCTCTCACCCCTGTGGCCTGCAGCCCACTCCTGAGGCCATTTACGGCCCTGCCTTTTACTCAATGCCCTACCTTTGAAACCCGAAGTTTTCATAAAACAATACCCCATGAAAACTTGACGTTTTTCATGAAAATCATGTCTTAGAACTCGAATGTTCTAACTATGATGTATATGGATGTTTCATTCCCATAGAACCAATCACAATCTTGTTCCCTCCAATTCAGTGGATTGTCGAACCGTTACAAGTTCGATTTTCCTGATTTGGATGTTTCTATTCGAAACCACTTTTTGTGGGGTACAAGACGTGAATCTCCACTTGACTATCAAGAAGCTGAGAAACCATTGTAGCCAATAATGGCATGGAAGAGTTGAATAAGCCTTCGCCATGATCTTCATTCGAAGACTTATGCCCGAAGCATTACTAACGGAAGTACCTCATGAACAAGGATTCCATGGCTCTTTGGCTCGCTCTTACGGATTGTTTAATCATGAAAGACATTGCCTGAAGCACACCATGATTACGTCCATGAATGAGTACGATTATGAAGTTTATAAATCCGATCGAATTTTGACTGGAGAATACTTTTCTCGTCCTTCCATGTTTCTAACTCGCCCCTGAAACAGCAATGTAGAAAGCGAAAGTTTACCAAATTCTCGGATCTGATTACTACCACAAACGTGAGAGAAAAGTATAGACTCAATTCGACCGGAGTCGACTGAATGGCTCGACCCAGTACGGTCAAAGCCTACCGAATGGTGATGCACTGCTTCTGCAGGGATACATCGAATGGCATACTTTCTCACAATCCAATTTCGAGTTTGTTTTTACAACATATGGTAGAATCAGGGCTTGGAAAGGTGTGGCATCATGCCCGAAGCATAATCCTTGGCACCTAAGACCTAAAACTTCAAGAATAAGGGATAGTATTCCTAAACCTTAACCCTGCAGAATCTATTTTCGTCCCGATGGAATAAATCATTGGTTATGCACTTGTTTGTGCCCCTACCAATGTTGTTAAGAAGTACCATTCTAGTAGTCAATATGTGAGACTAATTTTGCTCCACTAAACTTCGTTGAAAGAGCATAATTTTGACATGGATGGCCTTGTTGGCCGAATCCCCTTAGTAAACCATTTACTTTGTGAACATTTTTCTATGTTCTTGAATTCAAGTTTGGTGTATGTTTTACTTATGGATAATCTTATTGATATTGTCCTCGAATATGAGTTAATTGAATCATGTTTCTTAGTACATGTGACCGATTCAATTAAACACTTGATTAGGTAGGAATGTGGGAAGTTAGTCATTTGGATGAATGCGTACTACGCACACTAACTTTACACCTAAATCACATCTCTAACAACGACTTCAGGTCTATCCAACCTGATTAAGAGCATTTGGCACACTCCTTGTTGTATGAATGGTACTGAATCACCATTTACGGGACCTTAAATTCTCCCTGACGTTGAGTTTTTAAGGATATTCGAGATGACAATGATCATAAATGAAACCACTGAAGAAAATAGAGTGAAATATCTTTACACCACCTCCAAAAATGAGCCTGAAGCTTTGATTTGGGGCCAATGGGTTGTCCCCCAACTGGGCATATGCCATATATGGCCCGCCTGGAGTTAGGTGATTGAGTAGTTTACTTGCTTTGGCACGACCTTTTGGGACACTTAGGTCGACCAACGATGCTACGACGCATCTCCTTACCCGAAGTAAGGATCTTGTGCCTACAAGCACACTTGCCAAAGTCTGCTGGTTTGTGAAATTTGATTTTCTAAATCATCCCTTGCAAAGATACGAACCGACTTTCTTTTCACAGTGGATTCAAGAGAATATATGTGAACTAATCCAACCAAAATGCGGACCATATAAAGACTTATGGTTTTGGTTGATGAATCGACAAACTGGTCACATGTTTGTCTACTACACACATTGCTGCTAAACCCCCTAGCCGATTAAGGGCTCACCACCCTACTTATCCCTTAAGGTCTGTAGACTGGATAATTCCAGAGAGTTTATATCGACGGTTTTCGATAAAGTATTGCATGTCGTTTTGGGTTTATAATTGAACATCGAATTCTCATGTTCACCCCAAATAGCCTCGCCTAACGATCATAAAGTGCAATTTAAATTATCGCCCGAATTTTGGGTAAACGTACAAAGTTCTCGGTTTCTGCCTAGGTCTATGCAATTCTTGTACGCAGTAATGTTGGTCCGCCTTGAGGCCCATTGCCACCCAACCTATATGACGTTACAGTTGGTCACTGGGTACGAACCTGACGATTTTCGTATTTACGCATTTGGGTGTGCATTCCATGTACCAAGTTGCGCCGCCGCAACGTACCATCATAGGTCCTCAAAGAAGGATGTGTATCTTTTGTCGATCATGATTCTCCTTCACACTAGCTCTCTTCGAGCCCTTGCACGCGATCTCTTTACCTCTCATTTGCGGGTTGTCACTTTAATGAGACAGTCTTCCTGCCGTTAGGGGAGATAAGAACGTCAACGTTCCTGTAGAACGACACGAATTTGCGTGGACGTTGCCCACTATGTCTCATCTCAATCCCCATACTGCACAAGTGTGATAAGAAAGTGCGATGAATTCTAGATTTCAGAATGTTGCTCCAGACACATTCCTCTGATCTAGCTAAAGTGACGAGATCATATACCAGCTACAAACATGCCTGCAAAGATAGATGTACTTAACTGACGTCGAGTCAACATCCCTGGAGGATGTGCCGTCCCTGTTTAATGGTTTGGACGCCCCTGGTGGATGGTCCGGTACACCGGCAGATAACTAATCAATCTATCTTGGCCTGGAGCACAACAGATCACTCGGTTCATAGGATTCACTTCCTTAGAAGAGGAAGACACGGCACAACAATGAATCTAAACTCGATCGCTGTCTCAAATCATTTCCATCTCATGAGATTAATCCGGATTACTCCCGAGACTTGAAGTTCTTGGTTCAGTATACTAGTTTGGGTGAGCTAAATGGAATTGAAATGAGATTACCATCGATGATGTTTTCACTTATATGGTAGCTATCGACATAAATGAAAAGTGACGATATCGAACCGTGTTCCGTTGATTAAGTAATAACGTAGAACTGATTGGACAACTAAAGTTACAATCCAGGTCAAATTCCTTACCAAAGTGTGTATTGGACCTATCGTTCCTACACTGCCCAAGGTAACCCTGTTATGTTACAAGTGGAAAAGGAAGTGTTATGAGATGAATGAAATAGTGCGATATGATGCACGTGTTACGGCGCAAGGTTTCTCTCAAACGTTCTGTGATTGATAGCAGCATTATGAAATGTGGTTAGTGTTTCTCCATGACGATATAGATACGGAGATTTACATGTAAGTTCTTGAAGAATTACATGGACTGGTTCAAATAGTTCCAAACCATGGAACACCCTCTTAACTTGTTTTGAGGCGTTCACTTATGGATTGAAAAATCTGACGGATGTGGTATACCCGTCTACGTGATTATTTGATCAGTCAGGGATATGAATGAATGCCCTTGCGTGTTAAACTATGAAGTCTTATTCCAAATTGCTAGAGTTTCAGTTTATGTCGTTAACACGAATCTCACTAAGACTCTGGAAGAGCTTGAGAAAACTGACTCGTACCTGAAGACGAAATTTGAGATGAAGGATCTTAGGAAAACTCGTTTATGCCTTGACCTGAAGTTGAAGCATTGTTCTGACGGTATTTTGGTCTACCAGTCGAACTACACCTCGAATGTGTCACCTTTGAGTATATCTTTGATCGTCCATACGTTATATGCAAATGAGATTCTTGAAGAGGTTATGCAATTCGAAATTCCATATATAAAGTTCAAGTTTGAGCTTCGTTGTACTTAGCTCATTGTATTTAGACAGGACATCTCCTTCGCTGTTGATCTTGGTAAAGATGTAGCACCGCGCCTACACGCATCCGCTGAATTGGTATTAAAGACGTACCCTGAAGGTACTACGAATTTGGGCAAATCAAATCCCAACGCATCTCAAGCAGATCCAACCCCCTGATCCTCGGAATGATGCTTGCCTTGTTTGTTATGCTGACACATGTTACTTATTAAACCGGCACAAGGCAAAATCCTTGAATGGTTATGTCTTTATCGTTAGGGATATCGCAATATCTTGGAGCTCCACGATATGACCGTAGTTGCGAAATCTTCAAATGGTTCCAAAACTCACCTCACTTCACTACGCCACAAGTGAGACATGGTTAGGAGTTCTTGTTGAGCATATTCGAAGTACTTGCTGTGTTTTCATCCATCGTTGAGTCCCAACGATGATCTATGAAAATTATGTCGCATGTATCAACCCGACCAAGCCATGATACATCAATGAAGCCAACACCAAGACATATTGCGTGTAAATCTACATCAGCAAAGCATCAGGATATTGAAGTCATGCAAGCCGATCCCAGACAACCTTGCCGACCTCTACACGACGTCGTTACCGAAGTCAACCTTCCAAAAGTTTGTCCGAGGAATTGGTATGCCTAACTATTCATATGCAATGCTTGTAGTTCTCATTTGGAAGTTATGTCAAACTCAGGGGGAGTATCCAGAAGTATACTCACTTGATCTTAATGTACTCTTTTTCCCTACGGTTAGGAGTATTTTTCCCACTGGGTTTTTGCTACCTAACTAGGTTTTAACGAGGCACCCATCCTGGGCTGATCATACCCTTGTGAACTCTTCTACTTGCATCCAAAAGACGTATAGTTTTGACTTAATGCAACTTCTCACTTTTCTCCTTAGTCTATGGGTTTTTCTCCCACCTTGGGTTTTACCATAGCGAGGTTTTGTGAGTTTTACTTTTTTATGCATTCTTCCGTTGATTTGAAACTCGCATCTGCTCATTGTGCCAACGACTTCATGAACTGTATTTGCTTCATCACTGAAGACCTAATGCGCCATTTACTTGAGTATTTACACACTCAAGGGGGAGTGTTGCTGTCCTATTAGATTAGGAATGTGATTGTGTAAATCTTAGTAGATATGGGAATGTATCTTATATTCCTATTATGAGTAGATTACCTATTAAATGTTGTAATCCTAAAGGGTAAGGAATTAACCTTCCCTACTACTATAAATAAAGGCACAATGGAGAGAGATAATACACACCCATAAT
The DNA here is from genome assembly GCA_036320875.1 of Cotoneaster glaucophyllus. Lineage (NCBI taxonomy): Eukaryota > Viridiplantae > Streptophyta > Magnoliopsida > Rosales > Rosaceae > Cotoneaster > Cotoneaster glaucophyllus. The sequence goes on from CM070073.1 coordinate 44,108,596, forward strand.
TACACATCTCTCTCTTCTTCTCTCTATGTGCCGCACCCCTTTTCTCTCTATGGCCTCCATAATTGTTCAGTAAATTATGCCTACAACAGATATAGTTTTCATTTTTTTTTTCACTAAAAACGGTGTTAAAAGCAGTGTTTTAAGTGATTTTGACTATGAAGATAATTTTGAGAAAGTTATTTTTGCAAAAGCCCAAAATTATATTTGTTAAGGTTCCCATAGGGCTTGTTTACTATTTTATTGATCTCATAAGATCATGGTGGGAAAATGAATCTACCAACTCTCCAAGAAAGAGGAAACAAAAACGAAAGAATGAAAAATAAAAAAGAAGAATAAACGTATAATAAATCATAGAGATTTGACATGAAAACGGGACAGACGTGACACCCTCTCTTTCTACTTTTATTCGGACTTGGGACTGGGAGCGTAAGAATAAAATGTATAATAAATGAGAGAAGAAAAGGATAATCTACTACTACTAGCCAATTCCAAACAACAATCTAAAGTTCAAAACCAATAAAGTACAACTAGTTCGAGATTTGTAACATTTCTCTGCAGAACTCGAACAAATTAGTAGAAACAAAATAGAAAGATAAAGCCAAATGGTAAATTTGAACCACCGCACTTTCTACTGGTTCCTTTCAATGTCAAGAGTGGCAAGCTGCTGTATGTTCATGGGATAAACCTCGGTACGGTCCCCGCTGAAAGCTTTCCTCCCAATTATGATGTTCACCGCTGATGTCGGGTGAAATGCATCCCAGAAGATATATTGGTCTCGATTTGGGCATGGTGTTTGGAGAGGAAGACATGTAACTTGGCCTCTATTACGCCCAATACCGCAGCATCCGAGATTTGCAACGCTGAATCCTACAAACAGAATTGCACAGATATTGAAATCGCTAGTGTCGACAGACACATAATTAAAGTTCAATCAGGAATGACTTCAGATTAAATATACAGTAGCAAGCATACCATAGGATCTAGAATTGAGGAGCATGTCTTCGAACATACGAGCAATGTCTATGTAAATGAACTTTGAGCTTGGTAAGTTGGTATTAAGATTATTGATCATTGTCTTCACATTTGTATTAAAAGGTAGAACAAGGCCATTAACTTCGTCCGAGCAGGTTCCACTTGGATTTTGGGCCAAAATACTTGGAATGCAACCCATTCTCCCTAATCCAGCAATGACAAATTTTCGGGCACCAAGATTGAAAAGTCTCTGGAAAATGTCACATATTTTAATAGGATACTTAGGTAATTGTAGGAGAAGTTATGCATGCGTTGTTAAAGTTAGAGCATCCAACGCAAAACCAATTTACAGTACGCATAGTGCCCCTAATTTTTATCGATTATGTGATGCAATAACGCTTCAAATACGCAATGTAAGATAGTTATACGATCTAAACATATGGAGCGTCTAGTTAAGGAGGTGAAGTTCTTACAGTGAGCTGCTGTGTATATTCTTGAGCCAAGAGATCAGCATATTGTTGGGCATTGTACTGATTCCTAGTTGGATAGTTGGGCATAAGGTAATTGTTTAGGTAGTCATTGCTGCCCATTCCAACGAAGAAGATGCACTTGGCAATCGATCGAGCAGCATCATCAGCACCAAGATTGTCTGTTATCTGATCAAGTGTATTCTGAAAGTTCCTTATTTGTTCACTAAAAGGTATTCTTCCCACCTGCAGAAAACAGTTGTGACAAATAATTCAACTGAAACAATTTCAGATCAAACATGCAAAGCTATGGTTCTGCCAAATCCATGCAAAGTTTAAGATAAATATATTGAGTTAGTTAATTAATTAAATTCTGAAGCATGAAGTGGTTAATTAGTTACAAAGTTTCTGCCAGTGTCATCAAGGATTCCAGCAGCTGCAGATGCATAATTGACTCCATGACGCATTTGATCACCAGAAGCTTCAGAGTGAGCAGGAATCAAGGGAAGTCCTAGCAGTTCAGCTGCAGGAAGATCAAATTAATTTTATTTTATTTTTTAAAAAAAGAAGAGAGAGATAAATGACAAGAATGTTTAAGTTTTTTTTTTTTCATCATTTTATGGAAGTATTGCCTGGTTTTTATGCCCTAATGAGGAATGTAAAGGTGCCCTTTAATTAGTCAAATGAGCAAATAACATGGATCTCCATGACTTCATTTATGTGTAATTAACAAGTAGGTTAACTAAAAAATTTCAGAGATTAATATCAAATCATATACCAACCCAATTGGTCTATTCTATATTACGCAAATAGAGTAACCATAAAACCAAAAAGTAAAATAAAAGCAACGACTAATTTCCTTAAGGTAAAAAAAATTAACATAAAAGCAGCAGGCAAGAGAGAGAGACCTATTTCATCAACCATGGTGTAACCATTGGAAAAACGGCCAGTAGGACCGCCATTGAAATCAATGCCATAAGGGAAATAGTTAGCCTTGGCAAATGACGGAAGGTCGTTGTTATTCCCATTGTCAATTAGAGAGTCTCCAAATATAAACATGGCAGGCACCGTTTCTGACAACAATCTCCTCCCACCGCCACCCCCACCGGCTGATGGTGATGATGAGTTCATGTCTTGGCACCAAACTTCTCCAGCTTCCAGTACCACCATGACCAAAGCAACCACAGAGAACAACCTAATACTGCTACTTGGAAGGTGCCTAGCCATCAATGGCTGAATATTGATGTTTTGAGATGGTAACGTAGGGGGGAGAGAGAGCGAGAGCGAGAAGAAATGTAGTTGCTGTATTTGCAGGAGGAGCATGCAGTGATGATTTAATAGGAATGGCAAGGTGGTAGTTGTGAAGGTAATAAATGTTCACGTCTATCAGCTGCAGTAATTTAATACAAAATTTCCCTTCCCAAGCATCCTTCTCTTTTTCCTACCGCTGTTCTAATTTCTTGAAGTTTTTCCAACTCTCTCTCTCTCACACACACACACATAAATTGATAGCCATTTCCATGCAACGAATTAATATTCAACCCTAATTAGGTGGTGCACAAAATTAACAAGTAAATAATTGGCTAAGTTTATTAAGGCTAGTTTGAGCTTCCATATCTGTCGTATAATTTGGGAGAACTATTAGCACTTCAAAATTTTCATTCTACACTTTTAATTTTCTTAATAATTATAGAAAATTTAGAGTGCAGAATGAGATTTTTAGAGTGGCAACAACAATTCCCTAATTTGGTAGGTTAGACATTAATTCCGTAAGTATAAGGGAGACCAATTTTTTTAACCAAATAATGTGTCACTAATATGAAATAAGCACATTAATCAAGTAATAATTCAATTATCAACATCCACATCATTTAATTTATAAAATTTAATTTAAAAATTTGGTCTCTCCAGAACTAAATGTGGCGTAAGTTCTTGCTTAGTTGAAGACAACACGAATGTTTTTTGTATAGCAAATTACGTTCCATTAGAAAGATTTACCTTAAAGATGTAAAACTGAGGATGCAAATGACGCTTCTATTGTTTTTTTCTTTTATTTTTTATTTTTTATTTATAAAAAGTGTGACAACTAGTGCCACGGTTATCCACCCATTTCGGAGGTCAGGAAGACTCACAGAGTTTCCATTAGAATATTCTAAAATGTAAAAATATTTTGTTTTTCATCTTAAAGTTTAAAATGTCCCACTAAACACGTTAACCTTTCGATATGAAAAATGCTAGGGAGATAATATTTTTATGTCATATTAGTACACAATTTGATGTGACAAATGATGTGTACATGTCACATTAATTAATAAATTTATCTGATTAGAAGTTAATGGTATAAATCACTTAGCTTTTCCACTTCAAAAGGTACACTAATAGTCTAATAGGATGTCATATTGTCTCTCTTGCGTTACTCTTCCACGTAAAACTATTTTTCGGGACTGAGCTGGTGCACTAGCAGCACTCGTGGAAGTTTGAACATGCAATGCAAGCTACTCCAAAACTCAGCGCGCAAAAGAAAGGAGAGGACCAACCAAGACATACGTGCAGTCCAGTCACGAAAACTGAACATGTGAGTCGACCAATATTTATCTGCGTTTTTTGTGGTTTTGTGGAATTCGTTGAGAAGTAGGTGATAAATTCCATTTTTGTTGCTGGGAAATGAAACCTTGATGGTCTTCATGTCTAGAACTCTTCAAGACTTTCTTTTAGTAAATGTTTTGAGTTGGAACTCCAAGTTTGGCCACTTACTCTAATTAACCCCGTATCCAAATGATGTTTTACATGTATGCATCCAGACAGTGGCGAATCCAGGATTTTAACATAGGGTACCCAATCAATGTTCTAAAAATCGGCCTAGGCAGAGCCTAGGCGTTAGGCGGTGAAGGCTCGCCCCAATTTTGAGCAAATCGTTTCGAAAAATTGGTCTGGAGCTAGGCGGCTCTTAGGCGGAGGGCTAGGTGGCACTTAGGCGGTCCTAGGCGGTCCTAGGCGGTTTTTTGGAATATTTTTGGAATGTGAATGGAAAATCCTGATCTTTAGCTCTAAAACGTTCCATCAATATATATGCTATTCGGACCTCATCTCAAATATTTGGATGATAATCCCTTTTATTTGTCTACAAAAATAAAAAATGAGTACAACTACATAATGTATAATTCTTGTCGTAAATACAAAACTATCAAAACTCTTGAGATTTACATAGATAAACACTATGTTGATCACTTGAGTGACAAGTCCTCACAACATGCACTAATAAATAAACCAGGCTCCCCAAGAAAAACTTGCATAACCCTAATTAGTGTTTTGGCATCAAAATGAAGAATGGAAGACGTTTGCAAACCTAGAGGCTGATCCCTAATGCCAAGACAGATACAAGCCCAATGGGCAGTAGTAAGCAAGAATGATAGCGATGAGGAGGGTAAGTTAAAAGTTTTTTTTTTTTTTTTTTTGCAGAAGTTAAAAGTTTATTACTGGTTGGAAAAGTTGAGGAATCCCACTTAATTTAATGTTTTCCTTTTTATTAAAGTCTCTAAATTGTTTTTTACTTTGGAATGATACAAAAGCCCATCACGTGGAGTCTAGAGGATGTCCAATCACAATGAAATGCAATCGACAGTGCTTTTTTAGAATTTTTTATTGGCTTGGCTCAAAACGGTGCGTTTTGGCCAAGTCATTTCAAGTCATTTTAAAACAAAAAAGTCATCTTCTTTCTCCTCTTGCAACAGAACGAGCAGTGCATCGGCAGCCATGGCTGCTGTTCTCCACCACCACAGCCCAGACTTGGGTGGTCCTTAGAGGTTTCAATAGCCCTTTATGTGAGCTTCCGGGTGGTCCTGGGATCACCCCGATCCCTTAGTAGATCCGCCCCTGCATCTAGGTGCAGGTGCCATAATTCTTAATAAGAACCTTGAGTTATGAATGCAAGAAGTCAACACGTGACGTGCCTAAGGATCAAGATGAATAATCCCAGTCAATTTATATGGCACGCGTTCGTGCTAATGAACAAGAATACGTAAATAAAAATCTACACATATTCTTGTTGGTACTAGATATATATAGATACTACTGTTACAGAATCTGTGCCGTGTACGTCCCTTTTGAAGGGTATGCCTAAAACGCATATTAGAAATTAAGAACTCGTTTGAAAGTATTTTTAAAATAATTGAAAGAGTTTTTAGATAAATAATTTTAGATTCCAAAAGCTCTTAAAGTGCTTCTTGTGATAAGCATCAATTATGTGCTTATTTATAAGATTAACTTGCATTTTTATTAAAAATTAATTTCAAAAATATTTTTAACCATTTTAAAAATATTTTCAAATATGCCTAAATATTTGCGCAAATAAGCTGTGTGCGAGTCTAACAGAGAGAGACACAGAGAGAGAGAGAGAGAGAGAGAGAGAGAGAGAGAGAGGAGAGCTGATCGATTGGTGGTGTTGAAGGCGGATTCAGAGGTTGCCATGCCACTCCTAATTCCTATGTCCTGTGTTGTTGTGGGACGGTTGGTCGTTATGCCTGCTGGGCAGGGCTGGGCGACTTTTGTCCGAAAGAAATAAATAAAAGAATTGATTCTCTCGGGGAGAACAAAGTTGACTCTTCGTTCTTCATGTATATCATTTGTCTCAACAGTTAACATGAACTTTGTTCCCCTACTCCAACTTGGGTTTCGCTACTTCTATCGAATGATTTTAAAGTTTGAAATTTGTGTTTATTCGCTACATAAATTTCAATTAAATTTGTTTATGGTGATAAATAAGGTGGTAAACAAAAATATTTATGTATAACTTACATTACTATTTGATCTATAGTTTAACCTAAATGAAGCATCTACTTAGGAAATAAAACTGGCAAAATGAACCCAACTCATTAACACGACTCAATTTGCTTGCAAAAATTTCAAATAACAGGTGAAGACTTAATGGGGGTTAGTAATGGTGAACCTGTTAGCAACCCATTAGTTAACCGGTGGTTTCTTACTCAACAATCAATGGTAGTATGCCTTGAATCCATGTTTGATTATTAGCTAAATCAATGACAGTATGTCATTCAGTATTAGAGTTTAGTATTATTCTTCTTTACTTGTAGCAAGGGGTTTTAGGTTCGAATGTCGTGAATAACGAATTCGATACCAAATTAAGTTGATTATATGGCTTAGCTGAACTCTTCCCTCTTCTTAATGTAAAATATATCATTGTACTTGAAAAGTAAGAAGTTGTGGTTTCCTTTTGGCTTAATTACGATTTTCAACTCTAATTCAATATATTGGGTTTTAGGGATTTCTTCTCAGAGCTCTTCATATTCTATTGGTGATTTTTCTTCAAATTGGAGCATTTTCCATCTGTTCATCCCAAAAATGGGGGACAATGTTCCAATAGTTTCAGTCCCGACTAATAAAGGCATATAAATTGATGCCAAAAAGCTCTCATTCACTCTCTTCCATTAACACAGCACAAGTCAGAATGGAGGTCATTTGATGTCATGCAGAATTCAGATCGGACGATTGAAGCACATAATGGAGGCAACTTCTTATGTCCTTCTCGCTTTGTGTGAGCCGAACCTAAAACCTCTTCCGTCAAGACCCAATACAGCTAGACTAGCTAGTCATGTGCTACGCTGGAACCTCCTTAAGTAAGAGGACCACTGCACTCAAATATATCAACCAAGTTTTACACGCTAAATAACAGACGGTTTCAATTATTCGAATCAAAGCCTATTCTTCCCACAAGTTCTTGGCAAACCATGTCTACAAAATTAAGCACTTGATTCGATTTAACCAAAAACAGATTATGCCAAATCTTGGTTCTAGAGTACATAACACGAATACGAGTTATGAATCAAAATTACCGACGTTGCTTAGTAAAATGCTATACAATATGTCCAAATCATGATTGATCGATGAGTAAATGTTACGAATCCAACGTCCTAATCGGCTCTGGGTCTGAGTGAGTTTTTGCAGACACCGCTTATATTCTGTTTCTCAAACGCCACCCAAATATGCATGTCAGCAATCTAACTTCACGCAGCCCGAAACAAAATTACATACAGTACATACAAGTCACCAGAGATTCAAGGCTTCCATAACTTCAGTGTGCAGTCTTCGCTATATGTGGCGACGAGATTCCTGTGAGGATGGTGGCTGATGCCAATTACCTCCTTTTCATGGACCTGCAAATCACAATAGAAAGCACTTCATAACTCTTTGGCATTCATTTATGCATTTTAGGTTATCAAAAGAGGATTTTGTAAACACGGAGATCGTTTAACATGTGCAGTCAGATCTCAGCAAACAACCAACAGTGCAATCTCAGACGTCCAGACATGCACACACCCACGGATGTGAATCGTGCAGGTTTCGGGACCAGAAATAGCTGGAATTAGAATGTGGCAAGAATTGCAATTATCCTACCACTCCTTTAAAACGTACGAGCCACTCAGGGACCAAAGCAGACTTTGTCTTAAATTTGCCACATCTAGGATGAATACACATCCAGAAAGATGTCATCTGCATGCAGTATGCTTACAAGGTATATATAGATGACAACGGCCAAATAGTTATATCGGCCAGCGCAAACAAAGATGTCATCAGATACCTCTACTAGTATTTTAAACGAGACGGGCATAGAAAGGACCATCAACTAGAGAACGGATATTTATCTAAGCGAACATACACAGGAGTTCTCCTTCACACCTTAGTTGTAAAAGGTATGAAACCTAATCAATGTACACATACGAATATAGGGTTTCATGCCAAGCAGAAAGAATCTAATAAGACGCTTGCAATGCTTTGGGTGATCAGATCTAATCAGTGAAGCAGCTAAAACTGGTTAGAAATACTAGAAGAAGCATATCTCAATGAAGTTTGAAAAACACCAATTTAACTCAACCAAGGAAAAATCATCACTAGAACGTTCAGTTGTCTTTTCAAAGTACTTTGTGAATTTTGACCAATAGCCATGTTTAAACAAATAATTAAATTCTCGTTTACTGTGATTCCAGATGTGCAACAAGTATCTGCATTCTAAAGTCCTCGTTCCTTACCGTCTCAATCTCCATTACCAAAAATACATACGTCAATTAACAAAATTGTCAATAATTATTGTGATTCCAGATATGCAACAGGTATATCATTCTAAAGCTAATTCAGTACTTTGTTCAAAAAAAAAAAAAATTCAGTGCCACCTCAATCTTTATCAACAAAATACATACCTTCATTAGATGCTCTAATTTACCAGATTGGTGACTGAAACAGTACATATTCCTGCAAATAGATGAAATATTGGTAAGCATCCTGCATGCTGATGATCACAAGAACAAAGCAGGTAGCACGGTCTTTGTAGTTTCCAATTGGCAAGTACCCATTGGAGGGAAAAAAAAAACACATTATGGCTCTGACTATAGTGAAGGAGAAGCCCAAAGTAGCTCTTAGATTCTAATTTTGGAATTCTAATTTTGCAAAAATAAAACTTCATCTATCCAATGATGCTAAGAAAACAAAATCGTTCTCTTGAAGACGAGGATAAACACCGCAAAGTGTATAAGAGATCTTTTGAATTTGGCAAGATTTCATACATAACAGACACAAAAACATGCATATTAAGAACATATATTAACATAAACAAATGAAATATGAGCACGATGAAAATTTGACAAAAGTTAATCTGGAATACCTGTCTTCACCAACACAGTAAATCCATTCCCCTTTAGGTGACACACAAGCTGACAAAAAATCTCCACCTTCCTTTTTACCAGATGAAAAGCTCTTCACAACCTAAGCCATAATAATCAGTCTCAGTAATAATAAATTCATTTGCACTTAACAACGAAACAAAATATTTTGGCTTTAAAACATGAAATTTTCAAAACAAACTTTAAAAAATGTTAAACCAATCATCACTGCCTGCCAAATACATTGTGACACATTGAACAAAAGTGAAAAATCTATATACCTGCCCTTGAAGTGTCATGACATAAATGGATGACGTCTTATTACATACAATGATGTGATCTGTATTTTTTGGGTAAAGATGAACAGAATTCACAGAAGCATCACCTCCCTAATAGTTTAAACAAAAAAACCACATATTAGATGCAAAAACAATAAAAGAAAAGGCAGAAGTTCATAGGAAATGTAGCTAGGTTCCTCTAGCTCATGATATATAAAATATTAAAACAATAAACAGGAATACCCTTAAAGGAGGAGGTGGCTTGAATGTCTGCAGACAGTCTGTAGTCTTCAAATCCCAGACCTAAAAGAAAATACATATTTATGCCTAGAAAATGGAAAGGTGTTGCACAACAACAGCGTCTACGAGATACAAATACATATTGCAAGAAACTTACCTTGACTGTGCAATCGCTAGACGCAGTAATTACACGAGCTCCATCACTTGTAAAGATTGCATCATTTACATAAGATGAATGTCCACGAAATTCTTTCAACGCCTTCCCAGATTTTAGGCCATGGATTCTACATCAGTCATAAACAGTCACCTTTAAATAATAGCAATGAATATAAATATAATTATATATGAACGAAAAGAGGAGATGCGTGTGGCGGCCAATAATGCACTTTTTGACATTAAATCATAGTAACCAAAACATAAAAGTCAAAAACAAGGAGATGCATGTGACAATGAGTGATGCATAACTGTTACATAACTAATAACTGTTACATAACTAATAAACTTCAACGGATGTATTAAAAATGAAAACGTAGGAACAGTCAAAACTCAATGTTGAAACAATATTAGTGACAGAGTAAACGTTGACATGTGAAAAAATACTTTGCAGTGCTGTCAAATGATGTACTAAGTAACTGGCTTCCATCACGAGAGAAGGAAACACTGGTGACACCCTTTGAATGTGCACGTTCAAGACGGCGCAAGCACTGCCCAGTCCTAATACGCCAAACCTGTAAGAAGAATTTAGACAAATTCAGGAACAAATTCAATAAAACTGTATAACATATCAAAACTGAATTAAGTCAACAAATGCTAAGTAGCAATATGGACAGGAACCAAAAAAATTAAATAACATTCTGCAAACTATCTTCTAGCTTCAAGATAAGACACTAAATCATAATTACTATACTAGGGCCTTATCTTGGACAAGAAAAAGGAAGCATGCTCAGAAATCTCAACAAACACAGCTTGAGTTATGTTCATATCATAGACAATAAAATTTGACCAGAGGCAACCACACACAAATATAATCACAAAACAAACAGAACATTTGCGTGAAATGGGCTATACACTCCAAAAACACCCATACAAAAATGTAATAACACGAAATAAAACAGAAATTTAAATACAATGAGCAATACCATGTATAGAACACCAATGTGAAACAACATAACAACATGTGATCATAACATGAGATGAATCAAGTAAACAAAAGTTTGCGGTCGATCTATCTTTCCTAGTTACGACATCATAATGCACTTTAACCTACAGCTTGGGAGATATACTAATAGAACTATAATCAGAACCAGAATCCGACATTAAAAACTCCATTTGTCACTCATTACAATTTCTGGAACACCTAAGTGTCGTATTCACACCAACTTTATCCACTGACATGTAAGAAAATCAGGGTATACAGTAATGAATGCTTACAAAGCAGTGGGAGAATCATATGGACTGTCTGAAAGAGAAGTAACTACGTAAAACTAACATCAGTTTTATAATAATAGGGCAGCCGTCCCCATATTCAGATGGCAACATTTGCTCAGATTAGTACTAGAGGGCACTGGTTTGGACTGTAAATAGTATTTGAAGACAAATGTGGGAGTAAATTTGAAGGACTCTCTAATTATTTGAAGATACATGTGGTCATATGATGGTTTCTAATGGGAAATTAAAACAAAAATTTAAGAAAAATGTATGGAGAATTTAACTTCTAGAAGTAAAAACAAGAACCAAACTGTTTCATCCAAGAAAAATGAGCATAATTTACTTTGATCTTTCCATCTTGTGACCCAGATGCAAGCATCTCTGAATCTCGGCTAAATTCAACACAGAGGACAGCATCCTCGTGCATCATGAAACTTTCCTGCAATATTGACAGCACATCAGAAAATGCAGAAGGCAAGTTGCGAAAAAAAAAAAAAAAAAAAACAATTGAGTGATGGTCCGTGTGTATAAGGACACGACAAGCAGGCCAGTGCCCAAGTTGCTTTCATCCAGACCTTTGAGAAGGTAAAAAACACAACATTATGCCCACTTCCAATATCAAGGTCATAATGGTACAACTTTACAACTAATTAACCTAACAATTGCAATGAAAATATATACTTATATTATATATCTATGTATGTATTATTGTTGTAGAATGCACAAGACTTCAGAAAGAAAATAAATACTCACATCAGCCTGGTACTGAAGATCCTTCTTGAGTTTCCCACTTAAGTAATCCCACACCTGGAAGTGACACAAACATTGGAAAAAAAGGCACTCAAATCACACCAAATAATTTCATATTAACAAAAGCATCTTAATCATATATACCTCAATAAATCCATCAACCGAGGAAGAGACAAGAAACTGCCCATCTGGTGAGAACCGGGCACATTCTGCATGACTTTTTGTCCCAAACTGCAGCAAAACACCGCCAAAAACAGATTAGAAGTTCAGAGAGAAATTGTTACAAATAATCAGGCCACTACTTAATATAAATCAGTAAGATCTTTCTAATCTATTTAAATTTCTTCATAGGCCAACGCATGGATAAAAGAACTACCGTCGAATATTGATGTTACTGTAGTCTAAGTTCCTAAAATCTAATTTAAAACTAGGTTCAGTATCCAGCATTAAGAGCCCTGAACGCTAAACGAATAAAGGATACTGAACAATGTATCAAAATGATATAAAGCTACAATGCTACATATAAATTCCCTGCCTTTATTGTGTGTGAAAGAGTTGTTGGATACAAGTCATCCACATCTTGTTTCATAGCAGCTGTTCCCCGAAATAAGTCAAACTGTGTTCCTGGGGGAAGCAATCCTGAAAGAGAAAAAAAAAGTAACCACATAAGTGACCGTTCCTGTTAATAAAAAAGGAATCTGATTAGAATATATACTGATAGAGAAAAAACCTATACGAAGTGAACCAGAAGTCCACTTCTTTTAATAAGAGACTGTTAACTTAGGCCTCATTTGCTCGGCAGTAAGCAAGGCCTGGAATAGGAATTTGTTTCCTTTCCATCAAAATTGGATGTTTATTTAGCTTGGAATGAAAATAGAGTTAAGGAACTGACTAAACTCAACTACATTGACTGGGTGGAATTGAAACATGTGGAAGAATGGAATTTCTATTACGTACTTCTAATGGGATGTAAATTTGAGAAAAGTACCCTCCCAAAACTGTCTTCTCTACCATTTTGTGCCTTTGTATATTAAACCTATTTTTTCTTTAATCTACATTCGTGAAACTCTTCTGTGAACATGTGCAATTCTCACTTGTAGCAAGTATGTGCAAAAAATATCATTTATCAATTTATCACCAGCAAGCCATGCTGACATATATTGGGCTCAAACCCAGGATAGATTCTTTGATGGTCTTCTTTACTGGTGGTGGAGGTGAACTCCACCATGTCAATAGGAGCAATCAGTTCGTCTTCTTTATTTTCTTCTCGATTATGGTCCTCGTTTTATACCAAACATAATATTACATATAGATAAATTTGGTCTTTTATATAAAGATATATTAATTTCATATATGCAGTAGTTGGACATCTCAATTATCATGACAGCAGTTTTGATACTGATGTTGAAAGATTCTTTTGAGTTTTGAAAATTTGTACGCTGTAAAACAAAAAAGTGTAGAATTGGAAATATGTTAGTCCTTCAGCCTATTCCTATTTTCAATTCGTAACATATATGCCAAATGGTGGAATGAAACGATCATAGCCATTCCGTCCCTGAAATTGTATGCAAATCCTATTCCTATTCTAACATTCCAATCAAACGAACACGGCCTTACAGTTATAAAGATAAAGAGCTATTACATGTTCAGTGAAAAGCAGTCCATCAATCACTTCAACAAGAGGAAGTGTCATTCAAAAGTACAGAAAGGGTAACATTCATTTTTTGCTTACGCTGCATTTAATAAAATTTGTTTCTTCTCAAGGGGAAAAAAAAACAGATGGAATCCACATATATAGCACATGAATCTTTCATCTCAATGCATATGTGAACCATCCAGATGAAGAATTATTAAGGAGGGACAAGGTATGGCAAGATGCCAAAGCTAAATTAACAACAAAAATCTCTGTATCCTCACCTAACATGTTCGGACAAAACTTCTTGCGGATAGATAAAACTTGTTTTCAGTGGCACTAAAATTCACAATACATAAAAGTGAATATAGATTTTACAGCCATGAAGGGTATCTATAAGAAATATAAAGTACTCTCATCTATGACAGGATGGAAATAGAAGGGAGGGAGGGAGGGAGAAAAGAGTAAAGCAGAAATGAATGTTAAGCAACATATCCACTAGAGGATTTTCTTTAAAGCTCTACACGGGAGGACAATTTTCAAAGAGAACCTCGTACCAAATAATCAACAAAACAAAATAACAGATGCAAAAGTTCACCTTGGTGCTGCTGCCACTTCAAAGCCTGACCAATTAGAGCTGTTAATCTTGATGGTGGCACCACACTAACTTCCGCAGCAAGTGCTGAGAAATTCAAAAGAAAATAAAACTCGTCAAAGACCACAAACTTCAATGAATAATCTTCAATAACTACAAAGATTTTTTCATTTGCTATCTACATTTTTTGTCAGATTTCAATGTCAGACACCTCTGACTGTATTTCAATTTAAACTCTCCATATCCAAGGCCTGGTCTAAATCCAAAAACAGGAACAAGTAAAAAAAAAATAAAGGAAATGCTAAACGGAAATTTTAGTAACAACAGATCTTTGCTTTTCTTAATGCATTATAACATTGTATGACCATACGAGTATATTTCAGTCCCTAGAAGTCTTCAGTCTGCAAGCATATCAGATTTTTTCTCCCGAAACTATGAATTGAACCGTTATCTGAAGATTGAAGTGAATCCAAATTGTGCAGGGTTTTTTTCTTCTGCTAATTATGTTCCTTCCGTGATTTTTCAGTGACAAATTTTATCTCTAATCATAGAGTAGAGATACCTGATGTATTCATTGAGATTAAAAACCTATTGGAAACATTTAAAGTTCACTCATAGAAGGGAGATGGAGTGAAACCTTGAGCAATTTGAGCACGCCGCTTTTCTTTTGTTGACTCTTGATAAGCCTGTTATAGACAACATAACCTTTAAGTTTCTAATAGAGCACCATACTGATTGAAATGAAAGCACAACATACTCCAAGACAGTGGAATGAGCTAACAGCAAAAGATTCAGGTGCACCATTTAGTTAACCTTCACTCTAATTTGATGGCATTATGGAGAACAGACAAAAATTATGACCATACCAATATCAATTTTTTTTTTCCTCGAGCTGAATAAATGTAATGCATCATTAGTTCTGGAGTACTGGCTGTTGTTTGGGACCTTCAGGTGTTTGTGATATTAAGGTTTTTGGGACATTCAAGTGTTTGGGAACCTTCAACTGACTAACATGTTTTTGGCAGGACTTCATTGCACACATTCTCATTGTAGATAGCAATAAAGAAATAAAGGTTGAAATTCTTTCTTATTATGACCAATAATTCAATAACTAGTGAGTCAAATAATTATTCGAAAGCTATTTCATACCTCATTTGGATCAAAATAGGTTCTGACAAGGAGGTGCTCAAGTCGCAAGAATCTTTCAGGTTGTTCTTGCTTCACTACACCCATTACCTGAGTCTGTCTTAAGATGGCACGAGCAGTATCCAATTCTCGAAGTTCAATCATTTCGAGTACAATCTACACAATACATAAGAAATAAAAATCATAACATGGACAGAAGAAACATAGAAAAAATTACTCCACTGTCAGTCCATTCAAGTTGGCTTTCAGGGAAGTAGAGCAAACTAAACGTGGCAGAGGTACACAGCGAACATACTAACATTTAGGGCCAAACAAAGACATAAATCTGCAATCCAAATTAACACAAACTGAAAAATCCATATCCAAGACATACAAAGACAGCAGCAAAAAATGGGAAAAAAGTATCCAACCCCACCACACAAACTTTGGTTTATAGACAATGATCTGATTTGCCTTACCGTCATTCATTCTCATGAGAGTGAATCTGATCAAAACCAACAGAATTAGGTGCTACCATTCCTAAGAGTATTAGAAATTTTAACAGGATTGAGCCTTCTTACATCAGTACTTGTTTGATCCATTCTGTCAAAGGTTCTAGGGATTAGAAGTTGACAATGTTATTTGTGCATTTAGACAATGGCTAGGTGTGGTGTGTTCCTATGCGTGCACTTGTTTTTGTTGGGACATTATTCATATTCAATATTTCAAAATAAACAGAATACGTTTCCATCTTACAATATCAGTACAACTCTATTGCTGACTTCAGAATACCTTAAACTACTTTCTCCTCTCAAATGAGTCTTAATGAGTTCCTCAGCTCAAATATGCCTTTATACATGAGATGGGCCACTCGAAAAACTTTCTTATATCAGAAATATACTTTCCTATATCAGAAATATACTTTTGTGTTCTACAACTAAATCAAACGTGCATTGTTGCTTCTGTCCTACACTTTAAACCCTTGATCACTAAATCCCGGTAGCCACATCATGCATCCTAGCAGGAGAAATTCTCTCATATAATATTGGCATAATGTAAATTGGAAGTTATATACGCGCACACAAAAAGGACTAGCCCTGTAAGAATCATATTCAATACTACTAACACCAATCTTGAGCATTATAAATCGCGACAGTGAGCTTATAAGTTGAAGAATATGCAAAACAAGTAACATTGTTCATACATCACAGCAGCTAGAGTTGAATGGTAGTGTTAACATGTCGGAAAGTGAAAGGACTAATACCAGGCTTGCAATACACATTTTCAAAGGTAAGTATTGTTACAAACCTGCTCGTACAAATCCTCCAATTTATTCCTGGGAAGCTTAAGTTGAGCCACTTGAGGCAAAATTGCATCCCACCTTCCACTATTTATGTCAGAAACAAATGTCTCAACACTGTCGACAGTGTTCAAAGATACCTGGCACTCACTCTGCAACGTTTGAAACGTTTGGTGCAAAGAATTCTCTTTGCAAAATTGAAGCACAATCTTGATGACACTGAAAAGAGAGAAAAATAAAACAGATTTACGAGATCGAATTTTCTAGTACACTCAAACAGTACAACGTTGTACTCTCACTAAATCTTTAGCAAACAAGTCAATACCCCTGTTACCGAAAGCCAACATATTCGACAACATCCCAGAACTTCCCAGGCATTGTTTGTCTTTGAACAAACAGAATCCAATGATTACCAAAAAAAAAATAAAAACAAACATAACCCAGTTAAACCTAACTGAACCCTACTCTACTCCCCCAGTTGTCTGCCCAGAAAACAACACAAGAACTTAAATATTGAACCCTAGAAAAACATAAACATAGGATTTATGTGTGTGCAATACAACGTTAAAGAGGAAAAACAAAAAGACATACTCTCGAGCTTCGATTTCTAAGGTAGACATTGTGCCGACGAAGTTTCAGTGGGAAGGAAACAGCGAGAGAGAGAGAGATAGAGATAGAGAGGAAGATTAGGGTTTGCAGCGACGTCTAGGAATAAGAAGAAGAAAGAGAAATTTTGGGTGTTGTAAGGAAACTCGTGTAGTTTGGGCGGGTGGACGCTGCGGCTTCAAGGAGGCGGAGGAAGGGGAGGGAGACGGAGTGGCTGTGTTTTTCTATTTTTATTTATTTTTTTGTTCGGAAGGGGTTTGGGTTTGAGTGAAACACAGTTTTGGTAAATTGTCTTTAGGCACCAAATTACTTTGGTCACCGATAGAGGTGGGCAAACGGGTCTTGGCCTCGCGGGTCGGGATGGATCTATACGGTTTGCGGTGGGCATGTGATGGGTCCCAAAATTATAAATACAAAACGGGACGGGGTGGGGTGAGTCCAAGTAAATATCGGGGTGGGGTGGTTCTAGAAATTGGAGAAAACGGGCCCCTGATTCGGACCGTTGATTTCCTACCTTGATTAAATCTCTACCATCTATCACCCTCTCTATTATTCTTGTCTGAGTTGTCTCGTCCCAAGACTCCCAACTTCGCGTTCTCAGACCCAATTCACTCAACTCTTCCCTCTATAGAATTCGAGCCTCGACCTCGAGGTCTCTATCCCGACTCCGACACCACATCTGCTCTCCTCAACACAACCACCACCATCTGCTCTCCTCAACGCCGACAAACTCTCTGTAATGTCCCGTATTTTTAGTTGTATTTGTGGATATTATTATTATTAGGGTAAATTACACAAAACTACCTCAACTATTGGTCTCACGACACTTTCATACCTCATCTTTTAAAATTGACAATGTCATACCTCATCTTTAGAATTTGGTCAATTTTATACCTTCCGTTAGTCTGACCGTTAATGTGTCAATTAAATGCTGACGTGGCTTGATCCAGACCCCACTTTCTATTAAAAAATTAATAAAATATTAAAAAAATCATTTAATATATTTTAAGTATTAAAATAACAAAGAAAAGTAAAAAAAACTATAAAAAAAAAAAAAACTAAAAATCAAAACCGTCCCTTCCCCACCTCCCCCCACTCTCTCTCCTCCCCCATCCCTCATCTTCATCTTCTTCTTCTTCTCTACCTGCAACCCAGAAGCAAAAAATAAAAAATAAAAAAATAAAGCCCAAACTCCAAGACCCCTTCCCCTCATCCCCTCCTATCTTCGTCTTCTTCTCAACATCTTCTCCTTGCACCCACCATCGGCACCCAACCTCTCACCCACCTTCTTTCCTCCTCTACACACCCCACTCCTTAAATCCACAGCCATTCCCCCCATTTTCTCCGCGCCCAGGTTCTCCACCCGCAGAATCGACCTTCGCTGGGGTAGACGGGATCTGGGTTTTATTCTTGTTTTTTTTTTTTTTTTTTTTTTTTTTTTTTTTTTTTTGTTCGGGTTGCAGGTTGGGCTCAGGTGAGGGAGAAGAGGGGTGGGGGGGGGGCGAACACAAATTGTTTTTTTTTTTTTTTTTGTTTCTGGGTTGTAGCAAGATGGGGGAGGAGAGAGATGGGGGTGAGGGGGGAAAGGGACGAACTGAGGGTTTTGATTTTTAGTTTTTTTTTTTGTTTCGTTTCTGATTTGCAGCAGGGGGAGGAGAGAGAGGGGGTGGGGTGCGGACGAACTGGGTTTTGATTTTTTTTTTTTTTTTTCCATTTCATTTCTGTGTTGCAGCAAGGGAAGAAGATGGGGGAGGAGAGACAGGGGGTGCGGAGCGGACGAACTGGGTTTTGATTTTTTTTTTTTTTTTTTTTTTTCATTTCTGGGTTGCAGGAAGAAGATGGGGAGGAGCGAGAAAGGGGTGGGGTGCGAACGAACTGGCTTTTGATTTATTTTTTTTTTCACTTTTTTTTGTTATTTTAATATTTAAAATATATTAAATGATTTTCTTTAATATTTTATTAATTTTTTAATAGAAAGTGGGGTCTGGATCAAGCCACGTCAGCATTTAACTGACAAATTAACGGTCAGACTAACGAAAGGTATAAAATTGATCAAATTCTAAAGATGAGGTATGACATTGTCAATTTTAAAAGATGAGGTATGAAAGTGTCGTGAGACCAATAGTTGAGGTAGTTTTGTGTAATTTACCCTTATTATTATTATTATTTGGTTGACAAGTTTACTTAGCTACTACTTTTCCTAGGTTGATTAATGTTGTTATAGCTAGATGAAACGTGGATGCTTGTTTGCATGCTGGAGGATGAGGCTTGATGTGTCAAGCTGATTACATGCAAACTATTGACAGCTCCTGCTAATTGCATGTAATAGTTGGCACCTCATGTTATACTTGCCGACTCCAATTCCCTATAAATAGGAGCAAAAGGCTCCATTCTTTTGAAACCATAGAAGCATGCAATGCATGCATTACGTAGGGGTGATGTATATATAGTATATATTTATGTATATATGTATGTGTATATATATAGTGAGAGAGATTAGAAAAGATAAAGAGTGGAAGAAATACATGTTAGTTGGACGTGATCAAGCAACTAGGTTAAGTACATGGAGCTTAACTATTTCAGTAGTGACGTGGATAAGGACGTGGAGCTTAGCTATTCCGGTAGTGATGTGGATCTTCATTTTAGCTTTGGAATCCAGGTAGGGGAAATAAGGCAGACTTTTACGGAAATTGATTTTATTAAATTTCGTGAAGTGCTATAATATTCTTGATCTTTTTGGTTGATTTATGTGATTGGATATTAATTGGCTAATTGCTTCAGTTAAGTGTTTACTTGTTATTGGTTATGAAATTATGGCTGAAATGTTATTCGTTGAGAATATACTGTGATACATGTGAAAGATAAAATGATATTATTTGTGCATCATTCATGTTGATGTGGTGGGAATTTCAGTGTTGAGATTGGAATTCAGGAAATGAGGGTAGTTGGAAAGGATCTTTTGTGTAGTTGAATTTATTCATTGTGAAACCAGTTCCAGGCGAGCCCGATGTGCACAGTAGAATAGGATATCGACGTGAATTGTCGATGTGGGTGATTTGGGCTGGAGATCAATGAATTAGATAAGATGACTAGCAAAAGGGGTTTATCTTGGGATATTGTACGGGGGTTAGTTTCTATAATAGAACAGACGAACCACCTATGCGGGGGTAAAATGCATGGTATGGGACGTGCAGGTCCGCGTGTTTTATTATTTAAATTAACGGGGGTAACCGAAGAGGTTGCATTACACTCATCTATTTTCTGTCACGCCCTGGACCCGGGGTCGACAATAAAAACTCGAACCTGAATCCGAAATGTGAGTTAAAAGCTTAATAAATAAAAGGAAATTGACACGGGTTGGAAAAATAAACTCCTCTTATTAAAAATAATTCATTATTCTCAAACAAATCAAGAATTCTTTACAACCTACAGTAAATAGATGAATAAACTTTCTATTCTCCAATATAATCCGATCTCATCTTGCCTACTCTTGTGAATGTCTAGTTCGTAAACCTGCATAACAATATAGGGGTGAGCTTCAATAGCTCAGTAGGGACATAACCTTATCACAGTAAATTGACAATATTAAATTAAGTGTTATGAAATCATATATCAAGATATCAAATTATTATTGATAATAATGCATGAGTGTAATGCAACCTCTGCGGTTACCCCCGTTAATTTATATAATAAAACACGCAGACCTGCACGTCTCATACCATGCATTTTACCCCCGCAGAGGTGGTTCGAATGTTCTATTATAGAAACTAACCCTCGTACAATATCCCAAGATAAACCCTTTTTGCTAGTCATCTTATCTAATTCATTGATCTCCAGCCCAAATCACCCACATCGACAATTCCCGTCGATATCCTATTCTACTGTGCACATCGGGCTCGCTTGGAACTGGTTTCACAATGAATAGATTCAACTACACAAAAGATCCTTTCCAACTACCCTCATTTCCTGAATTCCAATCTCAACACTGAAATTCCCACCACATCAACATGAATGATGCACAAATAATATCATTTTATCTTTCACATGTGTCACAGTATATTCTCAACGAATAACATTTCAGCCATAATTCCATAACCAATAACAAGTAAACACTTAACTGAAGCAATTAGCCAATTAATATCCAATCACATAAATCAACAAAAAAATCAAGAATATTATAGCACTTCACAAAATTTAATAAAATCAATTTCCGTAAAAGTCTGCCTTATTTCCCCTACCTGGATTCCAAAGCTAAAATAAAGATCCACATCATTACCGAAATAGTTAAGCTCCAAGTCCTTATCCACGTCACTACCGAAATAGTTAAGCTCCATGTACTTAAGCTAGTTGCTTGATCACGTCCAAATACCATGTATTTCTTCCACTCTTTATCTTTTCTAATCTCTCTCACTATATATATACACATACATATATACATAGATATATACTATATATACACCACCCCTATGTAATGCATGCATTGCATGCTTCTGTGGTTTCAAAAGAATGGAGTATTTGTTCCTATTTATAGGGAATTGGAGTCGGCAAGTATAGCATGAGGTGCCAACTATTACATGCAATTAGCAGGAGCTGTCAATAGTTTGCATGTAATCAGCTTGACACATCAAGCTTCATCCTCCAACATGCAAACAAGCGTCCACGTTTCATCTAGCTATAACAACATTAATCAACCTAGGAAAAGTAGTAGCTAAGTAAACTTGTCAACAAAATAATAATAATAATATCCATAAATACAACTAAAAATATGGGACATTACACTCTTTCTCCCTTGAATTCCCAACTGGAGCACTCGCAGCGGGCGGCGACTCTCTCCTCCATCGATCTCTCATCCCTGAATCTCTTTTCCTCTCTTATCTCAGACCTCAATTTCGAGCCCAGGCTCCCATCTCCGTTCATCGACTCTCCACACTTTCTCGCTCTCCCTCTCACCCGTAGTGACTGAGTCGACCTCGACTGTGTCGACATCACAGCAGCCAGCCACCATCACCATCGTGGCATTTTCTCTTGACTCTCCACCAATCCTCCCAATCACGAGTTCCGACCACCACCACATCATCCTCGCCATCGAGAACACCACCATCATCCTGCAAATCCCAAGGTAATTTATGAAGTAAGGTTTCTGATTTAGGAATTTAGGGTTTTTGCATAAGCTTTTCGATTGATTTAGGAATTATGTGGGTTTCTGATTTAGGAATTATGTGGGTTTTTTATTTGGGAATTTAGGGTTTTTGAGGCTGTGATTGCATAATAAGTGCTTTTGGGAAAATCTGCTTT
Organism: Cotoneaster glaucophyllus; assembly: GCA_036320875.1. NCBI lineage: Eukaryota > Viridiplantae > Streptophyta > Magnoliopsida > Rosales > Rosaceae > Cotoneaster > Cotoneaster glaucophyllus. The sequence goes on from CM070073.1 coordinate 44,130,955, forward strand.
TGGGTATGTAAGATTTTGTTTTGATTCATCAACTGATGTAATTTGTAATGGCGAGGGTGAAGGTCTTGGATCTGTGAGGAAGATGACGTCTCTCTAGTTCGATTTGTGCGTCAGTCAGGGGCTCCAACCGAAGTTGCTAGCGTGGTTGGGCTCAAGCACGAATTGCAGACTCAGCGAGGTTGTCCTTTCTGTGGCTGACAAAAAAAAAAAAAGATATTGGACCCATGGTCTCAGTCCGTTTCGGCCCGTTTCAAACGAGCCAGGTTAGGTCCGGCTCTAAATTCTCAAAATCCATTACCCGGCTCGACCCGCCTCGTTACTATTTACAACAGATAAGGTCTGGTTCCTCTAAATTTGGGTCCGGGCGGGCCCGTGCCCACCCCTAGTCATCGACTCACCGAGGTTCTAAAGTGAGTTAAGGGACGCAAATAAAAGAAATATGCAAAAAGAGAGAAGGAAGGTTAATTTCCACGAAAATTTCTTACAAAATTGATCATTGTATTTCTCGTTGTTGCAATTTAAGTCCCAGTAATTAATTTCGGTTAATTAAGTTGATGGAATGCAAGTGGCCCTTTATAAAACTTGAACTTTTTTTAATATAGATTTTAGAAAAGAGGCTTCTATTAGTAGACTAATAATAAGAAAATGGGAAAAGTGGGAAAATGGGAAAGTGGGAAGGTAGTTGTACATATACAAGATCATATAGACCAATCCTATTCTATCAACAACCTCAATTGCAAAGAAAAATGATCATCATATCTGTTCAAAAAGCAAACAAATAGAGAAGCTCTTCCAAGTTCCAAAACTTTCCTCCATAATCAATGAAATATCCTCCCTAATTGAACCAAGTATGCTCCTTGAAAAAAATCCTAGGCTTAGTTTCAAACTAAGCAATTCACAAAAGAAACATCATGGACATACATTCATTAAGTGCAAAGGAATTCGGTTCCGTTTGGTTCAGTTTCCGAACCTCCATACTTTGATTGAATACCCTCAGAGTTTAAAAGACACTTTCAAAGTCTAGATTGAATACCATCATACTTAGATTGAATCCTTAAGATTCTGAAATTGAATATCACTTGAGTTTAAAAGACTCATTTAAAATCATAATTGAATACACATGAATTTATAAACTCCTTTAAAATCTAACATAATTCTATTCCAATACACACCCCTTAATCAGCCTCTTCTATATCATTTTAAATTGAACTTAGAACTTCAATTCGTAATTAAATAAGAGAAGAAAATGGGAGTTAAGAAGTTAGAAAAGGGGCATTTTGATTTAGATGCCTCAAATTTGAATTTTTTTAATCAAACATCTATAACTTTTAAACGTTTGATCAAACATTCTTTTACTAATTTTTAATTAAAAATTATGATTTTTATTGTATTTAATTAACCAACTAGTTCAGAAAATAATATCATAAATGTCTTAAAATCACCATAAACATTCTATCTTATCTTATCATAATTCGTTCAAAATGAATTTTTCTTATTCAAATAATTTTTTGTTTTAAATTCTAGAAACACATAAACATCCTATTAACCTACAATTATGAAATATAACATGCACATATATTAAATATAACGTACCAAACAGATATATTAAATATAACGTACCAATCATTTGGTACGTTATATAAATTTAATCTGGATATGTATTAATATTTTGGTACGTTATAAAATATTGTTTTTGGTACGTTATGCAATTCTTTATTTAGTACGTATCAAGTTATTAGTACGTTGTATTATCCTTATTTTGGTACGTACAAAACTTATGGTATGTTATGTGTAAGTTGTGTAACAAGAAAAAGATAACTTTTCACATTAAAACATTGCACTAAAAAATATTTTGTCAACTCTTAATAATTAATTATTTGAATAAGGACTCATTTTAAATAAAAATAAAAATGTGAAAACTCTTAGTTCACGTTTCTACTATAAGTAGTTGTTAAAAAATTCAAATTTATTTTTAGTTGCATGAAATTAGGCTATCTAGTCTACATCTCAATTTTAATTATAAACGAACTCTTGTTTTTTTATAATCTATATAAAATGTTGAGTTGGAAATTGGAAAAACTATATTTCATCCAATTAATCTTGAACCCAGTAGATATAATTGAATCCTTAAATTGAGGAAGGGATGAGATTCCATAAAAATAGCAATAAATTAATGAATATTATTGAGTGCATTTTTTTACATAGAAATGGATTTAAAAGAATTTATAAAATACATAAACAAAGAATATAAAGTTTAATTAAAAGTAAAAGCACTTTAATCAAAAATTGAAAAGTAACAGATGTTTAATTTAGAAAAATCTAAAATGAGACATCTAATTCTAATTTATCCGTTAGAAAACTATATACAATATAGGTAAAAGTATTTTTACCCACAAATTTTGTCATAAAAGGGCGCAATTGGCACATGATTTCGAGGGAGAGAACTCAAAAATTGACACATCTCGATTTGGAATGTCCACATGTTCATCTGAATCGTGATGTGCTAGCTTAAACATGAAGGGTGACGAAGTCATAAAGTATGGTTGACGTGAAAAAGTGAGAATAAATTTAAACTTTAATTAAAGAAACCATAGTGCACAATGTGATTGGGTAGAAACCCATATTACAAATTATGAAGTTCAGAGCATAGCTCAGGAAATAAAAAGTAGTCTCATCCATAAAGGATGATTATTATTACAGAAATAACCTACTTTGACCGTAGTACAGTCTGCTACTTCCACGTAATCCTTGTACTCCAACAAGCTCAATCTCTATGTCCTGGGATCTATGGGTCATTTCCCAGCATCAAAGATTAAAATATGATTAAATTTGGGAAGAGATGTGACAAAAATTGAATTAAAGGACCAAATTGATAATTGGCTAATAATTAGAGACTATAGCTACAATTTACTCATAATCTTTAATAAGAATGTTGATAACCTTATCTTGAAGATACTTATTGGTAGTTGTTAGAATTCCTTCCTCCAAAAATATCAATTTAATTAGGGTTTTTATCACAAATGGTCCCTGAAATTAAAAATCAATCAATGTAGTCTCTGAGATTAAAAATCAATCAATGTAGTCCCTGAAAATAGGTGTTGCAAATCAATGTGGTCATTTCGTCACAATTCTGTTAAAAATTCTGTTAAGTGTTGATGTGGCACATAAATGGGCCCTATAAGATTTACGAGTTTGTATCACAAATGGTCCCTGAAATTGACCCACACCATCAAGATATTCCCTAAAATTGACCCACATCATCCATATGGTGCCTGAAATTGAAAATCAATCAATGTAGTCCTTGAAAATAGGTGTCGCAAATCAATATGATCATTCCGCCAAAATTCTGTAAAAAAATTTGTTATGTGCTGATGTGGGTTTAATAATTAATTAAAAAAGTTGTCTAAATACCTTCTTGCACAATGGATTTTTTTTTTCTTATACTAGGACCTATTCTGAAGAGAGATCTCTTTCATAAATTCTCAAAGGCACAAGGCTTAACCAATGCCTAAAAAGGGGTGTGGAAATAGTTTTCAACCAACAATAGACACACCTCGGTTATAACCTCATTATCTCAAGGCATACCTCGATGTTCTTTGCATCACCAGACCATTAGGGAAGCGTCGAACAAGCTCTCTAAGATTAAGGTTGTGAGGATGTTGATCGCCTAAATGTTAACGGTGGAGTCCTAGAAGTCATTGCCAATGGGCCAAGTCGTCACCAAAGGTGATCTTGATATAGATTCAATTTGGTGAAGGGTGTCGAAGTGTGTAAAGATAGGTGTATTAAGATTCTTTTAGAGAATAGATAGCGAATAAGGTAGAGAAATGTGGGCTAAGATCGAAGGTGATTGCAGGACTGGGTTTTTGGGTTGATAATTTTTTTTATTAACTATTAAATTATTAAGCCTATTTGTAATTTTTTTTAAAATTTAATTAAACTTGTGTGACCCATTTATGCGCCACATCAGCACATAACATAATTTTTGATAGAATTGTGACAAAATGACTAAATTGATTTGAGACACTTACTTGCGGGACTACATTGATCAATTTTCAATTTCAGGGACCATTTTGATGGTGCGAGTCAATTTCAGGGACCATGTTAATATCGTGGGTCAATTTCAAGGACCATTTGTGAGAAAAAGGACTTATGGGGGCCCATTTATGTGCCGCATCAGCACTTAATAGAATTTTTAACATAATTGTGACAGAAGGACCACATTGATTTGCAACACCTATTTTCAGGGACTACATTGATTGATTTTCAATTTCAGGACCATCTTGATGGTGAAGGTCAATTTCATAGACCATTTGTGATAAAAACCCATTTAATTATTTTAGAAGATTGAAGAAAACAAGCAAGGCATTATCAATGAACATAACTTTTCTTGACAAAAAAAAATAAATTAAATTTTCAATTAATTATCTTAAATTAAAAGTTAAAATCCCATAAGATCATGTGTGTGCTCACTCAAGTGGCATGTGATGGATATGATAATGATTCCTAGCTTTATTCTTGAAGAAGTAACATAAAAAATTGAAGTCAAGCTCTAGTTTCTCTTCCAAAAGTTCCTTGGTGGTGCATTTGGACGAGTGATTTGTAAGTACCAAGGGATTTTGGCAACATTAGTAAAAAGAAACAATGCTGATATAGAGATTTTAGAGAAACTCCAATCATACTCTATATTTTTTGCGAAAAACATAAAAAGTGTTGTAGGCTTATTTGACTGAACTGTATTTAGGACAGAGTGTGAGAAGGGCCGGCGACAACAGAGAGAGAAGAGAGAGATGTAATTCTGAGGTGCATGTTGTATCACCCAATTGTGCCTTTATTTATAGTAGTAGGGAAGGTTAATCTTTACCCTGTTAGGATTACAACTTTAATAGGAATTTAACTACCAAAGGGAATATACAAAGATACACCTAGATACACTAAGATTTACACAATCACATTCCTAATCCAATAGGACTACAACACTCCCCCTTGAGTGTGTAAATACTCAAACAAAACATTGCATAAGATCTTCAACTGAAAAGGTAGAACAGTTGATGAAGTCGTCGGCACAACGGGTGAATGTGTGTCTCAAATTTAAAAGAAAGAATGCATGGGTAGTAAAACTCACAAAACCTCGCTATGGTAAAACCTAAGGCAGGTGAAAACTCCTAGACTAAGGAGAAAAGTGAGAAGTATGCATAATGTCTAAAACAAACGTTAAACAGGACGAAAGTATTGAACTAAACAGAGTATGATAATCCCAGGATGGGTGCCTCGTTAAAGCCTCGTTAGGTAGCAAAAACCCAGTGGGAAAAATGCTCCTAATTGTAGGAAAAAAGATCAAGTGAGTATGCTTTAGGATACTCCCCTTGAGTTAGACATAACTTCTAAATAAGAGAACTATAAGCAATTCAACTCAGATAATTTACGCATACCAATTCCTTGGACGAGCTTCTGAAAAGTAGACTTGGGCAATAACTTGGTGAAGAGATTGGCCAAGTTGTCTTGGGAACGAATTTGCTTGACTTCAATGTTTTGATGCTGTTGTTGCTGGTGAGAATAAAAGAACTTTGGCGCTATGTACTTAGTGTTGTCTCCCTTGATGTATCCCGTATTTAACTGCTCGATACATGTTGCATTGTCTTCAAAGATCATCGTAGGAAGGTCAACGACGGAAGTAAGACCACTAGTGCTTCGAATATGTTCCATGACTGCTCTTAACCAATGCAGGGCGAGAATCTCAGCATGGTTCGAAGAAGTCGCAACTAGCGTTTTCATGGTAGACATCCAAGATATAACGGTGTCTCCAATGGTAAGACATAAGTCGTTTGAGAACATGCCCTATATTGGTTAGACAGATAACCAGCATTTGTGTAACCATCGAGGTGAGAATCAACTCGAGTACCCAGGGGGCGGCGGCTTCTCTCGAGGATTCATGGGTGTAGAAGAAGCCCAAATCTGTTGTATTTTTAAGGTAGTGAAAAATATCTTTAACACCATTCCAGTGTCTACGTGTAGGTGCATTGCTATATCTAGCCTAATGATTACCAGCGAAGGAGATGTCGGGTCTAGTGCATTGAGCCAAGTACAATAAAGCACCAATTGCACTTTGGCATAGAACTTCAGGCTTCAAAATCTTTTCCTTATCGTCTTTAGGACAGAAGAGATCTCGTTTAGCATCTAGAGTTTGAATGACCATAGGAGTACTTGAAGGTTTCATTTTATCCTCATTAAAACATCGCAACACCTTTTGGGTGTAGTTCGATTGATGTACTAGGATTCCATCCGAACAATGTTCAATCTCCAGGCCAAGACAATATCGAGTTTTCCTAAGATCTTTCATCTTAAATTCAGATTTCAAGTGAGCGACAATTTTCTCAAGCTCTGCGGGAGTTCCGATGAGGTTCATGTCGTCGACATAAACTGCAACGATTGCAAATCTGGAATGTGACTTCTTTATGAACACGCATGGGTATAGTTCTTTGTTCACATAACCCTGACTTGTCAAATATTCACTCAGATGTTTATACCACATCCGCCGGATTGCTTCAATTCGTAGAGTGATATCCTCAATCTAATCGAGAAAGTGTTTCGTGGTCTAAAACTATTTGAACCAGTGAACGGAAATCTTTCTGGAACTTTCATGTACATTTACTTATCTAGATCCCCATAGAGATACGCGGTTACCACGTCTATAAGCTGGATATTCAGTTTTTCAGAAACTACCAAACTGATAAGGTAGCAGAACATTATGACGTCCATTATGGGGAATACATTTCCTCGTAATCAATCCCAGGACATTGAGATAAGCCTTGTGCTGCGAGGCGTGCTTTGTATTGTATTATTTCATTCTTCTCATTACGTTTCTTCACGAAAATCCACTTGTAGCCCACGGGCTTCACATGTGGTGGAGTAGGAGCTACAGGCCCAAACACCTTACATTTCGCTAGTGAATCAAGTTCGACCTAGATTGCTTGTTTCCAGCTTGACCAATTCTCGACATTTATCAATGAAACGTAGTTCAATGTCATCGCTAAGCATGATGTCGGAAGCAACGATATACGTGAATGCATATCGATAATCATCTCATTCCAATTCCAAACCTCATCCAATACTGCATAATGGACTAAAATCTTGCGATTCTCGGGAGGCTAGTATGTCTTATTTAAGACATCACCGTAATTTAGAATAACCTCATATGTTGGAATATATGAGTAAGCAATGGTCAAATTCAGACTAAGGTCATTTGTTTGTGCAATTTTCCTCTTCTGGGGTTATGAATCCTTTGAACCAGGGGGCTTGCCACGCTTCAGGGTAAGAACAAGTGATTGGCTAGCTGCTAGTGTACCGGTCCGTGTGGGAGGTACGGCTGCCCCACCCTCGGGGACGGTCTGACCTTCCAAGGCGATGTTAAACGTATGTTAAGTACGTCCATCCTTACAGGTTCGTTTGCAGGGGTATATGTGATCTCATCACCTTTGCTAGATCAGTAAAAACATTTGGTATGCTTTGAGTAATGCTCTGAAGATCTAAAATACGTCGCACTTCAATTTCAGACTGAGGGGTGCGGGGAACTAAATGAGACATAGTGTGAGTAATCCACGACAATTCGCGACGTTCTATAGGAATGTTAATGATCTTATCTCCCCCTAATGACGGGAAGATTGTCTCATTGAAATGACAATCCATAAAATGTGCGGTAAAAAGATCTCCTGTCAAGGGCTCTATGTAACGGATAATGGATGGCAAATCATAACCAACATATATTCCCATTTTTCTCTCAGGACCCATTTTAGTACGTAGTGGTGGCACTATTGGCACATAGACTGCGCATTCAAACACACGTAAATGTGAGAGGTCAGGCTCATATCCAGTAACCAACTGTAATGGTGAATGAGATTGGGTGGCGATGAGCCTCAGGCGGACCAACATAGTTGCGTGCAATATTGCAGGGCCGTAAGCAGACACCGGCAAATTGGTTCACATAACCAAAGTCTGAGCTATCGTTTGAAGGTGCTTTATGAAAGCTTCTACTAAGCCATTTTGGATGTGAACATGGGGTACAAGATGTTCAACTTCAATCCCAACAGACATGCAATAATCGTCAAAAGTTTGTGACGTAAACTCTCCAACATTATCTAGTCGAATCGACTTGATTGGATAATCAGGGTGGTGAGCCCTAAGCTTAATAATTTGTGCTAGGACTTTCGCAAATACAACATTGCGTGTGGACAATATGCAGACATATGACCATCGCGTCGATGCATTAACCAACACAATAAAGTATTTAAATGGTTTGTATGTTGATTGGATAGGTCCATAAATATCCATTTGAATGCGCTGAAGAAACTTTGGGGGGTCGTGAATAATCTTTGTAAGTGAGGGTTGAATGTTCAACTTCCCTAAGGAGCATGTTTTGCAAAGCAGATGGCCAGGATAAGATTTCAAGTGATGCCCATGTGATGTTTTGAGGATACGATGCATTATATATCATCTGAGGTGTCCCATTCGATCATGCCAAAGCATGAGAGTGTTCTGGAACTCAGCCATAGGGCCGCCCAGGTGATGGGTCTCAGTTGCACGAATGGTTATTATGTACAACTCACTCGGAGGACGTTCCAGCTTCTCGTGAATACACTTCTGGTCATAGTCACAAGAAGTGATACAAAAAAATTCAAAACCATTCTCTTCAGTGATTTCAACATGATATTGATTAACTTGAATGTCTATAAAACTCAGCAACGTTCTTCTGGATCGTGAAGAATACAGTGATTCTTTAATGGTTAATTCAGTACCATTAGATAACATAATACGGGCCTTTATGTATCCTTCTATCAGGTTGGATGGCCCTGAGAGGTTGTCGGAGGTGCATTTTTAGGTATGAATTTAGTAAAATAGTGTTTCTCAAGCAATATGGTGTGCATGGTGGCACTATCAGCCAAACAACTAACTTCCCCACTAGTAATACCTAGAAATAAATTAATTGAATCGGTCACATGCTTAAATATAATTCCATTCATTTAATTAATCAATTCAAGAAATAGTATCCATAAAATAATTATCCATCATTCAAAACAAACCAAAACCAAACAAATAATTCCAAAGAACTTAGAAAAATTGTCCGAAAATTAAACCATAGTCTTAAAATTTTAGGGGGGTTCAGCCACTCTAGTTGGGTTTGGCCACTAGGGGTGTAAAACGCCCTAACATGTTTTAGAAAAATAACTTTATTCTTCCATAGGAATAAATGCCTCCTGAAAATCTGAAACCTTCAGAGTTGTAGTAGTATCTTCGGGAAGTTCTACAAGCGCAAAGTTAGACTCAAAACGGTAATGATACTTGGCAATAGCCTCGGGGGTGGCTCGGCATAAGCATATCCAATGATCTTTTGATCCACATCGATAACACATGTCCAGTTCTGTGCAAGCCGACTGAATGGTAACTTTCCCTTGTTCTAGAAGTTTGGGGCCTTAAGGGCAAGGGGTTGTCGTTTATGGGTCAAATTTCTTCCCTTGGGTGGGCCTTTGTTTTGTTAACCTTAGGCCCATGGTGGGGCTTCCTGCCCATTTCCATGGCCATGACGGGATTTCCATCGGTTGTGGCTGCTAGAATTGGTCGCATGCGCTTTAGGTGCGGCGTTCGAGCTAGTGGGTCGAGCTTGATGATTCTTCATCAAAAGCTGGTTTTACTTTTCAGCGAGAAGTAAAACATATATCAAATTCGAAAATTTGGTGAACTTCTGTGTGCTATATTGTTATTGCAGAACAATATTAGTGGCATTGAAGGTCGAATATGTCTTTTTTAGGAAATCTTGTTTGATTAAGTCCTCATTACAGAACTTAAGTAGTGATCAGATTCTACAAACTTCAGAGTTGTATTCATTCACAGACTTAAAGTCTTGGAAGCATAAATGCTGCCAGTCGTGTCTTGCTTCAGGCAAGTGAATGTCTTTCTGGTGATCGGCCAGAGCGAGCCAGAGGGTACATGAATCCTCATCTGCGAGGTACTCGGTTAGTAGTGCATCATGGATGTGTCTATGGATGAAGGTCATATCAGTAGCTTTCTAAGCTTCGTCGACGAGTTAATCGTCGGTTGGTTCCTCGATAGTAGCTCTAAGACTTTGTGAAGTAAGATGAAGCTTCACGTCTTGAACCCACTTCAGGTAGTTTCTTCCAGAGACTTCCAGATGGGTGAAATCGAGCTTGTTTAAGTTTGACATGTCCCTAAAATGGAGGGTACAACCAAATGTGGTTAGTCATATGAAAAACCATAAATATATATCATAGAACATTTGGGTTCTATAAAAATGTATTGGTTTAATTTAAGCATGAAAGCTACGGGTTTCATGTGGTAATTTTTGAATGAAAACTTCGGGTTTCAAAAGCACTAAATTTGAAACTACAGGTTCGATTTAGTTATGAACGTTCAGTTCATATATAATGGTACCTGGAAGAACACAGAATACAATATACAACAAATTGTAGTGGATTTGTGGATTGCTTCAGGAACCCAAGTGTGAGTGCTTCGGGACTACGAAAGATAGTCAACGGTTCAAATAAGCGAAATAATTTATTGAATCGTTAGTTGCCAAAAATTTAGCTTCAGGCCAATAATTTTGGATTAATGGACTGCTGGTCACTTTAATTAATTCAATAAGTCATACCATACAGGGTCGATTGTAGAAGCAAAAATAAATATAACATTCGGGTTAAAATTATAGAGAATGCTAAAAATAGCATTGGGTTCGAAAAATCATAACCCAATATCTGTGGGCTTGGGTTTTGTGTGCAGGGCAAGGCCTTAAAAGGGCTTAATGGGCATTGGGTTGGGGTCTAAGATAGGCCCAGCAGCGCGGGGGAACACGGGCCCAGCTTAGAAGCTAGTGATAGGTACGCGCGAAGCCCAACAACGGGCCGACTTCGACTTTGGGCTTGGGTGCAAGAAGCCTAGTCAAAAGACTAGTTTCGGTAGGACGAGGCTAGGACAAGGCCCATCAAGCACAAAGGCTTACTGGCAGGTTGGGCCAGGCTGTAGGGGACAGTCTAGTAAGGCTGCCGGCCTGCTGATGGGCTTGGGGCTTCAGGCCCGTAAAGAACACAACTCAGGCTGAAGCCTGGTTATTTGTGCATAAGTAGTAAGCCCACGCAGCTACTGTTCAGTGGTCCATGGCGTCGAAATGATGCCATCCCAAGGTGCTCTATGTGACTGGGTTGCAGGGCAGCGACGGGTACGTGAGCCGCAGCTTATGCTGCAAAATTCCATATCTGTTTTTTTGAATTCTAAGGTTGAAAACCCTAATTGCTTCCTTTTTTCTCTTTAAAATCTGTCCCATGCCTTATTCACCCTCACCAACCAATTAATCACTTTCCCATTTCTTCTCACCTAATCAGACTTCATTATCTTTTTTTTTTCTCAGCCAATAAGAAAGCTTTCTCTTTTTCTCTCTCTCTCTCATCTTCTTATTCTCTCCTCACCTGTAACTCTCTCTTCTCTACAACAACAAGGATCACCTTCAAAACTTGACAGACTGAGACTCAAACCACCACCATCGTGCTCCTCTTATACTCACGAACCTATATGTACCAACCGATCACGAAATGGACGAGTTTTGAGTGTTCAACTCGAAGCAACTCGGAGCTCCGACTCGGGTGGAGTTTTTCCGTTCAAGTTACAAGATTTTGGGAGTTTTGGAAGCACCTAGGCAACTCCCCGAAGCCATTAGCCTAGTTTTGAAGTGGAGCCGATGAGGAAAACACACGGAGTTTGGGTCCAGGGTTATCAAGTATATTTTGATCCATTTCCGTCCACCTTTTGGGCTTTTAAGAGGTATAATCTTGTTCTCCTCTTCCCCAGCTTCATTTCCATATATGTTAGTTTTGATACATACAGGATGTCGCGGTGACAATATACATGTATTATCTAAGATCTTCTCACGATTAAACACCAATAAAAAAAATGTGTGGAAAGGAAAAATCAAATGCAGTGGGCCTATTGTCGTTGTCACATTCTGGATGTTAAACCAAAATCGTGCACCGTCGCAGACGGAGAAGTTACGCAAATCCATCCACCTACAAGAAAGCAAACAATCGTGATTAACCCAAGGTACCGATGTCGTACCTGCCAAAAGCTCTTCAACTGTCAAATTAGAAAGCAATATTAAGACTTAAATAGTGGGTGAAAAAATATACAGTATGTAGGCGTAGATTGCGTTTACCAGAGATGTGCCATAGATAAGGGTATTTATACTAGTCAAGAGAGAAGCCTTATAAAATAATGAATTCGTATTAAATTGTGAGAATCCAAGAGGACATTTAAGACTAAATATTATCCAAGAGGACATTTAAGACTAAATATTGTTCCCTTATAGGAGTGTGATTGCTTGCGATACACACCAATCCATAGATTACAAGAATCTCCAAGAATATAGAAAACCTGTTTGATCCCCAATCGGATCAACTTTCTGTGTCTTGTAAAACAAGAATAGTCGACCTTAGCGAAGTCCAGAATAGTCGATCTTTACGAAGTCGGCGGACTTCGCCTCCCTTTTCATAGTTCAGCAGGATGTGGTGGCATTCCTTGTTCGTTTAAGCAGCTTAATACAATCGAAGTTGTCGAGTCTATGACTGAACTTCTGAGATATATGTATTCTCATCTATCTTACTCTGGCCTTGGAAAATTCATTGTCCCACAAATGACCCTAACTATGTATCTGAAATGACGTTCCGCTTGCGAATGAATATTTATCTAAAGATCGCGCCTTTCGACGTAAATCGGAGTACATACCGTTTAATATTCTTTGACTTGTGGCAATCCAGTCTTGCTAACGTTGTGAGGTAGTAGAGACATTCCGGTCTCAGGCGTGTGATCTCAAGAGTTGTGCTATAGAGATAACAGTGATGAGAGACGTCACTTTGCGTGTATACAAAAAACAAGGAAATGCTTTTATGTTACCGATTGATTTCGATCTTTGAATGCACAAATCTTGAGTCGAGACGATCCAAATTCAAGGGTGAGATGATTTCGAAAAATCCTCTATCAATAACTTAGATTTTCTCCTTCATTTTCTTCATGCTTATAAATCACCCTTAAGTGCAAAAAAAACCCTCTGACTATTTTGAAAATTTCTAAACGCTTCCCAAACTTCAACTTTTTTGACTTTCCTCTCTATCTTTCTGTCAAAGAAATGGCATCTTCCAGTGTTCAACCTGCATCGAAAGCCATCTGTAACTCCTACTTCAAACCTCCGATGATCATAATTCACAGTAAGGAGGAATGTGATTTGTTCTTCAAGGTTCGTAAGAATCTGGTAAACAATTGCAAAATCCAATAGGAAGCTAGTGAAAATGTTGTTTCTCCTCTGGCAGATTCTTCCTTGTACCAGGATCCACCCCAGTACATAGATTTGGGTATAAAATTCCTCATGTCAAACTTCACAAAGGAAGTGTTGATTTACTACAACCTTTCCTTATGCAATCTTACTCTGACGTTTCACCTGATCATCACCAGCTACGAGCTATTAGACAAATGATTTGGGGCAGAATTCAAGAATTTCGTGTCTTGTACACCATGTTGAAAAGCTCTAGTACTCATTATTTCTTCCAATCCAGGCCTAGTTATACGTGGGACACATACATTACCAATCTCCGGAAGCAAGACAAAGACTGGAGCAAAGATTTGCTAGTCGTAGACAAAGATTAGGAAGGTAAGATCTCCAAAGTAAGGGTGTGGAACATGCCATTGACGGACTTGAAGTGCAACAAGGACATTAAGTTTGCCGCACGGAATTGATTGATTGAGTGTTCAAAATATAAAGCACCGTGATTGGAGTTAGCTCATCATTCCAAGGCAGAATGACGTACATGGAAAAGACGTTATCATCAAGCATTGCTCCAAGATTCTTATTTTGGATCCATTTAGGATCGACGCTCATGCCAAAGTAAACTAAACTCGGAGTTAATAAGTAATAGAGTCAATCACAAATTTGTAGGTCAAGGCATTAATCCACCTATCATGATAACATTACTAAGAAAAAAACAATTATTTTTTGAACTTAGTGCTTAAAAAGATTTCCACTGCGAAATCAGAGTACCACCCTACTCTGATACCAGGTTTTAAACCTATGCAAAATCTCTTGGTCCGAAACTTGCCTTCATGCATTAATTGGATTAAGATGAGAAAGTGACTTTCTTTGTCCGGAATGTCCTCCAGATATTAATGTCAGCCCTACATGTTTCTATTGCCTTGTTGGGTAAGTTGTAATGATTGTTAACATTTGCAGAAGATTAAACTAAGTGTTGCATGAGAAGTTGAGCATGACTTTGGTTTTGTTTATTTTTTCACCCTGCCTCATTCCAGGTCTTAGGATTTTAATAAGTGCAATGGGTGACCGAGAAGGGATTTAGTCGCTTGTACGTGAGATCAGAAACACTTTAGGAATCCTTCTGTTAGACCTTTGTATGCATTGGACCTAAGCGTTTTCGAATCTGATTACACTTAGGTGACTTTGCTTAGCTACTTTGTGAGTTAGAGCTCCATCAAAATAATATTCTATCTTAATAATTTCCTAGTCTGGATGCCTCATTCAGACCTACTTTAGGCTCGGGATCACTGCAAAATGTACTTAATTTAATACACTGGTCCGGGATAAATGTAATCATACTATGGGTGCGGAGTTTAAGGCCACTACTTGGATGATTTATGGATCGCCATTCTGACTATTCCCTCAACTGGCCAAAGCCTAGGGTTGAGTGTGCAACCCCCAAGCCTTAGGTTGCATAAAAATTTTGAAAGTCGGATAGTGCACTAGAGTTTACCGGGCAAAAAGGCTATGTCCCAATATTAGTAGTCCCCTTAACATAGCGGCGCTTAATACGACTCGAGTCTCCTAAGCTGCTAATTGGAACACAACACAATGAGCTACATGAGACCTTTTTAACAATTACACTTTGAATTTTTTAGACTTGAACTCTTGCATAGTTTTCAAAGTGGTTGATATATAGGATGTTAGGGTATTCCCTATACAGCAAAAAGAAAAAAAAAAAGTCATGCAACAATCAAACTATATTCTAATTATAAAAGAATGGAGGTTTGATGAAGGGTGTGATTGAATCTGTGTTGGATTGCCTATATATCTCTGCACTTGGAGAATCAAATTACAGGTGTAGTTATGTGAAAAGATGATGCAATGTGTGTTTACATCGGGATTCATCTTTGACGAAGGTACGTACCTTAACTTAAGAAAACTTTAGAGGTATTTCTCCATATCTACGCGTAGACGGACGTCGTTGAAATTCTTTGCAGTTGGATTCTTAATGGATGGCCTACATATCAACTCATGTCAAAGAAAAATCAAATCACGTGTAGTTCGTTTGAGGTTTTTAGTAATACCACTAGAGCTTGGCGATATTCCATCTCTTGGTGATAGGATGTCGTTCCTTAATACCAAGATACGTCCAGGATCGGCACGTGACGTTAACGTACTTGTTTCTCTATCATTGGTCGCCTCCGAGGCATGGTCAAAATATAGTCAACAGTTTAACATTGAAGTAACTTTTCTCTTATATCATGGTTGTATCTAACCCCTGTGTTAGGCTGCTTACGTACCCTAAGATAGGATCAAGCCATTCGTAGTTCACAATATAATCCATCAACAACATAAAATTTCCATGAACCAACGATGCACAACATTAATCTTTAACCATATTGATCAACCAATCGGATCAAAGTCATTTATAAAACTGTACTTTATAAAATTATAAAACAACTAGTTGGAAATCCCAAAGTAATCATATAGACATCCATCATCTTTTCTAAATCAGTTCACAATGATTCTCAAATCTTTTGTTTATAAACAGGTTGAAAACTAGGGTTAGAGTGACACAATTTGGTCGAAGCCTACAACTTTTATGTTTTTACATTCTAGACTGACTCAAAGGAGTGGTAAAGATTTCTTGGGATTTAATTCCAGACCAACTCAATATAAACGAATGGCAAAAGGGATTCGGACCATTCAACTGAATCCAGACGAAGCAGGGTATTAGACCACTCAACGGAACCCTAGCGGAACACGGTTTCAGACCACTTAACAGAACCGACACGAGAAGGGATTCCACCTCTCAACGAAATCTGAACAAAACATGATTCCATACCACTCAATGGAATCAAAAGAAACTAGGGTATCCAGACCACTCAACGGAACCCCAACAGGACACGGTTTCAGACCATAATCAACGAAACTGACACGAGAAAGGATTGTAGACAACTCAATGGAACCCAAACAAAACACAATTTTGGACCACTCAACGGAATTAAGACAAAATAGGGTATCCAGGCCACTCAACGGAACCCCAACGGGACATGATTCCAGTCCACTGAATGAAACCAGCACATGAAGAGATTCTGGACCACTCAACGTAATTCAAACATAACACGATTTTGGACTCCACAATGGAAAGAAGGCAGGGTATTCGGACCACTAAATGGAAACCCAACAAGACACGGTTCCAAATCGCTCAACTGAATCGACATGAGAATGAATTCTAGACCACTCAATGAAATCCGAACAAAACACGATTCCATACCACACAACGACATCTAGAAGAAGTAGGGTATCCAGACCACTCAACGGGACTCCAACTAAACACGATTTTGGACCACTCAGCAAAACTAACACGAGAAGAGATTCTGGACCACTCAACAAAATTAGAACATAACATGATTCCTGTGGTCCTAGGGGTTAAGGTCAATGTCTAATTCCTTGTAGCTCGTTTCTTAAACCCTAGGTTGTGGTTGCTTTGCAGTCTTCTTCTTCAGAGCAATGGATCTTCGTTCTCCCTTTTATGCTTTCCACAACGCAAGAGTAGGCTACGGCTTGATCACTTTTGATTTCCTTTATTTCGTTAGGTACAATATATCAGAGCAGCTGGTGATACGATGATGGGACCACCCTCATCTTATGTAGCCAATTTCGCCTAGGATGGCGTTATGCGGAGTTGGGCAATCCAAGACATGGAAGACTACTATCAAGTTATTGGGTTTCGCCTGAATCGCTAGTTTAACCGTTTTGATTGATCGGACTGGAGTACCATCGAAGGTATGTAGAGTAAGTAATCTTACTTTGATTGATGTTATACATAATCCTGATCTTCTCTGCTACTTCTTTGAAGATGATGTTAACTCAGATCCATTATCTAACAGTACTCGACTGACCGTTGCATTCAAAATCTGAATTTTATCACCAAAGCATCATCATGAGGGGAGTGCACATCTTCTAAGATATTGGAATATATCAGAAGTGGTTTGTTGATGAAAGCAACCATCCTTGGCTTTTTGCATGCAGCCTTCTTTTCTTTTCTATTGTTGCCCAGATTATCCTGCTTCATATAGATGTAGTTAATGTTAAGGGTTAGCTTCTTCACTGCCTCTTAAGAAAAGTGTATTGCTTTGGTTAAGTGATCAGACATGAGGTCCATGCATCGTTGTTGCTATACAGTTTCATAGCGTTCCAATAATGCATGATGTGGTATTCTGGATCCGAGTCTAAGTAAAATTCTTTAGAGGCTGCGACCCTGGTGACAACCTTATTAGGGAGTTGATTCCGAGCATCTATCAGAGCATTCCTAAGGTTATTACGGTTCAGCGATCCACGCCGCTTTTGGTCTTCAAATGACTCTGGATCGTCGAAGTTGAGATGCCTAGGCTTTACACAAGAAGCTCTTACAGTGTCTAAGGGATCGAGATTGTGCTAAACTCGGATTCCACCCGCAGTGGTATGACCAACAGTCCCGCCATCATGTCGTTCTGGTGCGGGTTCAAATCAATAATTTACACTGGGGTCAGAACGAGGGTTGTCACTATAGATTGTCCATCCGGAATTATGGTATTCAGGTTTCCAAGTCCGGAGATAGAGACTTGGGTTTGCGAAGTAGTTCCGTGAGCATTCTCTAGGGCTTTCATGTGCCTTTTGAAGTCAAAAAAATTCGAACGATTCTCCTCCTAAGAGGCCTTTGAAATCTTCTAAAGATCGTTGACAGAGGTGTTGATCTTCATCAAAATCTCCCATATTTGGTCCATGGTGGGATAAACTCCGCCAGTAGGTGCATTGTTGTTTCCTGGAGCGACAGAGGCTTTAGGAAGTTGATTGCTTCCACCTTGGGTGTTGGTGTCAGCGTTCACAAAGCTATCTTCAACAGAAATGGTGTGGCAGATTGATTTGTTAAGGGGAATATGATTTTGTTCTCCATGAAAGCACCAATTATTAGAACCAAAACAATTGTGATTAACCAAGGTACCAATGTGGTACCAGCTAAAGGCTTTCCGACGGTCAAGTTCAGAAAGATATGTTGAGACTCAAGCAATGAGCTAGAGAATTTAAAGTACGCCTAGTTTGTGTTACTAGAGATATGCCCTAGATAAGGGTATTTATACTAGTTGAGAGAGAAACATTTTAGGATAGTGAATCCGTATTAAACCAAAAGAATCCAAGAGGATATCTAGGACTAAATATTGTTCTCTCTTAGGAGTGTGATTACTTGTGACGCATGTCAATCCCTAGATTGTAGGAACATCCAAGAATATAGGAAACTCTTATGATTCCAATCGGATCAGGTTTTCATATTTTGCGGGACCAAGAATCTCAGGTGAAGTCGACGGACTTCGCCTACCTTTCCTGAGTTCAGCAGGATATGGTGGCATCACTTGTACCAAAAAGAAAATACTAGAGCATTTTTACACATATATCTTGAATGATTTTCGCACACTAAACTTCTTACATGATCCTCTTTGTTTTTGCCAAAAAATAAAATAAAAAAAAATAAAAACAAGTGTCAAAATTAAACAAAAGTGTCTAAAAAGCTAAAAAGAAAATGTAATAATGCATGGAAGTCTACTTCCGACCGTTTCATGATAAAAGAAAAGGGAATACTTTTGCATTTTTTTTTTAAATTAGCCGTGTGAAGGTAGAACCTTTAAAGCTCAATATGGTCACCGAATCTTCAAAAGAACGTCCCCTGTAAGCTAACTTGTGAACAGTGAATACGAATCTCTCTTTACTTTTGTGTTTACCCTATAATTTCCATCTCTTTCTTGTAATGTATGGAAAGTCTTCCTTATTTTCTCTTTTTCTGAAACTGATCATATCAAATTTTCTCTCCATTGAAGTAGGTTTTGGAAGTGAATGAATGAGTGAGACAATGTCTGCTTCCGACCGTTTCATGGATACTGTGTTTTCTTGGTCACTTGAAGACATTTTCAATGAGAATCTGTACATAAACCAGGTTTTTTCTTCCACTTTTAGTATTAAATTTCATTTTTTTAGATTTATCTTGTTTTTCTTCAAATTTTGATGAGAATGCTACTGCAGCTTTTGTTTTATTTTCCATCTTCGGGAATGCTTAAGATGTTAAGACCCATAAAATTAAAACTTTATACTACCTTGAGAAATAATTCAATGAGTAAGGTTTTGGTTTTTCAAGGTAGTAGTTTTTTCTTTACTGGCCTGGACTCAGACAGGGAAAGCCCCTTTTTGTTTTCTAATTCTTCCGCATCTATACAAGTGTTTTGTAACCCAATTAGTTAAGAATGTTCACCCATTAATTAAGAGTGTTCACCCTGCACCGCGCTTGTTCGGTTTTCACTTCCCCAATTATCTTTGTGTATGTGTGTGTGTAATATCTTCAGCCTCTATTACCATAGTAGTTTACTTGTAATATGCAGTCTTAAAGCTAGTGGTACTCAACAACTAGAGTTGGTTAAGTAAATATTTATGCGGTGGCTAAAGCACTCGTTTCCTCATCCAATGTCATCATCTGTAGATTTATTAACAGACTTATTCTGAACTTTTACTTTTCTAGGTGGAGAAGATTCCTAAATCATTTGATTCAGTTGGGCGTTATTTTGGGTCCTATTCATTTCCTTTATTAGAGGAAACTCGTGCACAGGTGCAATCGAGTATGGAAACTATTGACAGAGCACCATTTGCTGAAGTACGTGTTTCTGAAGAACCCGAGTCCAAGTCAGATGATACAAGGACATATAATATCATGGTTGATAAGTGGCAAATCAGGCAAAGCGAATGTGGAAAGGAACCATACAGAACTTTGCCTGGGGATCTTTTTGTCTTAGTAAATGCGAAACCCGAAACTGATTCTGATTTACGAAGGGCAGGGAGGTCGTGGACTTTCGTATCAGTCACTAAGATCACGGAAAATAAAATAGAAGATGATATTAATGATGAGAAAATAGAGACTGAAATAAAAGAGTTTAAAGTCAGGGCATCAAAAAGGATTGAAGTCAACGATAACATGAGCACTTCGGCACCACTATTTGTTGTTTTCCTTGTGAATTTGATCACTAATCGCAGAATATGGGAAGCATTGCACATGTTCGGAAATATGAAGATTATCAAGGATGTTCTGTGCACTGATTCTGTGGTAAGACCTTAAGTTCTGTGCATTGCATTCACTGAAATGGGTATGTGAACAATACATGATGCAAGATGTAATGTACTGCACTCTACGCACTTCACAAAATACTCAGCGACATAACTTTACGCTGTGTATAGTACACTAATAATTTTGATACAAGCATGATGATTTTTCTTTCATTTTTATCTTTCGATCAAAGTTTCTGTCATGTGTATGTGTGTACTACTCCAATTGTTAGTCTGGATTCTACGGTCTCTCTCGTTCTCCCATCTACTATTCCATTCAGTTTGATCGAATAATTTGTGTTACTATATTTCAATACTGTCATTTATTGTTGGATTTGATTAAATATCTTATGCTTGGTAACAGGCTCAGAAAAACTATCCTCCCTCATATGAAATGAATGCTGACATTCGGGATAAGTTGTTAGTTGAGAGTTCATCTTCTGGATTGAACGAGTCACAAACTGGGGCAGTTTTGGCCTGTCTTGAAATGTTGTTTTGGGATTCCAAGTCTACTTTGCAACTGATATGGGGTCCACCTGGGACGGGGAAAACTAAATCCACGGCTACTCTGCTGTTGACCCTGTTAAGGATGAATTGTAGGACTCTTGCTTGTGCCCCAACAAATGTTGCAGTAACTGAAGTAGCTTCCCATCTTGTAGAGATGGTGACTAAAGCAGAGTCCAATGCTTGGTTTTGTCCTCTGGGAAAAATTCTTTTATTTGGGAATAAAGAGGGACTCAAAGTTGGTTCTGATATTGAAGATATATATCTGGATCACCGTGTCGAAAGTCTTGTCAAGTGCCTGGGGCCGGTGACAGGTTGGAGTAGTTGCTCGTCTTCCATGATTAGGCTTCTTGAGGATTGCGTTTCACATTACCATATTTTCTTGAAATTTGAGTTCGCCAGAGAGAAAAAACAAAATGGTGATGGTGAAATGATAGAGAAAGGATGTGGAAGTGAGACCGAAGTTAGCAAGGGCAAGTGCAAATCATTTCTTGAATTTTTCAGAGAGAGATTGGTGTCTACTGCATTACCCTTAAAATGTTGTATTTCTACCTTCTGTACCCATATAAGCCAAGATTACATTTCGGCACGTAATTTCCATGACATGATTTCGCTTTTGGGGCTAGTTGATTCCTTTATAATACTATTGTTGCAAGGTAATGTTGATTCTGAAGCACTGGAAAAGCTTTTCTCTCGTTCAGAAGTTGAAGATGGGCTCGAGCCAGTAGACAACAACACATTTCATCTGTACATGAAGAGAAGAGAGTGCCTTTCAGTTTTACGTACTCTTCAGAAATCGATTAGAAGACTTTACCTCCCAGGTGTTAGGAACAAAAAATCTGTAATGGAGTTTTGTTTTCAAAGAGCTTCCTTAATATTTTGCACTGCATCTAGTTCGTTTAAGCTGCATAGACTGAAATTGGAGCCACTGACCATTGTTGTTATCGATGAGGCTGCACAACTGAAAGAGTGCGAGTCAACAATACCCCTGCAACTTCCAGGTGTGAAGCATGCCGTTCTTGTTGGTGATAAGTGTCAGTTACCAGCTATGGTGAAAAGCAATGTACGTTGATGCTTACTTGGTTATATTTATTTAATCATTTCTCTGATTGCAATTTTTCTTTCAACTTATTCTTTCTTCCTTAGGTGTCCTATGAAGCTGGTTTTGGAAGAAGCTTGTTTGAGAGGTTGAGCTCAATGGGTCACTCTAAACACCTTCTAAACATGCAATACAGAATGCATCCTTCAATAAGTTCCTTCCCAAATTCAAGGTTCTACAATAACCAGATCCTGGACGCTTCAAATGTTAAAAGAAGAAGCCATGAGAAACTCTATCTTCCAGGGTCAATGTTCGGTCCTTATTCTTTTATTAACGTAATTGATGGAAGAGAGGAGAAGGACGAGGACGGACATAGTCTAAAGAATATGGTAGAGGTTGCAATTGCTTTGAAAATACTGCAGAATTTGTACAAAAGTATGTCTTATGTTATTTTCTAGAAGTTCTATTCTATGCTTGTAATATTTATTTGTTCTTATTTATTATTATTAATTTTTGTAATGGCTAATTACTTCTTGGTTTGGATAAAACTGAAAATTTCCTTTTGTCTTTCCCTTTGTATACAGAATGGGTTGTTTCAAAAGAGAAGCTCAGTATTGGTGTAATATCTCCTTATGCAGCTCAAGTAGCCGCAGTTCAGGAAAAACTTGGACAGAAGTACGATAAGCTTGATGGCTTTAAAGTGAAGGTGAAGACAGTTGATGGGTTCCAGGGTGGTGAAGAGGACATAATTATCATGTCCACTGTGAGATCCAATCAACATCATTCACTTGGTTTTATATCGAAACCACAAAGAGTTAATGTTGCTCTCACTAGGGCTCGGTATGGTTCTATGTAAACTTGTATGCTTTTGCATCATTTGTACTTGTTGGTAAGGGTGAAAATAACTACTGGTCTTCTAATGAATTCAGGCACTGCCTTTGGATTTTGGGAAATGAAAGAACTCTTTGTGGTAGCGGATCTGTTTGGGAGGCTTTGGTCCTTGATGCCAAGAGTCGGCAGTGTTTCTTTGATGCTGATGCAGACAAGGATATGGCCAAGGCCATATTAGAGGCGAAGAAAGCATTTTACCAATTTGATGATTTGCTTAATGATGACAGCTTACTTTTCCGAAATCGTAGATGGAAGGTAAAGCTCTGGGCTTTTATTTGTGACCGAGTTGCTTTCTAGTTTTCCCCCGTTTATTTCCAAGAAATCTCTATAGTTGAAAATATGTATTCTTGTATTGGACTTTCTGGTCACTTAAATATTTTCTATGTTCATTTTTATGTTCTTCTCTCCTCCCAATCTATTATCTTTAGGTACTTTTCAGTGGTAATTTTCTGGAGTCGTTCAGAAAACTTACGTCGATTCAGTTGAAGAAGTCCGTGCTAAATCTTCTACTGAAGCTTGCCGGTGGATGGAGAC
The DNA here is from genome assembly GCA_036320875.1 of Cotoneaster glaucophyllus. Classification (NCBI taxonomy): domain Eukaryota; kingdom Viridiplantae; phylum Streptophyta; class Magnoliopsida; order Rosales; family Rosaceae; genus Cotoneaster; species Cotoneaster glaucophyllus. The sequence goes on from CM070073.1 coordinate 44,154,348, forward strand.
CTAAAAAGATAAATGTCCAGACTATTTCTGGCTCATCATCATTCTTGAGGCAATATAAAGTTGGAGGTCTATATATTGTTTGCGCAATTGACATTGCAAAGGAGTTGGAATACACTCAAGTGTTAAAGATTTGGGACATATTGCCTCTAGAGTACATCCCAAAATTGATAAATCGTTTGGATAGTATTTTCAAGAGATATACAGATGATTTTATCAATCTCTGCAATGAGAAATGTCTTGAGGGGTATGTTTTCTGCATTCTATATTTTTATTTTTTTTACCGGCTGCTGAACGTGCCTGAATTGTTAATTGTGATTTCTTTATGGAAGATACAAACTTTTCCCAATCTTTTGAAATTCTGAAGTAATTTTTATTTTGTTTGTCATTTGTGACCAGTAACTTGGAAGTTCCGAAGTGCTGGCCGACCTCTTTTGATGTGCCTCGGTTTAAAGATCTTAGTGCCACTGAAATCGATCGTGATTTTGTTAGTGATGCCTCTGATGGTAGAAGTTATGTTGAGAATTCACAGGTCAGCGAGAGTTTGTTGCTCATGAAGTTTTACGCCTTGTCATCTGGTGTAGCGAATCACTTGCTGTCTGACCATGAGGGTAAAGAATTGGATCTTCCATTTGAAGTAACTGACCAGGAAATGGATATTATCCTTTATCGTAAAAGTACCTTTGTAGTTGGACGATCAGGAACAGGGAAGTCAACAGTTTTAACCATGAAATTATTTCGAAATGAACAATGTCACCATTTGGCAGATAAAGGATGCGTTAGTAGTTCAAATAGCATGGTTGAGCCGAGTTCTTCGGCTACTCAGGAGAGAACTCTACACCAGCTGTTTGTTACCGTGAGTCCTCAGCTATGTTTTGCCATAAAACAACATGTTCTAAACTTGAAAAGGTGCGTATATTATTCAACGAAGAAAAATTTTACTGCTTTTTTTGAACTGTTTTGTAAATTTCAAACATCACATCGGCCACCTTAAGTTACTAACTTTTGTACGTCTACAGATTTGCATGTGGTGGAAGTGATTCGACGGAGAAAATTTTGATTGATATGGCTGATTTTGATGAGGAGGAATTTCAATTCAATGATATCAAGGATTCGTTTCAGGATATTCCTCCCGATTCTTACCCTCTTGTAATAACATTTCATAAGTTCTTGATGATGCTGGATGGAACACTGACTAATTCATACTTTGAGAGATTCCTTGATGCAACAACGCTAACTCACGGTCAATTGAGAAGCTCAAGATCAGTTGCATTGCAAACCTTCATCAGGACAAAGGAGGTCAATTATGAGAGGTTCAGTTCATCTTACTGGCCCCATTTTAATATAAAGTTAACAAAGAAGCTTGATGCTTCAAGAGTCTTTACGGAGATTATATCTCATATTAAAGGTGGTTTAGGAGCCATAGAAGCGGCTGATGGCAGACTCAGAAGGGAGGATTATGTTCAACTGTCAGAGGGCCGGGATTCCAATTTAAGCAAGCAAAAGAGGGAAGTAATATACGATATTTTTCAGGCTTATGAAAAAATGAAGTTGGAAAATGGTGATTATGATTTGGCTGATTTTGTCATTGATCTACACCGTCGGATCAGGCGCGAAAAATTTGTGGGCGGTCAAATGGATTTTGTTTATATTGATGAAGTTCAAGATCTCACCATGAGCCAAATTGCGTTGTTTAAGCATATGTGCAACAATGTCGAAGAGGGTTTTGTTTTTTCTGGTGATACGGCACAGACCATTGCCAGGGGAATTGATTTTAGGTTCCAAGATATAAGACATCTGTTCTACAAGAAGTTTGTGTTGGAATCAAGAGGCAATAAGCATCAGGAAAGAAAAGAAAAGGGACAAATCTCAGAAACATTTCATTTGACTCAAAACTTCCGTACGCATGCTGGCGTTCTGAAATTATCACAGAGCATTGTTGAACTACTTTATCGTTTTTTCCCTCTATATATTGACATTTTAAGACCTGAAACTAGTCTGATATATGGGGAAGCTCCGGTACTACTTGAATCCGGAGAAGATGAAAATACAATCATCAGAATTTTTGGAAATAGTGGAACTCATAATTCTAACATAGTTGGCTTCGGAGCTGAGCAAGTTATTTTGGTCCGTGATGTTGGTGTTCAAAAAGAAATTTTGAAAATCGTTGGGAAGCATGCTGTTGTCCTTACCATAGTGGAATGCAAGGGGCTTGAATTCCAGGTGATTGATAGCACTTTTCATCTCTCTTTTGTTAATTATGATATTTTCATGCATTGGATCTTGTGTGTTTCTAAATTTATACTTTCTTTTGATTCATATCGTTTATGTCTTGTCTGCAGGATGTACTCTTGTACAACTTTTTTGGATCATCGCCCCTAAAAAATCAATGGAGGTTGATATATGAGTACATGAAGGAGCAAGATTTACTTGACTCCACATTGCCACAACGATTTCCAAGTTTCAGTGAAGCTAAACACAACATCTTATGCTCTGAACTGAAGCAATTATATGTTGCTGTTACTCGGACGAGACAAAGATTATGGTTTTGCGAGAATGTAGAAGAGCTCTCCAAGCCCATGTTTGACTATTGGAAGAAGAAATGTCTTGTACAGGTTAGACAACTGGACGATTCCCTTGTGAAGGCAATGCAAGCTGCTAGTAGTCCTGCGGCGTGGAAATCACGAGGCATTAAGGTTTGCATTATTTACTCTATAATAGTCAAGAGGAACAAAGAATTGTTGTAGTAGACATGTAAATTTATTTGATTTGTTATCATCATCATCGTCATTAGATTCCCACTGCTAAAATAATTTATGTTGTAACACCGTTTTTTAAGTAATATTTATGAGATCATTTATCTTTGTTTTCTTGCAGCTCTATCATGAACATAACTACGAAAATGCCACAATGTGCTTTGAAAAAGCTGGTGATACTTATTGGGAAAGGAAGTCCAAAGCTGCTGGCCTTAAAGCTATCGCTGAGCGAATGCTGACTTCAAATCCTGCGGAGGCCAATACCATTCTTAAGGAAGCTGCTGAGATATATGATGCTATAGGCATGGCAGATTCCGCAGCTAGATGTTTTATTGATTTGGGAGAGTATGAAAGAGCAGGTATGACTCTTTAATAACTGTTAATTTTAGCTTTCCAGAATTTATATTATAGTGAAATTGCGATAGCACTCTGATACAATTTAGTTACTATTTGTTACAATTTGGTTTACTATTTGTTGGACATGAATCTTCGTATTTATTGTTCCGACTTAAATCTAGTTGATGAAGTTACTCTCATAGTAAAGCTATTTTACTGATGCAGCTAGGATTTATTTGGATAAATGTGGTGAACTGGAAAGAGCTGGGGAATGTTTTTCTCTAGCAGGATGCTATCAAGAGGCTGCAGATGTGTATGCTAAGGGCAATTTTTTCTCGGAGTGTCTCACTGTTTGTGACAAAGGAAAGCTGTTTGAAATGGGTCTGAACTACATCAAATCTTGGAAGAAGCATCCAGTAAAGGACTGTGTTGTGGCTCGAAGGGGAGAAGGAACTGATGAAATTGAGCAGGCATTTCTCGAGAGATGTGCACTTTACTATTACAAGTTGAAAGACAACAGATCCATGATGAATTTTGTTAGAGCTTTTCATTCTATAATTTCCATGCGAAACTTTTTGAAGGAGCACGCGAGTCTTGATGAGCTTCTTTTGTTGGAAGAAGGATTGGGAAACTATCTTGAGGCTGCAGAAATTGCAAAACTAAAAGGCGATATTCTACTCCAAGCTGATTTCCTTGAAAAGGCTGGCAAGTTCAGAGAGGCATCATTGCGTATTCTATTCTATGTGCTTGCCAACTCTCTTTGGTCATATGGCAGCAAGGGATGGCCCGTAAAGCAGTTTTCACAGAAGGAGGAGCTTTTATCAAAAGCCAAGTCATGTGCTAAGCACGAGACGGAAAGCTTGTACGAGTTTGTTTGCACTGAGGTTGACATTTTGTTAAATGAGCAGAGTGACTTGGTTGTGATGAAAAATCATATGAATGCTTGCCAGAGACACAGGAGTGTTGGAGGTGAAATTTTATCTGCTAAAAAAATATTGGATGCTCATCTTTCTTCAAGCGGCGATAAGTATGCGTGGGAAGAAATGCTGGTTGATGGTCTGATAAATTGTTCAGCAAACGGAATATCTGAAAATCAAGCTTCCGTGGACTCGTTGATTTATTTCTGGAATTTTTGGAAGGATAAAATTGCTCACATATTTGAATATCTCAGATGCCTCGAATACCGGGAAGTTAGTGAATACAAAAGTTATGGAGAGTTTTGTTTGAATTACTTAGGAGTTTGGAGAATGTATCATAATCTGAGTCCAGTCTATGTTTTACTGATTCCTGATGCTGATTGGGTTCATGGATTGAATAAAAAATACTTTAGAAATCAAGGGGAATTGGTCTCAGTTGATGCTCAGCAGCTTGCTTCGGCTGCTAGGAATTATTGGAGTTCAGAATTGCTCTCTGTTGGCATGAAGGTTTTGGACAAGCTCGAAGAACTCTACAAGTTTCCCAGCAAGAATGTTGAGTCTGTGTTCCATCGAAGCAGGTGTCTTACCTATATCTGTGAGGTCTCGGTATATCTTTTGCAATCAAAATGTTTGAACTTAAGGTATCATGATGCCGAGCGATTGCACAAATGTGTAACATTTTCAACCGAAAGTATTGTTCCTTTAGTGTTTCCTATGGATTGGAGGAATTCATTGAGGGAGAATATGATTTCTCTTCGAAGAACTGATGCTTCAAAGAATGTGTTGAAACAAGTAATAAATGAGTTTACCAGAGCAAAGAATGAGCTATCTTTTGGGCAAATTGGGAAGCTTGTAATGGTCATTCTCGGGACTGGTAAGCTTAATAATGAACTGTGCAAGAAGCTTGTGAGAAAACTTGACTGCAACCTGCCATGGCAGGCGTTCATTGAGAATCTCAGTGGGATTGTTGAACATGGAAACACCAGTCAAGAACCGAAAGAGGTGTCTGTAATGTTGAGGTTCCATGAAGCTTTAGCTGAAACTTATAATGTGAACTGGAAGGCTGTGAAGGATTACATAACACCTGGTTGCTTTCTATACCTTGTAGAGCGCCTTCTGATATGGGCGACTTGCTTTCAGGGTTATGCTATCACTACAAGTTCTTGTTTTACCGAGTGGCTTATATACCAAGGGGAAGATACCAGCTTACGTTTGAAGGGGGCTGATGTTCGACCATCTTTGGATGGCATCCTTCGTTTTGTGATTGATGTGGCTCGGGAGTGCATTTTCAATAAGGTTGTTATGGTTGAATGGATTGGTCGTTTTGTTGTTCAAATGTCCATCCAAGATTGGAAGAACTACTATTCACTACTCATGTTCAGATTGGTCGTTATGTTATGCTTGGTTTATGTGAATTTTGGTATTGGTCTAGATTTACTCCATGATTTGCTGGGGAGGAACTATATCACTGAACAGCTGCCGTCGGAGTTCTATGATGCCCTCAAAAGCAGGAGGAGCCACAAATCTGTTAGGTTAGATGTGAATGTGCTCGCAGCAGCTCTTAAGAAGGTCGGTAATCCTTTGGTAATAGCAAGTTTTGGGACCAATTGTTCAAGGTGGTTGTGTTCAGATGCTATCTTTGTTGACATGATGGCTGACCAGTCTAGGGATGACATATTTAGAAATTTGTTTCGTAAACCATCCTTCCTAAAAGCTTCGCCAGCTGGATCTTGCAGTCGTGCGCTTTGTGCTACCAATTCTGAGTAGGGGAAGACTGGTGCTGCATTGGATAAGCCATGTGACGCCGGGGACATTCACACTATAAATGAGGAAAATTGCGAATCCAACGAGTCTCCAGAGTCTCCGCAAACTGATGTTGCTTCTGTACCGAGTGAGACCAGGGACACAGTGGTCGAGCCAACATGAGGTCAAAGGTTGTCCATGACTCCAACAACTTTAAAAGCCATGGGTGTATTTGTATGTGTAATGTGTTTGACTCAAGGTTCTAGAAGACGCTAGGTGCTAGTAGGGTGGCTGAGACCTAGCGCCTAGCCGGAGCCTAGGCGGACTAAGAGGATTTAAGTAAAGTTATTATATGTCATGTAAATAAGTGCCTATCAACACTTAAAAAATAAACTATACTTGCAAATTGAAACATATATACAATCCAAAAATAAAGCAATGTTATCACAATGGAGCATCCAATAAAAAGATAAAAAAAAAAACAAACCACTCAGAAGCATATAGAATCCTTTCTAATTAAGGGAAACGTTCTTATGGCACCACGTGCAGAATGCCAACAAAAAATCATGCTAAATTACAACCTCCCTTTACTTTTTCTTCTATTTTTTTTTCTTATACCATTTGTGTCGTTTTTCTTTTCTGTACGTACCAAATGCTTGATGCCTCAGTTGGCAAGCTTTAGCAGTCTTCAACATTACTTTACAGTTTCCTGTAGCCGCTCTTGACAAGCCTCTACATATTATAGTAGTTGACATATGTTGGCAAAAAGCAACATCTTTCTACTAGATGCTCAAAGAAATGGTTTAATGAAGTTTTTTTGGTCGATATCATGACCCCATTATTTGAAAATCTTAACTTGCCATTACGTGGACAGTCACATTATAGGAGCAGTTTCTCCTTTAGGGTGCGTTTGTTGCACCGAACTATCTCGGACTGAACTAACTTGAGGGATTAAACTAGGCTGGCTTAGAATATACTAAGCTGGACTAGCTTAATGAAGCGTTTGGTGCACCGTCGGACTAAAAAGCAGGATAAATAACTAATAAATATTAATATTTTATTATTATCCTATATTTTTCTCCCTGTTTTCCTTCCTTCACCGTCACTTTTCCCCTTTTTCTCTCCCTCTTTTTCTCCCTTCTCCATCCCACCCTCCTTCTCCCATATTAGACATCTCAATTCCAGTCTCTATCTCTCTCATTTTTCTGTCCAACTCCCACTCGATTTTAGTCTTTTGCTCCTCTCTCCCTCACTCTAGCTCTGTGTTATTCGATGAAACCTCACATCTCTATTTTTTTCGACGAGTTGCAGGTTTTCCATCGAGTTTTCCGGTCAAACCTCGTCGAATTGGATGAGGTTAGCACCACCAACAAACTGCTCTCCATCCCTGGACACAGATCAAAGCTTTGCATGCTCGAATCTATCATGGATTCGAAGAAGCCCAAACATGCCGAGACTTCCGGGCCAATTTCCAGCCACCTCTGAACACTTTTTGGCCTCGATTCAGGTAGAAACGGAATCCCCTCACTCCCAGCTTCAATTTGGTATATTTTTTTATGTGAAAATTGGTTGTGAAACGTATTTGAAAGAGATAGTCAAATCAGAAAGTTAACGACAATGTGTGGTCGGAGGTCACAAGGAGTGGTCGTGAGTAGTCATCGAGCAGGATGAGGATGAGAGAGATAATGGTCTTAGCTAGTCCCATGGTTCTCGGGGGTACTCGCTAAGACCGGATAGTCTTACCTTTAGTCGAGGCAAGTGAGAGCTAGTCTCACTAAAACTAATCCTTGCTGGGAACAAACATGGGACTGGACTAACCCTTAATTTTGTCCAATCCAGTAAACTTTAACAAGGGCAAACAAACGCCCCCTGATAGTTGTAGGAAAATGAACCTACTAGTTACAGAAATTAATTACAATTATTGGTACCTTGAATAACGGGAAGATCCAAAAATGACAATAATGTATGAAATTCTGTACAGCGTAATCTAACCGTAGTAAAGGTGCCTCTATCTGATTTCCATCACATACTTGTGTAAATGGACGGACATGGTCAATGCACATAATGCTTGTACATCGTAGATGCATTCGTATCTTGGAAAGCTTTGAAATTCCTTTTTTATTTAACCAACTTTCTGCTTCTCCTTTGATGCACAGAATTAATTCAGTTGGGACGATGTTATTAAGGTTGATAAACATCGAGAGAAGTATCTTGGTCACGGCATCAAAGGCGCCTGTGGGAAGATGGCAAAAAGGTTACATGTTTTGTTCCTTCATATTGTGCTATAATCATTCATTTCCCCATTTCAAACCAACTATTCAATTTGGTTTCAAGTTGCAAGTAGCTCCGTGATTCTTCTGACAAATAGTCAAAGCCTCTGCAGTTCAAATATTTGTTGTGCCATTGCTGTCCTTTCTCAAGAGGTAAGAAAAATGCAATTAATTCTTGAATGCCCAACAATTCTCATGCTTTGAACCATATTTGCTAGTAATAGTATTCTCCTCTCGGTATTTCTGGACTAGGAAATTGGTCCAAAATATCAAGTATGAATACCTTTTCCAGCTCCAAATCGAAATCGAAATAATTTACTAATTAACGTTAATAAATGAAAACCCAAATAATTATAACTTCTTATATATAAATAAAAAAGAACACCGTAACATTTAAAATAAAAAAGAAAAGAAGAAAAGAAAAAAACAACACACACACAGAGAGAACACCATCAGAATCCCCATACACCAACTTACTGAAACAGAAGAGACACCTCACCCAACCGCAACCAGAAATTGTGAAGGATACCCACGGTCCACCCCTATATATATATATATGTATATATATATATATATATATATATATATATATATATATATATATATATATATATATATATATATATACATGTATATACACGAACTTAGAACACAATGACACAGGACCGGTCCTGAGTTTTTGGGTGCCCGATGCGAAAGCTCAAAATGTGCCCTTTTTTATTACGAAAACATATGAGTTTTTGGGTGCCCGATGCGAAAGCTCAAAATGTGCCCTTGTTTAAAAAAAATAATATTTAACGAGGGCTGGAACCCAGTCGAAGCTGGGGGGGCTAGGCCCTCACGCCCAAATTATATTACTTGAGAAAATATACAACAGGGGGGACATAGTACCTAAACCCCGACAATAAAAAATACAATCATATACAACCATTCCTAGCAAAGCTCCTTGAAATTTCAACCTTTAAGAAATTCTCTTCTAGCATTTTTTGAAGCAAAATCATCAATTATATCATCATACTCCAAGTCTTCAATCTCATCCTTTTCAATGCATAAGATTGCTAATCCATTTAACACTAACACATAGTCTAACATATACAAATTGATACAATTGAACCTAAATATTGGGTTTGAAATGAAATCAAATAATTCAATTAATCAAGAATTCAATTCATCCATAACAACAATTCTATACATCAATTATCATATAATTATATTTCTATGTCACTTGCAAAGTTTTATATTAAATTATGAATTGATAATTCAAATTTTAAAAATTAGTTACCTCAAAACTCAAAAGGGTTGGTGGTGAGTGTGAATGCACTTGTAGTCAAATTCCAATGCCCAATAATGAATGAATGGTGCTGTGCTGTCACGTTGAGAATAAGGAGGAGAGGAGAGGGACCTCCTGCTGTGTTGTGACCTGTCTGGCTGGCTGCTCACTCACAACAGCTTGCAGATTCTGACTCACGGGACCTAGGGCAGCACATGGCAACAAGGCTTGAAGGCAGCAAGGCAGCAAGGCAGAGGGGAAGTGGGTGGGGATTGGGGAACAAAGGGGATGGGGAATTGGGAAAAGGTTGGAAGTTAGTGGGGATTGGGGAACAACAAAGGGAAGGGGTGAGTGGGGGAATCGGGAAAAGGGTTGGAAATTAGGGTTTATGGGGGACCGAGAGTGGTCCCTGTTATGAGTCTATGACCTTTTTTTTTTATAACTTTTTTTTTTTTTAATGCATAAAACCTGGGCCCCTTTTAAATTTGATGTCAATCTTGGGCCGTCCTCCTATTTGGAAATTGGGCTCTAGTTATTTATTTATTTTTTTTATACCTAGTTTTTTGGGTTTTTTTTTTTTATTTTGGTGCCCTTTTAATTTTTGGGCCCTGGACAGTTATCCTTGTGGCACTGGGCTAGGGCCGGCCCTGCAATGACATATAGAATACAACGACATACTCAAGTTAGGCATCATAGAAATAGCAGAGGGATACCTCAGCACAATCTTCTGGTTAAGCTGCAAGTACTACTATCACAATGAGAAGCACAATTCCAAATATTACCAAGACCAAGCAAGTCTGCAAAAAATAAAAACATTAACTGTAAAGTGATTACATAATATATTTGTAAAGGAACTGAAAAGAGATAGGCAATAATTCTTAAGTGGGATTAAATGCATTATTTCATGTATTTACGGGATCTGAAAATTCATGTCGAAGCCTAATGAAGAATGTTGTGGCTGTGAAAACTATCATGCACCATCAGTTTAACCTGTGAATTTGGACCCCATGTTCATGCAAGAATGAACTTAAGAATCATTCATATAACAACCAAGCAACATAAATTACCAAAGAGTCTCTGAAGCGAACATTTTGAAATATATATAAAATTACACTTAGATGTAGACAGTCATATAAGAAAAAGTGAACAAATTACCAGAGATGAATTCGATCTTTGGGTCATTTGACGCCTTCACTAGATGGGACTTTGCCTGCCCAGTAGCAGCGTGAGCACTCTCAACATTGGAGCCAATGTCATCTACAAAGCAGACATAACCGATAAGAAAACACAAGCCAGATAAGTATAAGTGCCTTCAAGAGAGTAAGGAGAAGGTAAGTTACCAATCATGGTTCCTTGCTCATGATTCCATGAACCAGTATAGCAAGATCTTTAAAAATCTCATTCACTTCGGGAAATTTGCTGCTAGATCTTGTATTCCCTGTTCTCTTTCCTCGATGATAGCCTCATTGAAAGCAACCTCATTTTCCAATAGCACGACCTCTTGTCTGCAGCAAAGCTCACTTATAACCAAAGATATATGGCACATCCAACCTTGATAAGAGTTTTAAACTGTAGTACATAAATCAAACACAATGTTTTAAAAGGCGAAGGTGTGAGAGAGACGTTTGATGGATAGCCCTGCCTAGGCGAAAGCCTTGAGACGTGAGGTGAAGCCTCACGAGACTTAATTTTTATACTATATATTATATATTATAAATATGTATATATTATAATACTTTGTAAAACAAATATTCATTGTCATTCAAAAGTGCACAAATTATAAACAAGTATAACTCACATGACCAAATTTAATCAAGCAATCAAATTAATCAATATTCAAGCATTTACTTAATTAAATGCCTATATATATATATTATATAAGGAGAAAAAGAGAAATAAGGATAAATATAAAGGAAAATTAATGAAAAGGGCTTGAAAAGTTTTAGTTTTAATAAAAAACCATGTTATAAGTTTTGTTTAATAAAAAACCATGTTATAAGTTTTAGTTTTAATAAAAAACCATGTTATAAGTTTTGTTTAATAAAAAACCATGTTATAAGTTAAGTCACTGTTTCTGGATTTTAAGTAACACTGTTTATGGAATCTAAGTCACTGTTTATGGAATCTAAGTCACTGTTATTTTTTCAGCGACAGTGTTAGTTTTTCCAGCGACAGTGTTTTTTTTTCCAGCGACAGTGTTAGTTTTTTCAGCGACAGTGTTATTTTTCCAGCGACAGTGTTAGTTTTTTCAGCGACAGTGTTATTTTTCCAGCGACAGTGTTATTTTTTCCAGCGACAGTGTTATTTTTTCCAGCGACAGTGTTAATGTTCATTTTCTTTCCAGATACAGTGTTTGTTTGTGCATGGCCCAAAGGGCTTGGTGTGGTTGCTGCTCGTCGGAGCTAAACGGAAGGGAAGGCCGGATATCGGCCGGAAAGTTGGACAAACTTTAAACGTTCATAACTTTGTCAATACTCAATGAAATCAAGTGATTCAAAAATGAAAATTGTAGTTCTCGCAGAGACAAAGAGAATGGTACATTGCATGATAGCTAACTCATTGTGGTTTGGCCGGAAAACGCCTCGAAAGCCTCGGAGGTCGCCGGAAACTAGGTTGGACAAACTTTAAACGCTCATAACTTTGTCAATACTCAACGAAATCGAGTGATTCAAAAATGAAAATCGTAGTTCTCGAAGAGACGAAGAGAATGGTAAGTTGCACGATGGCTAACTCGTTGTGGTTTGGTCGGAAAATGCCTCGAAAGCCTCGGATGTCGCCGGAAACTGGGTAAGATTCAAATAGATATAACTTCTTCAATACTCAACGAAATAGGGTGATTCAAAAAGGAAAGTTGTAGTAACCAGCGAGACAAAGATGAGGAGGAGGAGGATGAGGGCCAAAGGAGAGCCCATGAGTGACTGGCTGGTGGTCGAGCTGTCTGTTGGTTTGGTGGGTTTTACCTTGTTATGGGATGGTTTTTGGTTAAAAAAAGTTATAGGATGGTTTTTGGTTAAAATAAACTTAGGTCAAGCCCTTTTTATTAAAGCTCCCTAAATATAAAGACTTAAAAAAAAAAGAATAATATAACATTAAAATATATAATAAAAATATGTTTTTCTACCGGTCAATCATAAGCATATTTAGGGGAAAAAAAGGGTTACCTAATATGTATCTTGTATATGAGGAAATAAATATTAAAAGCAAAAGGTGAAGAGTAAGGAGATGGCGGGTAATAAATGTCAATAAGTGAAGATAGTAGGGTAATGAATATTAACAAAGTGGTGCAGTTAAAGCTTTAAAAACAAAAAAATTAAATAACAAACTCAGCCTAAACCCTAGCTCTTCATCTCCTTTGCTAGTTTCTTGGTCTGCAACTCAAAAACAGCCCTGCAACTAAAAGAAATCTAGATTTCTGCAACCTAAAAATGAAAAGGGACACCCAATTGACGCCTCAGGTGCCTAGGAGTGCCCCGACGAGCCTAGGCGAGTATTTCGCCCACTCCCACAAAACAGAGGCGAAAATGGTGAAGCCTCGCCTCCACGGCCACCTAGGCGCTCCCTGATGTGAGTTTTTTAAAACACTGACCAAACAACAATCAAAGACAGCTGATGCTAAGGCTCCCACTGTTTACTATTTTTGTATGATTAAGGACAGAAAAAAGGCGTTGGAAGTTTGATGTAGAACAACACAAGCTGTGTGCGGCATGATTATTCTGAGCTTCAAATGTCATGAATTTTAAAAATTTAGAAGGGGAATGCTTGCCACATTCTCACTTTTCCGTCAAGGTGTCAATTTCCTTGCACCTAAATTCTAAAACTATGCATTCAATCCCTAAAATTAATTAAATTTTATTTTCCAAATTTACCCATCTTAAATGTAATAAGTCTTCATAAACTTTTTCCCTTGCTAATTAAAAAGTGAAATTGATCAACTGTTCCCCTCCATCGTTTCCTTCGCCAATGGCACAATATCATATATTCAGATAAACCACCCTAACTACTAATTATCATATGGCCTTTCTAATAAGAAAGGAATACATGTTTTCTGGGATATAACTTTTTCTAATAAAAATGGAGGTGCAATGAGGTTAGTGCCGATGCAGTTCCCTTTTTGAGGGCGGTTTTGAAATGGCACGGTGGTTCCACCACCTTTAAGTTTTACGACCATGAAAAGAGATGGTTCAGTTTTTTTTGTTTTTTGGCAGAAGAGAGTATTAACTGTAGACAGTTAAAGACTGAAACAACCTTGACCCAAGTGACTTGCATGGTTCTTCAAAATTCTAAAAGACTTGTTAAATAATAGAAAAACAATAGGCCATTCTGATAGACAATGGAGACGCAAAAAATTTCAAAGATAGCTTCTATACCAAAATACTAGAAGCATGGTTCTAAAAAATGCTAGACGCTAGTCGGGCGGTTGATTGGGGCCTAGCATCCATGCGGTCTAGGTAGATTTGTAATTTTTATTTATTTAATTAAATTTATTATAACAAGATGGGCTGTTTTCCTAACCCCAATTCAAAAGTGAAAAAGATGATAAAGCATATAAAATGGCCCTACCCAACATAACCCGAGTCCAAATCTTCTGCACCCAAATCTCCCTGTGGCCCCTCTGTGTCTTTGCTTTTTGAATTAAACATAATTAATGTTAACTTGATAATAATTAAAATAATAAAAAATAAACCAAATCCTCAACCAAAAAACAAAGACACAGAGGGGCCACAGGGGGATTTGGGTGCAGAAGATCTGGACTCACATAACCCACCCCCCCCCCCCCCCCCCCCCCCCCCCCCCCCCCTCTTTATCGCATGTCTTCTCTCTTTTATTAATAGAATGTCTCATTTCCATCAACTAATTAAAATAGTCAAATCATCCAGATACCTTTCTCACTTTTAATAAAGCCAGCCTCGTTTCCGATTCCTCATTTCAACCCCTCATTTCCATCGCCCAACGGCTCGTTTCCATCGCCTTCACTCTTTTTTAGACGAAGAGAAGCTGCTTGCTCTCCTCTGTGTTTTAGAATCAAGAGACCTCTCCCATCATCAGACCTCTCCCCTGCTTCCACAAGTTACTCCAAACCATCAACTTTCATCCCAAAATCCCGAACGATCAAACAACATCGACGTGGCCCACTGATCAAGCACAGTTTGTGAAGAAATCTGATGTGGATTCTTTGAACGATCAATGGGGTTTGTATGTATCGCCAAAATTTCCAGTGCCCCTCTCTCTCTTCTTATCAGATCGCAGTGAGATGGAGAACCACCGAGGTTTTTACGAGGCCGCCTACCACCGCCTAGACCGCCTAGATAGCGCCTAGGCGGCCGACTAACTCCCACCCGATTTGATGAATTCTTTGGCATAAATCCGGCGGCGCTCCTCCACCTAGCGCCTAGGCGGTCGCCTAGGCCGATTTTTAGAACATTGACTAGAAGAACCAAGACACAAAGCTCCAAAACCACAACACTCATCAAACACTTCACTCAATCTCATGGTCTGACATGTACTTTGTTCCGAAGGGATTGCAACCCCAACAATAACAGTCTCTGACACCCTATCCCATGACTACCAATAAAATACCCCTTTTCTATTAACCATATTACACTGCACCACTTCCCACCAAAGGCTCTATCCCTCCACCATAAACCTAAAACTAGACTTGGAGAAACATTCATTTATATTTCATTGATTGTCTCCAGATTATAGTACATACCTCATCGTCTTCCCATTGAACATAATTTCATTCAATTTCCTTCTACTGAAAAATGCACGATTCTACTAGTTTGTCCCTTGTCTTTCCTTCTTCTTTTTCTACTAATGATTTTCATCATTTGATTTGGAGTTATGTTTAATGTTTTTCAAATACCGACCCACAATAGAGAACAAGAATGCACCATTTCAAAGACCGACCCAAACATGACAAGGATGCAAAACAAGAGAGACTTAAAACTCACCACCAACGTCAAGAAAAACAAGGACGGGAGCATGAGTAAGACGATGTTCCAAACTCCAAAAAGTTTCATTCCCAACTTTCTACAAAGAAAATGTGTCATTAAGTTTTCATGTCAGACGGTAACCATTGGCTCAAGGTCGTAGATAGCATGGTTCACTTCATGCGGTTTCAACAGTCAAGAGGCACAGGCGTTACTCGGTCATGCGGCAGCAACGTGCAACCAAATATTTAATAAAACATCATCGTGGAATTCGAAATTTATCGATGTCATCGAAAAGTGAAAGAACAACGATCAGGTGAGATAATACTTCATTTGTCAGAAACTTCGTTCACCTTCAATATCTCAAACAAAATTGACTTGTTTCTTAGCCAAAAAGGAAATAGGGCTATGCTCAAAGAATCGTTAAGAACTGCCGATATAAATTGACAAGACCAAAGATATTTCGTATTTCACAACACCTTGTGAGGATTATTAATTTTCAATCACAACTTTTTTAGAAATTGATAAGAATATCGTCTGCCATAATAAAGTCTTCCAAGAAAAGTATCTAATCTAAACAAAATCAACGTTTGAAGAATTTGGTGTAAAGCTAACTATCTATGTTTAGTGAACCTACCTGACCTTGTCGTTGGAGTAGACAAGAAGGTTATCGATAAGAAAATCATGAATCCGTCGAAATATGGGTGGAATAACCAGTCGGTTAGGTTCATGAACATCGTTGGAGCATTCGTCCACTTGTTAAGAAATGCAATCACCGAGAAATCTTCTGAGGGTCCACACGAATTCCCTCAACGGAAAAAACAAGCTCGAGGACATTGATTTGGTCCAACCAAACTAACATTTGCTAAACTTTTCATACAACTAGTGCTTACTCGCTTTCTCTACACGAACTTCAGATGTTTTGAGCAATCTCCATATAGATACGACTTTGCTCACCATTCCTAGGGAACGCAAGTTACAGAATATCATCCTTGTTTTAGATCTTCAACTGGTCTTAACCAGACTTCCTCTCTCTAAGATTTTTCTATTTCACGTCACTTCAATGTAAATCCGACTCTTCCCATCATTCTTAGGGAATGCATGTCGTAGAGTATTGGTCCGTTGTTGAAAGTCGTCCATCATTCCATTTCGTCACCGATGAGGCACAATCCCGACATGAATTTTTGTACTTCAAATAGGATGTGACAATTCAGACATAATAAGGTATGCATATTTGCTAATTAGGGCTTATTTTGGGGTTTAATTTTCTGATATCATTCTTCTCACCAAGGAGGGAAATATATAATGTACAAGAGGGATTTACAAGGGAAGAAACATCAATAACCTAATTACAATCTGATTACAAGGACTCAAATAGGTAACTAAACTAATTACAAAAGGTCAACTCTCTAACACTCCCTCTCAAGTTGGTGCATAAATGTCGTTCATGCCCAACTTGACAAGAGAGTTGTAGAACGCTTGACTTGCAACAGCTTTAGTTAAGATATCCGCTAATTAATCCTCTGACTTTACGAACAGGAATTGAATAATATTCCCATCCAACTTCTCCTTAATGAAGTGTCTGTCAACTTCCACACGTTTCGTGCGATCATGCTGGATTGGGTTGTGTGAGATATCAATCGTTACTTTATTATCACAAAACAAATTTGAAGCCGGCAATGAAGGACACCTGAGTTTTGATAGTAACCTCTGAAGCCATAATAATTCACATACTCCTTTTGCCATGCCCCTGTATTCCGCCTTTGCACTTGATAAAGCAACCACTTTCTTTTTCTTACTCTGCCAAGTCACTAAATTTCCCCCCACAAATGTAAAGTAACCTGATGTGGACCGTCGATCAGAAATATTCCCTGTCCAATTTGCATATGTATAACCTTCTATTCGGCAATGACCATTCTTGGAAAACATGATGCCTTTACCCGGGGAGGACTTTAGGTATCGTAGAATGCGTTCAACCGCACCCATATGTGTATCACTCGGAGAATGCATAAATTGACTAACAACACTTATTGCATATGCAATATCAGGCCTGGTATGAGATAAATAAATTAACCTCCCAACTAACCTTTGATAACGATCTCGGTTAGTGAGAACTTGATCAGGGTGCACGGCAAGATGGTGATTTTGGACCATAGGGGTGTCAATCGATTTACAATCAAGCATTCCGGTTTCGGCTAACAAGTCAAGAACATATTTTCTTTGAGATAGAAATATACCCTGTTTAGATCGAGCTACTTATATACCCAATAAATATTTCAATCCACCTAGATCTTTCATCTCGAACTCAGTTGCTAAGTAATCTTTCAGCCTTAAGATTTCCTCTTTGTCATCACCCGTAACAATCATATCATCCACATAAATAATAAGTGCCGTCAATTTACCCATTCGACATTTCAAGAAAAGTGTATGATCGGAATTGCTCTGCCTGAACCCATACTTTCTTATAGCCATCCGGAACCTACCAAACCATGCCCTAGATGATTGTTTCAATCCATACAATGCCTTATTCAACTTACACACCATTCCGGGTTGTGAAACCGATGCATAACCAGGTGGAATATCTATATACACTTCTTCTTTAAGATTACCATGTAAGAAAGTATTTTCAGATCAAATTGCTGTAATGGCCAATCCAAGTTAGCCGCCAACGAAAGTAACACTTTTACCGTATTAATTTTTGCTACCGGAGCAAATGTTTCTGTATAATCAACACCATATGTTTGAGTGTATCCCTTCGCCACCAATCGTGCTTTGTATCGTTCAATCGACCCATCAGCTTTGTACTTGATGGTGTACACCCATCGACATCCCACTCTATTTTTTCCTTGGGGTAGTGGAACTAAATCCCATGTTTGATTTTTCTGAAGTGCATCCATTTCTTCCTCCATTGGCTTGGTCCATCGATCATCAGATAGTGTCTCCATCAATGAACTTGTTGTGCTATCATTGGATATTTGTTGTACAAAAGCTTTGTCGGGTTCTGATAATTTATGTGATGACACATAGTTGGCAATGGGATACTTAAAGCCTTTCGTTGTTTCTGGTGAATATCGATTAGGTGGCTTTCCCCGGTTGTGCCTGAAAGGTAACTGATAATTCGGAACATTAGACACATCAATAGGGATAATAGATTTTACCTCAGGAATATTCTCTGGAGTATGGTCATCTGGTGGTACTATATTTTGAGACGAGGGGGAAGTAGTATCAGTAGAAGTCTCAAGATCGGCAAGTGGCAACACTGTTGCCGTGGTTGAGGACGGCACTGCCGTGTCTGCCGTTAGTTCTATGGGCAGCGATGCTGCTTTTGTTGCTTGGGCTGGCAGCGCATCCACTGTGGGCTCGGCTAATAGTGGCAGCGGAAGATCAGTGGTAGCAGCCATGGTCCAAACCTGCTCGTCATGCAGTGTCTCCAACTGAAGATAAGGGTTGGAAGAAGCCGAAGAGTAATACATCTCAGACTTGAAAAAAGTAACATCCATGGTAATATACATCCGACGTGAAGAAGGATGGTAGCAACGATATCCTTTCTGACGTAGTTCATACTCCATGAAAACGCAACAGAGAGGACATGGGTCAAGTTTTGTCCGTTGATTTTTATGTAGATGAACAAACGCAACACATCCAAAAACTCACGGTGGGAGCACCAAAACGGACGGTAGAGGCACGAATGTAGCAAGAACTTGCAAAGGTGTAAGAAAATTCAATACCCTGGATGGCATACGATTGATAAGGTAAGTGGCAGTCTAAAGAGCAACATCCCAAAAGGAGCGGGGAACATGCACCCCAATCAATAGTGATCGAGCCGTTTCTAATATATGGCGATTTTTGCGCTCAGCCACCCTATTTTGTTAAGGAGTCTGAGGACAAGTAGTCTCATGGAGGATTCCATGATTAGTTAAATAATGTGTAAAATCATTATTAACATATTTACCACCATTATCAAAATGCAAAATCTAGATTTTAGCAGAAAACTGTGTCTGAACCATGGTGTGGAAGGTCTTAAACGCCAGAAACACATTACTTTTATGCTTAAGAAGGTATAACCATGTCATCCGTGTGCAATCATCTATGAAAGTCACAAACCACCTAATACCAGATGAAATAGTAATCGGAGATGGTCCCCAAACATCCGAATGAACAAGACCAAAAGGAATAACACTCTTATTAGAACTCAACGGATAAGAAACACGGTGACTCTTGGCAAGTACGCAAGTTTCACATTTAAAGTTTGAAACCGAACAACCAACAAATAAATCTGGGAACATATGCTATAAATAACTGAAAGACGGATGACCCAAACGGTGATGCCATAACCATATATGGCGCCGTTTGTGATCAATGGCTCCTTGGGCGAGATTGACTCGTCCTGTACTGACATTATCCGCAAAATAGAGATCCTCCCTCTTAGTACCATGACCAATTATCTCATTCGTGAGAATATCCTGAATAAGACAAAACTTCGGATAAAATAGTACACAACAATTCAATTGCTCAGTAGCTTGGCCAGGAGACATCAATTTATGCTTTATTGAAGGTACAAGTAGTGTATGTGGAAAAGATAGGGTTGGTGTGAGGCGTACAATGCCAGCGCCAGTTACCGGTGAAGTGACACCATTAACATTAGTAATATTTTGTCGAAGTGGAACCGTATCACAAGCTAAATCAGTGGGGTCATAGGTTATATGATCTGTGGCACCGGAGTCAATGATCAAACCAGACTGAGTATCACAATTATTCATATTAAAAGCATAACCACAATTACCTGATGACTCCGGAGGCATGTCGGAAGAACTTGAAACAAGAGAAGGATTCATGGTAGGGTCAGTTAGGGTAGTAGTGTTTAGTATAGGGGTATGATTAGTTAGGATGAAATTGTTTCCATTGTAGAGTGGTGGTAGGTTCTCCATGGGAAGGCCGAGTTTGCTTGAGGGAACGGGTAGAGCAGAAATCCTAGGATCTCTGCTCTGATACCATGCTAATTAGGACTTATTTTGGGTTTACTTTTCTGCTATCATTATTCTCACCAAGGAGGGAAATATATAATGTACAAGAGTGATTTACAAGGAAAGAAACATCAAATAACCTAATTACAATCTGATTACAAGGACTCAAATAGGTAACTAAACTAATTACAAAAGGTAAACTCTCCAACAACATTTGCGCCGAAAGGCATGAAATACAGAAGCCATGACATCTAAATGATATCAAGGCCGACACACTACTACAATAAAAGAAGATCCTAAGTATGCTCTGAATTAACTAAGCTCTAATACCAATCTAACGCCCCCATCTCGGTGTTCGAAGGACAACAGGATGGCCACATGATGACCGACACCCTAGGGTGACGTAAGCCATTTAATGAATGCATATACCGAGAATATATGAAACATGCATATAATTTTCGCGCGTAACCATGCAATATAATATCCAAATACAAAAGTTTATAAAATCCATTTATTTTCTGAACATACTAACCCCTCGCAGTAAAAGGTGTATAGTTTCTAGAAAATCATACTACGTATAAGTATGAAATCAAATGCAAATCAACAGTAAATCCATAAGTATGCCACATCACAATATCTTAACAGTAATATAAGTAAAATTAGGTGTTCAATCAATCTATGCTAACACACAAGTTGGAGTCGCCTAATGCAACATGTACGACTGAACTGTTGCTCATCAATCTATGCTAGCACACAAGTCGGAGTTGCCTAATGTGACCTGTACGACAGGACTGGGTGTAATCATAGTATACGCTCTAATGCTACAATCACGTGAAGACTAGCTCTATTCACGGTCACCTATGAGTCGGAGTTGCCTAATGCAACCTATACGACAGAACTGGCACTTACTTGGATCCAAGGCGAGCTTGCAGTGCGGAGGTGAACATACACGTGAAATACTGGCCCTGGCCCTGGGTAAACTCTAACACCGGGGTGCAGCAATGATAAGCAGACTATATAAATATAAGCATGCCATAGCGATTCAATAATTCTAGTCAACATAATAAACTTACCTGCGCATCTCGTAAGATTATTTTAGCATTTCACAATAGTATAACATTTCTTATAAAGTTATTTAATCATGGCATGATATGCATAAATCAATTCAAAAGCATTTGTAGAAACTATAAAGTTTATATATATATATATATATATATATACACACACACACATACATACATACATACATACATACGTACGTACGTACGAAAACAAATGCCCACTCACCGATACGTCGATGGATCGTAGCCTTGTAGCTTTGCTTGTCCTCGTACGTCCTCGGGGTAAGTCTCACCTATGTGGGAAATAATTAAACTAATTAATTAATTAACACATACACTAAAATCTAGGAAAAACCCCCTATAGTTTGCTCAAATGGAAGGTTTGAATATACAAAAAAGTTCTACTCGAAGTCACAAACCCGTATGTGTCAAGCACTCGCCAGCCGGAGGCCGGGCGCGCCCTCACACACCGCCTAAAATAGCAAATTTCACCCCTAGGCATTGAGAACTCCAATTCATAACCAAAGAGAGTGGCGTGAGGTTAAGTCTTTTGAGAAAACATATGGAAAATAACCGAATGAGTAGCACCCGAGTCAATTAATATTCTAGCAAAATGGCCAAGAACATTCAACGTACCCTTGATCAAATCGGGGTTACTCTGAGCATCTTGCAAGGTGATGTTGTGGACACGTCCCTGCACTTGTTGTCTGCCTCCACGACCCCTATTAGTCTGATTTTGGGTGCCACGTCCTTGATTACCTCGACCTTGATTTGTTTGATTAGGCTGTCTGGCCGAGCCGTCCCTGCTAGAAGCTACATCAAGATTCTAGTACTGCCCTTCAGCATACCACTGAGATCCGTCGCCCTGATACGGCGTATAACCCTCTGGTACAACGGATAGCCGCCCTGGTAATATGGGACATCAGGTGTGTACTGATACACTCATCCTGGATACTGGGATATGTGCCTAGTAATGAAAAACATGGTTTTGGGACGACAAACTTAAGGCTGAGACTCTCAAGTGGATTTTGATCCACTTCCGTCCACTTTTTGGACTTTTGAAAGGTATTATCTTGTCTTCCTCTTCCAGAGCTTCATTTCCATATAAAGTTGGTAAAAAATAGTTGAGAAATGAGCAAGATATGAAGCTTTGAAATTTTTCCAGAAATCGGCGAGATTTTCCCAGTTTCTGACGAACCAAACAATGGCAACGGATGACAGAGGATCACCGAATAAAAAGGAGAATATTCCGTCAAAGTTGACGGAATATTCTGACGCTGTTAGGTAACGCCGTTAGATTTCGTTATTATCTAACAAAATATTTCGTCAACCCTAACATAATATTCTTGTCTTCTATCAATCTCTGCCAGGCGCATAGGCGCACGTGTGGCCGTAGGCTAGGTGGTGCATGAGGGCGCGTTCGGCCTCCGGCTGGCGAGTGCTTGACACGTACGGGTCTATGACTTCGTGTAGAACGTTTTTGTATATTCAAACCTTCCGTTTGAGCAAACTATGAGAGGGGGTTTTCTAGCTTTTAGTGTATGTATTAATTAATTAAATAGTTTAGTTATTTCCCACATAGGTGAGACTTACCCTGGGGACGTACAAGGATAAGCAAGGCTAGAAGGCCCAGATCCATCGACGTATCGGTGAGTGGGCATTTGTTTTCGTATGTGTGTGTGTGTGTGTGTGTGTGTGTAAACTTTATAGTTTCCACAAATGCTTTTGAATTGATTTATGCATATCATGCCATGATTAAATAACGTTATAAGAAATGTTATACTGTTGTGAAATGCTAAAATAATCATATGGGATGCACATGTAAGTTTATTATGTTGACTAGAATTATTGAATCGTTATGACATGCTTATATTTATATAGTATGCTCATCATTGCTGCACCCCGGTGTTAGTGTTCGCCCAAGGCCAGGGCCAGTCTTTCACGTATATGTTCACCTCTACACTGCACGTTCACCTTGGATCCAAGTAGGTGCCAGTCCTATCGTACAGGTTGCATTAGGCAATTCAGACTCGTAGGTTACCACGAATAGCGCTACTCTTCACGTGATTGTAGCACTAGAGCGTATACTATGATTACACCCAGTCATGTCGTACATGTTACATTAGGTAACTCCGACTCGTGTGCTAGCATAGATTGATGAGCATCAGTTTGGTCGTACAGGTCGCATTAGGTAACTCCGACTTGTGTGTTAGTATAGATTGATTGAACACCAAATTTTGCTTATATTACTATTGATTTGCATTTGATTTCATACTTATACGTAGTATGATTTTCTGGAAACTATACATCTTTTACTGTGAAGGGTTAGTATATTCAAAAAATAGATGGATTTTATAAACTTTTATTTTTGCCCACTCACCCTTCTGTTTTTTGCCCCTCCAGGTCCTAGTTAGCTGATTTACTCTGCGGCGTACAAGGAATATCTGGCAGTTCTGACATATCCATAACTAATGTAGGGACTTTTTCCGGTTGTGTATTAAATACTTAAATAGTTTCGACTGCACTACTTTGTCATCTATGCTCGGAACATTTGTATTCTATGGGTTCTACCTACTATTGCGCACTCACTTTATTAGTTTAAATAGGTTTTAGTTTCGGTTTTAATTTATTCACATTTTTACATCACTTACACTTTTGGTTACGTCACCTTCGGGTGACAACCAGCATGCCTCGACTCCGGTCGGAGTGTGTCACACTATTTCTAAAACTGGAAACCGTCACTATTTCTTGAATTAAACAATGTCACTGTTTCTGGAATTGCATACCGATACTGTTTCTAGAATTGAACACTATCAATACCACTGTTTCTGAAACTAAGACACTATTTTTGAAACTAAATAATGCAACTATTTCTAAAATTGAGTACCGATACTATTTCTAAATTTGAACACTCACACTATTTTCAAAATGAATACTATCAATGACACTACTTATAGATTTAAATCTGAAAGTATCGATTTTAAGGAAGCACTTACATGAAAATGAAACTCATGAGGAGAGTTTTAAACTTCTCTCTTGAGTTGAGGATGTCTATAACATATATTCAAACAGTGCACTAACAAAACTAAACCCCAATGCTTCAACTCTTTAAATGTTTTTAGGTTCATATTTTTACAATTCCAATATACTCGAATTGACATTTTAAGATGAAAATTGTTATTGACACTTCAAAAATCTCATTTTGCACTCCAAACTTTCTATAATTAGAAAGAAAAATACACTTGTGAGGACTGTATAATGAGATTTTTAGAGTGCTAATAACAGTTCCCTTTAAGATACACCAAATCGACATTATATTGAATGTTAACATTTTAAGTGCATGCCAAATTTGGGTAATGTCAAAACTAAGAAAATTATTAACAAATAATTTGTTAGGGTAATCAATATCTATTACATGATCAACCCAACTTATAAGATTACCACCTATATCACATATGACACAATCAGTATGACTAACTAGGGTCATAACGCTTTTTAATCCAAAACCTAAGCAACATATAAAGCTAGAATCAACAAAACATATATGATTCCTACACACAGATTCAAAGTCCTAATGCTCCTTTTTTACACCAAAAAATTAACAAATTATTTGTTAATTTGAATCAGAGTTCCCTACACATGGATTAAAAATAAATTGTATCAGAACCAAAATCCTATAAACGGTAATGATGAAAAGATAACTGAAAATTATACTAGAAACTTTCAATTCAGAAAAAATTTCATGTCCAAAGCCTAAATTTCTATTTCCAGAGGACAAAACCATTTTCTATAAAATGACCAATAAAATAATAAAGAAGAACAAAAAAAATCCTAAATTCCACCGAGATCCATTGACGGCAGCCAAATGGCAAACCCAAGATGCCAAAGCCTAAAATCTCTAAATACTATTATCTATAATAATGCTCCTTTTTACACCAAAAATTAACAAATTGATAATATAAGAGCAAGAAAAACTCAAATAATAACACACTCAAATCAAATAGCCCGAAATTCTCACAAGAAAAATATAAAAAAACAGTAAAAAATACAAATGAAATATCAGTGGTTGGAGAGAAAGAAAGAGATTGGTACATACCTGGACGATGGAATTAGAGCAAGACGACGAAAGCAAGCGAGGTTTTCTGTTGAGCTGTAGAGAGAGAGAGAGAGAGCACAGCGCGCACAGGTTTAAGGGGAATTCAATTCGCTGCTACCTTTGATGATCCAAAAATCCAACACAACACTCCCCTAGATTTATTTGACGGAAGTAGATTTGGCAACGGCGTGTCATCTGGGTCATTGATGAACCAATATTTATACTATATATTTCCCTCTTTTATATTTCTTTTCTTGTTTAGTTTAGTTGGAAGTTTTAAGTTTGTGTGATGGTTTTGCTATTTTGTGTTTCTCGGAGCAGCATGATCGAGTTTGGTGGAAAAGTATGCAAACGGTGAAATTTTTTAGTGATTCTAGTTGAAGCTGATTCACAAGAGATTGAAGATGATCATATCAAGTTTTCAGCTCAAAAACTCCCAGCCAATTGTTCCCAGTTTAAGAATGAAGAAAGCAGACGTTTCAAGCTTTCTAAGGACATCTCATTCATTGAAATCTAAGGACTTCGGGTCTACTAAACGTTATGGCCAATTTTGCCCACTCGAGCTAATAAAATAAGGAAGTAAATGCACAAAAGCCAAGAAGAGAAAGTGGAGAGCACAACTGCCCACTCCATTGACTAATAAAATAAGGCAACACACGGCAACAGAGAGGTGGGTAGAAGAGGAATATATTGATTGAAGTTTTCGCCAGAGAGTGCAGAACACGGCAGAGGGGAGAGCAGAGAAAAGCAAAATGGGGAGAAAACAGGGGGAGAACAGAGAGCAGGAAATGAAAGGGGTGCCGCAGCTCCAAATTTGAAAGAGAAGAAGAAGCATGCTCCTCTCTTTGAGGAGAAGAAGATCGGAGAGCTCAGATAGCTTCCTAGTAATAAAGGGCTGTCTCTTTCTTTGATTCTTCATGGATAATTCCTTATGTATTAACTCAAATATGTATAACTAATTTCCTTTTGCTAGAGTGAGACCATGAGCCGCAACATGATTACATAGATTTCTCTTTCAATTGCTTAAGTGTTGTTACATGCTTGCTTTGATATTTTCAATCACTGAATTAAACTATCTATGTGCCTTGATGCTTGATCACCATTAGGATGTTTAGAAAAGTTATCGGATGCAATTTTGAACGAATATCACATTAAAATTGATTATGCTTCTTGTGATTGAGGATTGTAATTTCTCCTAAGGTAAATATCATCCTCTTAGGGATTACATGGTTCAACAAAAAGGATTTTCATCAACATTAATGAATCACTCATGTTTATATGTAATCCAAATGTCATGGATAAATTACATGTAGTGGTATGCGTTTTAGCTTGAATGTCACAAGTAAAACATACAGAAGGAAAACCCAACCTTCAAAGCATGTGTGTTTTCAATTACTTAAGCAATTGGAAGAGCTACGTAGGAGTGTTGTTGGTAACTGTTGAACTCTAGCACCTTGTCAATCTAATTTTCTTCAATTATTTGTATTATCTTGAGTTTCTATATTTACTTGTTTTGTTTAGTTGGATCACTTTTCATAAAGCCAATTCCCATTTTAGATATTTGTTTAAGTCACGTACAGTAGTATTTAGTTTCGTCGAATTAGTGTAGTTCTTAGAGTTAACTAAGTTAAATACACAAAAACTCGTAAATTGTTTATATTAGTCCCTGATGAGATGGACCTTGCTTGAGCCATTCTATACTACAAACACTTGTTCTCTTGCAAGAATTTTCTATGGTTTAACCTTTGTTTTACAAGTGGTAGAAATAGCTATCAAGAAATTAACGCCATTGCAGAGGACTGTGCCAACAGTTCCCGAGTTTTGTATGTTATTTTGCTTATGCTTATGATTATGTCTTATCTTTATTAGTCGTTAAAAATATAAAAAAAAAATAAAAAAAATAAAAAAAAGACAGAAATTTGCTGGTTAGTTAGTTTCTTTATACGTTTTATTTTTTATTTTTATTGTTGCATAATAATTTTGTTGTTTTTTTGCAGGTTATAGGTAGTATATGGTGATTGGAACACGGTCCAAGCATCAATTTCTTGCTCCTTACGACCCTGAACCAGAGAGAAGTGCAAGGAAGTTTGCTAGCTAGAGAAAGATATATTTAGCACAAGATTCCAACCTTTGTGATACTTTTCTTGAGGATTTGTTCTGTGATCCTGAGAGTAGCACATTTATTTTCCAACCTTTGGCCCCAGTTGCAAATATGGCCCTAGCCTTACCTGCAGCAGGTCAACCTTTAAGGAATTCATTGGCAGCGAGAGTCAATGTAGTGCCAAGGTGCATTGTGTATCCAGATGTGGAAAATGGGACAACCTTTGTAATCAAACCTCACATCCTCAACATATTGCCGTCCTTTCATGGGTTGCCAAACAGTGACCCCAACATGCATTTGACTGATTTTATTGAGGCATGTGACAACACCATAATCAAAGGTTTCTCTTCTGAAGCTATCAAGTTACGCTTGTTTCCCTTCTCTTTGAGGACAAAGCCAAGGCGTGGCTGCATTCTCTCCCTACCAATAGCATTACAACGTGGACAGAATTGCAAGAAAAATTTCTCAATAAGTTTTTTCCCTCTTCCAAGACTCTTGCACTCAAGAAAGAGATATTGGCTTTCGCTCAAAAGCCAAACAAGTCTTTCCATGAAGCTTGGGAACGGTATAATGAGATGTACACAAAATGTCCTCATGCTGGGTTTGATTCTAACCTTCAAATGAACATCTTTTATGATGGTCTCAATGCCACCACCAAGAGTCAAGTGAATGCATCTGCTGGAGGGTCGCTAGTGTCGAAATCAGCAAGGGAAGCATTTGAGTTGTTTGATATGATGGCTTCTGAATCCCAACAATGGACAGAAGAACAAACACAAAAGAGGGGAGTTTTCGAGATTTCTCAGAGTTCTAATGTTTCTGCTCAAATTGCTAAAATGGAGAAGAATTTTAATGCCAAGTTTGCTACCTTAATGCAAGTCTCTTCCATGCCCAATGCCTAAGGAGTTTGCATCATTTGTAGTGAGACAACTCATGACATTACTCAATGCCCTAACAAGGATAGCTACCCTGAGCTTGTGCAAGAGCATGTGAATATGGTGAATAATTATATTAGACCCAGGAGTGACCCTCATTCCAATACATATAATCCTAGGTGGAAGAACCATCCCAATCTTAGTTGAGGTGGCAACCAACAACCACCTCAATACCAACAGTCTTACCAATTAACTAGTGAGACTAAGAAACCATCTCTTGAAGACCAAATGTCGCAGCTAGCTCAACATATGTCCACTATCTCTAATAGCACCAACAATTTTGTCCAATCCACACAACTTAACATTCAGAATCTCACAACATCAGTGGGGAATTTGGAGATTCAAGTTAGATAGCTTGTTACCATGTTCAAGCTTGAGCAAAATCCAAGAGGGATGGAGCATTGCAAAGCTATATGGACATTGAGAAGTGGCAAGAGCTATGGCAACAGAGAAATGGTGCACCATGAGGCTGAAGTGGAAGAATAAGAGCTTACTGAAAGTGCACCTTTGGCTGCAAAGTCTCGGTCAAGGGTTGTTTATGCAGTAGGTATTTCAGATCCTAGCGCGAGTGACAAAGTGCAATCTCAACCCAACTTTAACACAAACAATGAAAAAGGTCTTGGTAGTTTATTTGCACCTTCTGACAAGCCACCATACATTCCACCTTTGCCATTTCCGCAACGACAGTAATAACGTTCCAAGGATCAACAATGCATTGAATTCATGAAGACGTTGGCTAAGGTTCAAATCAATTTGCCTTCCATCATATGCCAAATTTCTGAAGGACCTATGTTCAAAAAAGAAAAAGTTCTTGGAATACGTGAAGGTGATTTTAACTGAGCAATGCAGTGTTGCCCTTTTACATAAGCTACCACCCAAGAAAAAAGATCCAGGGAGTTTCACTATCCCTTGTACTATTGGTAGTCTTGATTTTCATAAAGTGTTGATTGATTTAGGTGCAAGTGTTAACCTTATGCCTTATTCTGTATTTCAAAAATTAGGTAAAGGAGAACTCAAGCCCACATTTGTGAGTCTTCAATTGGCACATAGGTCTGTGACCTATCCTTTGGGTATTCTGGAAGATGTGATTATTAAAGTGGATCAATTCTATCTTCCAGCTGATTTCATTGTACTTGATATGGAAGAAGACAAGGAAGTGCCTCTCATATTAGGCTGACCGTTCATGGCCACCGCCCAGACACTTATTGATGTGGAAGAAGGTACTTTAACCTTAAGAGTGCAAGAAGAGTCAACTGTGTTCAAACTCTTTGAAGTTGTCAAACATCCTCTCAAACCTGAAGAGTGCTTTCATGTTGATGTTTTGGATGGGATAGTGGATGCAAACTTTGCCTCACGATTGTCTAACGATGAGCTGTTAACTTGCCTCACCAACCATGATGCTTCTTTATATGTGGAAGAAAATGTGGTGGACCTCATTGCTGCATTAGATTGTGCACTAGTTCAAAATCCAAAGTGGTGACATGTTTATGAAAGCCTTGGAGTGCCTAAGCGTCTTCGACATCTGAAGGATATTCTCACATCAGCCCCTATTATAACAACTCCGGATTGAATCAAACTGCGAACAGGATGTCTAGCTCTAGACATTAACTAAAGGGCTTCTTGGGAGGCAACCCAAGCTTTTTATCTTTCATTTTTAGTATGAATAATTTTAAATGTTCTTGATGTGTTTTTCTCTTGTTTTCTGGTTTGTGTGTTTAAGTCCTACTTTTGATCTCCTGATGCAGGTAATACTTTTGCAGTCTCTACTACAACTTATAGCAAAGTTTCTTAACCCCACGAGTTACTCACACATTGGTTATGGATAATGAGACGTGTTAAAGCAAGTTTGGGGGTCTTTTGGAATTATACCATGGAACCAAAATGCATTTTTGCTGCTGCTACCTCGCCTACACAAATTGATGTGTTCTTTCCTTTTCTTTATTTATCTTTATTTCATTTTGTATTTCTTTCCTTCCATTTTTATTTCTCATTGTTCAAAATTCCTTTCATTATCATTGGGGACAATGCTAGAACTAAGTTTGGGTGGAAATACATATTTCGTTAGTTTACTTCGTATGAAAAAAAAACATCTTGTTGTTTGCAGCTACTTCTCAATTCAATGATGAGCTTTGATCTTAAATTTCTTCCTACTTTCGAGACATCTAAGCATAATAATAGTTCTTTTCATTGTCTTTGTGTTAACTGTACTTTCTAGCAAACATCCTTGAAAAATAAATGTGCCTAGTCTTGTCAATGTGAAACTTGAGCATGATTTAACGTTACATATGTGAATCATGTGAGATTTTGTAAACCTTGTGAGCTTTTGAGCCTTTACATGATTGAACCATTATGCTTCAGTCACATTTATTTTGTGCATTTGATCTCGTTCTTACATGTATCTCTAGAACTTGCTTTATACTTCTCGTTTCATTCATCAATTCATGTAATAACTTGGAAGTGATATAGGCCATCTTTGGATCGTTTGAGCCTTTCATGCCTACCTAATATGCTATGTTTATCCGTAGTAGCCCATTGAGCCTTTAACTAAGACATTTCTTTGTTAGCCACATCTCTTTACCATGCTCCGATATTGGAGTTGAGCCCATACACAGAAATCGATTCCTTATTGTTTTGAGAAAGTATTATATGGGTTGTGCTTTTGGGGGTTTCGTTTATGTAGAAAAATGGATCGAGCATGTGTATTACAATGAAATGTGAATTTGAAGGGTGATGTAACTTTGCACATTTGTGCATGAATAAAAATAAAAAATAAAAAATAAAAAAATTTGAGAGTGTTGATTTGTTGAAAATGTATCTGCAGAAGCTTACTTTTATTCCTAAGTTTCAGTGATATCATAAGTACAGTTTGTGACTGCAGAGTATAAATTTCCATTTGAAGTTGAATTTGGGGAGTAACAGGTGCTCGTGGTTTTATTATTTTTCTTTCAATTTGAGGTGGTGTGATATCGAGGTGTTGGAAAACTGCTAAAGTGTACTTTCTCAAAATTTTTTGTTTCCATATCCTTTCTTTCATTAGCCTATCACCTTTAACCCCATTACAATCGTAATAAAGTCCTATTGATCCAAGGCATTACCTAAATATTGATAGCGAGCTAGATGGACAAGTAGCATATGGTGGCATGTACAATGAGATCACTTGAGTGAAACACATTAACCAAAACATATAAGTGAATGAGCGTATGTCTTGCGAGAAGCTCACATGTTTGCATCTGATGATATAAGGGAGCTTGGAATTGCATTGACATGACTAGCTCACACATGACATTTCAAGGTTTTGTCTGAAAGAAATTTGGTTAACTATTGGATGATGTTTTGAGCTCTTGTTGCTTAGTTATTGGCTGTTTGTTTCATGGTTGACACTTATCTCTGAGATCGAAATTGAGAAGTTCGCTACTAAGTTGTTGAGTCAAGTCTTAGTTGAGTAGTTTTATTTTATGTTTTGTTTTGCTAGAGGACTAGCTAAAATATAAGTTTGGGGGTATTTGGATGAACCAATATTTATACTATATATTTCCCCATTTTATATTTCTTTTCTTGTCTAGTTTAGTTGGAAGTTTTAAGTTTGTGTGATGGTTTTGCCATTTTGTGTTTCTAGGAGCAGAAGGATCGAGTTTGGTGGAAAAGTATGCAAACGGTGAAATTTTTGAGTAATTCCAGTTGAAGCTGATTCACAAAAGATTGAAGATGATCCTATCAAGTTTTCAGCTCAAAAACTCCCAGCCAATTGTTCCCAGTTTAAGAATGAAGAAAGCAGACGTTTCAAGCTTTCTAAGGACATCTCATTCATTGAAATCTAAAGACTTTTGGTCTACCAAATGTTATGGCCAATTCTGCCCACTCTAGCTAATAAAATAAGGAAGTAAATGCACAAAAGCTGAAAGGAGAAAGTGGAGAGCACAACTACCCACTCCATTGACTAATAAAATAAGGCAACACAAGGCAACATAGAGGTAGGTAGAAGAGGAATAGATTGATTGAAGTTTTCGGCAGAGAGTGCAGAACACGGCAAAGAGGAAAGCAAAGAAAAGCAAAATGGGGAGAAAACAGGGGGAGAGCAAAGAGCAGGAAATGAATTAAACTATCTATGTGACTTGATGCTTGATCACCATTAGGATGCTTAGAAAAGTTATCGGATGCAATTTTGATCGAATATCACGTTAAAATTGATTATGCTTCTTGTAATTGAGGATTGTAATTTCTCCTATGGTAAATATCATACTCTTAGGGATTACATGGTTCAACAAAAAGGATTTTCACCAAGATTATTGAATCACTCATGTTTATATTTAATCCAAATGTCATGGATAAATTGCACGTAGTGGTATGCATTTTAGCTTTTCAAGTAAAACATACAGAAGGAAAACCCAACCTTCAAAGCATGTGTGTTTTCGATTACTTAAGCAATTGGAAGAGCTACGTAGGAGTGTTGTTGGTAACGGTTGAGCTCTAGCGCCTTGTCAATCTAATTTTCTTCAATTTTTTGTATTATCTTGAGTTTCTATATTTACTTGTTTTGTTTAGCTGGATCACTTTTCCTAAAGCCAATTCCCATTTTAGATATTTGTTTAAGTCACGTATAGTATGTGAGATCCCACATCGCCCAGGGGAGTGATCCTTATATGTATATTCCCATCCCTACCTAGCACGAGGCCTTTTGGGAGCTCACTGGCTTCGGGTTCCATGGGAACTCCGAAGTTAAGCGAGTAGGACGCAAGAGCACTCCCATGATGGGTGACCCACTGGAAGTTCTCGTGTGAGTTCCCAGAAACAAAACCGTGAGGGCGTAGTCGGGGCCCAAAGCGGACAATATCGTGCTACGGTGGAGTCGAGCCCGGGATGTGGTGGCGGCCCGGGCCGGGATGTGATATAGTAGTATTTAGTTTTGTCGAATTTGTGTAGTACTAAGTTAAATACACAAAAACTCGTAAATTGTTTATATCAGTCCCTGAGGAGATCGACCTTGTTTGATCCATTCTATACTACAAACACTTGTTCTCTTGCAAGAATTTTCTATGGTTTAATCCTTGTTTTACAAGTGGTAGAAATAGCTATCATTCATGCGATATCTTTGCTTCTTTTCGAATCGAGACCTGCACCTGTTTATACATCCACCAAGACTTCCATTGCCATTTTTCAAAGTTTGATGGAGAAGAAGATCGGATGATGGGCTGATGAAATGAGAAAATTGCAAACATTAGAGAGAGAAATGAATATGAGGTTATAGACCTTTTCTCTCTCTATTTGAAGGAAACTGACCAAAATAAACAGGCCCAGACTTGACGTTAGGGGTAAAATCGGAAGCTCGATAAATTAATTTGCTTGGGCCAGTTTTATTGGGCTATTTGATATTAAGTTTTGTTCTAACCATTAAATAAAATTATTACATGACTTTTGATTAAAATTCAAAGTTTTGAAGCCCTTTTAATTTGTTTTCCTTAATTTGTAATACCTGAGGCCTTTTTGGAGTATTTCAATCTTCTGTTTCAGTAAGTTAATCTCCTTTTTTGCATCCTATATACCAATACAAAGCAAAAGGGGATTCAGCTACATGAACATGAGTGGTTATCTAGTCAACACTTGAGTTTACTGAACTCTTTAGTAAGGCCAAACAACATTAGACACCTAATTACAGGAATCTCAAATATACAATTAAATATTAATTAAAGGTTTGTTTGAAAGTGTTTTTAAAATAACTGAAAGTTTTTAGAGAAAATGTTTTTGAGTTTCAAAAGAACTTGAAGTGCTTCCTATAAGAAACACTAGTTCAAGTGCTTTTCATGCATTTACTTGCTTTTTTACTAAGAATTGGTTCCAAAAATATTTTCGCCAAAAGCGTTTTCAGTCATTTTAAAAACACTTCCAAATGAACCCTAAATATACATGTAAATACTATGTGTGTACATTTAGTTAGTATTTATTGTATATTCGAGACTCCTATAAGATAAATGCTAAGGAGACTCTCTAAAAAGTGAGGTTGTCCATAGATTCTCTACCACCTCATGTTTTTTACACAACATTTTATAATGTTGGCACAGGAAATGACGTTAAACTGTTAGGTGACTGAGAGTCCATGAAAAGTCTCTGCTTGAGAGTCTCCTTAGCATTTATCTTCCTCTAATTAGGTGTCTCATATCTTCCGTAAAAATAAACATGAGAAATTATTCAGTGTAATGAAACAAATAAATGACTAAATATAAAAAGAAGTAACAAATTAAACAGTAGCTAAATTGTACCAGAGTTTGTGTTTCCATGGTTTGTTCAGCCTGAGACAGGCTTCATCTTCATGTACCTCTCAATCAGCTCTTGCATGCTTCTACCATAATATATCAGAGTAAGTTCAATCAGAATTAATCTAAAAGCTATATTTCTTTAAATTAATACAATATTCAAAGAGTTAATAATTATATATCACTTAGGTCTACTGATTGTAAATTTTCTTTCTATTGTGCAGCACACTACTTAATTATATGGTAACTTAAATTATAGTAAGAAAACTATAGATTATTATTACTACTACTACTACTACTATATTAAGTAGAGAGAGCTAGAGAAATTTTAGTGGCTAGTTCAAAGAGCTTTCCATGGGAGGAGAAAATGAAGACTCCAATCTCAGCATCACACAGCACAGACATCTAAGGAGCTTTCCATTGTGTTTCCATGGCTAGTTTAAAGAGCTTTTCATGAGAGGAAAAATGAAAACTCATGAAGAAGGCTAAGAAGCTGTCTGTGCTGTGTGATGTTGAAGAAGGTCTCTAGCTCCTTTACATTATTATTATTAATTTTCTGCAAGCGATATCATCCGATTGATCAATCGATATAAGTTTTAACTGGGTTAGAAATTTGGTGGCTGTTTTAATTTCCTCTGCAGACAACCTCCCACTAGTTTAAACTAGCTTCGAGGTTGTTGCAATCCTCCTCTTTCGTAATTTAGAACTGACGAGCTTAGTGCCTTATATACCCCTCCCATGGATTCCAATCTAGTGAGGATTCCAGTCATATCTCAACCCATGATTAAGAATAATGCGCGCCTACTTTTACAAATCACTGAGCTTTGTTTAACATTTAATTAATTTAACCTCCAACAAAATCAGCACTCTTTATTCTCTCACTCTCTATCTCCAACAGAATTTCTGTCCCACCATTTCACAAAGTTAATCACATTACCCCCACATTGTCTATCAATGGTGCATTTAGTCATTTTCAAATTGTCAAGAAGACGGGTCAAATGCTCACTTCCAACAACACTGATGTTGTCTCCACCTTGTTATTATCACCTGCATAGTCCAACAAGTGTGAGGTTTAATCATAAAAGACCTCAGTACTAGTTGGAGTGTGGTTAAAATATTTAAACTTTTTTTCCTCCTCATTCTGCCAATGTGGTATATTTCAATAGTTATTACATTATAATATATAGTACGTGAATCCAACGCAAACTAATTAAGTCTCTCTGCTACTTATATGTGAAGCGTAAATTAATTAAGTCTCTTGCTGCTTACATCTATTAGATCACGTTAATTGACAGTTGCATCTTTGATTACAAAAGTAAAACTGATTATTCCTACATTAATTAGTGTGTTCACTAGCTAGATGAATCCATTAAGAATTCTGTTACCTCTTAGAGTTAGGTTAGAATGATTTATTCTCGTTATTTTTTTTAATTTTTGTAAATCAAGTAATTTTATTTGTACTATAAATTACTCACTTTTATAAAATATGTCAGTACTAAATCATCCAATTCTCTAAATTCTTAAATCACTCTCTATTAAAAAGGTTGCACCTTAGAATTGCAGACCGAAAAACTCTATACGCGAAATATTGTGGAACATTCTACACCGATATATTGTGAATAATCCCTTAAACATTTTGCTTTCTCCATTAACTTTTTTCATGAAGAAAAAAACTCCGTCAGCTTTCTCCACTGTCTCCTTAAAACTTTTTTTTTTTTTAATTTCAAAGAACTAAGTTATTTATTATTTTTCTTCACTTTAGCTGCGATCAGATAAGCTCCATAAAGTGGCGTATATGGCCGCCGCGTGGATGCATAGTTCTTTTGCAGTGTAAAGCTTGATTCCAAAAACCCTTTTGCTAACACACTCACCCGGCCACTTATTAGGTTTCAAAAGTCCAAAAGTTAAAGTATAATTAGACTAAATAAAAAATGCCACTCTGCAGAAACAGTTTCTTTTTAATTTTCCAAATAAATAAATCTTTGTGCCGTCATGAACCAGTAACCCAAGATTCCATCACCATTTCGGCCATAGCTTTAAAAGCTTGGAAAAGAAAACAGATGAAACCTTAAATTGTTGAATGGACGGTCAGTTTTCGTGTTCTGTGATCTGTCATGTTTAAGTTAAAATATTATTATAATAGCTAGAGCCGTGAGAAAAAAGATGGAAGATGTGGGAAACCATATGTGGGAGGAAAAACACATAGCAATTATACAAAAATTAAAATTAACAACTCGGTTACTTAACAACTCACTAGTTGTTCAATGAACAGAATCTTGAATTGTAAGCAAAGAAAGTAGAGTTATGTAGCTGTTGGACTTCACAAGTGGGGCAACTTGACTCTAATGTCATGAAAAAGGTTGAGGTTTCATCATAAACCAATTGTCAAATATGAGGACCAACTACTTATAAACAATGTAAAGTCTCTTATCCCATTAATGTAAAATTATTCTCAACAGTTATTTTATCACAACATTGGATAAACTTAAAACTTTGTAGATCTGTTCACAGTGACGGATCCAGGATTTTAAACTCGGGGGGTCCCAATAATAAAGGTCAAAATATTTATAAATAAAAATAACATTAAAAAGTTAAATATAATACATTTCATTCAAAAATCATGTGCAAAACAACATTACAAGCTATAAAATCTTAATTCAAACGTCCACGACGAGGTTTCATGGTCTGAAAATGTTCCATGATAGCTTCATTACCAATACATGAAAAAACATCTTTCTCAATGTAAACAACTAAGCTGTCACTCAACCATTGATCTCCCATTTGTTGCGAAGTGGACCCTTAATGATATTCATAGCGGAAAATGCCCTCTCCACTGAATCGGTTGCAACCGGTAAAACTAAAGCCAACTGAACAAGCAAATATACATATGCAAATCTCCACCATTTTCTTAGCAAGCTCACTAATTCCGCAATTGAGAAAAATCATTATCAGAACGCACAAAATGAATGTAAATATCAAGTTGATCTTGAAGTGCCAATCTATCTCGATCTGTGAAATCTTTCCATATTTCTTATCTCTAAACTACACATTTAACCAAAAACACAAAACATATACCAATCAACTAATAAACAAAAATTTCATCTAAATTTCAATTATAAAATGAGTATACAAACATAAAACATATCAACAATCATATCAATAATAGACTAAAAATCTTCCCCAATATCTAATTTAATTTAATTGATATTAGATTAGAATACCAAAAAACTTACTTGAATTTTGAACCAAATAGTGGTGGTGGCTTGGAGAATTGAAACAAGTGGAGATATGTAATTATAATATGGGATTGGGTTGGGTGGGATTAGAAATTTAGGGTTTTGGGTGGGTGAATATAAGAAAGATGGAGATTGGGGGGAAAAGCAGGGGAAGGGAATGGGGAAAGTGATCTCGGCAAGATGGCCCGTGTGGGGCTAGGCAAACTCAGGAAATGGAATCATGGAAATGACAAACGGCACCGTTTATCTTACTTAAAAAAAAAAAAAAAAAAACAAAAAAACAAAACAAATTGGCCAAAACACTGCGTTTTGGACCAACTTTTTTTAAAAAAACCCTGTTTTCTTCTTCTTCCCCGCAGCCTTGCTATCTTCTTCTCCTTTGCAAGCTGCAAGCTGCAAGCTGTAGCACAGCTGCACAGACCTCTTCTTCTCCTTTGCAAGCTGCAAGCTGCAAGCTGCAAGCTGTAGCACAGCTGCACAGACCTCTTCTTCTCCTTTGCAAGCTGCAAGCTGCAGCACAGCTGCACAGACCTCATGTTCTCGTCGAGGGGTCCCCCGGAAAATTTCTAGCAGCGTTTTAGGATCGCCGAGAGGTCCTGGGACCTCCCAGGTCCCTCTGTGGATCCGTCTCTGTCTATTCAGATTAAAATCATAGTCGTGAATATTAACATAATCCAACTATCTTTTCTGACTTCGTCGGCTTAAGCTCTTTCTTGTTGCTCACTCTCTATATGGGCGGCCTCACTAGGCTTAGTGAGCCTTTTGGGCTTTTTAGTTTTAATTTGTTATGCCATTTAACTTGTTAGGCTTGATAGTTCAAAGCCCACTAAACTATGAAGCCCAACTAAAGGCCCAATTTGAACTTTATTCATTTCATTAATTAACATTTAATTTATCATAACCAGTAGCAGAGCCAAGAATCTTAGACAACAGGGTCAAAAAATAGCTTTCAAAAATCAATTATGCTTTCATTTATTATTGTCCATGACGTGTTCTCATATTTTGGAGACGATGCATTACAACATCATTATTAATAGAATCAAATACCTCTTTCTCAATGTAACAACCAAACTATCATTCAACTATATCACCCATCATATTACGATGTGGATTCTTTACAATTTTCATCACCAAAAAAGCTCTTTCAACTGAAGCAATCGCTACAGGTAAAATCAATGTTAATTTCACTAGCAAGTACACCAAGGGATACTGTCTATCCCTCTTTGTCTCCATTAACTTTTGTGCAAAGCTACTAATTCCTTTCAACGTAGAAAAGTCATTATGCAAACGCATATAAAAAAAATATAATTCGTCAGTTCATCTTTAAGAAGTGTGAGCTCCATATCAGAAAAATCTTTTGGATAAAATTGAGCAAGACGAACTAACTTTTCAATGTCAAAAGTTGAGAATGAGTCATCTGGGCTTAAGCATGCAACACAAAGAAGAAACTTTGTACTTGCCTCATTAAAATGATTGTTCAACTCTTGAAGTTGCTTATCAATAACATCAATAAAGAGATTAACACGATAGTGATGAACGTTTGTCAAATTTTCAACTCTACGCCGTGACCTCCCTCGAGCTACAAATATATCATTCATATCAATATCATGTTTGCCACAAAAAGAAGAAACTTTATCAAACCAAGCATCCCATCCATTATACCTCATTGCTTGTAGTTGTTTACATGCTCTGACTGAAGCCATAACACTCACTACATCGAGATCTTTCTTTTGCAATGCCTGTGACAACACATTTGTGATTCCCAATATTTCTTTCATCAAAAAGAGAGTAGAGACAAAATCAAAAGATTGCAAAAGATTCAACAAAATATCCGCTTCACCTCTTTGATCAAGACTTACACCATCTTCAATTGCAGAAGAGAACATATTAATCAAGCTTACCAAGGTACCATAGTGTGAGCCCCAACGTGAATCACTTGCACGTTTAGATTAGTTTCTTGGTTCAAGCTTGCCCACTTGGAAGCTCATAATTTTGAATAGCTTCCTTAACTTTGGATTGTTGTCTTTCTCTAACCATATCTCAACATTTACATGATGGTCTGACAATAGTAACAACATTATTAACCAAGCAGAAAAAAGAGTCAATTTGAATATGATTTTTTTTCCACGGCTACAGGAGAAAGTTGAAGTTGATATGCCAAGCAATGAATATAAAATGTTCATTTTCTTTCAAAATAAGTGTCTTAAGACCATTACACTCACCTTGCATATTGCTAGCCCCATCATAACCTTGTCCACGCAATCTAGATATTCTTAATCCGTTTATAGAGAATAATTGATCAATTGCCTCTTTAAGTGAAAACGCAATAGTATTAGGACACATGCTTAATGCCCACAAATCTTTCAACTACTTGTCCATTGGTATTCACATAGCGAAGTACAACTGTCATTTGCTCATTGATTGATACATCACGCAATTCATCAACCAAAACAGAAAAGAAAGCATCATCACCAATATCAAACATGATAGCAATGGTGGTTTCACATGCTGCTGCATGCACAAAATCTTTTTGAATATCGGGTGATGTTAACTTGAGATTTTCAGGAGCATTTTTAAACACCACATATTTAATCCTTCATTATGATCTACAAGATACTTCAAAAGCTCAAGAAAATTACTCTTATTGCTTGAATCTTCACTTTCATCATGACTGCGAAAAGCAAGACCTTGTTGCAATAAAAAGCAAATGCAATCAAGGGATGCATTCAAACGAGTATGATAATCAATACGTGCTTGACCTGACTGCTAGTGGACAATTGTTTGAATATGTTGATTATGACTCATTAAAGCACCACACTGAAGTAAAGCTTGGTTCTTAGCACTTTTAGGGCCTCCAACATGAACTCGAAGTCGACATTTTTTCTTCTAATTATGAAAACCTTTGCTAGTAAAATTGCCATTACCTGCTTGGTCTAGAATCTCTAGCTTGAAGAGATAACAACTTCGACAGAAAACAACATTTTTGGATATGCTATACTCCAGTAGGAAAATCATCGAACCATTTCGGATTGAAACAGCGTTGTACTTCTGCAAATGACATATATAGAAATTGATGGGATCTCTAATATTTGGATCATATTCTGATATCCGAAGTCGAAGCTCAGGATCTCCTGGAAGATTTGTTAGTATACTTTCTATGTCATTTTCATTTAAGCTTTCAGGAATATCCGTTGTAGAGGATGAGAGGTTATCTTCGGTTGATTTTCACTTAAAATACATATCCATAACTGTTTTAAATAATACCAAAAAGAGTCAACAACATAATATAAATTTTATCAAATTAACAACAATTGACTCAATCAAACTATAAGCAATAAAACACACTATCAGACAATTTTTGTCCAGTGATTGAGGCTTGGCTAATGGAATTAACTAATGAAAAAATTGGAATTATATAATTAACTAATGAAATTTGGAATAAACAAATCATGAACATATTTGCATATGCACTAAAAGAATATATAATTTGACTAAATTATACTACATTCAAGAACTTTTTTCATGCCCGATGTTATAAATGGATGAGTGGATGACACTTTGCCCCTCTCAAACCTAATTCTAAATTGGAATTGAATGAAAAACTCTCTGACCTAATCCTTATTTTATTCATAACTGAAATTGAATGAAACCTTAAAACCCACAATAAATCTAAGATAACAAAATTGTCAATGATTGGAAATTTGAATGGATATGGAGCCAGTGGTATGGTGCGCAAAGAGAAAGCCTCAAATGTGTTATGGTGGAGCAGTTGTTCAATGTTAAAATAGAAAAATTATTAATTAAAGATTAATTTTTATTTTCTTATATTTTGTTGCTGCCTGGCCGAAGAAGTTACATGTGGGCTCACTTGTTCCATGTTGGGTGACCCAACTTAGGTCAATATTTGTTGGCCATTGTGACCCATGCAATCGTTGGTGGTGCTGTTGCAGTGCTATTAAAGGGTCAAAATATTTTTAAAGGGATAAGTTACAAAGCTATTGGGGTCAAGGGAGCCCGATGCCCCCGCATTGGCTCCGCTAATGATCATAACAATAAATATTTAAGCCATTTAATTGTACCTTACACAATATACGACCTATTAGGTTCTAATTAGTGAGGCAGTAGACGATTAAAACTCTTACTAATCGATTATAAATTGAAACTACCTTCTTTTAGTGAAGATTAGTAATTGCTAATCCTCAAAGCATCTACAAGTTATGATTGGCACCTAGCAGTGTGTAGCTACCCAGGCTAACCAGAAGAGGCGGAAAACATATTTAGTTGCAAATCCAATGCAATACAGCCATTCTCTAAATCAGTATTTTTCATCACGTTTTTTGGTTAATAGTTAATTCATGTCTACCATCCAATGTGATTTTATTTTCTCTATGATTCACGTTAGGGGTGGGTTCAAAAAACCGAAAACCGAAAAAAAATGAAAACCAAACCGAACCGAAACCGAAGAAACCGAACCGAACGAAAAAACTGAACCGAATTGAAAAAACTGAACCGAACCGAATTCTTTTGGTTCAGTTTGGTTTCGGTGGTCTAGAAAC
Source organism: Cotoneaster glaucophyllus (assembly GCA_036320875.1). Taxonomy (NCBI): domain Eukaryota; kingdom Viridiplantae; phylum Streptophyta; class Magnoliopsida; order Rosales; family Rosaceae; genus Cotoneaster; species Cotoneaster glaucophyllus. The sequence continues at coordinate 44,196,761 of CM070073.1, forward strand.
CGAACCGAACCGAATTAATTAAATTAATATTTTTTACTTTTATTTATTTAATTATTTGTGCATCAATGGGATCAATCAAGAGATTAAGAAGAGACATGATGCAGTAAGACAGAAGAAAGAAAAGTTCGTATTCCCATTAGATGGCAAATGCCATGATATGTATTTCACCTTCTTTGAGGAGTTTAAATTTGCATTTCAATTTATTCATAACAAAGGACTGCTAGAACAGCAAAAAAATCACACCCTCGGTTTGAACCATATTATTAGGCAACTGACTAACTTAATCCATATTGGTTCAATGGTATAATTTTATAAACTATATAAACTTCCAGATATATCAATGCATGCAAAAGATTTCATGTATAGACGACTAAGGACATTGAATCAATAAACTAAAGGTCATTCTATTTTGATACTAAGCCAAATTACTGACAAACTCATATCACTAAGAAAAAAATGTTTAAAACAATGATCATAGCAAATAGATAAAAAAGATACCAAACTATGATAATACCCCCGCAAGGGGCTTGTACCCATTTAGCCCTACACCCGAGGTCTTGTTTTTGAATCCCCCCTCCTCCGTTATTGTTTATAAAAAAATGAAAACTAAAATTATACCCCCTACCATTGCAGAAATCTAAAATATAAAAATAGAAATACGCTTTGGAAAATAACATTAATTCCATATGCATTTATTTTTTATATGGTAGTTGTTTAATTCAACTAGCAAGCAATTTCCAGAAACTAAATCCCATGTTCTCAATTTCAAAAACAAAAACAAGAACAGTAAATTATTTGTTATGTATAGAAAAATAATATAATACTAATTACTTGTTATATTGAGCAAAATAACATATTTATTATTCTTCTTCTAAGAACAAAAAAAATTCGCAGTATCACCTCACCCCACAAAGAAGGAAATTAGGATAACAATTTTGCAATTCATGTGTTAGTTCAAATAAACATATGATTCTACAAAAGCAACAGAATCGGCTGTCGAAAATACTCCAGTTGTCTTCAAAATATGTGTTTGCAGCAGAAGCATATTCTAGAGGTACAGAGAACAACTTTCACATATCCAATTATTCAATAAAATGAAGTTGTAAAAAATAAAAACTAAATCTTTGGCATTAAATACACATAAACCCTTCTACTTCTACAAATATACACAGTAAAATGTACTAAAGAAATGGTAATCCATATAATATACCCAAAAGGCAATGCAACGGTGCTCCTCAAGTGAGAAACCATGTGACATCAAACCAAACAGTCAATGATGCCCTACACATCTAAAATACCATAATTTCTACAAAAAAAATAATCACACCCACAATCCAACTGCAAAAAGCAGCCCGGAAAAAAGCTGCATCACACAATAATTGACAACCAACCAACAAGCTCACCATGTGAAATTGGCCCCTTTATGAGGAATAAACCCTAATTCACTAAACTCAGAACTTAAATATGGTAAAACCACGGATTTTACAACCAATTGGTAAAATTTATGTTATGATTGTGTTGGAGATGTTAAAATTTAAGATTTCAATTTTTTCATTTTTTGAAAAAAAAAAATAAAAAAACCGAAACCGAACAGGAAAAAACCGAACCGAAAAAAAATGAACCAAACCGAAATTTCGGTTCGGTTTCGATTTTGGCAAAAAACCGAACTGATTTGAACCAAACCCAGCCCTAATTCACGTGATCGTGATTTGGAACATAAGTCTTAAATCATATTTATGTGCACTGGCCAGAGACTCTTGAATCATATCATAAAATATTCTTCTTCAATGATTGAAGATTATAGATCCATTATTGTACACTCACATGCGTTTATGAATAAGTCTAGGACCCTAATAATGCGTGGAACAAACCCTAGGGTTATGACGCATCGTCAAATGATCAAAGACGTATCCACAAGACAACTATGGTATCTCAAGTCAGATGACTACTTTGCATTATCCCAACCAAAGAGTTCTTATAGACATGATTATGAGAATTTATGTTTGATCGTGCTCATTGGACTCATTCTCCATTGAGCCTTTACATACTTACCTTATTGTCTTTCACATCGATGACTGGAGACCAGTCACTCTCTGAACACATAGCATCTACATATACATTCAGTGGCGAAGCCACAGTAGCGCAAGGAGGTGCAACCGCCTCTTCGGTCGTCAAAAATTTACATGAAGGGTAAGGAATCCACCCCTCCGATAGACGGAAGGCCATATGAAGATCCATGGCGTCAGTAGGCTGCTCGTTGCAAAAGAGGGCAAGAAGAAGAGAATACAAAAAAAAAAAAAAAAAAAAAAAAAACTAAGACAAGACACTGTCGTTTCTTTCCATTCCTTTAAATGAAATAATGGCTGTCATGGTTGGTTTCGAATTGGTGATCGAATTTTCCAAAATATTATTTTAAAGAGTGATTCGCTTCAGATTGTTTCCGCATTGAATGATTCTTCTAAGGATTTGTCGATTGTTGGACCAATCATAGAGGATGCCTAAATCATGATAAAGATGATCGATGAAGTTTCTATTGCCCATGTTCGCCGACATGCCAACTCTGTCGCCTATAGAATTGCTAGGTTTGCTCTCCATTTGGGGGTAATTGTACTTGGTTTGTCGATCCTCCTTTGTTTATCTGTGATCTTCTTGAGGAGGACCTTTCCACTCTTTCTACTGTTTATCCTAGGTTAGCATTTTGAACGAAATATATCGTCTTTCATCCAAAAAAAAAATGAAACGTTCTGATTTATTACATTTTCTTCTACCTTTCTATTCTTTCTTTTCTCCATTTTTTTCTTTCCTTTTTTTTCCTTCTATCTTTTTACCGTTTGACTTGTTCCCTTTGTTTTTGGTTAAATGGTTTGGCTTGGTCCCTCTTTCTTTTGGCTGGATCTTTTAATTGGTCCCTAATTATATTGTTTTGGACGTGATACACTTTAATGACGTAATTAAGTGCTTCAATGAAATACTTTAGATAAACTGTACCGACAAAATACCACATAAAATAAGACTTTCAATACTACAAATTACCTTAATGTTATTAAAACAATATAGGGGAGGTTATTTAATACTCAAATTTATATACTTTTTCTTGTCATCACTACTTTTAACGAATTTCTGATGTGACTTTGAGGACTTGTTTGATGATATACAAAAGTTTTGTGAGGAAATAATATCAAAAAGTCAAAGCGTAAAGCTCCAGGATTCACAAACTTCTGTTACTATCATGTGAACTTCTATTTTCAAATCCTTGGTACGCAACTAAAAAAATTGAACGATTGCTTCAATGAGGTAAACGCCGAGTTACTGGTTGCAACTGCTTCGGTGGAGAGAGCATTTTTTGTTATGAATATTGTGAAAACACTAGTGCTTAATAAATGAAAGATCAATGGTTGAGTAATAGTATGATTGTTTACATCGAGAGATATGTTTTTCTTTTATTGGTAATGAGCTTATGTTTTCATGACATGAAACATCGCTAGCAACAATCGTAACTTGTTGTATTGATAAATTATAAACGACATTAATTGTCTACTATCTTAAAGGATTTAGTTGTCTGTTTTTTTAAGATCTTTTACCTTTTAAATTTCGCCTACTAATTTAGTTTTTCAGGTAACAATAGCTTTGAGTGTTTGTTATGCTTGTTTGATATTGATAACCTGCAAATATTATTACTTGAATGTCTTGGTCATTGTTGTTAATCTTGATTGCATTCACGTAGTTGTTGCTAAAACGACCAAGTTCTAAAATTGATGGATAGGCTTGGGTTCTTAGGCTGTCATACGCATGGAAAAAATCACAAATTGCTTGCAATTTGTGTGCCTTTTTTGTGATCAAAATGGGTACAGTTGGGGGGGTTTAAGTAGAGGTATTTGTTCCCCTCTTCCACCCTTGAATTTGTAAGGAGATGTCAATTTCTCCCCTAAACTTTAATTTTCGCTAATTACTTCCTACACTTTTATAATTGGCTAATTTTCCTCCTGATCTTTAATTTTAGCTGATTACTCTCCTAAACTTTTATAAATGACCAATTTTTCCCCCAGCCATGTGCATTAAGTTCCACGACAAATTGACGTTAGACTAGAGATGAGAGAGTTCATGGAAGCGAAATGTGAGGTTGCTTGTTCTCTACCTACAAGGTTATCAGCATTAAGGCTTCCAGCCCTACTTGCAAGCTATGCAGACAACATGGTCCTAAATTTTAAATTCAGGGGACAAATGACTCACAGCAATGAACATAAGGTTTTTGGTTCTCAGTGAAGAATCTATGTGCTTTCAACGAACTTTAACACAGCAGATGATAAATATAATAGTAAACTGTGTCAAAACGAAACAGAAGGCCTAACGGCCAATTAGATAGAAGCATTGAATTAATCCAGTTTTAAAACCTGATTGTCTAAGCTGCTAAATTGAAACCTTGTGACAGTTAATATCAAAATTACCCTAAACCTTGAGGGTAAAAATGTAGTTAGCCTAAAAATAAAAAAACATTCAATAAATAGTGATGATTCAACAATAAACCACACCATTATATTATGCATATCATTAAATTCCCTTACAATGCACTTCAGTTGCAATACCATATTGTACAATACAACAATATACATGCAATATTGTAAGCCATAGCTAGCTAGATTATTCTTAATAACATTTATTAATGAAATTGTTTAAACTACACCACACTTGGCAATAAGAATACTAAACCATTACTCAAAGCATAGTTGCTTCTCTAACACTCAAATATGTCATCTGATATGGTTAGCGGATATGTGTTGTCAGTCGCCATTGGTATAAAGTTAGTAACTCCAGTGTTCTCTTCAATCTGCACAAAATAAATAAATATATTTAAGATCAATGACTTAAAAAGTAAAATTTAGTATTTTTTACAAAAATAATTGTAACAATAGTGCTTCAGTTATACCTAGCTTTGGCCCCTAAATTGGTATTTTGAATTTATACCCACACATTTAACAGTCGTTACTTTGGTCTGGACGTCAAGGTCTGAATATTTTCATTATTTGGTCTTGAAGGACCAAATTGAAAATTGGCTGATAATTAGCTGACTACAGCTACAATTTACTCATAAACTTTAATAAGAATGTTGATTACCTTATCTTGAAGATACTTATTTGCAGCTGTCAGAACTCCTTCCTTCAAAATACCAATTTAATTATTTTAGAAGATTTTAAAAAAAAATAAAGCATTAATAGTATCAATAAACAAAAAAAATTCAATAAAAATCCAAAATTAAAAGTTTAATTTTCATGAGGTCATGTATGTGCCCATTTAAGTGGCATGTGATGGATAAGATAATGATTCCTAGCTTTATTCTCCATCAAGTAACCAAAAAAAAAAAATTGAAGTCAAGCTCCACTGCCAAAAGCTTTGGAGGCCATGAAGTGCTCTCTTCCAAAAAGTTCAAGTACCAAAAGGGAGTTAGGCAACATTAGTAAAAAGAAACAATGCACTTGAAACTCTAGATATAGGGACTTAGGAGTTTAACAACATCGTAGTTTGGTGGAGCCTTATGATTTAAAGTATTACTAACAGAAGGACGTGGTTGTTATTTTTTGGGAGACAAAAGTCGATAAACCATGAGCACCATAATAGGGCATAAATTTATCTTAAGGGATGAATGTTGAATATTTGTCTTTTAAGTAGGTTTATCTAACACATATTCATGGGCATTTGACATTGTTTTTTGCTTGTGTGTGTGTATTAAAATTGATATTTGTTGCATGTATTATTTTTGACTTTCTATGTGATTAAATATAGCAATCAGATCTTATTTTTTCAACATATGATGTGCGAATGGGATCAGGGTGGAAGAGATCCGAAGGTGGCAGATGAGGCTGATGGTGGTGGAGACTGGAGATGGTTGCGGGAGATTATGGGAGGTGGCTGGGTTAGGTTTTTATTTTTATTTTTTAGTAGTTTGCTTTTATTCTTGGTTAGTTACTTAGTTGGCTATAATTGTTAGAATTTGGACATTTTTTTGGTCAAAGAGTTCTAATGCATTTCAAGGACTTGAATTTTTAAACGAAATCTAAAAAGAGGACGGCATTGACGTGCATTTTGGACGACATTGATCAATCTTTTTAACTTTTAGAGACCCAAATTATGTGATATATCAAATTTAGTGAGCATCTATAGTGAAAAAAACCATATTGAAAATGATTCCTTGTCACTAACGTCTTATGCTTACTCAAAGAGAAATGATAATTATACACCATTTTTCTTCTCCTGCCCACCTCTTTAATCATATCTCATTGAATTAAATAACCAAATGAAATTAAAGAATAAGATTAAACAAGAGTGTGTAATTATATTTTTCTTATTTAAATCGAGAGCTCTAATCGAATAATACAGTATCATATATTGTCGATCCAATGTATGATCTCATCAAAAAGTAAGTAGGGACTTTGGATAGCAAACTTACCGAGTTCCTCAACAGCTGGATCTCTTGGAACAAAATGTCCATCTGTAAATTTTGACGACTCAGTCTTCGAATTAATTTCTATAACATGAATTAACTGTTGCTTAAATATAATTTACGGACTGTGATAAAAAAATAATAAAAATAATAATAGTAATAACAACATAAGTGATTAAATTAAAATAAAAACGTTACCTTTGCCGAGCGGACGTGATAAATCCATATTTCAAGATTTTTTTCAAGCACTTGTAGCTCATCCAAAGTCATTGTCCCAGCACCTCCATCAAACATATACCTGTAATGTTTTTATATGTAATCCAATTCCTTTAAACCAAAATTACAAACATTACCAAACTAATGATATATGTTTGAATTTATGGTTTCGTTTGGAAGTATTTTTAAATGACTAAAAACGTTTTTGATGAGGGTGCTTCTGAAACCAATCATTAGTAAAAATGCAAGTGAATTTTGAAAAATCACTTAAAATGCTTCCTACAAGAAGCACATAACTGATGCATCTTGCAGAAAGCACTTCAAGTGTTTTTGAGCAAAAACACCTTCACTTAAAATGCTTTCAGTTATTTTAAAAACTTACAAATTGGTACTTCTCCAATTCATGAACTTTGAGGTCAATTAATTTAAACTAACTACAAAAATTTGACGTTGCTAGAATTAACCATACCAGAAAAACTATTAGATATACCAGATATTTGCAGTATCCTTGTATTATGGTAATTAGTAAACTCCATGGATTTAGCTCCATATATAATTGTTAGAAATATGTAGATACAATCACATGCAAATATAAGTTATATATATATATTGATGTCATGAGAATAAATAAGGTATTAATTATAATGTTACTAATTTGTAATACCTGAGGCCTTTCTGCAGTATTTCAATTTCCTGTTTCAGCAAGTTAATCTCCTTTTTCGCATCCTATATATCAATACAAAGCATAAGGGAATTCAACTTAGGTTTAGAGTCGTAGTTGGCATCCATGTAAATATACCCTAATTAAGTCAATAAAAAAAGATTGTAATTATTGTAGATGCACGAGGTATATATGGTTTCACCTCTCTTTCCCTAATGTATTAAATAAAAAAAATATAACATATAGTAAAAAATAAAATCAATTAAATACAAGTATGTGTACGTAATGTCATACATACATACATATCACTAAACACTCTCCAATCGGAGTGAATTGCTTTGTAAGGATAACTATAAATTGATGGCCTAAAAATGATTGGTCCAAGTCATGAAAAGTATGATGTCAAACCATATGAACATGAGTGGTTAGCTATGTATTAAAATACTGGTTAATTAACAATTGAGTCTACTGAATTTTTCTTAAAATACTGGTTAACACTTGAGTAAACTCTTTTGAAACCCAAACAATATCATGTATCTATGTTCTCTATATTTCTTTTATTTTTTTTCTTTTATTATTCTAGCTAAGCGTGTATGTTTGTGTATTTAATTAATTTTTGTAATCTTGTAAGAATCATTCATAACCAGCATCTGATGCTGCACTAGCTTTACGAATAAGAATGCGAATAATATTCGTTTTATACGTGGTACGGTATTCAACATATGTAAAATATGTGTGTGTGTGTGTTTTTTTTTTCTTTAAAATATGTATTTTTTTTTCTTTTTTCTTCTTTAAAATATGTATAACATAAGAAGTTATTCAATGTGATAAAACAATAAATCGTAAAATTGAAAAATTACTTTTTAATAAAAATAAATACGAGAAATTATTTAGTGCAATGAAACAAATAAATGACATAAATCAGTAAAAAGAAGTGACAAATTAAACAACAAGATATACCGTACCAAAGTCTGTGTTTCCACGGTTTGTTCAGCTTGAGATACTCGGGTGGGCTTCATCTTCATGTACCTCTCAATAAGCCCTTGCATGCTTCTACCATAATAAATAACAAAGCAAGTTCAATTAGAATTAATCTCAAAGAGTTAATTAACACTTAGGTCTCTGCCGATTGTAAATTTTCTTTCTACTAAGAGTACATGCAATACTTAACTATATGGTATTTGAAACTATCTACTAAAAAATATACAGATACATTATTATTATACAGAAATAGATAGAGAGAGCTAGCGACCCTTTGGTGGCTAGTTCAAAGAGCTTTCCATGGGAGGAGAAAATGAAAACTCCAATCTCAGCATCACACAGCACAGACAGCTCTTTAGCCTTCTTTAGGAGTCCCACCCGGCGCTTGCAGAAAGTAACCTGCCTGTGCACCGGGTTCTCGATCCTCTTCATCTGAACCTTTCCACGAGCCATATCGACCAATCGATCAATCGATATATCTAGGGTTTGACTGTATATATATAAGAGTATTTATGGTTGATTCAGAAATTTGGTGGCTGTTTAATTTCCTTTGCAGACAACCTCCCACTAGTTTGGACTAGCTTCGTGGTTGTTGCAATAATCCTCCTCTTTCTGAATTTACCGACGCACGGTTTGCCTCTAAATATCGAGAGCTTAGTGCCTTATATACGCTTACTTCGATTCCAATCTATCTCTTCAACCCATGATTAAGAATAATGCGCACCTACTTTTACAAATCACTGAGCTTTGTTTAACATTAATTGATTTAACCTCTCACATAATTAGCTCCCTTTTTTCTATCATGCTCTCTATCTCCAACAGAATTTCAGCCCCACCATTTGACAAAGTTAATGACATTGCCCCATGTTATGTATCAATGGTTAATTTAGTCATTACATTATAATATTATAGTACGTGAATCATGCATAAACCAAGCCTCTTTCAATATCTTTACAACTTATATGTGAAGCGTAAACTAATTAAGTCTCTTTTTGTTAACATTTATTGGAAGACATTAATTGACAGCTGCAACTTTAATAACAAAAGTAAGACTGATTATTCCTACAATAATTAGTGTGCTCACTAGCTAGGTGAATCCATTAAGATTTCTGTTACCTCTTAGGGTTAGGTTAGAATTACTTATTCTCGTTTTTTTTTTAAATTTTTTGTAAATCAAATAATTTATTTGCACTCTAAATCACTGACTTGTATAAACATGTCAATACTAAATCATCTAATTCTCTGAATTCTATAATCACTCTGTTGAAAAGGTGATATATAGTATGTCCCCCTCTCATCCCATGCGTAGGTCAACACATTGGTATGGCCCTTGCAGAACCAGATTTGGTATCCTCAGTGACCATTCAACACTCTCAGGTGAAGGAAAAGTGTACTTGTGTGGGATAGTTGAAGTCTAGTCAGCATGCAATTTGTAAGCTCTTTTTCATGTGACGCACATCAACCTCTCTGATGAACCAATGAGCTGCCCATGTTTGGTTGTTAGCTTTTGCCTCTACTTTTTTCCACATCCCTTTGGCCCTGTCTTCACGCATTGCGCCCTTTGTGTATGTGACAAAACCCTTGCCTGGTTTAAGCCTTCCAAGCTTATTATACCAGGTAAAATATTTAAAGTGCCTCAGAGTATCTTATATCCAAGTGTTTTAACCGTTATAACAAATGTTTAACGATTAAAACATTTGAAATATTCCATACTCCAAGATATTGTAAAAAATCTCTTACATATTTTCGTTATAACAAATATTTAACGATTAAAACATTTGGAATATTCCATGCTCCGAGATATTGTAGAAAATTCCTTAAACATTTTGCTTTCTCCATCAACTTTTTTCGGAAGAAAAAATACTCACAAATGTCAGGTCAGCTTTCTCCACTGTCTCCCTACAACTTATATTTTAATTTCGAAGAATTTAGTTATTATTATTTTTCTTCATCTTTGCTGTGAAGTCAAGAATCTTTGTCAAATCCCACACGTTCAATACAATTCAGTGCAGAGATCTGTCTTCGACATCTTGGATCGGATAGGCTGTATGAAGTGGCTTAGAAAGCCGCCGCGTGGATGCATATAGTTCTTTTGCAGTGTAAAGCTTTGATTCCAAAAACCTTTTGCTGTCACGCTCACCCAGCCACTATTAGGTTTCAAAAGTTCGAAAGCTGAAGTATAATTAGACTTTACATAAATAATGCCACTATGCAGAAACAGTTCACTTTTAATTTCCCAAATAATTAAATCTTTGCGCCATTCGTATGTACCAGTAAGCCAAGATTCCATCATCGTTTTCGGCCATGGCTTGAAAAGCTTTGAAAAAGAAAACCAGTGAAACCTTAGACAGTCGAATGTACGGTCTGTTTTCGTCTTCTATGATCTGTTATTTTCAAGATAAAGTATTATTATAATAGCTAGAGCCTAAAGTGAAAAAAAGAGATGGAAGATGAGGGAAAAGCTTATATGGGTGGGAAAACATGTGTATTAGTTGGTTACATATTTGTCTATATGGTAGTTTATTTGAAGTTTGAGTTTTATTTGAATGTTAAATATTAGGAGGGTTTTTGTTTGGAAAATAGGAGATTTAAGGGCCAATTTCTAAATAAACTTATTAATTATAAAAAAAAAATTAAAATTAAGAACTTGGTTATTTAACCACTCACTAGTTGATCAATGAATAGAATCTTGAATTGTAACCTAAGAAAGTTGAGGTTTCACTATTTATAAGCACACAAAGGGTCCCTTATTCTATCAAGATGGGATTAATTCTCAGTACGCCTCCTCACGTCTGACAAATTTTAAGTCTAACATGTGAACAATAAAAATGAAGTGCCTTGGAGTTCATGTAGCCGCTGGGCTTCCCACATGAGGTAGCCTGACTCTAATACCATGAAGAAATTCACCATAAAACTAATTGACTATATAAGGAATAATCCAACTACTTATGAACTCATGCAAAGTCCATTCTCTCATCAATGTAAAATGCATCCTCAACATTAATTCTATCACAACATTAGATAAACTTAAAATTTTATATATTTGTTCATGTTAAAATCATAGTCGTGAATATCAACGGTTTAGCTCATTGTCTACATAATGTGTGTTCTAACTTCCTACTTAATATAGTTTTCTGACTTGGTCGGCTTAAGCTCATTCTGTATATGGGCGGCCTCACTAGGCTTAGTGAGCCTTTTGGGCTTTTTAATTGTAAGTTAATAAACCTTTTAACTAGTTGGGCTTTGTGGTTCAATGCAGATTAAGTTATGAAGTTTGAAATTATCTTAAGGTCCGATTCGAACTTATTCGCTTGATTAACTAACATTTAATCATCCTAATCATAAATAATTAGATTATTTAATTGTACTTTACACATTGTATGATTCAATAGGTTTTAATTAGTGAGGTAGCGGAGGATTATGAATTAAAACTACATTTCAGTTCTCCTTTACTGAAGATTGGTAATTGTTAATCCTCAGGGGGTTCCACAAGATATAATTGACACCTAGCAGTGTGTAGCTACGCATGCTAACTATAAGAGGTAGAGAACCTATTCAGTTGGAATTACAATTCAATATGTTCTCTAAATCAATACTTTTGATCACATTGTTTGGTTAATAGTTTATTCATGTTTCCCATCCAATATGATTTTCTTATCTATATGATTCCTATGAACATGATTTGGAACATACATTCTAAATCACATTCACGTGCTCTAGCCATAGACTCTTGAATCATGTCCTAGAGTATTCTCCTTCAACGGTTCAAAGTTAGAGATTCCTTATTATACACTCACATGCCTCTAAGAATAAGTCTATGACCCTGGTAATGCATGGAACAAACCCTTAGGCTATCACACATCATCAAATGATCAAAGATGTATTCACAAGACAATTATGGTGACTTATGTCATAGGACTACTTTGCATTATCCAACCAGTGAGTTATCATATGACATGACTATAAGAACTTATGTTTGATTGTGCTCAGTGAACTCATTCTCTATTGTGCGCCTACATACTTGTCTTAATGTCTTCACACTAATAACTTGAGACTAATCACTATCTGAAGAGAGCTCTGAAGAGAGAAGACAGAGAATGTACTAATCTTACCGGATTGTTAATACTAAGTTAGCAATCCTATGATCTGAAACGTTTATGATGTGTTTGAGAGAAAAATGTCTCACGAATCTAACTTCTTTATATTACATTCTCTCAATTATCTATTCCTTGAACTTATTGTTTAAGCGTTTTATTAACCCGGTATTAAACAATAATATTTAAACAGTGGTCTAATTGCTATAAAATATGTAAGAACAACTGTTCATGCTAAATTAGACAATGGTTCAAGAAAACCGTTGTAAATATCCAAGAATTGATAAATGCACAAGTTTTCACTACAAAGCAACTGTGTGTAACCAAAAACTACAATGGTTTTGTAGAGAAGCAAAAAAATAAAAAATAAAAAATAAAAAATAAAAAATAAAAAATAAAAATTGTAGCGGCTTTAGAGCTTCGAAAAAAAAAATGTCAAAATGTAAATATCCAAGAATTGATAAATGCACAAGTTTTCACTACAAAGCAACTGTGTGTAACCAAAAACTACAATGGTTTTGTAGAGAAGCAATAAAATAAAATAAAAAAATAAAATTGTAGCGGCTTTAGAGCTTCGAAAAAAAAATGTCAAAATGTAATATGTTAAAAAATTTATTTGACTACTGAAGTTGTCAATTGAATATAAATATTAAATATTCTTTCTTTTATGTGTCAAATAATTACAGCATTTAGTAACTGTTGTGCATGCATGTACGTCAATTAGACAACATTGCTAACCACAACAGTCTTGAAACTAAAGTTACAACAATAATTGTTTTTTTTTTTTTTTTTTTTCGAAAGATAGAAATTTTATTAGAACTTAAATACGAACATATACATTTGCATCTTCTGCTAAAATATTGAAAAGAAACTCAGAACCTAATTCATCCCAGCCAAATTTCCCGCCACGCTTGACAATGTATGCCGCTATTGAATGGGCTGCACGATTGCAATGTCGAGGGGTAAAGCAAAACCTTACCAACTGAAACAAACTAGCCATTCTCCAAATGTCTTGGATATAAACTTTAAGGTTGACATCAGTCGTGGTCTCCTTATTTAACATCTTGATTAATCCTTTAGAGTCTGATTCCACCACCAATTTGATCATACCCATCCACTCCTCCCTGCCCACCATCGTCTCTAAACCCTGTCGAATCGCCTCAACCTCCGTCATAGTGGCGTCCCCAAATCTCCCGCCCCCTACCCCTCCAGCACACAAAGGGATACCCGCAAAATCCCTAAGTACCCACCCCACCCTTCCCTCCCGGGTGTTCTTCCTCCAAGCTGCATCGCAGTTCAACTTTAGTTCCCCAAATACCTGTTTTTTCCACTTTCCCTCCCCCACCCCACCTCCCTCCCATTCCTCCGACAACACTCTCTCCCTCGTACCCTCCCCGATGTCTACCCCTCTACCCACCCAGGCCCCATCCCTCCTATCTCTCCCATAAACCTCACCACCTTCCTCCGTTACATCTAAAGCATTCCAATAATTTTCTATCTGCCGCTTCCAAAGTTCCACCGCCACCTGAGGTGATGTCCTCACCCCCCTTAAACACCAAGTCATTTCTACACTTCCATATACGCCAGAAACCAAAAATCACCTGTTGCAAAATCGAATCAGCGTCCTTTTCTTTCGCCATACGCTTCACAATCAACTGCCATCCCTCCAAAAAATCATTCACCCTCATAGCCGCCATATTTAATTGTAGAGTCGTCCCAAACCAAAAGACACGACTAAAATCACAATCAAAGAAAAGATGAGCCTCAGTTTCATCGCCTACGCCACACAACTCATATATGTTCTCTATTTGGATCCGCCGTCGTTCCAAATTATGTCTCACCACCAAAGCCTTCCTACCCGCCTTCCACATAAAGATCTGAAGTTTCGGCGAAACAGCGAGAGTCCATATCTTCTTCCAAGTTCCACCTAAGAGCCTTGGAGAACTCGACATCCCACTCATTTTCCTTCTAAACTCTCCATTCTTCAACATTTCCATTGCCACATGATATCCCAACCGTACCGTATATACTTCATTCTTCGTGTAGTGCCAGATTCTTTTATCCTCACATCCTTGTCATCTAAACGGTATCGATCGAATCAATTCAACATCCTCCAGAACCACACCTGCCGCCAATGCATCCAAATTTCATCTCTGCCTATCCTCCGTCATCAACGCACACACCAGAGTATGAGGTTCCAAATCCCTCAATATTGGTTTAAACGAATGGGGTTTAGGCACCCATGGCTCAGCTACTGTAATCTTCTCTCCATTACCCCATAATTCATTTCCCTCTTCACGATGATTTCTTATGCTGCCTTGCCTCTAAGAATGATGAGTTAGGAAAGTATTTATCCGGAGCACCATATTAAGCATCGAATCCGGCTTTGTCAAAACCCTCCATCCTATTTTAGCAAGCATTGCCAAATTAAACCCAATGAGATTGCGAAAACCCAACCCACCAACCTTTTTGCTCTCAGTCAATTTATCCCATGTCACCCAATGACATCCTCTGGTTTTTCCTTGATTCCTCTACCAAAATTGAGCAATGACTTTCTCCATCTCCTTACACGTATTCACAAGTAATTTAAAACATGCCATAACATGATTCGCCATCGACATCGCCATCGATTTAATCAAGATCTCCTTCCCTACCGGCGACAAGAATTGTTCCGCCCACCCATCAATGCGACTTTCAATGCCACGTCTTACCGATTCAAATACCGCTTTCTTTGAATGCCCAAAATCCACCTGGATCCCCAGGTATTTGCCAAAGCCATCTCTTGCTTTAATATTCATTCGCGAGACAATACGCTTTTTATTTTTCTTCAAGCACCATTTCCTAAAGAAAATAGAACTTTTCTCCAAGTTAATAATTTGACCGGACTCCTTACCGTACTTCTCCAAGATCCTAATGACATTCCCTGCCTCCGTTTCGTTCACTTTGCAAAACATCACAGAATCATCAGCAAAGAACAAATGAGATATGGCATTTGCTCTCGGGGCCACCCGCACCCCGCTAATATGTCATTCCATTTCATTCTTCTGAATAAAAGCTGAAAGAGCTTCTGCACGTATGAGAAAAAAAAAGGGGATAACGGATCACCCTGTCTCAATCCCCTCTTCGGTCAAAAATACCCAGACGGAGCCCCATTCACCATCACATTGTACGACACCGTAGAGATGCATTCACGTATCCATGTGCAAAATAATGGATGAAAACCTAAATTCCGCATAACGTCGATTAGGAAGGCCCACTCCACTCGATCTTACGATTTTGCCGTATCTAATTTGATCGTCATTCGACCTTCCTCGCCCACCACCCCCTGCTTTAATGAATGCAATATTTCATGAACAACCAAAATATTATCATGAATCTCCCTCCCCGGTACAAATGCTGATTGATTGCCACTGATAACCCGATCCATCACATTTTTCAACCTTTTAGTCAGAACTTTAGCAATTATCTTATACACAACATTACATAAGGATATCGGCCTCAGTTTCGTCATCCTTCGCGGAGCCTTTACCTTCGGGATTAACACAATATGCGAATGATTCACCTTCTGTAGCAACCTCCCCGAATGGTGGAAGGCCTGCACAATCCAAACAATGTCATCCCCCACCACATCCTAGTGATCCTGAAAAAACCCCGTTGTGAAACCATCAGGACCAGGAGATTTAGTAGTTGGAATTTGGTGCACTGCCGCACTAATTTCATCCACAGAGAAAAGCTGTATAAGTTTTGTATTCTACCTCTCATCAATCTTTCTTCCCACACAACCCGCCATCTCCCCTTCCATCTGAACACTACCAGCTTTAAATAATATGTTAAAATAACTAACCGCAATCTATTTAACACAACCGGATTCCTTTTGCCAAACACCATTGCTGTCTTCTAGCCCTGCAATCCAGTTATTCCTTCTCCGTTGTGTCGTTTGAGCATGAAAGAACTTTGTATTTTTATCCCCTTCTCGGAGCCATGTATTCCGAGATTTGACTTTCCAGTATAATTCTTCATCCTTAATCGCCACCGCCAAGTCATTCTCTTTCCCCCCTTATATATTCTTGTCGCACCCCTTATCCATCAACCCCTTCCTAATCTCTGCACAAAGCTCCCCAATACGACATTGAGAGTTCGGTTTATTGATCATCTTCCACTCGCCCAAATCTCGTCCCCTTTAGCTTTTCACATACCTTGAACGCAACTGACCCCACTACCGAACCCCTCCAAGCATCCTTAATAATCTCATGACATTCCGGCTTATTCCCCCATCTAGACTCATAAATGAAGCGTCGTGGTACTTTCTCAGAATTTCCTTCAGAAGACAAAATTAGCATGGAGTGGTCCGATCCCTCTAACACCACATGCTTAATATTTGCATTCGGAAATAAATTTACCCAACCCGTCGTTGCCACCCCACGATCAAGTCTTTGTTGAATGAGCCCATCCTCCCTCTTATTTCTCCACGTAAAAGGAAAACCTTCAAACCCTAAGTCAAGCAGCTCATTCTCTGCTAGGAAGCCTCGGAAATCCCTCGTACTCACCAT
The DNA here is from genome assembly GCA_036320875.1 of Cotoneaster glaucophyllus. Taxonomy (NCBI): domain Eukaryota; kingdom Viridiplantae; phylum Streptophyta; class Magnoliopsida; order Rosales; family Rosaceae; genus Cotoneaster; species Cotoneaster glaucophyllus. Next base: position 44,213,699 of record CM070073.1, read on the forward strand.
TGAACGATAGTTGCCTCCTTCTTTTTCTTGGTCATCCACAATATCATTAAAGTCCCCGATGACCAAACACTTCTCATTAAATCTACTAATCCGTTTCCCAAGCTCCTCCCATTGCCTCTTCCTGCGTTTGTCATCCGTACTTGCATAAACTGCAATCATTGACCATTCTACCAGCATTGGATCACTCCCCACCCCCAACTCAATATAAAAATTGCTTCATACAATACTAGAAATGTTTGCCACATCTTTCCACAAAACACACAATCCTCCCCTTATACTTTATGGTTCCACTGGTTGCAAGAAATCCATCCGTAGTAACTTAAGTAAATACTTGTAGCGATCACTCTTATTTTTTGTTTCAAGTAAAATCACCACATCGGGGTTGTGAAGCCTCACCTGCTCCACCAACGCATGAACTGTCAAAGAACCCCCAATTCCTTGACAGTTCCAACAAAGTGTTTTCATGGCGACCGTGGAGACCCCTCACGGCTGGTCTCCACAACCTCAAAAAATATAAGCACTCGCTTATTACCAATAGTACCATTCCTGTCCGTATCTTCACCGTCCACCTCCACCTTCTCAAATCTCCTCTTCTGACGTCTATTCTTCCTACTTAATACTTCAATAATTGGTCACAACTCGAAAGGATCTGAATCCTGAGACCCATTATGAACAATTCCCTTCACTTCCTTCTGCAATCCCTCTTTCCTTTGCTGCATACCCTTTATATTCCCGAGTTGTTGCGCCATATCCATACCCCCATCCTCCTCCTTACCCCATGGAACATTTAAATCAAGTTGTAGCTCTCTCGGCCTCCCCCCCATGTATCTCCACCCATGCTCCGTCCAGGTTCATTGAAGTTCAACAACACTACATTCTCAGCCCTCGGAGCCACAGCTCCTCCCCGACCAATGAGCCCAGCATCAAAAGCCCTCTCCCGTGCCTTTCGAGCTTCCTCTTCCGCCATCCGAATTTGCCCCCGTAGTCCTTCCCCACGCCCCTACTCCTTGCCGTTCAAACCAGCAGCAGTACATTGTTTCTCCAGTGATTGAACCGTGTCCTCCGCAACCCCATCCATGGGAGCATCATTCCTTGAACCATTCTCCTGCACTCCCTTCCCCTATCCCCTACACCCCCATCTCCATACTTTCCCACCTGCCTCCACACCCCGTTACCTCTCGGCTCTACCCTCCTCTCATTCTCATCTCCTTTTGACTCTAGCATCCTTCCATTCCCTTCTCCCAAATGCAGTTGCTTTGTTCGACGCGACGGTGAACGTATGACTTTTCCCCGCAAATATGTACTAGCCTTCAACCCCTCATAATGCATTACACCCCCAGAATCCCCATGCTCTATACATGCCCTATTTATATGTCCTAACTTCCCACAGTAAAAACAATAATTTGGCAACCCTTCATACTTAAACTGAACCCACACTAGCCTTTCATCCGGAAAAGTCACCATAGTCCCCTGCATAAAAGGTTCCCGTAGATTAAAACGAATGCGTACCCTCAAGAACCGCCCAATGCATTCCGGACTGGCGGATTTGTCAACATATAACACCACACCAATCTTTCCCCTATTGCCATAGTCACCTCAGCCGTCGTACTCAGCGGTGGCACCTTATGGATCTGCACCCACATCTCTCCCATTGACAACTTCCTCCAACGCTTATCACGTCTGTGTGTACAATCTCCCACCATTACAAAATCTTCGCAGAATGTCCAAGGGAATTCCGAATAAATCACCCGCTGCATATCTCTCTTTGCCACAAACCTAACCAGGAACCTTTTGTCCCCTAAATCACTTATAGAAACCCTATCCTTCCCTCACCACAGCAACGTGAATCAATCAATGAAACCCTCCGCATTCACAGCCCTCTCAGTGAGCACCTCTGCCACCAGAATATACTGAAAACCTAGCAGTGCACATTTCCACGTCCTTCCTACCAATTACCACTCCCTTCTTCTTTTGTCAGTAAGATGGAGTTTATCTCCCAGATTCTACCCTAGTTCCTCCATAATTCATGTCGTATCCGAGTCCTCCATTGGACCCTCCATCATGCCCCTGCTTCGACACGCAGATTTTGATTCCCCCGCAGCAGCAGAAACGTCTCCCAGGCCAGCCGTCGTCAAAACCCTAGTTTTCGTATCCCAAACCCTAGTTTCGTATGCTCCGACTTTCTCGGACATAACCTCCTTACGTAAGCTCCCATTGACAACTTCCTCCAACGCTTATCACGTCTGTGTGTACAGTCTCCCACCATTACAAAATCTTCGCAGAATGTCCAAGGGAATTCCGAATCAATCACCCGTTGCATATCTCTCTTTGCCACAAACCTAACCAGGAACCTTTTGTCCCCTAAATCACTTATAGAAACCCTATCCTTCCCTCACCACAGCAACGTGAATCAATCAATGAAACCCTCCGCATTCACAGCCCTCTCAGTGAGCACCTCTGCCACCAGAATATACTGAAAACCTAGCAGTGCACCTTTCCACGTCCTTCCTACCAATTACCACTCCCTTCTTCTTTTGTCAGTAAGATGGAGTTTATCTCCCAAATTCTGCCCTAGTTCCTCCATAATTCATGTCGTATCCGAGTCCTCCATTGGACCCTCCATCATGCCCCGTAGCAGCAGAAACGTCTCCCAGGCCAGCCGTCGTCAAAACCCTAGTTTTCGTATCCCAAACCCTAGTTTCGTAAGCTCCGACTTTCTCGGACATAACCTCCTTACGAGAACCCCCCAACAATAATAGTTATTGGTTACTCTCATTTTTCTAGTAGTGCCCTGTGCATCATGAGCGGACCAAACACATTAATAGTTATTGGTTACGAATAGTCAATAATCCGTCTTAGAGTGTTTGTAGAATTGAATTGTAACGAGCATAGCATTAGCTTCAATTTACCTAGAATAGCATTATGCAATCACTCCAAAACGGATCATTGACTATTTGATCCTACAATTACCCCAAATCATATCATAATCAGATCATTAACTATTTTGCTTCCTTTAACAGTTAGCATAACTGAAGTCGCTTGACCTCGTGAGTCGTGACATTTGTAATGTGATTTTTATTTTTCTTTTAGGTTTATCCCCCATTGTAAACCCAAAAAAAAAAAAAAAAAAAAAAAAAAAAAAAGAAGAAGAAGAAGAAGATACTTGACCTTTTATATTTGAACATATATTATGGTACAAGGTTGAAAAGAAAAAAACTCAGTAAATGACTCACCGGGGCCCTATCAAACAGTCGTTAGGCCATCTCTAACCGAAATGGGGCTAAAGAGTCATGTTTAGCTTTATAGTCCTGCAAGAATTTTTTTTAATGAATAGTGCTGGCATATTTTATACCATCTCCAACCGAGGGGGCCATAGGCCAACACATAGCCCCTTGACAAAAAACCCATCTCCAACCGAAGAAGGCTATTTTTTAGCCCCCTCAATAATTTATTATTTTAATTGAATTAATATGGTTAATTAATTTAAACTACCATATTAAAATAAAGTTTTCGAACATATTTTGAGTGCCACTTGTCGCTAAATGAATAAACCTCCGGATTTTTTATCTTTATATAATCTCAATAATTTTTTGGATATGATTTCGAGTGACACGTGTCGCTAAAGTGAGTAACTCTCTAGATTTCTTATCTTTATGAAATTAAATGTAATATAATTAAATATTTAAAAGAACTTTTGAAAACACTTACTTTGTCGTAAAGATTGGCTCTGCTTTCATGTCTCATTTCGGCCCTTATCACGGCTTGATGCCATTTATTCAAACTTGGTTGAAGATGTTTTTTCCATCTTGAAGAACAACTCTCGTGGTTTTGGGGATTCGTTGGAGTGGTGCCCTTGTAGAACTCATAGTACTTTTTGGACGTACGAGTCTAAATACCTTCACTTGTTTGAGAACCACCCTTTACACTATCTTTCGAGACCCATCTATAAGCCTTGCAAAGAGCTTCATCTTCTTTTCGGGTACAAGCCCTTCCTTTGATTGAAGATGTGGCAATTTGAAAATTATTGAAAAAATTAAAGAAAATATTATTAGAAGAGGTAAGAGAATAGAATGTGAGGAATTCAAATAAAATGAGGTAAGATAGTAGGGAATGGTGAAAATGATGTGGGAAATTGTGTAGGAATGACTTAGGTATTTATAGGGAAAAAAATTCGTCTAAAAAAAAAATCAAATTCCAACGGCAACTTGACGTCAGCTAGCCGTTGCTAGTTAGCGTCATGCTGACGCCAAGTAGCCATTGCAAGTGGGCTGGGCTGCTACATCGGGCTGGCTGATTGGCTCATTTTGGCCAGCCCGTGGCTTGGTGTCTAATTTTTAGCCGAGTGAGGCCCACAAGCCCTTTGGCTTAGCCCTCAGTTGGAAACAGTTTTCGTGTTAGAACAGGCTATATGGCCTATGGCCCTTTGGTCGGGTCGGTTGGAGATGGCTATAGGATTATAGGCCAAAATTCAGCCTGAAATGCTCCAAAACCCAACTCCAATGGAGAGTTGGGCCAAAGAAAAAGGGGACCCACTAAGCCAAGCTTTAGCCCTTTGGCCATCGGGCTGAGCATTCTTAGCTAGCAGGGTAGCCCGTTTGAGGGGCCTTTTTTTTTTTTTTTTGAGGACGAAATTTAAATTTTTTTTTTTAACTTTTTCCCAAATTAATACCTAATTCATTCTACATTATTTCTCATATCATGTTCATAAACACCCATCCTTTACCTTTTCCAATCTAAATTTAATGTTTTCAATATTTTTTCTAACGGCCACATCTTCAATCAAAGGAAAATCCAGAGGCTTATTCATTTAGCGACAAGTGGCACTCAAAATATGTTGAAACCTTATTTTAATATGATAGTTTAATTCAATTAACCATTAAATTAAAAAACAAACTTAAGATCAAGGTCTAAAATATCGATGATATCGGAAATATCGGTAGTCCAAAAACACGAAAATTTCGATGGAAATATCGGGATATTATCGATATCGATAAAAATTGAATAAAAACCACGGAAATTGTAAGAAAAACTTGGAAATTTTTATTGAAACTTTGCAGGATGTTTATTTAGTCAATTATCTATTAGTTTATCACAAAAAATTGGAAGGAAATGCATTGCATGATGGATTTAACTGATTTAAGTTGATTATATAGCGAGCTGGCAAACATTGTGAGTGTAGAAAATATGTAGTAATTAATGAAAGAAGTTTAAACACACCATAATCATTTATATATAATGAATTAATACAATATTTTACACTTTATACATTGCATGGTAAGATATATGAGTGACTTAGTACCACATAGAGTTCCTATGAGGTTCAAAATTTTCACTATCTTCATCATCTCTATGTGTAGAGTAAGTGTATTGTGAAGAGTAGTCATCAAATGATAAATCCCCAAAAGTTGTCAAAATTATTTGGATGTTTTGTTTTTTTCTCTCGGATAACACACACACGCACACGCACACGCACACACACACACACGCACACGTTTTGTTTTTTTCTCTCGGACACACACACACACACACACGCACAGACCACACACGCACAGATCTTTACATAACAAGTAGGCATGCCCAGTGCACGATCTACTACCACAATTGCTCGGATAGGCACAAATGCCGACTTGTACATTTGTTTTAGATGAACCATCATGTCGAATAGGCACAAACATTTGCAAGTGTCGGGTTTTGCAAGTGGAGCAGAAGCCACATTCTGAGGTTATGGACACGGGTCCGTTGAAAGCAGAACTCCAATCCTGTGAAACACCACCCCCAAATTAATTTATATTTTCACTCTTTCCCTGAAATTATATAAATTATGCAATTGAATCCTTTATCCTAATCTAATTTGGACCCTCCATCTTGATTCTCATTCTCCGTCACGCTGCCACGTGGCAGCCCACTAACCCTCACCCTATCTCTCTCTCTCTTTTCCCGAGTCTCTCTCGGACCCCTCACTCTCTCTCAGTTCTCAACTCTATCTCTCTCTCGAACTCTCGTTCTCTCACTCCATTTCCCCGATCGCACCCACACCCAGGCACACCCAAATTCGTCCACCCCGATGCCAGCGCAGCATCTCCACCACCCTCTTGAACTCTCCCTCCCTCTCCTCTGTCTCTGGGAAGCACGGCGACGCGCAGAGGAACCCTGATGACCCCAAGGACACCCAACCCATATTCCGGCCACCTCCAGAGAAAAGGGATTGCTCATTTTGATGGGTCTGAGCGTGGATTGCAGAGAGGCGCAGATCTTGGCAGCTGCGACGACGGAGCCTCGGCTGCCGTTGTCGATGACGGAGCCTCAGCGATATTATCGCTAATATCGAAAATATCGCGATATTTTCACGATAATTAGTGTATTAGTCTGAAAATATCGCTATATCAAAAAAACGATATTATCGGCGATATTTCGTCGATAATATCAAAATTTTAGACACTGCTTAAGATAATAAATTGTTGAGGGAGCTAAAAAATAGCCCCCATCGGTTGGAGATGATATATAAATATGGCATAACACTGTTTATTAAAAAAATAATTTCTTACAAGGCTATAATCTGGACGGGGGCTAAACATAGCCCGTCGGTTGGAGATGGTCTTAGGCAATTTAACTGTGTAGGTGTAAGGTTCGTCTCATTTGTTTGAAATGTGTATTTGTAATTAACTCATAACTGATCAATAAAAGAAGAGCTTTAGAGAAAATGGCTTCTCCAAACTTTTTCTTAACCAAAACCAACCCATTAATTTTATTTAATAAAAAGGACACAAAGTTTTATGAAATACGGTTTCTCCAAATTTTTTCTTAACCAAAAGAACCCTAATAACTTTATTTAATTACATAACACAAATTACATACATCAAACCCTAGATATTAAAACCCACGGGTTGGAAGCGCAACCCTTCTATTTTTTCTTTTAGCCCTTGCCTCTAATGAGCGTTATCCCAAATCCATCAAACTACTATAACTATTTATAGAAATGAATATTGCCACTATTTCTAGAACTGAACATTGCCACTATTTTTAGAACTAAACACTGCCATTGCAATTATTTCTAGAACTGAACACTGCCACTATTTATAGAACTGAACATTGCAATTATTTCTAGAACTGAACACTGCCACTATTTATAGAACTGAACACTGTAACAATTTCTAGAACTAAACACTGCCATTATTTCTAGAACTGAATACCGTCACTATTTCTAGAACTAAATACCATCACTACAACTATTTTTAGAACTGAACTTGCCACTATTTCTAAAACTGAACAGTGACACTGCTACTATTTCTAAAACTAAACATTGCCCTATTTCTAGAACCAAATATGAAAGAACAATTTGGAGGAAGCACTTACATGGAAAGGAAGCCCATGGGGAGAGGATTAAAGTTCTCAATTGAGTTGAGGACAAGTTTCGTCAGGTTTGAGAAAAAAAAATGGCAAAAATCGTGAAGAACGTCACATTTAGAGAACTCGATCTCCCTGGACATTGAGTTTCAACGTGTGGGTCTTGTATAAAAGAAAGAGGGCATGTATATGAACTCGTAGCCTCTAACCTTGTGTGATTTCGTTACCTTATGAGAGACTTATGAAAAATTAAGATTGGACTAGTTTGATGTGGATTTATATTAGTATTAAGGTGCTTTTGGCTAAGATTTAAAACTTTTAAACCCTTTTCATTAGTTTTTCTTAAAAAAAAAAAAAACTCATACACTGCAAGGACTTGTAACTTATTTTGTTAAAAAAATTAACCCATTATCTATTCTAAAGTAGGGGGAGGACAGGCACTGTACAAATTTTTTTGATTTTCCTTTATTTACAAAAATGCCAGCCGAATTTGGTTGGGTTGGGAGGGTAATTCTCAAAAGTTCAGAGGGTGATTTTGTCCATATGGTTTAGCACGGAGCCACTCGATTTCATCTTATTTACAGAAATACCGGCCAAATGGAGATGGGTTGGGAGGGTAATTCTTAAAAGTTCAGAGGGTAATTTTGTCCGTATGGTTTAGCACGGAAGGGTTGACGTGTTGGAGGGAGATGTTCGCCGGGATTTAGGGGAGAGGATTTTCGGCGGGGACGTGCGGGTGGGTGTTCTTTGGCTGATGCATCGGTCAGAGGGTTGTTGGAGGGATGGGAGGCCATGCCGCTCTGGGATCGAGATAGAGAGACAGAGGGAGATGGAGACAGAGCGACAAAGAGGGAGGGAGAGGGTGGTTCGTTTTCCATTTGCATCCTGAAAGTCGAAGCTCCAATTGCATCCATTGTCATTTCGATTTGGGAGAGGGTGGTTGCTATAGCCTGTCAGTGAGATTGAGGGATGGGTGTGAGATTCGGTGAGGGGAAAGGTTACAGGGAGAAAGAGAGAGAGGCAGAGAAAGAGGGAGGAGTGGGGTGAATAGGTCCCCATATGAACAAATCCATGCTCAGAACTAATTTTTAGGGTTAGGGTTCTGAAATTAATATTCCCCCAATTTGCCCTCTCTCTTAAATCACCGTATCCAGGTAAATCCTAATTGTAGATCAGACTTCTATTACAATTTGCTTTCTTTGTGAAATTTTATTGTAATTTACACTAAAGTGTCTGCCTTTTGAAATTCTATATGAAATTGTGAATGTTGTTCGGAATCGAGTCCGGCCAAGTTCTTTGCTAAATAGTGCGAAAATATGCATGATGGAACTAAATTACTTTTGTATCATCTACATTTACCCGTTATCATAACATGATTTAAAATATAGAAACACACTGCTTATAGGATATTAAGGTTGAAGTCATTTAGTTCCAAAGATGCCATAACTAATGTATCATTGAGTGAAATGCCAGTTTACAAAGATATTGTGCTTATTTGTTTTAGGTGGATTACCAAAAGGAGCTCATAAGTATTATGCGACCATGATCGACCTTGATCATTTGGATATTTAAAGGAGCCATTGATAAAGGGAAGACGACGAGTTGTGAACCTGTGTGCCAATTTTGCCAATTTTGCAGACAAGCAGAAACTCTGACACAGTGATCAAATAGGCTTTCAATTTTAATTTTTTTTTTCTGGGTTTGGTTTCAATTTTTGGCTTCAATCTCTCTACTTTGATTCTAATGAATGAAGAGAGCGTTCTCAATTTTTCAAAATTTTCATGAATTTATTGCATTTTTTAAAGCATGATCTGATTTTATTGTAATTTGAAATTTTTTGATCTGGGTATGCCTTTTTTATTATTTTTGCTAATTGGATCTGATTGTTTTGGTGTTCAGAGTATGGAAGGTAAAAAATTTCAACTTTGGCGAACAATTATCTCACTTGGACATATATGGGTTGATGCAAAGGTAACCGATCACTTTCTCGAACCATAAATGCCGTTGTGAAGTTGTTGTTCTTAGCCAATTTTCTGTGGATGTATCTAGGATTGAGTTGGTTGTATATAATTTAAGCATGGAAGGTGAGGTGGTGTTGCTGTCATTTAAATAATGCTTTAGATTTAGGGGATGACTTGCTAATGGACTTACTGCCCTGAAATCTGCGAAAAGAGTTTATGATCAGAACCCTGACGAGACCTTGAGTGCAAAAGCCTTTCGGTTTCATAAGTCTCAACAAAATTGAATGTCAAAGGAATACAAATCTGTCCTTAAGCATCTCTCTTATCTTGGACCAAGCATGAAATCCTAAGCACTTATCATCACAAAAAAAAAAAAACAAGCTGAAAAACCATGACCAAAGGCACTTAACAGAGCCTTTCACCGGGTTAGAACCCATCATTCCAAGCAATATCCAGCAAGGTTTCACCTAAAGGCATATGACTCTTTTTTTTTATGTTTTGCCCTTATTATACATTTAAAATGTCTTCCACTATTTAACAATTGTATCCTGATAAATTACCTATGAATTATCAACTTGAAAGGAAATTATAGGACATAAGAACATAGTTTGAACTATGCTTAGTATTGTTCTATTAAACATATTTGTACATCCAAAGGCCTCTGTTAAATAATTTATATCTGCATTATGTCCTTCTCTATGAGTCTATGATTGCAATATTACTACTGTTCTTTACCAAAAAAATCTAGGAAAATTAATGAAAAGGGCTTGAAAAGTTTTAGTTTTAATAAAAAACCATGTTATAAGTTTTGTTTAATAAAAAACCATGTTATAAGTTTTAGTTTTAATAAAAAACCATGTTATAAGTTTTGTTTAATAAAAAACCATGTTATAAGTTAAGTCACTGTTTCTGGAATTTAAGTCACTGTTTCTGGATTTTAAGTAACACTGTTTATGGAATCTAAGTCACTGTTTATGGAATCTAAATCACTGTTATTTTTCCAGCGACAGTGTTTTTTTTCCAGCGACAGTGTTAGTTTTTCCAGCGACAGTGTTATTTTTCCAGCGACAGTGTTATGTTTTTCCAGCAACAGTGTTATTTTTTCCAGCAACAGTGTTAGTTTTTCCAGCGACAGTGTTATTTTTCCAGCGACAGTGTTAATGTTCATTTTCTTTCCAGATACAGTGTTTGTTTGTGCATGGCCCAAAGGGCTTGGTGTGGTTGCTGCTCGCCGGAGCTAAACGGAAGGGAAGGCCGGATATCGGCCGGAAAGTTGGACAAACTTTAAACGTTCATAACTTTGTCAATACTCAATGAAATCAAGTGATTCAAAAACGAAAATTGTAGTTCTCGCAAAGATGAAGAGAATGGTACATTGTATGATAGCTAACTCGTTGTGGTTTGGCCGGAAAACGCCTCGAAAGCCTCGGAGGTCGCCGGAAACTGGGTTGGACAAACTTTAAATGCTCATAACTTTGTCAATACTCAACGAAATCGAGTGATTCAAAAATGAAAATCGTAGTTTTCGAAGAGACGAAGAGAATGGTACCTTGCACGATGGCTAACTCGTTGTGGTTTGGTCGGAAAATGCCTCGAAAGCCTCGGATGTCGCCGGAAACTGGGTAAGATTCAAATAAATATAACTTCTTCAATACTCAACGAAATAGGGTGATTCAAATAGGAAAGTTGTAGTAATCAGCGAGACAAAGATGAGGAGGAGGAGGATGAGGGCCAAAGGAGAGCCCATGAGTGACTGGCTGGTGGTCGAGTTGTCTGTTGGTTTGGTGGGTTTTACCTTGTTCTGGGATGGTTTTTGGTTAAAAAAAGTTATAGGATGGTTTTTGGTTAAAATAATCTTAGTTCAAGCCCTTTTTATTAAAGCTCCCAAAAAATCTCTTAAAAATTAGGTTTCTCAGTTAGGTTAGTGTATGTTAGTATATGTTTAAAAATTACAAAAAAAAATTCATAATTCACGAACCTTCCTGGCTGGAAGGAAGGTTAGTGTATGTTTAATTTAGCTCCCCTGATTTTTTTTTTTTGTTATGTTGGGTGATGCAGTTTGATCGGATCCAGTTGTTGGATAATCCCTGAAGTAACAAGAAGGAACTGACTACTGGGATTTATTTAGCAAGTAATAATTTTTAATTACTTACACGTTTTAATTTTAATTTATGATTTGATTGGCCCTTATATAAATTTCGAGCCCCATAATAGTTGGACCCTTGATATTGTTATGAGTGTTATTAGTGAATGCGTTTTGAGTATGTTAGCTAATGGGTTATGTGTTGAGAGACTCACTTTGCATAAACAACTTGCAGTAGCTCATACACGTGACATAGAACTCCTTTTATTACAGATGGTTGATATTTCAAATGCTAGGAATGCAGTCCATATATACTTCGATTATGAACTCCAATTACATAATTCTGTGGTGAGCTCAAGAGCTTTTGATTTGCTTAAGCCATATGGCGAGTTGCAGCCTCTTTCAACTTTGCTAATAAAGAATAAGCATATTTCAATATCTTCATTTTTCTTTTCAGTTTTAATTTATGATTTTGCTAATTTTTATGTATTTCTTGAAGATCTCTCTCTTTCTTTTTATGTTGAAATTAGAACATAGATTTTTCACATGAAAATTGAAGTTTTCCATGATTGAGAACTCTCTTTTTGTTCAAACTGTGTTACAAGTTTAGTTTAGTTTTTTTTTTCTTCCAGCAGGTGGACCTAAAAAAAGATCAAGTATGCAAGGGAATGCTAGGATCAACATATGAGAGGTAACTCTACCTCTCATGTTAAATTTCTATTGTGGTATTTTTTTCATTAAATATTGGTGAAAACATTGTTTAGTATAAACCTAATCACAATACTAACAAGGAGATAGATTAGAATAGAGAGGTGTTAGTTTGATTTAATGTTTACTTTAAAGATTTTGGATAATGATCATGAATTTTGGTGATATTGCATATCTGCTTTTTCAACCACATTTATGCATACTGTTCGTTTCAAGTATATCAATGTGACAGCTAAATGATTCAGTTTGCAGAACATGCTTAAAAATTATAGCTTTAACTAATCACTCATCTTTCATCTCTCTCCCTCTCTCTCTCTCTCTCTCTCTCTCTCTCTCTCACAGTAATATACTGACGGTTTGCAAGTAAATCATTTTTCATAAAAAGTATGTATTTTACTATTCCTTGCACAATCATTTGCATCAAGTTTCAGCATTTTGTTCTAATTTTTGCAAGTTATTTGGTACAGCTATTCATACTCTGATCACAATTGCTGAGTCTCAAGAGCAATGGAGTTGCTGTTGAAAGAGTAAGTTGATATTTGACAAGAGTTGTGTTTGATTTCCAGTACTATTTTGATAAACATAATGGTTAATGTTGTGGGAATGCTACTGGAACAGGCATAAGCACCTTTACTGTTGTCTCAAAGCTGGATGGCGAAGATGGACAGATTGTGTTGAAGGCTCAGGTTCGTTATATCCTTTTGATTTTACTGATCAAAGTTGTTTTGTTACTCACTGATGGACTTTTGTAATAATTATGTGTTCCTAATACTAAAATTGCCCCTCTTTCTGTGTCATAGTTGGTGATTTTGATGGGAAAGGCTGAAGAAGTTGAGGAGACTGCAGTTCCTGTGGTTGCAGCGTGAAGGCATACATGATTCAGCAGAGTTTGAGTTGAAACTTGGATGATGAGTAGTAGCTGGGTAATTCATTAGAATAATAAGGATGTGTAAATGAGAAACAGGTTTAGCACTTTGCTTCCTAATGCATGTTTTCGTACATGCCATTTGATATAAATAATGAAATTTTTTGCAGCTCACAGCCCTCTCTCTCTCTCTCTTTCTCTAAGGATGTGTATATGAGAGACAGGTTTAGCACTTTGCTTCCTAATGCATGTTTTCTTACATGCCCTTTGATATAAATAATGAGGTTTTTTGCAGCTCACATCTCTCTCTCTCTCTCTCTCTCTCTTACACACACACAGAAACTACCACATTGTTAGAAAAGCTGAAGAAGCACTAGAATTTAGTGAGTCTGAAACGTTGAGGTTGACATTTAGGGTTCTCTTTCTTTAAGAGGCTGGAAGATATCTGGATATGCTTCAAATTTCAATTTTTGTGGCCAGATTTTAGTGCCATGTACGGTTTGTGTTGTGCTAAAAGCATGATTGTTTATGTTGGAGTGGTTTAAGGGAATGTCCAACTCAGTTGGGCAGCTTTTGTTCATTCTGTTAAGGTGAGCGTCTTTGGAGATATTGTGGGTATATTGTTCGAATTGGGGTTTTTAAAGTTGAAATTTAATCTGGGATTCTGAATTTTTTTTATAATTTAGTAATTTGTGAAGTTATTCTTAGTTTTTATCAAGAATTTGATTTAGGTTTCATATATTTTGTGAAATTAGATACTTTTTTGTGAAGATTTTTTTTAATATATTGTTGTGGTAGTTAAGGTAATTTACGCGTTTGAAAAAGCTCGAGAGTTGAATGTGACAACGTAAGCAGATCAGTATGTAAACCTGAAACCAAGAAGCTCAAACTCCGAGAATTCGATGTTTTCAGATTTGTTTGCTTCAGTTAATTTTGTTGTAAATTAATTAATAACATATTAGAGCGAAACCCTGTTGGTTATTGTGCTTTTTTTTTTATAGGTAATAATATGTATTTTCTCTTCTTTGCCTTTAGCAGTAATCAACCTTAATTATGCGACTCAAAATCTGGGGCAGCTTCTGAACCTTATCATTTGATCGGGTTTTAGTTTAAGATTTCAATTTGGTGCCATTAAGCTATCACCCTCAGACCTCAAAATTCGGGTAACCCCATGATTTTAATATTGCTTCTCCTGTTTTATCTAATTATTGTTCTATGAATTGTATTCTTCAGTTAAATAATGATTAATTAGATTGTCTAGAAAAAAACTCAGGCATTACAGTGTTTGAAATGATAAATATAAATCCAATTTGGCCATTTGCCAGTAGACGGCATGCGTTAATGACATGCAGTTCTAATGATTCACACATAACAGAAGTTCAGACAGTTGGTGAACATTGAGGCTGCCAACAGATTGAGCTCACTGCATACACTTTGAGAGGGATTTGGAGTCAACAGATTATGTTCATGTCCCTACAAATTCCCAGCTGGTTTCACATATGGCTTCATACCACAAGAGAACCTTTTAGTATGCATCAGCTTATGTTGTTTCAGTTTTTTCTGTTTATCATTTTTGTGTTTGAAAAGATGGCTCTTTTGGTCATCATTTCTGGTTTTCATTTGTTCATTTCCCGTGGTTCAGTTTTACTGGTTGTTGATTGTGGCTCATACTCTATTTATATTTCTCTGTAAGCTGCTAATTTTGGAATATACTATCGTTTCCTTGCTGGTACATTAAAATGAAAATATGAAAAGTAGTCTCAATCTCGCCCCGGGGGTGTTGCAGGCTGATTTGATGCTACGAGGCACTTCGTTTAGGGCTATCTGAGGGAGAGAGGTGTTGGGTGTATGAGACTGCAAAATCAAATTACCTAAGGAATTTATAACATGCAATCAAGTATATCTTAGATTCTTGGTTGCATACTCACCTTCCCATAACTATGATGGAATTGCAAGTCAAGTATATCTTAGATTCTTGATTGCATGCTCACCTTCCCACAATTATTATATTGTTTCTTGACTGGATGAATTTTTATAATTTTCTGGAGTTACAATGCTTTTTATAATTTCCATGTTTGTTTGTTCATGATTATGTTAATGTTTTTCAGGTTAAATGTGTCTTATTCATGTAGTTAAGGCTGGTGCATTCAAGTCCCGCAGCATCGCGCGAGCATATTACTAGTACCACCTAAAGCAAAACCAAACAAAATTAATAATAAATTGTCCTTGGACACCCAAGTTAAAATATGTCCCATAATTTATCTTATTTGTTAGGTTTAGTGGGCCTAATTCCGTATTGGGCTTCCCATTTCCTTCCACATGTCCCTGAAAAACATAAGCAACGCGTCCAGAGCAACTTCGCTTCGCTTCAAAGCAAGACTAACCCTGTTTTCTTCGCCAACCAACAACCACAAGAAGCGATGAAGCTCGCTTCCCGCGACCAGATGCTCCATTTCTTCCTCGCAGTCCTTCACGGTTACAGATGATGGGTCGCCGTGTCGGGTCAGCTTATGTTGTTCTTTATGTTCTTGTTTGTCAACTGTTTGTGTCGAATTTGGGTGACTATGTCTCGGACTCGGAGTCGGGCGGGTACACGTCGGCAATAGGAGACCCGGGAATGACGAACCCAAATGTGAGAGTTGCGTTGGAAGCTTGGAACTTTTGCAATGAAGTTGGAAGTGAAGCGCCCCGCATGGGGAGCCCCAGGCTCGCTGATTGTGCTGATATCCATTGTCCCACTGTTACTACTACTGGTACATGAATTATCTTCTTTAGCTAGTTGATTAGAGTTGAATGATTGTCTTCGCTTTTGAAACACTGTTCGGTTTTTTCGGCATTTAATATCCGTAGTTCGGATTAATTTAGCGAGAGACTTTAAGAAAAGATATAGATAACTTGTAGCTAACGACTTGGTGCATAACCGAGCGCAGTAACTTGTTAGGATTCATAGACCCGACCCCACTTGGTGGCATAAGGCTTCGATGATGTTATAGTTTAGATTAATTTAGTGTAGACTTTCGCTCCGCTGAAAAGGATAATGGGAATTTAAATGTACGTTTTATAGTTCCTTTTTCCTTTTTCCTTTTTCCTTTTTCCTGTGTTGTTTTGTTTCTTGATAATGCAAATATTTCCCAAATCACTTCCACATTGTGAAATTAGAACAAATAAATATTAGGTCTTTATATTTCAACTGTATATCTTTATGCTCCTGCTCGTTTTTCTCGCATTTGGAAATGTTTTGATGCTAATCATAACTTGATTCCTTATTTGGGATTTTGGCTTGCTTGTTTGAGCATCAATTTCACTCATTCAGCTACCTGAACTTAGATGTGGAACAATAGCGCAATACATTGTTGCTTTTTTCCATAGTTTCGTGTCACTATCTATGTACCACCGTGTTTAGGAATAACGGTAATTTCGATTGATGCTGCAGTACATTGTTTGTGATTTGTGTTCCACATAGAATTTGCTTTCTAATTGATCCTTTTTGGTTTTATATATATTTTCCATTATCAGAACCTATGGATCGGACCCCACTTGATGTGGAGAGTAAGTGTGTACTTCATCACAGAGTTAATGAATCAGACAACAACTTAAGCGCTGGCGATATGTTTCCCTTGAGGGATTTTAAGCCATACACAGACCCTGACTTGTATGCAACGGAAAAGGAACTGTATCTTGCTTCTCTATGCGAGGTTCATAATTCATCGGATCCATGGCAGTTTTGGATGGTCATGCTTAAGAACGGAAATTTTGACAAGAACACTACTCTTTGTCCTGAAAACGGCAAGCACTTAAGCAAAATTGTAACAGATAGGAACTTTCCATGTTTTGGTGAAGGTTGCATGAACCACCCACTTGTGTACCATAACTACTCAAGATTGGTTTCTGACGGTGACCAAAAATGGTCCGTGACTGGAGGATTTTATGGAACTTATGATCTTGATGCTGATTTGACCAAAGGTATAGGAAAGAACTCCTACTTTTGGGTTTCATGGCAGAAAAACTTGAGCACAGGAAGTTGGATTTTCTCGCAGAGGTTGACAACATCTTCAAAGTATCCCTGGCTTATGTTGTATCTGCGTGCAGATGCAACAAAAGGATTTAATGGTGGTTACCACTATGATGGTCGTGGCGTCATGAGAAAGGTTTGATTACTCCGCTTTAGTTCTTTCTTACTAGCATTAAAGTTTGACATTCCCATTCATGCTAAGAAAGCACGCCTTGACTGATCATAGAATGAGTTTAGTTGAACACTTCAGGTCCAATATGGTGTATATATTTGGATATTTATGATACCAACTCTTCATATTTCTATTTCTCATGCATCAACATTTCAAAGTTTGAAGTGACTCCACGGAAGCACTTCATCGTGATTTTCTTTGCTTTTACAGCTGCCAGTGTCTCCACATTTTAAAGTACGATTAACACTTGATGTTAAACGTGGAGGAGGGCCAAACAGTCAATTTTATATGGTTGATATAGGAAGCTGTTGGAAGAATAATGGAAAACCATGTGATGGTAATGTTCTGACAGATGTAACTAGATATAGTGAAATGATAATAAATCCAGAAACTACAAGCTGGTGTCGGCCAGATAACCTTGTCTCCTGCCCGCCTTACCATGTTACTGTTAGCGGTGACATTATATACAGAAATGAAACATCTCGCTTTCCATATTCTGCTTACCATCTCTACTGCGCTCCTGGGAATGCTGAATATCTGGAGAAACCATATGATATATGTGACCCATATAGCAATCCACAAGCACAGGAATTGGTGCAAATTCTTCCGCATCCGGAATGGGCTGTACATGGCTATCCTGGAAAGAAAGGAAATGGATGGGTTGGTGACCCCAGGACGTGGGAGCTTGATGTGGGTGCCCTCTCTGGCCGGTTGTACTTCTACCAGGTATAATTTTGTATTTGCTCAAAAACGTTCCTTGAGAGTTCATTTCTTTAATCATCTAAGTATTTTGGTTGGTATCTTACCTTTTGAAGCTTGTTACCTTGTGTTGCATTTTAACTTTTTACTACATACAAAGTTGTGTCTGATACTTAAAACAAGTCGACTCGTCATGAATCCCAGAAGCAGTCCCTCTATATAAACAGGATGATCCACACCAGAGAGGGTTTAAGATCTTCCAGGATCTTAAATCTTTCAAATGGGATGGCAAGGATGCCATTAGCAGGGCCGGCCCTCAGAATTGCAGGACCTTAGGCTAGGCCCTTAAACTTTTGGCCCCTCCACACATATTCACATAAATTGAAATTTTGTATGTTGGGCGGTGAAGCATCAACATGTAGCTAAAATGGGTGTAGCGGAGATGAGAATGCTTCGTTGGATGTGTGGGCACACGAGAAAGGATAAGATTAGGAATGAGGATATCCGAGGTAAAGTAGGAGTAGCCAAAATTGAAGGAAAGATGAGAGAAAATCGGTTATGGTGGTTTGGACATGTGAAACGAAGGCCTACTGACGCTCCGGTTAGAAGATGCGATTGCGGGACAAATGTCCAGGGACGAAGGGGTAGACGAAGACCTAGGAAGACTTTGGAAGAGACTCTAAGAAAAGACTTAGAGTACTTGGATCTAACAGAAGACGTGACACAGAACCAAGAGCAGTGGCGTTCTAGGATTCATATAGCCGATCCCACCTAGTGGGAAAAGGCTTTGTTGTTGTTGTTGTTCGGGCTTTTCTTAGTAAACGTAATTTTCTTGCCTTAAGTAGACGCTTATGTTCTCCTAGGTTGATGCAGAAACTTTCTTAATTAGTCTAAGTTGCTCATGAACTTGTTGTACAGGACCCAGGAACAAAACCAGCAAAGAGGGTATGGTCTTCGATTAATGTTGGTACAGAAATATATGTCAGTAACTCGGGAGAGACTGCGGAATGGACTGTAAGTGATTTTGATGTACGAGTTCCTGAAGGTATTGGTGGTGGTTATAGCTCTTATTGAAATCTCCCCATTATGATCACCGTTCTTTTTCTTTTTCGTTTCTCTTTCGTTGAAATAAGCAACACTCTAGTTATTAATGTAAAGTTCAAAATGTCTGTGCTTGTATACATAAACAAATTCCATGTACATATACCAAATGCCATTGATACATATGAGGACACAATTTGGTGGACTTCAGATTTGTGTGTGTGTGTGTGTATATATATACATATATATATATGGGGACAGATCCATGGCACCACGATTTACTTCCCTCCTATATTTCCTCCTTGCCTCGTCCGCTACAACACCAGAAAATAGAAACGCAAGCGACGGCTCCAAGGCCATCAGCAATGAATTATTACTTCAACAATTTTCTGGTAAGAGTTACATGGAATTGAAACATTGGGCAGGTAATGAATTGGTTATAAACCTGCAGTTGATTCACTTTCTTTCTTCTCTTCGGTGGCTCTATTTACACTAGTTTGAAACAGCTTTCCATTTTTAGCTCAAATAAATTGAAATTCCCGTAGTTTCCCAAAAAAAAAAAAAAAATTGAAATTAACGAAAAGAAATTGTAGAGAATTAACAGAGAAAAACAGATTGTAGACATCGAGCTGGACGGAGGTCGATGTATAAAGTTCAACTTCCGGAGCCTTAGCTAACTGTAAGGGCCCTTAAAGTTCAAGTAGCCGAAACCGAGAATGTTGAATGTTACTGCAGGTATACAGGTATAAAAATACAAGTGTTCAGTTTCCACTGAATACTTAAACTGTGGTTTCAAGAAATGGATAATCAGTGTAACTTCTACTTGTTTAGAGGAGCATTAAGCTCAAATCTCTTTGGCAAATCTGGGTTAGCCCAAGAGCCAACCACCATAAGCGATAAGATTTGCTCGATGCTCAGCCGCGGCATTGTTCCCATCTTCCCTTTCAAAACCACCTGCAGCACCTTGAAATGCTTCTCTCATCGGCGCAAGACAATCAGAGCTTTCACTTTTTAACTCCCGGTGTCTTCATTCTTGGCTCAGTCACATAGCAGTACAAGATCCCGTATTTGTTCGACCATTTGGCCATGGAAATCCCCAAGGCGTCAGGTTCCCAATACAACAATAGTTCCATGTTGAATAAGAATCAAATAACTCAGGCAACAAAGAATTCAAGCATCGATGACAGATGCAACCATGAATTCGAGAAGCCAACTGTGATGAAAGACATCAGATACTTGAGGCAACAAAGAATCTTCATGAATGAAGATATGACTGTTGGGTTTTTCCCGCCTATGATGGGTTGTCCTAAGCTATTGGGAATTATATTCTTGGATGATTAAATTGTTTTCCTAATTGGAGTTAGTTTTTCTATTGGAGAGAGATTCATAACTAGATTCCATTTAGGGTTGGTAATCCTTATTGAAGAAGACCTTTATTATGTCTATATAAAGAGGCTATTGTTTTAGTTTTGAATAGGAGCAAAACAATATTTTGTATACCACTCAAGGTATTAGAGTGACAGAATATTGTAAGGGCAAAGTGTACTTCTTGTTCTTATTCTTTTAGGTTTTTCGTCAAGTCTTGATTATAGAGATTTAACAAGATTATTCGTTGTACTCATTATTGATATAGTAAAAAATTATTGTTACTACTCAATGTTATTAGTCTTGGTTATTCTGTTTTCGATTTCTCAAGTTCGTTCTATTTTTCCCATTCGAAAAACGCGATATTCTCAACAAGTGGTATCAGAGTAGTTAATTCTCGGTGTTATTTGTCTTGATTATTTTGTTTTCGATTTCTCGAGTTCGTTCTGTTTTTCCATTCGTAAACGCAATATTCTCACCAAGTGGTATCACAGCCTAGTTTGGTTGATATCCTTTTCGAATGGATGGTGCGACCCACTATAACTGGGTTACGTAAAAATCAAGAATGAAGGGCATGCTTTACTGAAGGTGTTACGAGCAAGCCAACAAGTATGTCTAATGATGACTGGACCAAGATGAAAATGAGTGGTGTTATTTGTCTTGGTTGTTTTGTTTTCGATTTCTAGAATTCATTCTGTTTTTCTCATTCTTAAACACGATATTCTCAACACTGACAACCATGAATGATATCAACATTAATCTGAGGAAACCATGGACCGAGGCATCAAATAACCGAGGCAACAAAAATTAGGGCAACAAAATTTGAGGCAACCATGATAGGCGTCAAGCAAGGCAGCAGTAAAAGGAATAAAAATACAATGAAAAATTGAGGGCCTGGAAAAACTTGTTAAACTCAAAAACAATTTTCAAGTTTTAAGTCTTAAAAACTTGTTTGGTAAGACTATTTTCAAAAACTGAACCCAAGACTAATTCAAAAATATAATTTATTCTCTAAAAACATAAAAAGTGAGTTAAAAATTTTTAAACTTAAACTCGCTCATTTATTCTCTCCCTCCTTCCCTCCCTCTCCAAATCTCTCCCCTCTCTTTTTCACCTTTTTCGTCTCTCCTCCAATCCGCTCTCTCTTCATTCTCTCGGTTGTTTCTCTTACTCCTCTTCCTCTATCTGGTCCGATCCTCTCTTCTTTCTTTCCTTCAATCCTCTCTTACTTTCTTTCCTTTTCTCTCCTCTTTCTCTCTCCTGTGATCCCTCTTTTTAGATATTTGTCTAGTTTAAGTTGTAAGATTTAAAATTTTTAAATCGCAAACCAATCAAGGTTTTGAGTCTTCTTAAAGAAAATTGTTTTCAAGAAATGTTCTTAAAAAATGTTTTGAGAAATGATAAAAAATTTCAAATAGGATACCAAACAGACCTTAGGCATTCCAAATCATGAGGAGAGTCCATCCCATTTAGTTTTGTGTCTTAATTTAAAGAACTCAGCCCATTAGCTTCTTGGGGTATAAGAAGTGGGATATCTTGACATCATGATACAAACGAGAAGGAATCTGTGCTTTTATGCTCTTTGCAGTTATTAGCATTCTTACTTCCAATCTCCCTCTCTTGGCTCCTTCCTGTGTAACGAGAAATGACCGTGTGGTGCTGCGGCATAAGTAGCATTCTTGCTTAAAATGGAACCTTATTATAAACCATGCAAGATATCAACCTTCGTCAACAATTACTATTTCATCAACTAAAATATTTCCGAAAAGTCGAAAACTAAGCGATAAGGGTTTTGTAAAATCTTCTAAGATGTTAATGGGTAAAAGGACTGGAGTTGGTTGAATATATTTACCGAATGTTCTTGTAAATTATGGCTAATACTAGGTATATATAAAGGGTCGCAATCCCGCGAGGGTGAGCTAACTCCAAAAATAATATGAGGCATCAAATAATCTAGAGCTAGGTAAAAACCATTCACCAAGGCAACAAATATTAGGCAAACAATAACAGAAGCAACGAAATTTGAGGCATCAAATAATCTAAGTCAACAACCACTAAAAAAATAATCTGAGGGACCATGAATTCAAGGAACAAATTACTGAGGAAATCATTAACCGAGACAGAAAATTTAAACCCAGTAGTTAATCAAGGTTTCCAAGTAACCAGGCACAATGATCTTAAGATAGAAACGTACTCTTTTTTTGGGTCAATATAAAACATCAACTGATGCAACAAAATTTGAGGCATTATATAATCTGAGGGGAACCATGAATTCAAGGATCAATTGACCGAGGCAAACATTAACCGAGACAGCAAAATTTAAACCCAATTATGAATCAAGGTTTCAATATAATCAGGCGCCATGCATCAAAATAACCGAGGCCATTGAACACACACATTAATTCTGACAACATATTAGTCAAAAGTAACCATGAACTTAAGCCATCAAGATATTTGGGACAACCATTAATTAGCCCACAATAATCAAGGCAACGGTGAAAAGTATCAAAACAAGGCAGCCATAATGCGTACAAAACGAGGCAGCCATAAGGCATTAAAAAGTGAGGACCTGGGATCGAAAAGCCCAAAAATCCATTAACCAATGCAAAACTATTGAGACAACCATTAAAATACGCAACAAATATCATGACATTAAACAACTGAGGCAACCTCTAATCGATGCTTTACAAAATAATCCGAGGCTACTACGAAATGAGGCATTAAATAACCGAGGTAATTATTAATCAAACCAATAAATCGAGGCAACAAATTTGAAGCAATCAAAATCAACATAACATATCCGAGGTAACCATAAATCAAGGGCCAAGGCTATAGATTCGAGGCAACCATAAATCGACGTAGCCATAAAATTAAGACAACAAACCTGAGGCAACCATGCCAAGCATTAAAAGAGTTGAAATTTTCTGCACCCAAAAGCCTCTGTGCCATCCCTATGGCCTTTCTTAGAGCTTGACACCTGTCATCTACTAACTGTAGTTTAACACTGTTAACTCTGCAAAAGATCAAAAAAAAAAAAAAAATGGATCCATCTCCATCGCGCTCTCAGCTCTCTCAATCTCACCCTCTTCTACCTCTCAACCCATAGAAACCATAGCGTCCTCCTCCTTCCCTGCCATCTTCACCCCTACAACCTATCTACCACAGCTTTCCCTTAAAATTCCAAATTTATAGCACATGGCTTCCAAGCATCAGACGGTCGTCGCCACCGTCCTCATCATCCTCCCAACACCAAAAGTCTTCCTTCTTCTTCCAAGTGGTGCTTTTGTAATTGTACAAAGATTAAAGCGCGAAAGGATATACTGGGAAAAGCCCCATCAATGGCGGCGGAGGGCTTCGATTTCTCGTAACGTCTACTGGTACCCGCCGACCTCACGGATATGGCATGTCTCTATGAGGTGGGTTTGTAGTATCGGGGGATCTGGAAGCATACAGCGAGATTCTCAATCAAGAGGCCGAGACGGATGGTTGTGGGATGCTTTGGTGGTGGTCGGCGTTCCGTGGGAGAGATCGGAGACGGTTGAGCTTCTGGTTTTATGCTTATTTTTGTCTTTTTTTTATATTTAATTTGTTCGTAGGGTTAACGGTGTTTAAAAGTTAAGTTAGTAGCGGACAGGTGTCAAATCCTGAAAGAGGCCACAGGGGAGCCACAGAGGCTTTTGGGTGCAGAAGATTTCAACTCTTTCATTGTTGCCTCAATCATGTGGGCTAATTAATGGTTGTCTCAAATATCTTGATGCCTTAAGTTCATGTTTTAATGCGAGTCGAAATCTTCTGCACCCAAAAGCCTCTGTGGCTCCCCTGTGGCCTCTTTCAGGATTTGACACTTGTCCGCTACTAACTTAACTTTTAAACAACGTTAACCCTACGAACAAATTAAATATAAAAAAAAAAAGACAAAAATAAGCATAAAACCAGAAGCTCAACCGTCCCCGATCTCTCCCACCGAACGCCGACCACCACCAAAGCATCCCACAACCATCCCTCTCGACCTCTTGATTGAGAATCTCGCCGTATGCTTCCAGATCCCCGATACTACAAACCCAGCTCACAGAGACGCCATATCCGTGAGGTCGGCGGCTACCAGTAGACGTTACGAGAAATCGAAGCCCTCCGCCGCCATTGATGGGGCTTTTCCCAGTATATCATTTCGCTCTTTAATCTTTGTACAATTACAAAACCACCACTTGGAAGAAAAGATGTGGTAGATAGGTTGGAGGGGTGAAGATGGCAGGGAAGGGAGGAAGGAGGATGACGCTATGGTTTCTATGGGTTGAGAGGGAAAAGAGGGTGAGATTAAGAGAGCTGAGAGCGCGATGGAGATGGATCCATTTTTTTTTTTTTTGATCTTTTGCAGAGTTAACAGTGTTAAACTATAGTTAGTAGATGGCAGGTGTCAAGCTCTAAGAAAGGCTATAGGGATGGCACAGAGGCTTTTGGGTGCAGAAAATTTCAACTCACAATGAAAGGTATCAAAAAAGGTAGCCATAATGTATAAAAACCGACTCAGCTGTAAGGCGTTAAAAACAAAGGGCTTGGGGATCAAAAAGCCCAAAAACCATTAACCAATGCAAAAACTATTGAGACAACCATTAAAATACGCAACAATTAACGTGACATTAAACAATTGAGGTAACCACTAATCAATGCCTTAGAAAATAATTTGAGGCAACTAAGCATCAAATAACCGAGGTAATTATTAATCAAACCAATAAATCGAGGCAACAAATTCGAGGCAACCAAAAGCCAAGCAACATATTCGAGGTAATTATAAATCGAGGGCTGAGGCTCTACAGATCCAAGGCAACCATAAATCGACGCAACCATAAAATTAAGCCAACAAATCTGAGGCAACCATGACAAGCATTAAAACATGAACTTAAGGCATCAAGATATTTGAAACATCCATTAATTAGTCCACACTGATCAAGGCAACGATGAAAGGTACTAAAAAAGGCAGCCATAATGCATAAAAAATAAGCCAGCCATAAGGCATTAAACTCAGGACTTGGGGAGCCCAAAAAACCATTAACCAATGCAAAAAACTATCAAGACAACCATTAAAATACGCACCAAATATTGGTACATTAAACAAATGATGCAATCACTAATCATTGCCTTAGAAAATAATCTGAGGCGACTACAAAATGAGGTATCAAATAACTGAGGTAATTATTAATCTAATCAATAAATCGAGACAAGAAATTCGAGGCAACCA
Source organism: Cotoneaster glaucophyllus (assembly GCA_036320875.1). Lineage (NCBI taxonomy): Eukaryota > Viridiplantae > Streptophyta > Magnoliopsida > Rosales > Rosaceae > Cotoneaster > Cotoneaster glaucophyllus. The sequence goes on from CM070073.1 coordinate 44,239,185, forward strand.
AAATCGAGGCAAAATGTCCAAGGTAACCATAAGTCGAGGGCTGAAGATTCGAGGCAACCATAAAATTAAGCCAACAAATCTGAGGCAACCATGACAAGCATTAAAACATGAACTTAAGGCATCAAGATATTGGAGGCAGCCATTTATTAGCCCACAATGACCAAGGTAGGGGTGGGTTTGGTTCAAATCGGTTCGATTTTTTGCCAAAACCGAAACCGAACCGAAATTTTGGTTCGGTTCATTTTTTTTTCGGTTCGGTTTTTTCCACGAATTTTTTTTTTCTTTTTTTAAATCTAGATGTTGCCATGTTATTTAGCTACCCTAAAATCATTCCCAAAAACATAATAACGTTTAGACCTTGAACTTGATAAAATTGGGTGATAAACTATATTATTGAAACCTAGGTACTAGAACAAATGAATATCTAATCAAGTTGTTTTCATGACTACCTAGAACAGTAGGCTCTTATTCCGTGCATGCAAGAAAAACCATCATCATGGCATGGCATGGCGTCCATCCAAATGGAGAACACTCGTCAACCTGTGATTTATATATTCTCTTCGAAAAGCTTATGGTTTTCGTTGCAATATCCGTGGGTGGTTAGGTTATATATTGCATAGGAGATCAATGAGTTGGGAAAGGAATATATGTCTATTATCATGCTAATGATTGTTATTTGTTGTAGGTTTGTTATACATAGAGAAATACATATCCAATGCAAAATAATATTTGAAATGTGGCATGCATATAGTACAGTTTACTCTTGTTTTCCAGTTTCATCTTTTTTTTTTTTTAACTCTGAATATTGGTAAAGAAACAATATTTTGGGCTTAAAGTTTGGGTTTAGAGTTTCTAAAGGCTTTATTTTTAATATTTTGAGCTTAAAGTTTGGCAACACATTGGATTTAGCACATTTGGGCTTACAAATTGGGTTTAGAAAATAATACCAAAAACATATAATTAAATAAAAAAATATAAAAAATATAAATTTAATTAATTCGGTTCGGTTTCTAGACCACTAAAACCGAACCGAACCAAAAGAATTCGGTTCGGTTCGGTTTTTTCAATTCGGTTCGATTTTTTGTTCGGTTCGGTTTTTTCGGTTTCGGTTCGGTTTGGTTTTTGGTTTTTTTCGGTTTTCGGTTTTTTGAACCCACCCCTAGACCAAGGCATCGACGAAAGGTATAAAAAAAGGCAACCATAATGCATAAAAAACGAGTAAGCCATAAGGCATTAAAAACTCAAGACTTCGGTATCAAACAACCCAAAAAACCATTAACCAAAACTATTGAGACAACCATTAAAATACGCAACACAAATGGTGACAACTGAGGTAACCACTAATCAATGCCTTACAAAATAATCTGAGGCAACTACGAAATGAGGCATGAAACAATGAGAGGTAATTATTAATCAAACCAATAAATCAAGGCAACAAATCCAAGGTAGTAAATTCGAGGCAACCAAAATCGAGGCAACATAAGTGAGGTAACCATAAATTGATGGCCGAGGCTATAGATTCGAGGCAACCATAAACCGATGCAACCATAAAATTAAGCCAACAAATCTGAGGCAACCATGACAAGCATTAAAAACATGAACTTAAGGCATCAAGAAATTTGAGACATCCATTTATTAGCCCACAATGATTGAGGCAACGACGAAATGAAACACCCTAACCCAAATTTTGAGGTAAAATTTTTCTTTTTCCCTAACTTTGTTTATTTTTCAATTTCAACCTTTAATCCTAACCGCTCATCTCAGTCTCTCTTTCTCTCCTAAACTGCCAAGTGGCAGCACCCTAACCCTCTTCCCTTTCCTTTTCCCGAAAAGCCTCAGGCCCCTCTCTTCTTTCTCTTATCTCTTTTCTGTTACTGTCTCTCTCTCGCAGCTCTCTCACTCTCTCCCTGCGAATTCACTCACGCACCACATACACCCACGCCCAGAGGCCCGTGCGAGGTCATCCATCATCGTCATCATCTTCACCTTGTCATCTTCCTTCCCTCTTGGTTTGGTGGGGAGCGACGGCACGGGAGCAAGAAGCTCCGGCGAACCCCCTCCATTCTTCGATCTAGTAAGTCCCAAACCTTTCCTTCTCTGTCTATGACTTGTGTTGTGAATTTTTGAGTCAAATCCTCCCCTTTCTTGCCTAGGTGTTCGTTGGACTCGAACTTGAGTGAGCACACTCATTGTTGACGACGGACCCGCAAGCATTCATCGATTTTCCGGCCTTCTAGGAACTTTTTGCTACAATCTGAAGGTACCATCATGTTTCCCTCATCTAGTACTTCATTTTTATACCTAGATCGGGTTTTAGAAGTGTAGTTTTCAGGTCGCCGGAGCTGTAGCAGCTCCGGCTTTCTTCTTCCTCGAAACAAGGCCCTCAGGCCGTCTGTGCAACACGGGCTCCAGCCCGTTTAGCTCCAACCCAAACCCTTTCAAAGGCCCTTTGGGCCGTTTCTGTTTAAGCCCAGCCCGTGAGGGCTTAGGCCTTCGGGCCGTTTCATATTTAGTAACGGGCCCTTGGCCTTAGGCCGGGCCCTAATCTCTAACCCAAAAACCCTAAAACCCTTTGGGTTTTCTAACCTAAGGCCTTCGGCCCATTTTCTCTAAACCCTAAACCCATTTGTCCAAACCCAAAAACCCTAAGACCCAAACCCTATCTGGGTTTGACCCGTTTGACTGGGTCCGACCCGGACCCGTTGACCTGACCCGTTTGACCTTTGACTGTCAGTTAATGTTGACCGTTGACTGTCAGTCAACGTTGACCGTTGACTTTGACCGTTGACCGGTCAACAGTCAACGTTGACTTTAACCGTTGACTTTTTCCAACTTTCTTCAGGACTACTCCTAAGCTAAATTCGACGTCCTGAACACATCTGTGGAGTCCGTTTTCTGAAATTCTTTCGTTTGGGTATAGTTTGATTAATTGCATATTCTTGTGTTTAGGTGAAGTTGACTGTGAGGACTCCGAATTTCCTTTTGAGGACGACCCTACTGCTGAGGAGTACTGTGAGTGGACCACCTTCAAAAATAGCATGTTTTAATTAAAGAATTGCATATGTTCCTAGCATGCCTTGATTTGATGAATACTTTACAGGAAGCATGATGATTTGAATATGATTGAGCATATACGTTTTGAACTATTTTCATTATATCGTATTTTCTATGTAACCCTCATTCTGGTAGACTATCTGATCGATGACGATAGGATGCTAAGAATGTGTTTCAAATGCTTTTAGACACCTCTTCGTAGTTTGGGGGATCGATGAACTTATGCTATGAAGTTGTATTTTAGAAAGCTGTTTTGTGCGTACCTAGTGAACACCATGCCGCAAAGTGCGAGGACTTGTAGTTGGCAGAGGCCTGGAGAAATAATCCCTAGCAGAAGGCTGAGGGACCACGGAGTCTGGCATCGGGCCGGGAGGGAGTTATCTCATGGTGAAGGCCATAGAGATTTAGGTGCAGGCAATGGGCCGGAAGTACTATTATTATTCGGTGATACTCATTAGCAGCACAACTTATATTATGTTTCCTGTTATGATTTATGAGATTGAATGACAGATAGATACGAACGGTTTTTATGGCATGCTAGAGGGTTTGAAAAACCTATCACTTATTATGTTAGTAGTTTTCATTATTAACTGTGGGGGTTAGTATGTTCATAACTGTTTTCATACTACATATATATACTTAGTCCACTCACCCTTGTTTTGCGCCCCCATTCAGATCCTGTGAACGAGGACTACGGCATATCATTCGAGGCATTTCCCTACCAGTAGCGGTGCACTCTTTCTTGCGTGACATCTTGTAATAGATCTTTTCTTGTAATCTTTAGTTAGAACATGCTCTGCGCACTCTAGCCGCTTTCTGTATTATTGTTTGTTTTGTAAACTTCTTATGTTTAATTATGCATGTTTTCTCCTAATTATTACTCTTGTAATTAATAAATGGCTTACGTCACCCTTGGGTGTCGGCCAGCACGTATCTATCCTGATATTCTTCGAGTAATCAGGGTCGGGGCGTGTCAGATTGGTATCAGAGCATGCTTAGGGTTCTATTCACCTATTTGGTTAATTCCCGTCTTTCTAAATCTTTTTGATCTTTGACAGAACTATGGCTAATCCTGGTGGGAATGTGCCTCGACGTCCTCGTTCTGGTTTAATGGGGGGTATACAGCAGTTCACTCATGCGTTGATGAATGCTCTTCCGGGTCACAGACCGAACCGGACATATATGGAAGCAGCTTGGAAGTCATGGAGTCACTGAATTATTAACTGTGGGAAATGGCGATGAAGCCGAGCAGTGGCTAGAAAAGATGGAGTACACACTCGAGGCGATGAAGTGTCCAATGAATGAGTGGGCAGAGACCGCTGGGTATTTTATTCAGGGCGATGCTAGATCTTGGTGGACAACAACGAGAGAGGCTCGTCCACGTGGTTCCTGGATGACTTGGGCTTTCTTCAGAAGGCGCTTCATTGCTCATTTCCTTAGTCCCAGTTATAAGCTAAGAAAAAAACAGGAATACCTGGGGTTCAGACAGATAGACATGAGTATTACGGAGTTTGACAGTACGTTCAGACGTCTGGCCAGACACTATGACGGGACTTTTGATAATCCTCAGGGGATGATGGATCAGGCGCTGATTGCACTAAATCAAGAGTACCGGACACTAGTAGCCCCTCAGAGGCCCAAGACCTATGAAGAAGTAATTGAGATAAGTCTAAGTATCGAGCAATCTAAATTTGATACGGAGGTGGAGGAGCAGCCTCCGATGTGGACCCAGCCTCAGAGTTATAATCGACCACGTAACCAGAATCCGGGGGGTCGAAACTTCCGATTCAGGAGTACCAGAGAGTCAGCTGGCCCTTCGAGAGCTGTAGGTCCCAGACATTCATTCTCTTTCAAGCGGCGAGGCCGGGGTTCAGGATCGTCCAGTGAGGGCTCGGGCAGTGAGTGAGCGAGACGGTCTTTCAGTCATTTCACTTCGGGCTATCAAGTTTGTAACCAGTGTGGTTTACGCCATCAAGGAAATTGTGGGTTAGCTAATGTTGTCTGTCACAGGTGCGGTGGCACTGGGCATTTTGTTCGTGATTGTCCTTCAGCACCACCACCTGATAACTTTGCTTCTGGATCAGGCTATAGTAACTATCCGACGGTCCAGAATTTTGGTGGTAGGCAGAATTACGATGGCGGTGCCGGTAGCAGTCGAAGCTATGGCAGCAGTTCTAACCAGAATTTCGGGGGTAATCGGGGTCAACAGTTTGGTAGTGGCAGTCAGAGTACTGCGTCAAGTAGCCGTAATCCAGGGAACAGAGCAGGTCGCAGCTTCCGAGGTCGTGGCGGCCGGAACTATAGCGCAGGGCGTCAGGCTCATGAACGCATTAATGCCATGACACAGCAGGAGGCGGAGCAGGACCCTCGAGTGATCACTGGTACGCTACTTGTTTGTAATAATTGGGCTAGAGTTTTGATTGATCCGGGTGCCTCTCGGTCATTTGTTTCTTCATCTTTCGCTCGAGTCATACCTTCCCAACCTCAGCCATTAGGCTTTGACATGCTGATAAAAATGCCGCGTGGTGAGCTGTTCTGCGCTCAGTGGCGATATCAGAATTGTCCAGTTATAATTGAAGGGGAAAACCTAGAGACTGATTTAATTCCTTTCCCTTTGGTGGATCTTGACGTCATTCTGGGAATGGATTGGCTATCAAAGCACCGTGCAAATGTCGGATGTTTTGAGAAGACTGTGACATTCAAGCGGCGGGGACTTCCGCCAATCACATTCACGGGTGAGCGACGTATTCTCCCTAATTGTATTATTTCTGCTATCCAAGTAACTAGATTGTTAAAAAAGGGATGCGAGGGGTTTATAGCCCATATATTTACGAAGGAAGAATCTTCCTTACGTCCTGAAGAAGTACCAATTGTGAGGAAATTTGTCGATGTATTTCCCGATGACTTGCCAGGTTTACCACCTGCAAGGGAAATTGAATTCACTATCGACTTACTTCCAGGTACAAATCCTATTTCTTTAGCACCTTATCGGATGGCACCAGCTGAGTTGCGGGAATTGAAGATCCAGCTTTAGGAATTAGTGGATAAAGGTTACATTCAGCCGAGTACATCTCCGTGGGGCGCACCTGTCTTATTTGTCAAGAAGAAGGATGGGACAATGAGGCTTTGTATTGATTACAGACAGTTGAACCAGGTGACCGTGAAGAACCGTTATCCTCTGCCTCGGATTGATGATTTGTTTGACCAATTGAAAGGTGCTCAAATATTTTCAAAGATTGATCTTCGATCGGGTTATCATCAATTACTGATTCGCGAGGATGATGTTCCGAAGACAGCTTTTCGCACAAGGTACGGGCATTATGAATTCCGTGTTATGCCTTTTGGACTCACAAATGCACCTGCAGCATTTATGGACTTAATGAACAGAGTCTTTAAATCGTACCTGGACCGGTTTGTGATTGTGTTCATTGATGACATTCTAATTTACTCTAGAGATGTTAATGAGCATAAAAAGCACTTGAGACTAGTGTTAGAACGGTTGAGGAGCGAGCAGTTGTATGCCAAGTTCAGTAAGTGCCAATTTTGGTTAACTCAAGTTGGTTTCCTTGGACACATAATCTCCGTCGAGGGAATTAGAGTGGATCCCCAAAAGGTGTCAGCAGTGTCTGACTGGGAACAACCGAAGAGTGTCACCGAAATAAGAAGCTTTTTGGGCTTAGCAGGGTACTATCGACGTTTCATTCAAGGTTTTTCTGCAATTGCACTGCCTCTTACTAAGTTAACTCGAAAAGGAGTCAAGTTCGAGTGGGATGAGAACTGTGAACAGAGTTTTCAAGAACTTAAGCGGCGTCTTACTCAAGCCCCTGTTCTCGCTCTCCCTGATGACGGTGGTGAATTTGAGGTTTACACCGATGCTTCTTTATCTGGTTTGGGTTGTGTACTGATGCAGCATGGGAAAGTTATCGCCTATGCTTCCAGACAACTCAAGAACCATGAGAAAAATTACCCTACTCATGATTTGGAGCTTGGAGCGGTGATTTTTGCATTAAAGATCTGGAGACATTACCTGTATGGTGAAAAATGTCGTATCTTCACGGATCATAAGAGCCTTAAGTATGTCTTCACAAAGAAGGAGTTGAATTTGAGATAGAGGAGGTGGATGGAACTTCTCAGTGACTATGACTGTTTGATTGAATACCATCCTGGGCATGCCAATGTGGTGGCAGATGCTCTTAGTCGAAAGCATCCTGAGCAGCTTGCTTCACTCCGAACTATTCACGTTCCACTGTTATTCTCTCTCCGAGAAACTGGTGTTAGTTTAGAGCCGGATGAACGTGGAGCTTGGCTAGCGCATTTCCAGGTTAGACCTATTTTTGTGGATATGGTTATAGAGGCTCAAGAGCAGGATCAGGAGTGTACCTACTTGAAGGAACAGGTATTAAAGGAAGAAGGTGGAGATTACTTCATTCGCAGAGACGGAGCTTTGCTGAAAGGAAATCGGTTGGTCGTACCGAAAGAAAATGAAGCAGTGAAGAGGACAATCCTAGACGAGGCTCACACTTCAGCTTATGCTATGTATCCAGGAAGTACCAAGTTGTATCGCACTATCTACCCATTCTACTATTGGGAAGGAATGAAGCGGGATGTAGCAAAGTACGTGAGCAGGTGTATTATCTGTCAACAGGTTAAAGCGGAAAGACAAAGACCTAGTGGATTGATGCAGAATCTCCCGATACCAGTGTGGAAGTGGGACGATATCACCATGGACTTTGTGTATGGTTTACCAAGGACACCGTCGAAGTACGATGGTGTTTGGGTGATTGTAGATCGACTCACAAAAACCGCACACTTCTTACCCGTTCGACAGAATTACTCGTTGGAAAAGTTGGCAGAGTTGTTCGTTGGCAATATTGTTCGTCTTCACGGAGTACCCATCTCCATTGTTTCAGACAGAGATCCCAGATTTACTTCCAGATTCTGGAAAGCTTTTTGTACTGCTATGGGTGCTCGGTTGTCATTCAGTACTGCTTATCACCCTCAGACAGATGGTCAATCGGAACGGACCATCCAGACCTTAGAGGATATGTTGAGAGTATCAGTGATGCAGTGGAAAGGAAGTTGGGATAATTATTTGCCGTTGGCTGAGTTCGCTTACAATAATAGTTACCACTCTAGCCTTGGTATGGCGCCTTTTGAAGCACTGTATGGAAAGGCGTGCCGGACCCCCTTATGTTGGTCAGAGGCAGGAGAACGAACGTTAGTGGGACCGGAAATAGTGGATACCACAAATACGAATATTCAGCTAATCAAAAGAAATCTGAAAACGGCTCAAGACAGACAGAAGAGCATTGCAGACCAACATTCCAAGGATCGAGAGTATGATATCGGCGACTTTGTCGTCCTGAAACTGTCACCTTGGAAAGGTGTGGTACGATTTGGAAAGCGAGGGAAGTTGAGTCCTCGATATGCAGGTCCTTACCAGGTTTCAGAGAGAATTGGTGCTGTGGCTTACAGACTGGAGTTGCCATCAGAATTGTCTCATATCCATAATGTGTTCCATGTTTCCATGCTTCGGAAGTATGTATCGGATCCTTCTCATGTTATTCAGCCGGAACCTCTAAGTGTGGATCAGGATGCAAGTTATGTAGAGGAACTCGTGATTATCATCGATCAGCAGAATAGAGTTTTGAGGAATAAAGTGATTCCTTTGGTAAAAGTGCTGTGGAGGAATCATGCTGTTGAAGAAGCTACATGGGAAACCAAAGATTCAATGCGAAGCCAGTATCCTTACCTCTTCGAGTGAAGTGTAATTTCGGGGACGAAATTTTCTTTAAGGGGGGTAGATTGAAACACCCCAACCCAAATTTTGAGGTAAAATTTTTCTTTTTCCCTAACTTTGTTTATTTTTCAATTTCAACCTTTAATCCTAACCGCTCATCTCAGTCTCTCTTTCTCTCCTAAACTGCCAAGTGGCAGCACCCTAACCCTCTTCCCTTTCCTTTTCCCGAAAAGCCCCAGGCCCCTCTCTTCTTTCTCTTATCTCTTTTCTGTTACTGTCTCTCTCTCGCAGCTCTCTCACTCTCTCCCTGCGAATTCACTCACGCACCACATACACCCACGCCCAGAGGCCCGTGCGAGGTCATCCATCATCGTCATCATCTTCACCTTGTCATCTTCCTTCCCTCTTGGTTTGGTGGGGAGCGACGGCACGGGAGCAAGAAGCTCCAGCGAACCCCCTCCATTCTTCGATCTAGTAAGTCCCAAACCTTTCCTTCTCTGTCTATGACTTGTGTTGTGAATTTTTGAGTCAAATCCTCCCCTTTCTTGCCTAGGTGTTCGTTGGACTCGAACTTGAGTGAGCACACTCATTGTTGACGACGGACCCGCAAGCATTCATCGATTTTCCGGCCTTCTAGGAACTTTTTGCTACAATCTGAAGGTACCATCATGTTTCCCTCATCTAGTACTTCATTTTTATACCTAGATCGGGTTTTAGAAGTGTAGTTTTCAGGTCGCCGGAGCTGTAGCAGCTCCGGCTTTCTTCTTCCTCGAAACAAGGCCCTCAGGCCGTCTGTGCAACACGGGCTCCAGCCCGTTTAGCTCCAACCCAAACCCTTTCAAAGGCCCTTTGGGCCGTTTCTGTTTAAGCCCAGCCCGTGAGGGCTTAGGCCTTCGGGCCGTTTCATATTTAGTAACGGGCCCTAATCTCTAACCCAAAAACCCTAAAACCCTTTGGGTTTTCTAACCTAAGGCCTTCGGCCCATTTTCTCTAAACCCTAAACCCATTTGTCCAAACCCAAAAACCCTAAGACCCAAACCCTATCTGGGTTTGACCCGTTTGACTGGGTCCGACCCGGACCCGTTGACCTGACCCGTTTGACCTTTGACTGTCAGTCAATGTTGACCGTTGACTGTCAGTCAACGTTGACCGTTGACTTTGACCGTTGACCGGTCAACAGTCAACGTTGACTTTAACCGTTGACTTTTTCCAACTTTCTTCAGGACTACTCCTAAGCTAAATTCGACGTCCTGAACACATCTGTGGAGTCCGTTTTCTGAAATTCTTTCGTTTGGGTATAGTTTGATTAATTGCATATTCTTGTGTTTAGGTGAAGTTGACTGTGAGGACTCCGAATTTCCTTTTGAGGACGACCCTACTGCTGAGGAGTACTGTGAGTGGACCACCTTCAAAAATAGCATGTTTTAATTAAAGAATTGCATATGTTCCTAGCATGCCTTGATTTGATGAATACTTTACAGGAAGCATGATGATTTGAATATGATTGAGCATATACGTTTTGAACTATTTTCATTATATCGTATTTTCTATGTAACCCTCATTCTGGTAGACTATCTGATCGATGACGATAGGATGCTAAGAATGTGTTTCAAATGCTTTTAGACACCTCTTCGTAGTATGGGGGATCGATGAACTTATGCTATGAAGTTGTATTTTAGAAAGCTGTTTTGTGCGTACCTAGTGAACACCATGCCGCAAAGTGCGAGGACTTGTAGTTGGCAGAGGCCTGGAGAAATAATCCCTAGCGGAAGGCTGAGGGACCACGGAGTCTGGCATCGGGCCGGGAGGGAGTTATCTCATGGTGAAGGCCATAGAGATTTAGGTGCAGGCAATGGGCCGGAAGTACTATTATTATTCGGTGATACTCATTAACAGCACAACTTATATTATGTTTCCTGTTATGATTTATGAGATTGAATGACAGATAGATACGAACGGTTTTTATGGCATGCTAGAGGGTTTGAAAAACCTATCACTTATTATGTTAGTAGTTTTCATTATTAACTGTGGGGGTTAGTATGTTCATAACTGTTTTCATACTACATATATATACTTAGTCCACTCACCCTTGTTTTGCGCCCCCATTCAGATCCTGTGAACGAGGACTACGGCATATCATTCGAGGCATTTCCCTACCAGTAGCGATGCACTCTTTCTTGCGTGACATCTTGTAATAGATCTTTTCTTGTAATCTTTAGTTAGAACATGCTCTGCGCACTCTAGCCGCTTTCTGTATTATTGTTTGTTTTGTAAACTTCTTATGTTTAATTATGCATGTTTTCTCCTAATTATTACTCTTGTAATTAATAAATGGCTTACGTCACCCTTGGGTGTCGGCCAGCACGTATCTATCCTGATATTCTTCGAGTAATCAGGGTCGGGGCGTGTCACGAAAGGTATCAAAATGGCAGCCATAATGCATAAAAAAGAATCAGCCATAAGGCATTAAAAACTCAAGACTTGGGGATCAAAAAGTCCAAAAAACCTAATGCAAAAACTATCGAGATAACCATTTAAAGTATGCAACAAATATCGTGACATTAAACAACTGAGGTGGTAACCACTAATCAATGCCTTAAAAAAATAATCTGAGGTAACTAAGGAAAGAGGCATCAACTAACCAAGGTAATTATTAATCAAACCAATAAATCGAGGCAACATATCTGAGGCAGTAAATTCGAGGCAACAAAAATCGAGACAACATATATGGGGTGACCATAAATCGAGGGCCGATGCAACAGATTCGCAGCAACCATAAATCGATGCAACTATAAAATTAAGCCAACAAATCTGAGGCAACCATGACAAGCATTAAAACATGAACTTAAGGCATCCAGATATTTGAGACAGCCATGAATTAGCCCATGATGATCGAGGCAACGATGAAATGTATCAAAAAAGGTAGCCATAATGCATAAAAATAAGGCAGCCATAAGGCATTAAAAACCGAAGACATGGGGATCAAAAAGCCCAAAAAACCATTAACCAATGCAAAAACTATCGAGGCAACCATTAAAATTCACAACAAATATTGTGATGTTAAACAACTGAGGTAAGCTCTAATCAATGACTTACAAAATAATCCTAGGCAACTATGAAATGAGGCATCAAATAACCGATGTAATTATTAATCAAGCCAATAAATCGAAGCAACAAGTCCGAGGCAACATATCCGAGGTAACCATAAATCGAGGCAACATATCTTACGTAACCATAAACCGAGGCAACAGATCCAAGGCAACTATAAATCGATGCAACCATAAAATTAAGCCAACAAATCTGAGGCAGCCATGACAAGTATTAAAATAAGACAGCCATAAAAAGGTATAAAGAAAAGTGGATGCCCTACAGCATAAAACGAGGCCAAATATTGAGGCAACCAAATAACCCAGAAACCAATAGCCAGCACAACAAATATCGAGGCAACCAAAAATACCAGCACCAAATAACTGAGGCAACCATGAAAATTGTGAAGATATATGAAAAGATGACTTCATATTATTTTCCAAATGAAAACCCTAACTGGGAACTTAGATCTTTTCGCGAACTAGAATCATAGAGATAGCATGCATTTGTTTCCCAAAACATATGAAACCCTAATTCTAATTCTATTCGCCCTTATCGGCATACAATAGCAGTTAAAATAATCAATTATAACCAAAAAAAGCTTATCGTATGGCTGACGAGAACCTCTATCGCACCTCACGCCCAATTGCACAGAAGCCAACAGACCATTTTTCGGTATCCGCCGTCAAATCATTCTCCGATCGCACGTCGTCAGATTGTTCTCTGTCGCACGCCGTCAGATCATACTGCGATTGTACGCCATGAGACCATTCTCCGATCCCAGAGATCTGATTTCAAAACCCTAAAATCGCCTTGCTCAAACAGAGAAATAGATAAATAGATAAACAGAGAAAAGCGTGTTGCGTTGCGTGAATGTGCTGTTGGAAGTTTTACGGTTTTCGTTTAAATAAGTTATTTTTAATCGGTGCGAATTAAAGGAAAACGACGTCATTTACAGAAAAATGACACGATTTTCGGTTTTCCGATTTACACCCCCTTAAAACGACGTCCTTTACAATTTTCAATGTCTGAATGATGGTCTTCGAGTCCAATATTCTGTTGGTTTGTTGTCTGCTAATGATTCTAGAACTTGAGCGCACTTGAGACGCCAACTTTTAAGACACTATTTATGCGGTAATATTTTATTTTTCTTATTTATACTCATTTTAAAATTGGTTTATTTACGTCAAATAATTTTTTTTTAGTAAATTGTAGCTATGATTCCTGAACTTTAACTCAATTAGAGCAATAGTCCCTCAACTAAAAATCTATTACCTTTGGTCCCTCAACTCATCAAAACGTGCAGCTATGGTCCTTCAACTAAAAATTCATTACCATTGGTCCCTCAACTTTAATTCAACTGGAGAAATGGTCCCTTAACTTTAATCCAATTGTAGCAATGATCCTTCCAAGATAACTCGTTTTGACAAAAAAATTGACATAGTTGATGAAAATGATCATAATTACACACTTTGATGAGTTGAGGGACCTTAATTATATAAATGGTTATTCCAACATAACTTATTTTGACAAAATTTTGACTAAATTGATGAAAAAGACTATAGCTATATATTTTGATAAGTTGAGGGACTAATGATAATGGATTTTTAGTTGAGGGACCATTGCTCCAATTTGATTAAAGTTGAGGGACCATTGTTACAATTTACTCTGTTTTGTTTATATCAGTTGATAGCTAAAAGCTAGTGTCTTTGGTATCATATATAGAACTTGAGTCAGTTTCAAGATCTCGTGGGATGACGGGAGGATGTGAAATTTCAATTACTTTTATGCAAAATTAGTTAAAAGGAAGGTTTTTCAAATCAAATCAAATTTAGTAATTGTTGATATATTGATTACGTATTGACAATATTATTGATCAAATGTTGACGACTTCATAACAAAATTCCTATTTGACAAGAAGAGCTAGAGCCTGGACCAAGCAGCTATTGTTGTGAACTACAAATGCTGCATACACATTTGTACAATTGACACCCAAAAAAAAAAAACAGAGAGACAAACAAACAAGTGACCTTCAAAAGTAGGGTGGGATCTTACTTCTTAGGGTACTCTAAACTGTGTACTCTTATTATGTAGGAGTAGCACTAATTAGGGAATGTGAGATAGGTTCTAATCATAGTGCCTCCAGAAGGATCAGAAAGTGGATGTCTCACGAGGCCCTTTCTCAGGTTATTTGGAGCTAAAACAAACGTACAACGCGAAACGAATGAGATCAGCCGAGGACAATGTAGAGCCAAGGAAACCCTGCCACATCCTGCAATGGAAGAACAAACATCGATCAATCATTCAAGTTCGTCTAATTTTCCCAAAGAAATCTGTTCCAAGTTTACTTCATGAAGCAAGAATGTCTAGAAAAGCTACGCAATTGATAGTACCAGGTGGATAAGCGGAAGAAAGTATGAAAGAATGTCATGATGCCCGATGACAAAGCAAGTATGACTCCTCCTCATAGCTGAACGCTCTTGATAGTAGAAGACACTCGAAACACAGTATGCTAGCTAAGCAGGGATGACCGATGACAAAGCAAGCATAATTCAAACGCGAGACAGGTAGATGTTTAAAGAAAAAGAACATATCGATGCAGCTCACTCTGTGCCTTGCAAATTAACGATTTAGTGGGGCATGAGGATTGAAGGTTTCAAACTCAAGGCTCATGCAACAAGAACTCTAATACCATGTTAGGGAAAGCGCCGATAAATTAATATGAAGGTCACAAGACTCACAACATACAGTTCTTGCAAGTATGTTAATTATTTGGTTTGCATGACTAACACCACCAACTATGGCTGCAAGTTTACAAGTTATGTGAATTACTCTGTGGACAATGTAAGAGCAGCAACATGCAGACAAAGAGAGATGAGTTTCCTCTTCAAGCTATTCATATTTCTAAAGGTAAGCTAAAAACTTCGAGAATGAGCTCCGAAGGATACCAAGCCTTTAAACAGTTCGACACACTCATTCTATATAAGATGCAGATAACTATTCCAAACAAACCAAACCGACACTTACCTTGCATCGACATGTTCCGATTACTCGTTTGGTGGCTGGGAGTAACCTTGTAATGATCCGTCTTTAAAATAGTTGCAATCACAGAACCGTATTTTGGATCATCGGACAAAGACCTCGCAAGTGAATACCCTGCTTCATGATGATAAAGTTAGAGGCTAGTTTTGACTGAACAATTGGGGAAACTGCTCTGATCAATTTATTCGGTTTAATTGTTACCTGTGGCTGGATGTACCATGTATGCAGCAGCACCGAATGCTAGGTTCTTTTGCTCTGTATTTGGTAAGGAGCCACCAACTGGAATCCAAGACCATTCCTGCATAAATTACTGCAAGATTATGCCTTGAATTATGAAAGTAAGACAGACCAAATTACTGCATAAATTGTTCCGCTACACGCCTAGTTCAGATAGTTCAGAGATGTTTTCACAAGAAGGTGATTGTTCATCTAAAAAATTGTAAGCATTGTCCTCCGTTGTATAAAATTTACCTCTTCATAAGTTTTCGTAATATAGATTCCCATCATCATTAACCATGACAAGAGCTTTTTCTTGAATAAATCAAAAGGCAAGGCCTCTTTAGAAGCCAAGCAAGTTTCCTGCAATCAATTTCTCTAAGTACTTTGAAAGCAAGTTAAATAACAGGGCAAACAAACCGATGTACATCGAGCTAACCTCAAAGAACAATGTTGTCGGAGACATGGGGATGACATAAAGAAATGTTGGATATTCTGCTTCTAAAGATGGAGTTTTTTGCTTCGTGTAGTTTCTATAATCCATGAAAACCGTCAGGCTGGGATCATACAGATTATTTTCCACCTGAAATTGTAAGAAAGAATGGACATAGTAGCAAGTCATCAAAAGGTTTCTACCCCAAAAGGAAGTTAAGGAACTAACCATCCCAGAGTACAATTGTTCCTACCTCAACTTCGACACCATAAGCTGTTTGGACAGCCACTTTTGGAACACCCACCTCGTACTGCAAAAGCTTCCCAGAAGCAGCTCCTGATGCAACAGTAGCAAGCCTGTAATACCAGTTAGATGTTTGAAACAGGCCTGGAAGAAGTAGGATAAAAGATAAATACACATTCTTTTAACTGAAGAAACGTTATTCCCTCATACCAACACGAAACAACGATATTGTGCCCACAGGCTATTTGATAATGCCATTACTAGCCTCAACAATACTTTCCACACTTAAATCGAGGTACGAAACACCTGACTCCACACACCTAATAAAATTTAACATGAATTATGTATCTAGAGAGACTACAATGCCTGCAAGCATGAAACGAGTAGAAATATAGTAGGATAGGGTTCTAGTTACTTTCTCAAAAGTCAAAAGCTCCTCATGTAGCATATCTCGACAAACACGAACATAGAGTACAACACTGAACATAGAGTACAACTTTTCCAGCATCGTAGTCTGGAACCCTCCCAAACATTGGACACTACAACAACAGATAATGCAATAAAATACAATACAGTACTATAAGATATTACAGAATTGGATGAATCAAAGGAGCCCTAGTGTTCAAGGTTCCATATGTTGCGGTAAACTTAAGTAGTGGCCTCAAGAAATGGATAATCAGTGTAACCAACGACGGGATCAGATGTGTAGAATGTCTCTCTGTTGTACTTGTTCAGAGGAGCAGTGAGCTCAAATCTCTTTGGCAAATCCGGATTCGCCAGGAAAATACGGCCATAAGCAATAAGATCTGCACGGCCCTCAGCCAGAGCCTTGTTCCCATCTTCCTTGTCGTAACCACCAGCAGCAATGAAGGTACCATTAAAAGCCTTTCTCATTGGTACAAGACTATGGGAGTAGTCACTCTTTTCTGGAGCTATATTTATCCTCGGCTCAACCATGTGGCAGTACAGGATCCCATATTTGTTCAATGAATTGGCCATACAGAGGCCTAATTCTTTTGGATTTGAATCCCCCGACTCCATAAAGTCAGCAAATGGAGATACTCTAATTCCAACTTTATCTGCTCCTATTTCATTAACGACAGCTTCAACAATTTCCAGAGCAAATCGACAACGATTCTCCACAGATCCGCCATATTGGTCTGTTCGGTCATTCACTTTATCTTTCAGAAACTGATCAATAAGGTAGCCATGGGCCCCATGAATTTCCACTCCATCAAAGCCTGTATGTCAGACAAACAATTACAGTGCACCAAATATTATTTGTAATCTAGTATGAACTATTATCACACATCTAGTCAAACTGCACATTAAATTATGCCTTTAATTACATTTGGAAGATTAGATGTTGAAAGCAATTTTGAGTTCTCGCAACTTTTGTTTTGTACTAAAGTTAAAACAATTTACCAGCTTCCATAGCATTCCTTGCAGCAAGTCTGAAATCATTGACTATTTGTGGGACTTCATCTGTCCTTAATCTCCTTGGAGGAGAAAATTCAATGACATAAACGCCATTAGATGGTGTTTCGGAGGTTAATGACTTGTCAGTAGAAGAGATTGGAGCTTGCCCATTTGGCTGAGATCCTGTAAGAAAATATATATAGAATCACAATCTGAAAGATTACTATTACAGGAATATCAAGGCAGCATTCTGATGCTTCAATGGGCTAACTTTTCACGTGAAGTCATAAAAGTGTAGTGTTAGAAGAGCACCGGTATTTGAAACCCTCCCAACATGCCAAATCTGACAGAAGAAGATGCCTCCTTTAGCATGAACAGCGTCAACAATGGGTTTCCATGCTTCAACTTGCTCCCTTGTCCATATACCGGGAGTATCTGGGTACCTTCGCATATTAAAGAAACAAAAGTGTTATCAAACTTTGAAATGAAGAAAGTGCACATTTGAAGTATGTTTTCCATTTAAAATTTAACATAAAAGAAACTTGAGAAAAGCAAATCTTTGTGAAGTTAAGTTACCCTTGAGCTGTGTCAGAAACTCCAGTAGCTTCAGATACGAGAAGACCCCCATTAGATGTTCTCTGAGAGTAATATAAGACGGCATGTGGCTGAGGAACATTTCCGTATGATCTTTGTCTGGTCAATGGTGCTAAGACAACTCTGCAGAAAGGCGAGGAAGAAGTATATTATCAGAATGCACCTACTAAATAGTCTATGACAAGTTTGATAGGAAGTATTATCAGATCTTGCTAAACAGAACAAGATTTACGTGTTACGACAAAAAAGCCAGAAAGGAGATATATTTTTCCAAGCCAAGTGCATCTAATATCAAAGATGAATTAACTAATTTCAGGCCAAGATCAAGTACTAACTCAGGTGTGATGAGTGCTCCAGAGTTCACACCCCCATGATGTACCATTTATGTCTTGGGAAACAATATCAAACCGAATGTCAGTCGGTTCTAGGCATCATCTACGCATATATCTGGTTTCACGATCTGGGACTTACAGTGAATTTCAGTAACACCTGTTCTAATTTATTTTCTTTAAGAATTGACTACTTTAGTTGCTGAGATATAGTTACAACATGTGTATTCGGCACGAGAGCGTCTAGGAAATTCAAACAATCTTGAACACAAAGCGAGTAATTCATAGCGGTGGACATCAATACAAAGTTTACAAACTGACCCAAAAGTTGCAGCACACTAGCTATTGTAACTCAAACTCGCAAACAAAACCCAGGTTATCCAACTAGTCAAATTAAATCAATTCCTTGCTTTGCAAGTAAGGTGAACATGCAAATGTTACACAACAAACTATCCAATGAAAGTTGCTGCTTTAATTCCTGAAAATTCAGAATTCTTGCATAGGCAAATAAACACTTGACAAGCACAAAAACTGCCCAGTAACCTGCAATTTACCCAAAAAATAAGCAGTAATTTCATTTTTCTTGTAAGAAAACCGGGATTTTCTGCAACCCTGTTTCCAAATGAACAAAACCCAACAGCCCAAATCTCAACTACTCAAACAGAATAAAGTCAACAAAACCAATGCAGAATGTAGAAGAATACAATTGTAGAAAAGGTTGAGTGAGTGAGTGAGTGAGTGAGTTAAGTTACCTGTGAGAAAGATTGAAATTTCCAAGTTTGTACGGAGCAAGGAGAGGGTTTGTGGGACCACCTACTTGAGTTTGATTAGTGGTAGCCATTTTCAGAGCTCGATCCTGATTTATGATTTGATTTGATTTGATCTGATCTGCTCTCACATTGGGGGATTTATACCGCCGGGGAGAGGAGGAAGATGAACAGTGAACTATAAAACAACACTAGCACTGGCTGGGGAGGGAGAGGCAGTGGTGGGCCGGGCTGCTACTTTTTCTAATTATTTTTTTTTATTACGAATTGAAATATTTGATGACGTTTGTTATTACGTAATCGTGTTTTTTTTTTTTTGAGGAGGATTGTATGCTCTTCCACTTTCCGTGTCCTCTCATGTCCTCCTGTTTTGTGTGGTCACGGTTAAGCCACGTTAACATTTTATATTATTTTTTTTATAGAGATAATAAGACAAAAATGAATAGTAATATAAAATATTGACATGACTTAACCGTGACCATACAAACAGAGGGCACAGAAAGTGGGAGGGCAGAGAATCCTCCTTTTATTTTTTTTTCCTTTTTTTAACAGTGCATATTGTTGGAAGGAAGGAAACTATGTGACAAAGACAAAGAAGGGCCTCTGGTAATTTACTGATCCTGTCTTTTACTCTTGCTTGATGCTTGGATACCGTAACCATTTGTAACTTGATCATTTTTCACACTAAACATTCATTTGATTACAAGCGAAATTATTATTTTAATTCGAACAAAAAAGATTTGAACCTAGAATGCAGTGGATTAAAATGAAAGTCCTATCCACCGTGCATTAGCAGGTAGGCGAAGGTAGAGCCCAAGTGGGTGATAAGCTATCTGAATAAAAAGACTGGATTGGGTTGGGTTGGGTTGGGTTGGGTTGGGGTGGGGTGGGGTGGGCAATATCAACGAAAAGTTAACGATAACGCTAATGTTGGGTTTGAATTGTAACAGATTTCACCACAAGGGTATAAATTTGAATTTTTTTTATCACAAAGAACCATTTTCCCATTACTCTATTATCATGGGAATCATTAAAATTCAATTTAGCCATTTATTTATTTATTTGTCAAAATTTAGCCATTTATTTGAATTCAAGCTTTGTGATTATTTATTGGGTTTGGATTGTGGGATACGAAAAATCTTATTTGAGCAAAATTTGGATTATTGCCCCGATATTATGGATTCCTGTCGAAAATCTATGGAGTTGAATTGAACTACAGGTCTGATCGATGTGGCGACTTTTACGAAGACAAAGTTGCACCTGTTTACAAATTAGAAGCGGGGGCTATCGGAGGAGTTTTCAGTTATTAAGGGCATTTTAGTACTTTTATATCAACTTTTGGTTACAATTATCACAAATTTTAAAAGATAGCTACAACTTTATAACGGGTTCAAATTTTAGTTATTTTTTCAAATTTCCAATTGTCGCGGCCGATCTCCTTTATCTCTGTCTTTCTCTTTCCTCATCGTATCAGATATTTTTTGTTTTTTTGTTTTTTTAAGTACGTGTTCATAATTTTGAATTCTAAATTAGTATAATGTGGGTTTCACGCTTGTCAAATCATCATTTAACGGCTAATTTAACGAATTTATTAATAGTCATACGCAACTAAAATAAAATAACAATAAATATTTGATATTGTAATATTTAAAAGATGTTGTATAAAATTTGTAATTGCACTCAAACCTAATGGACAAAAGTAATTTACTCATAAAAATTTGACAATAATTATATAATAACATGTCTATCAGATGGCTGCCGATGTGGACGACACCAACGACCGGCTCCTTTTTCAAATCAATTTTCTTTTCTTTTTATTGATATGGCCGACACCACAATTGTGTTTTTTTTTTTCTTTCTTTATTATAGGAGATACCGTATCCTATTTTACATGAGACAATAACATATTTAAAGCGTCAAGTATAAGTGATGGCTGCCAATGTGGACACCACAACCACCGTTTGACCATAATTTGGACATTCTTTTATTAATCTTTTACTTTAATCCAAATAATTGCATCCATGCTTCTTAGTTCAATTATTTACTTTTTTTTTTCTCTCATCATGCGCAATGGGATCGTCGTTTATTACCAAGGGCCAACATCACTTTTGGTAGTGTACATGATTTAGTGGGGGTGGACGGTGAAGTAAATGGTGCAACAATGGTGGTGTTAATGACAATGACGGTGATGATGTTGACATAAATGATTTTCCTTATTTTTTAGAGCATTTTCATGTAAAATGTCCTCAAAAAATCAATTATGAAGAGTGTGCCAAAAATTTTGAGATGGAAAATTATTACTACATATTGAGGATTGAAAATGTTGACATAAATGATTTTCCTTATTTTTTAGAGCATTTTCATGTAAAATGTCCTCAAAAAATCAATTATGAAGAGTGTGCCAAAAATTTTGAGATGGAAAATTATTACTACATATTGAGGATTGAAAATGCTGACACAAGAAACCAAACGAACGAAAATGCCCTTCGAGCACTTGCCGCATTAAAACCTAGAGGTGCGGCCTCGAGGGTCTCGTAACGAAATAAACACCTTTGTCGGGCGCTGTCTTGGGTCATTTAGCTTAGTAGAGCTATCGGACCAAGGCGGCTTAGCCAAGCTCAAACCCCTCATAAGACTTGGTAAGGCTTGATACAAGAATTAGCCTAATGGGGCTGGATAAGGAATGATCCTGCAAGATTAGCAAATGGGATCACAATCCCTACAATCGTGGCCCCGTCACAAGCCACAATATCTCACGTGGTTAAGGGTCTTCCTAAACGGGACACTTAATTGACACTCTTTGTCACATCTCTCAGAATCAAACGGCTAATGACTTAATAAGCGGGATAATGAGTCTCAAACAAGTCAATCATGAGGCACCACGCGTGCTCTAATAAATCACCTTCAAACTTAGACTTGCCACTAAACAAAGACATGGTCTTCGACCATGAATTGGCAAATGTTTCTCTACCAAGAAACCATACCTTTCTTATTCATTTCATTTACTAAAGAAGGTGTATTCAATTTGGATTCTGATGAATTTTAACGGAATTATAAATTTAATGGAGTTTATGAATTTTAATTGATTGACATAGACTCATGTGAATTGTAAAGGAATTTTACATGAATTTTATTACAGAGTTTAATGAATTTTAATGAATCTAATTTTGTTATGGAGTCTAATGGATTTTAATGCAGTTTTTGTACGTTCACTTTTTGTGTAGGATTTTCATTTGAAACTCGCTTCACCTTGTTACTCTATTCCAATTACTTCAATTAACGAGGCAGATAATGCTTTACTATAGTGATGGAAATTATGTATAACTATGTATCTTGGTACACAGTTTCGATCTCTACTGATTCCCCTCCTTTCTAAACCCAAAACAACTTGGACTCTCTTAATAGTTTGAATCTACCACCTATGTTACCTTCTATCATTTTTGCCGAAAAAAACATGTTGCCACTCACGTGTAGGGATATTTTCATCAATCCACTTCCTAAAGCTCACTGCAATCAATTTGCACGAAGGCAAGGTGCATTTTTAGCAGTGTGGGGGTCATGTTATGAAGAGAAAGAGAGAAGTTGATTTCGGGTTTTATTTTGGAAAGGGTTGTGAAGAATTAAAGTGAGAAATGATTGTTGGCATCTGTTGCAAAATTTAAACTAACCGAAATTAGTCCAACTTAGTTCCAAATTTTATGCTCGCAAGTGTACAAATCGTTTGATAGTATAGAAAGCAAGCACTTAATATTGTCCCACAGAAATTAATCTAATTCTAAACAGCTAACTTAAATCCAATTGCAACGTAGTAAAATTTAACAAAGATTGATGAATAATGATGGTTTTGAGAGTTGATACTAATAGTGAAAACAAATATCAAAAGTAAGAAAGTTTGAATATAACGCAAAAAGTGGTAGCCAAGAAAACAAATTATAATTCATTTGAGTAAAACACTAGAGCGTCCGACTCATCATAACCAGTCCAACTTATTTTCTGCAATGAATTATTAACAAGTACTCAGCCTCATTGATAGTCAAATTTCTCTAACACATTTAATATCTATGGCATCTAGACTATTACGTATATTCCCCTATGCAACCATCCATGGCATCTGGAATAGTTTAACATAATGAAACTCATTACGATAAGTAGAAATTTATATAAAGACTACACAAATACTAGAGTATGGCATCTATTACTAGGTAATTTATGGTATCTATTTGCAAGAAGCTATCACTCAAGTTGAAAACATGGCATCTGCACAACTTGCATCAAATTTACTAAGTAAGAGTCAAGATGGTAACTAATCACCAAGACTAAGGCCATCTCCAACCGAAGGAGGGCCAAAGGGCCTTGTTTAGCCTATAGCCCTGCAAGAAATTATATTTTAATGAACAGTGTCAGTCCATATTTTATACCATCTCCAACCGAGGGGGCCAAAAGGCCATAGGCCAAACATAGCCCTTTGACTAAAAATCCATCTCCAACCGAGGGGGCCAAAGGGCCATAGGCCAAACATAATTAATATATATTTATTATTTTAATTGAATTAATATGGTTAATTAAATTAAACTACCATATTAAAATAAGATTTTCAGACATATTTTGAGTGCCACTTGTTGCTAAATGAATAAGCCTCTAGATTTCTTATCTTTATATAATCTCAATAATTTTTCGGATAGGATTTTGAGTGACACGTGTAGCTAACTTGAGTAACTCTCCAGATTTCTTATCTTTATGTAATCTCAATAATTTTTTTGGATAGGATTTCGAGTGACATGTGTCGCTAAAGCGAGTAACTCTCCAGATTTCTTATCTTTATGTAATCTTAATACTTTTTCGAATAGGATTTCGAGTGCCACATGTTGAGGTGTAATTGGTTGTGCAAATTTTAGATAAGATTCTTATCTACGTAGCACTAATTATCTTCAGCTTCCAATGTTAATAAATTGGCTAGATATTGGGGTTGAATTCACACACCTTCATCTTTGCCCTCTCCAATATCTCTTTCAATTCAAGTTTGTAATGAATTCCAACTTTGGATCCTTTTCACATTCCAATTGGGGGTCCTCATCCAATTCCAAATTGGAAGATAAATGGGTGCAGATGAGACGAGAAGATGAGGAGTCCGATAAAGAAGATGAAGCATGACGCAACAAAACATATATGGTAGCAATGGCTGGGGTCATGGTGTGTGAGGAAACTAAAGAACAACCTTAATGGGTGGCTCTGTTGCTGGTCGCTCTTACAAACCATGAAATAGAGAGATTGCGCATGAGACTCTGATGAACAACTCTTGTGGTTTCGGGGAATCGTTGGAGTGGTGCCTTCGTAGAACTCATAGTACTTTTTGGACATACGAGTCCAAACACCTTCACTTGTTTGAGAACTACCCTTGACACTATCTTCCGAGACCCATCGATAAAGCCTGTAAAGAGCTTCATCTTCTTTTTGGGTCCAAGCCCTTCCTTTCATTGCAGATGTTGCCATTTGAAGATTATTGAAAAAATTAAAGGAAAAATTATTGGAAAAAGGTAAGAGAATAGAATGTGAAGAATTAAAATAAAATTAGGTAAGATAGTATGGAATGGTGAAAAGTATGTGAGAAATGGTGTAGGAATGGCTTAGGTACTTATAGGAAAAAAAAAATTAGGATTTAAAAAAAAAAATTCAAATTCCAACGGCTACCTGGTGTCAGCATGATGCAACTAGTAACGGCTAACTGACGTTAGGGTACCGTTGGAGTGCAAGTGGGCTGGGCTGGAAGGCTGGTTGGAAGTGGCCAGACTGCTGGCCTGATTTAGGGGTTTTGGCCTGGTGGGGCCTACAAGCCCTTTGGCCTAACCTTCGGTTGGAGACGGTTTTCGTGTCATTTCAAGTTATTTTTAGCCTTATGATCCTTTGGCCAGGTCGGTTGCAGATGACTAAAAACCAAGCATATAAGCATAGCGAACGATACTCAATGATAATTGAAAACTTGAAAATAATTCACTTCAGAATTTAAGCATTCATAGTGATGGCTACATCGATGAAATTAGTTCCGAAACATAGATGAAATTTTCACTGAATTCATAATAAGAAAAATGAAAATTAAGTTTGGAAAACCCTGTAAAACTCCTTTGCTCTACTACAGCCTTCTTCCGTATGTCTTTGCTTCCTTGCTCTGTCGTTCATTTCCTTCTTTTCCCCTTTTACGTTTCTGTAACCAATGAAAGCTTAATCCTAATTGATTGCTGACAGTAAAAGAGAGGAAAGGGTAAAAGTATTCAATTATGTGCTGGCCACTCATTGGTACATTAAAGCACCCAAATGAATTCTGCATCTGTTAACATTAAGCTCGTGCCTTTGATCTCTTTGCTGCTGTTTCCCCTTTGTTTCAATAACTCTTTCATTGCCACCAATAAATCCATTTATATATGCAACAGCAAGTCTCTCTCTTGGATGCCTTCACTCCAAAACCACAATAAAAGAGAACACATACCACATTTGTAGTTTTATGGATTGTGGGTGCATGTGCTTTTTCTAGGTTTTTGGTTCTCTATTACTTAAATTTACTAGAAATTTAAATTATTTTTATCGTTTAACATCACAGTATGTGTTTTGTGTCGGGTTTGTTGTAATAACTGTATAGGATAATTGCTAAAGACGAAAGTAGTTTTAGTATATTTATGCATAGCATAACATCTCACATCGACCAACGGAGAGGGGGTGATGCGCCTTATATGTACATGCTCCCCTCCCTATAGCACGAGGCTTTTTAGGAGCTCACTGGCTTTGGATTCCATCGGAACTCCGAAGTTAAGCGAGTTTGGGCGAGAGCAATCCCAGGATGGGTGACCCACTAGGAAGTTCTCGTGTGAGTTCCCATAAACAAAACCGTTAGGGCGTGGCCTAAAGCGGACAATATGGTGCTACGGCGGAGCTAGTCTGGGATGTGACATAATGGCATCAGAGCCACTCTGCCGTGTGATGCGAGTGTGCCGACGAGGACGTCGGGCCCCTAGGGGGGTGGATTGTAACATCCCACATCGACCAACAAAGAGGGGGTAATGTGCCTTATATGTACATGTTCCCTTCCCTATAACACAAGGCCTTTTGAGAGCTCATTGGCTTCGGATTCCATCAGAAAGTTAAGCGAGTTTGGGCGAGAGCAATTCTAGGATGGGTGACCCACTGGGAAGTTCTCATGTGAGTTCTCAGAAACAAAACCGTGAGGGCGTGGTCCAAAACGAACGATATCGTGCTACGGCGGAGCCGGTCTGGGGTGTGACACACAAAATTTCATGACCCCCATTATTTGGTTTCGTAGCTTCCCTCGGGAAGGTTAAAGTGAAGGCATGCCTTAAATGGGAACTCAAGCAAGGTCTTATGGAAACTCATCTGGTGGTGAAGAATCAGATTTAATGAGAAGGAATAGAAGGAAGAAGAAACGGCCCAAGTTTAACATTAGAAAAGAAACTGAATCACAGGCTTCACAGCCATCAAAACACAAACCATAGTTCATAACTATTATACATAGTAGAACTCCTACCTGCAGATGCACCAGAAGAAGAAGCCATAATCGATCTCGGCAGCAAACAAGTAGTAAATGATAGGATTTTTACCACCTGCAAAAGTAGGGATAAAAACACTTAAAAAATACTTGCAAGAGTACAAGGTTGTCGTAGTATAGTAGCTCAAGCACGGTCGTTTTCCACAGGGATTGAATGAATAATTTGTATTTATACTAATCCTTAGCTAATTATTTAAAACAAAGTTTAGAAAATGTTGATTTTAGAATTTAAAATAATAAAAACGAATTTTAGAATAAAACAATTAAAGAGATTAACTAGAGAACAATTTAAAGAAAATCAATTTGTAAAAGCCTAGGGTTCCGCCGTCACCATTAGCAATCCTATGAATTTCTACCAATTACTTACGAATTTCCACATACATGCTTTGAAGGTTAGGTTTTCCTAATATATATTTTCCTCGTGATATTCAAGCAAGAACGTATATCTAACATGCAATCCGTCTGTGATATTCAGATCAAATATGAACATGCAAGACTCATTAAGCTTTATGAAAACCTTTTGAAAAACCATGCAACCCCTAAGAGCGTGATATTCGCCTTAGGTGAAATCACAATTATCAATCACAAGAAGCAATACTCAATCCTCCGGTGATATTCCGACCGAATTGCATCCAATTACTTGTCTAAAAACCCTAATGGTCGCGAATCACTAAGACAATTAGATAGTTTAATCGCGGTGATTAATAATTCAAAGCAAGCATGCATCCATTCATAAGCAAATTAATAAAATCACATATTCATGCTAAGGCTCATGGCTTCGCCCTAGCAAACGAAAATTAGCTACGAACAATCATAAAACTAAAGAAAATATATTAACTAGAGAAAGGATTGAAAACACCTTGAATTAGAAGATCACAAAGCCTTTGAGAACCCTAGCAATCCTTGGCTCCAAAGTTGAATGAATAAAAGTAGTAAAAAGAGGGTCCTCAATATAACGCACGGCCAAGCAATTTATAATTGCTGAGCCTTTCCAAACAAAACCCTAGAACCCTAGGAAACTTATTCAAACTAGGAAACTAATTAAATAATAATAAAATATCTTAGACCTAATTAAACTAGGAAAAACTGCACCTAAACTGTTCAGTTACGTTCTGGACCTAATTCAACTCCAAAATTGGCCCAAAATAGCTGGACTTAAAGTTTGAACTATTTTGAACACTTCTCCAGAAGGCCACGAACCCATCTGAGGTCATCTTGGGCTCCAAAAAATGCAGTTTAAGCCCAGAAACGTCATTGAACTGCAACGCGCACTGCTTCTTCAATAAATCCCCAGAAAATAATTGCCTGGTAGAAAAATCCCAAATTTTGACACGAACAAGCCAAGAGACACACGAACGTCCTCCAATTTGAATTACTCCAAAATTCGTCCGTTTGATCATATTTTGCTCCAGAGGAAGTCGAATGTCCTATATTGGAAATATAAAGCAAAGTATCAAAATTCAACCAAAATAATCACCAAATTATACTAAGAAAAGGGTAAAATATATAATATAATATTGACTCATCAGTAAACCTTCGACTCTTTAGGATTGTATTTAAAAGCACTTACTAAAATATTTTTAGGTTCCAAAAGCACTTGCATCAAAATCATTTTTTTTAAATAAATATTTTTAATTTATGGATTTTATTTAAAATCTCATAAATTATGGATTTTATTTAAAATCTCATTAAAATAAATAGCTACAAATTTCATTTTTAATTTAAAAGAATAATAATCTACATAAAAATACATTATTACATTAATGTCAAGGATTTCGATAAAAAAAACTAAAAACTACAAAAGTTTCAGTAAAAGAATATTGATAGTTAGAGATCGCATCAAAAGTGTCATTTTTTATTAGGTTTCCGTTAAATTCCACTAATCATAATAAGATCATCACAAACTATCTTTATTAAACTCATTGGCTTGGCAAGCAATCAGTTAGCATGTTCAGGTAATAACCACACAAGCTACAATACTACACTTGATACAGATCAAACAATGCAAAAACATGTACGCAGACAGTGTAAGAACGGCAACACGAAAACATGTACGCAGACTAATGCGGGAATTTCAGAAATAAAAAAGCGTACAAGCTTCCATAACCTAAGGAGTGGTTTCAAGGAACGGATAATCAGTGTAGCCAATAAGCGGCTCAGACGCGTAGAATGTCTCTCTGTTGTACTTGTTTAGAGGAGCATTAAGCTCAAATCTCTTTGGCAAATCCGGATTCGCCAAGAAAATGCGGCCATAAGCAATAAGATCTGCACGGCCTTCGGCTACACCACTGTTCCCTTCTTCCTTGTCATAACCACCAGCAGCAATGAAGGTACCATTAAAAGCCTTTCTTATTGGTACAAGACTCTGGGGGCAATCACTCTTTTCTCCAATTGTCTTCATCCTCGGCTCAACCATATGGCAGTACACGATCCCATACTTGTTCAATGAATTGGCCAGATAAAGGCCCAACGCTTCAGGATCTGAATCCCCTGATTCCATATAGTTGGCAAATGGAGATAATCTAATTCCAACTTTATCCGCTCCTATCTCGTTAGCAACAGCTTCAACAACTTCCAGAGCAAATCGACAACGATTCTCCATAGATCCGCCATATTGGTCTGTTCGATCATTCACTTGATCTTTCGTGAACTGATCAATAAGGTAGCCATGGGCCCCATGAATTTCCACTCCATCAAAGCCTGTATATCAGACAAACAATTTCATTGCACCAAATACTGTATGTAATCTAGTATTTTAAATGAGGCATGCCGTTATAATGTAAGGTTAGTTAACATGTAATCTAACGCGAACTACTGTCACACACCAAATCAAACTGCAAATTATATTCATGCCTTTAACAACATTTGTAAGATTACAGATGGTGCTTATGTTGAAAGCAATATTTTTCTTTTTGTCAAATGATAGATTTGTTAGATTAGGGAGACGATGAGGTTTGAACCCACGCCGTGGTGCAAGGGCAACACTTCTCTCTATCACCGTGGTAGAGGGCCACTTGCTGTTGAAAACAATTTTGAGTTCTCGCAAATTTTATTTCATACTTAAGTAAGGACAAATTACCAGCTTCCATAGCATTCCTTGCAGCAAGTCTAAAATCATTGACAATTTGTGGAATTTCATCTGTCCTCAATCGTCTTGGAGGCGTGAATTCAGAAACATCAATGCCATTTAATGGTATCGGCTTCTCAGTAGAAGAGATTGGAGCTTGCCTATTTGGCTGAAATCCTGTAAGAAAATGTAGATAGAATCACAATCTGAAAGATTTCTATTACAGGAATATTAAGGCAGCTCTCTGATGCTTCAATGGGCTAACTTTTCGCTTATGATCCGGACGCTTTGAATGACACAAACTGAAGTCATAAAAGTGTGTTAGAAACGCACCGGTATTTGAAACCCTCCCTACATGCAGAATCTGACAGAAGAAGATGCCACCTTTAGCATGAACAGCATCAACAATGGGCTTCCATGCTTCAACTTGCTCCTTTGTCCATATACCGGGAGTATCTGTGTACCTTCGCATATTAAAGAAACAAAAATGTTATCAAACTTTGAAATGAAGAAAGTACACATTTAAATGTATGTTTTCCATTTAAAATTTGACATAAAAGAAACTTGAGAAAAGCTAATCATTGTGAAGTTACCCTTGAGCTGTGTCAGAAACTCCAGTGGCTTCAGTTATGAGAAGACCCCCGTTAGATGTTCGCTGGGAGTAATATAATATCGCATGCGGCTGAGGAACATATCCGTATGATCTTAATCTACCCATTGGTGCTAAGACAACTCTGCAGAAGGCAAGGAAGTATTATGACAAGTTTGATAGGTGTTAATATAACTAGCCCCTTGAAGTACTATCAGATCTTGCTAAACAGAACAAGATTTAAGTAATACGACGAAAACGCCAGAAAGGAGACGTACTTTTCCCAGCCAAGTGCCTCTAATATCAAATATGAATTAGGTAATTTCAGGTCAAGATCAAGTACTAACTCAGGTGTGATGAGTGCTTCAGAGTTCTAGGCATCATTTATGCATATATTTGCTTTCAAGATCTGGGGCTTAGAACGAATTTCAGCAACACCTGTCCAAGTTTATTTTCTTTAAGAATTGACTAATTTAGTTGCTAAATATGTTTCCAAATGAACAAAACCCAACGGCCCAAATCTCAACTTCTCCAGCAGAATACAAATTAAAAAAAAAAAAAAAAAAACCATAAAAATCAATGCAGAATGTTGAAGAATATATTGTAGAAAAGGTTGAGCGAATTAAGGTACCTATGAGAGAGATTGAAGTTTCCAAGTTTGTAAGGGGTAAGGAGAGGGCTTGTGGGACCACCTACTTGAGTTTGATTAGTGGTAGCCATTTCAATTCAACTGGGTTCAGAGCTAGATCCGACTTTTGTGTTTGGTTTTTTATTTGACTTGATTTAATCTGCATGGATATTTATACGGAATGAGGATCTCTTTGTGAAGATTTCGGAGATCCTTCAATTATATTCGTTTATTGTATATTGTGCAGTCAGAAATTATTGTAATTTTTTTTTATTTAAAATTGAATATAAATAGTACTTGACGAAAACTGACCGTATGATATATGATGTGATTTAAGAATCCTCGAAATTCTCACAAATAAAATCCAAAGAGGATCCTCCTTCATTTATACGCTCGGTAGAGGAGGAAGAGAAACTCAAAAGCAACACTAACACCAGCACGGTCCCCTTCCCCTCCTCCTTCCTCCTGGGAGGCAGAGGCAGTGGTGGACCGGGGGGCTCCTTATTCAAGGGACACCACCAATAATGTCTGCCAATTTGGACACCACCAACGACCATTTGACCAGGAAGAGAGTCTAGAATTTTATAATGAGGGGGTCATAATTTTGGCCAAATTTTTTTATTGGATTATTTTGTCGAGTTCCTAATTGGTACCTACGGGGTTATGGTGCGTTCTGTTCATTTCTGTTGAGGTCTTGTCGAGTGAGATATTTTATCAAAACGCAACATGCGGACCGTAGGGATGCACACAAGAAATAAGGGATGAAAGACAAAAGAAAGAAAGAAGTAAATTTACAAATAACTACACATAGAGTTACACAAAAGAAATAGCGTTTTGTAATTTAGTGTTTTTACTCATTCTTTTAGTTTATACATGTATGAGCAGGGGCGGAGGCACTCTAAGGCCACCATAGGCCTTGGCCTACCCTCACTAAGGATCCCCCAACTAACCTTTATAAATAATTATGTATTATATTTGGATAAACTTAATATTATACTTCTTTTAGTTTACATAAAACTCTTAATTGCTATTCACTAATAGCTAAAATAAGAAGTCTCTTTTTCTTTTCAATCCCAACAACACTCGTCCTAAAAATAAATTTACAATCTTGTTTTATAAACAAATCAATAGCTCTTAAAATTAAAATCTAAAGTCTAGTTTAGTTTTATCAAAAAAATATTCTTTTACATTGCCAACTGAAGAATAATAAACTTTGAGTTTTTCCTTTTCCTCTTCTTGATATTTTATATATTCTATCTTTGTTCTCTTTAACTTTTTACTAAATTTTTAAAATTTCATATATTTTGTTCACCAAATTCCCAATCCATAATTCTCATTTTTTGTTCGGAAATTCCCAATCTATTCTATATTGACTTGGAGTGATGCTAGAGATAGCTTCTACTTGAGCCATATTTTGTGACCACATGATTATATAGCAGTTAATGGGTGGACTACTTCTTTAAATAACCAAAGAAGGAATCCAATCATCAATGGGGTCACATTATGTGGTCTCTAAAATATGGTCTAAAAACATAGTATCCCTAGCATTTTTCATTGACTTGATATTGAAAGGTTAATTTCTCTTAATCCTCTTTAATTTTTTATTAATTACTTTCTATATTAACTTGAGAATGGAAGGTTAACTTAGACATAGAAAAAACATTTAGAGCCTAAAAAATAATTAGCTCACAACTCCAAGCACGTATTATTTAATTTTTTAACATTTATGTGAAGCCCCTCCTCACCTAAAATCCTGGCTCCGCCACTGTGTATGAGTCATAATATAGATTGAGATTGTAAAGTTATTGAGGTCATGAGCAGCCAATAACTCATGTCGAGCAAATTTACAACTAACTGTATAAAATATATTATTCGTTGGCAAATTCAACTATGAACTAATTAATTCCAAAAGTCCAGCTGGTGGGCGTCAAAAACTACCTGCCCCTTTTGTTTGTCGAAGTAGGACCGCGGAAGACGATATGTTGTTGGTATATTTCATTAATATATTTATATACTTATATACTTATATACTTATATATGTATAAAGGCGAAGCTACCATGATGTGTCGTTCATTGACTTTGGGAATCAAACAGTCTGTGTGTATAAAGAAGCATGGCTGAAGTGACATGTCTCTTGGATTGCAGTACCGATTGTGAAAAAAAAACAATTAATCAGTGCCGTGCCTTTGTAAAAAGGAACATGTACGAAAAGACTGCATACTTGCATTCATCCGGTGGATACAAAAGAATGCTGAAAAGATGAATTTGATCTTTACACACTTTCAGTTGAAAGATGTGACTTTTCTATACACACTTTGGAATAAGTCCAACGGGTACCATATAAACTATATATGGTCCATGTTGGCTGCATAATCAGATATTCAATTCTTATAACAATAGTTTCTTATCTTTTTTGTCTCCATCAAAATCATACAGTTTTCTTGTAGAAGATTTTAAGGGAATTTCAATTCTTGCTAAACTAAAATTCCAAACTTTATTGTATCCTGGAAGTGATTTGCTTTAGACCCTTTAGCAAACTCATTTTAGAGTGGGGGCAAATATCACTTTAAGGAAAATTGATTAACGTGCCTCAAAGTCATTTTTCTATCAAATTCTCAACCTTTTTCTAACATATGTACCTGCATGTAATAACATTTTAGAGTGGGGACAAATATCACTTTAAGGAAAATGTATTAACATATGTACCTGCATGTATCCAATTATACGTCAGTGCACCTAATTGACTGCTTAGCTTAGATGTAGTTTTTCCTTTCCTCGGACCCTCACCGTCACGAGGACTCAAGTGTGGTCACTATTAGTGGTGGGTTCCAGTGGCGAAGCCTCGTGAGGGCGAGGAGTGGCGGTCGCCACCCCCTGGCCGGAAAACATAGCCTCAGCGCCGGTTTCAGCCCCTCCCCCTACCGGAAAACCCAAGCTCCACTCCCTCTGTTCTGAACTTCTTCTTCTACGGGACTTCTGCTGCACAGTGCAGCAGATTGAATTCTAATTTTTTTTTTTTAAAGCTACACGAAACGACGTCGTTTCGTTTCGTTTGTTTAAAAAAAAAATGTATGGTTGTGGGGGGGACCGCGTGTCCCCCATTGGACCTTTCAAATCTCTCTTAGCTTTGTCAATAGCCAATTACAAATAGAGAAC
This sequence comes from Cotoneaster glaucophyllus, assembly GCA_036320875.1. Taxonomy (NCBI): domain Eukaryota; kingdom Viridiplantae; phylum Streptophyta; class Magnoliopsida; order Rosales; family Rosaceae; genus Cotoneaster; species Cotoneaster glaucophyllus. The sequence goes on from CM070073.1 coordinate 44,273,101, forward strand.
AGCACAACAGCTGCTCCCCATATCCCAGCAGGCAGCAGCACAGCACGCAGACGCAGATGCAGAACAGAGCCAAGCCAAGTCAAAGCCGTTTCCTCTAGCCAAGCCGCTTCCTCTTGTGAGTGGTCTCACTTCAGGCTCCACTGCTCCATCCAGCCAGAGCCGCTAGCTTCCACAGGCTGGTTTCAAACTTCAATTCAAAATTTCAAAGGTAAATTTATAATCTCTACCTAACCCTAAATAAATATTTAATACGAATTTTATTTAATTAGTAATTTGGTATAGAAATAGAATCATATTAATATGGTAAATTGGTTGTTGATTATTGATATGATATTATGAAATTAATTTTTAGGGTGAAAATTAAAATTAAAATTCTTGATTATTGATTAATTAATTGAATTATTACATAGTGTATACAATTATTCATATGATTAGTTGAATTGAATTTTTATTTATTGAATAATTTGTATGCTACTTGGTATTTATTAATTGAATTGTTGGTTGGATTAGTTATTATGCATATTAGTATAGTTTACTCTAGGATTAAGAGTCTAAGAATTTTTTTTTCTTTCCATTTTACAGTTATATAATGGAACGATACTATAAGAAACAATGCTTAAATCTTCCTTCAAACATTTCGGGTAGTCCTTCTCCTTCAAATATTCCGAGTAGCCCTCCTCCTCCTTCAAATATGCGACGTTTTCATGACATGAAACCTCGCCGGCAACAATTGTAATTTGTTTGTATTGATTAATTATGAAAGACATTGCTATATAAAAAGATTTAGTTGTTGCCATTTTTCTTTAACCTTGCACTCTTTTAAGTTCGTCCCTCCCCCTGAGAAATCCTGGCTTCGCCATTGGTGGGTTCGGGTGTTGTGTGAGAGGGGGTGAGACGCAAATAGGGCTGAGTAAACATAGAAAAATCAGAAGGAATAGGATTGCAACGATTTTGTGTGTGTGGGGCCGTATGACCAACCTGGTCTGGTTTCTGGATGAAGAATTTATCCACCGCCACACAGGTTGATGGTTACTGCTATATATTATATAGGGTGAATTGCCAATTTAGTTCATGAATTATCACCTCAGTGAAAATTAGGTCCTTAAACTATTTTTTCAGAAAAATTAGTCCTTGAATTATAAAAATATGCCAATTACATCCCTAATATTATATTCAGAGCTACTATATTCAATTTTCAATCAATTTAAGTCACGTTACTTGCATATGATACATATTAGAAGGTAGATTGGTAGTTTTCCATAAAGAAATAATGTATGGAGTTAACTTTGGAAGGTAAATTGGTAGTTTTTCATAAGAAATAGTGTAAGTTAACTTTAGAAGGTAAATTAGATGTTAGATTCACAACCTATATGAAATGTGAATGACTTATAGGCGAGAAAATGACGGTATTACACTCTAAAGTGTGTCAAGTGACTTAAGTTGAAGAAAAATTAGACAAAATAGCTTTGAATATAATAATAGGGATGAAATTAGCAATTTTTAATGAATTTGGAGACTTAATTTACCGAAAAAATAATTCAGGAACCTAATTTTCACTAAGGTAATAATTCAGGGACTAAATCGACATTTCACCCTATTATATATAAGTAAGAAAAATTCAAAGGTTTGGTAGATCTTTCTTGGACAATGACATATTTGCAGATTCCTAGGCTAACAGCCAGGAAAACATGCAAACCGATTTTCTTTTGGACTAGGATTCTCTGATAAAACTAATCTCGCTTTTTAGAAAACTCCTGGATGTGTTTCTGAACAATTTCTTGGTGCCCGTGGAAAACAACTTTTCGCACAAATCCTGCAAAATTCAAAAGCCTAAATCACATTTTGCTTTGTAGTTGTTCGAATCATAACGACTAAATTTAATTTTGTATCTATTAATTTAATTTAGTGATATGAGTTTTTTAATGGTATAAAAGAATTTTTATTGATAACAAAAAACTAAGTTACACCTCATTAGGGAGGACATAAACCTTACCCTCAAAAAGCAGAGACAATAAAAAAGAATACACGAAAAAAAAAAGGGAACATAAACTTTACCCTTCTAGAAACAAAAACAAAAATGATACAAAGAAAAGAGGGAGGGGAGACATGAACATAACCCCTCCAAAACCAAACCTAAAGGTTTAAACTTGCAAAACAAGTTGAACAACACCTTAAAGTTGGGAGAAAAAAAAAAGAAAGTGAGACAAACCTGGATGCCAACATGCACATTAATTTGAGAAGCGGTAGTTGGACAAACCAACGTAGTCTGAAAACATAGCAGCATGAGCCGCCATTGAAGGAGAATCATGCCATGTTAAAGATGGAGAAGACAAGCCAATGTTAGCAAAAATGTCCACAACAAGATTTCCTTCGTGATATATGTGAGATGTGTAGAAAGTCATTTTTCGAATGCGATCCAAACAAATAAACCATTACGTACGAACAGACCAAGAAGGATCAAAATCTGACAATTGAAGAGCATAAATAATACTAGAGTTGTCACTTTCCAACCGAATACAATGCCAACCCTGCTGTTATGCAAACTCTACACCAATAATAATTGTTGATGACTTTGCAAAAAAAAAAAAAAAATTGCGATGACCAATACATTGACATAAACCTCCAAGAAAATGACCATGGCAATTCCTGAAAAACTCATCCACAAGCAGTAGGACCAAGATTTTTAGACAAACCATTTGTATTAAGCTTAATCCAAGGAAATCAAGAGGAGACCAAAGGACAGGAAGAATAGTAGGTGCCTTGTGAAGGACAAGTCAGATCCCCAAAGAAGAAATGATCCAAGTGTCAAAATGTAACAACTCGTCCCTAATTTTACGATTTTATTAATTTTAAAAGAGTGAATTGACGAAAATGCCCCTTGATGCAAGATTATTGACTTTCGTTGACTGTCATTTCATGATGCGTACGAGCTATTATTTTACCGTATTTTCGAAGTACTCGACGGTACAAACACGTAGGCGCAAATGGAATCAAATTCGGAGTTACAATGAAGATTTTATGAATTAAGGAGCGTGAAGGGTGATTTGGTAATTTTACATTCACGGGATAATTTTTTGGTTGTCTTTTGTGGCTTTGGGTTGTGTGTCAAGTAGGGCCCACACCCCATTCTTTCCTCTCTCCAGTGCCTTCCAAATCTCTCGGACCTCTCATTTAAAAAAAAAAAAATATTCTTCTCGTCTCTCTCTCTCTCTCATTTCACCCCTCCTACCTCTCAACTCGCTCTCATCTCTCTCTTTCTGCAAGTGCAGAGAGACCACGCCACAACACACCATCCTCGCCGGAACGTCGGAGCATCGATCCACCACCACCAGCCACTTACGACGGTGGCCACTCCGATGAGCGTCAAAATCCAGATCACCACCTCACCCTACTCCCTACACTCTCAAACTCTCTCATCTCAAAGTCTCCCACATCTATCTGCAAGCACCAAGATGGTGCAACAACGAGCTTTACTAGAAAGTCACCACCTCCATGACAAGGCACCCAACTCACCACACCACCCTATCTCTCTTTCTCACATCACCATCGATGCCATTTTCCCAGCGAGTTCTTGTGTTCCGACCAAGGTAAGCCTCGGGTCACCTCTCTTAGAGAGCCATTGTTTATGGTGCTAAACTTCTCCAAAAAGGCATGAGAATTAGAGTGGGGGATGGTCCTCCTTCGTGGTTTAGAAGCAATGTTAAGACGCATGATGTCTGATTTGGTGAAGTTTGATATAGAAACACAATTGGGAGGAAATCAGATTCCGACGATCCGTGAGCATTTGGTCACTTTCAGACGACATTTCCGGCTATCTCCAGCCATGAATTGGTCCTGTGTAGGTATATATTGATTCCCCTCATTCCCAATTTCACACTTCACATCCATATATAAATTGCTGGTTATGGATGGGATTTGAGCTCGTTTAGAGCTTTGGAAATCGGCCTAAAAAAATGGCCAAATTTTTGGTTTCGCGAAGGAGGCGAGGGTTATCCTGAACTCGGCGCGTGGCTGCCTGTGCAGCTACCTTGTGACGGAACTTGTGGCAACACATGGAGAGACCTGAGGTTCTGCCTTAGGTTTCTCGACGTGCCGAATCCGAATCCGCCCTCCGCTTTTTGAAATTCCGTTGTTTTAAAATAGTTCCTTTATTATTATTAGCCGTATTTTGTACGAAAACGCGCATTTATGTTAGTGCATTATATATTTATGTGAATGATTTCGTTTCTAGGTGAAACGCATCATGAGGACCTCCGACACTCGCTAGGTTGGTTTGACTCGACGACATGATCTGTGAGTAGGTCTTTGCTTTTAGATATTATATATTTATTTAGTTTCTATTTTATATTTATTATAGAATTTTCTACGTTACGCCTAGATTAGACTAACGTTTTTAGAAATTAGCGTATTAATGGAATGTACAAAGTATGCTAAATCTTCCCGGATGCACAAGTAGGTGAGCTATTATGGGATTTTATTTACGACCATGATTATTATTTTATTGAATAGAATTATGTCGATGTGAATTATTGATTTACCGTTGCATGATCGCATTCACGTTATATTCTCATCGTGTGTTACACTGGTGTCAGTACTCGGGCGAGGCCCAGGCTTCACATGTATGTTCACATTGCACTGTACGCTCACTTTGGATCCATTGTAGGAGCCAGTCCTGTCCTACATTGCTATAGGCAATTAGGACTCGTATATGATGCGCATAGCGCCAGTCTTCACATGATTGTAGTACTAGAGCATAAATCATTATTACAACCACTCCTGTTCATGTTAGAATATCTTTGCATGAACTCGTGTGTTAGCATATGTCGATGAGCACCTAATATTACGTGTTCATTGCGAGATATTGTGATTACTGGTTGTCATATGTTTTATAGGTGAAATATTGTGATTTGTCATACTTATGAAATATTGTTGTTTTGCAACAAGTTTTCATACTATACGTAGTATGTATATTTTGAAAACTATACTTGTTTTACATCAAGGGGTTATTATGTTTTTAAAAAGGCTTTTACAGGACTTTATTTTTAGGCCCGCTCACCTTTGCTTTTGGCTCATCCATGTTTTAGTGGCAGAGCTTTCTTGTCGACGAGGATTCTTGGCAAATCTTGGTATAGGTGACTACCTTCGATGGTATAATTCTCATCCTACCTCTACTGTACTTTACTTAAGCTCTGCATCACGTGTGAATTGGGTTCAATCACACTCACATGCACACTCTTATATTTAGGCACTTTTAGGTTTAAATTTATTCACACTTCCCACATCACTACACTTTATGGCTTCGTCGCTTTCCTGGTGTCAACCAGCACATCTCGATTCGGAATATAGATGGACATCCCGGGTTAATGTGTGTACAAAACCCTGTGAGTAACCAGGAATAAATTTCCCACCTTGAACAATCGTAGAATTGATAGATATGCAAAGACAATGAAAATAGATTGGACGATCCTAAAAAATAAACTCATTTCGAGCCTTCCAAATAGCTAAAATAATAGAAAGACTCGCAAAAATTCATAGATTGTGCAACTGTTTGGAAGAGGGCTTATGGACATAGTCATCCAAAAAAAAAACAACCAAAGAATCTGAACAAGGCAAAGAGGTACCAAATTGACATGCTAACCACCTCCAAAGTTGCCTAGATATCTGATAGCCGAAGAAAAGATGAACAATAGATTCTTCAGAATTACGAAATAAATAACAAATGGATGCCAAAGAAACACCATGTTGTTGTAGCGCACCCTCTGTAGAAAGTTTATCATGAAAAAGCCTCCAAGCCATAATAGATAGTCCTAGCGGAATAAAATGTTGCCAAATAACCTTAGCCCACAATCACTATGTCTCCTTCGAATAAGGTGATAACTAGAAGAAAAAAAAAACTTCCTAGTAGGTGAGTGCTCCCAAATCAATTTATCATCCTCAACATTTAAGGGCAAAGGTAGATGTAAAATCTGTTGCACCATAAAAGGGAATAAATTTATAAAATAATCTGGCAAAGACCAACTTTGTGCTTCAATAACATCTGAAACCCGACGAAGAACCTTAGGTGAAATGACCGAAGATAAAGAAAGGCTAATAATAGGTTCATCCAACCATTTATCAAACCAAAAGGAAACTGACCTCCCATCACCAATAATCCAACGGCTATTATTATTCAAAATAGGCAAAGCACGCTTCAAATCATGCCACACAGAAGACCGTAAATAAATATTTTGATTTTTGTAAGGCTAAAGAGCAAAACGCTGACAAGCAAAAGAATCCCACAGAGAAGAGGATTGGAAAGCATCTTATCCAAAACTAAGCAAAGCCGTCAAGTTCAAAGAAGCTAAATCACAAAGACCAAGCCCACCTTCTTTTTTAGGTCCACACACGATACTCCAATCACTACATCCCCTGACCAAATAAAATTCCTTGTGCAAGTAGAAAGAAGCTTTAAAGACGCAAGATGGCAATTGATAAACTGAGAAGCTATGGAGGAATAAGCTTTGATAAATAGACTGCACCAATTGAAATCGTCCATCCATTGAGAGAAGTTTACCTTTCCAACCCGAGAGGCTAGCTTTATCCTTGTCTACGAAAGCTTGAAAGTGAATTCTCCTGGCTTACCACGAAAAATGGCTACCACAAGATAAATGAAAGGAACAACACCCAAACGAAAGCCAAGATGCCTGGAGACATGCGCTTTACTATGGACTGAGGAGGAACTGAGATAAAAAGTACTCTTAGATGCATTAACAAGTTGCCTCGATGCACAACCATACTTATCCAAGAAATTTCGAAGAGAACGAAGGGATCGAACATTCCCAAGGCAAAAAGTGAAAAGATCATCAGCATATAACACATAAGTAGGAGAGCAACAACCTTGCGGAGCTGAAATAGAAGTAATCCGACTAGTAGAGAAAAGCAAAAATAAACCTCTACTCAGAGCTTCATCTGCTAGACAAAAAAGAAGTTGAGAAAGAGGGTCACCCTGATGTACCCCCTGGGACAAGAGAAAAACCCATACAGTGTGCCATTTACTGAAATTTAAAGGCGAGCTGGTTGTAATAAAACACACACCCAATCCACAAAGATACTAGAAAAACTAAAACTAGAAAGCACATAGAGAAGAAAATTCCAGTTCAAAGTATCAAAAGCTTTAGCGATGTCGACTTTTATGCCTACGTTACCACCCAAAGCTTTTTTTGTCCATAAAATTGAACCTTCTAAAACTAGCCCAATGCAATCAGAAATATGTCTACTTGCCAAAAATACCGTTTATTGAGGAGAAATAATATGAGTGGCAATTGAGATATTTGATTTTCATCATTTCCTAAAAAATCAGTGACTAATAAGTAGACCAAATAATCATGAACTATCCGATGATTAAGAGAAAAAGTGACCATAGTCGGGGCCAATAGTCGTATAAAATGAAAGAGCTAAAACGATCGATGACTAATGGAATGTCGGAAAGTTTCTAGTTTCAGTTCAGGTATTCATCTGATTATCAAAGTTTCGTCAACTGTTGCGAATTAATGTGTCCACAGTGGTGGAGTTAGGAATTTACAATTATAAGGTAAAAAAAATAGCTTAAAAAAATTGATCATACTTTTATTTACAAATGTTCACGACGTGTTCTCATATTTTGGAAACGTCATATCATAACATCATTATCAATAGAACCAAATACATATTTCTCTATGTGTACAACTAAACTACCATTCAACCTTTGATGTTCCACTCTATTACAATGTGGATTCTTCACAATATTCATCACTGAAAAAGTTTTTTTGACGGAAACAGTCGCAACTGGTAAAATCAATGCTAATTTGACTAGCAAGTATACCAAGTGATAACGTATATTCCTCTTTTCCTCCACCAACTTTTATGCAAAACTATTAATTTCTTTCAAAATAGAAAATTCACTATGCAAAGACATGTTAGAAATATAATTCCTAAGTTCAAAAAAGAATATTTTAATCAAACTTATCAAGCTACCATAGTGTGAGCTTCAATGTGTATCACTTGCATGTTTGACACTTGGTGTCTTGATTCAAACCTTGCCCACTTAAAGGAGTAGATTCTTGTTAATTAAAAAATATTAATTAAAGATTCGTATTAATTAAAATTCCTTATTACTCATCTGCATGCTGGTATAGGGGTCAAAAAATTTTCAAAAGGAAATTATTTACAAACTTATTTGGGTAAAGGTATGCCCTTGGGTGCGCATAAAACACACACGGTACATAGGAATAGTTTGGGGGCATTAGCTTTTTATCATTATTTTGACGAGATCTTTTAGTTATTTGCATTCTTTATTAGTTGATATTTTGATCTCCCAAGTTTTAGTTATGTGCATTCTTTATTAGTTGATATTTTGATCTACACTTGGGAGAAACTTGCACAGAATATGAGAGAGAAATGCAATGCAGCCGTTGTTTTTCATTTGTTGTTGGACGAAATATGATTTGCAAACAAACATCTTGTAGCAGCCCCAAGTGCAGAGTGCTATTTTTATTTCAGAATAATTAGTCTGTTACAATGACATAGTCAATAAAACTTTCAAGGAGGGTCTCTTTTAAATAACTATAAGATTCAAAGATAATAAGAAAAACTCATACAAAAATAGCAATCCTTAGTCTTAATAGAAAAATAATAATAATTCTCACCAATAAACAGCAAAATCACAAAAAAATTGTAAACTAAGAGTTAAGAATTACCTAATTGATTTGTTGATTTAGAAAAGAACTCCAAAGATGAACAAGTGAAGGCTTTCTGTCTTGGAGTTGGAGGAGAAATTTTTCATTGTGCCCGGAACATGGGTGGTACAACACATGTTATTATATAAGTCATGGAAAGTTTTATTTTTTAAGTTGTTAAATTTTTTAACACAAGTATCTCATCACTTGTATAGTGACATGTCGTGTACCATCTCGTGTCCTAGGCACACTGAAAATTTTCTCGAGTTGGAGATGCCTGATTCTCTAAATAGGAGAAGTTTAAAAGTTTTTATTATTTTTATTTTTTTTATTGATGGAGGAGAAATTTAAAGTTTAATGCTAATTGATTGATTACCTTTTCAATTTATCTAATTCTCGTAATTTCTAAAAATTATAAATGTATTAATAATCAAAGAAGATAAAATGGTAAGAAATAACTCTACCATAGATCTCTCCCTCACATTTTATAAAAAAAAAATTCTCTCACTAAATCTCTGATGAAGTCCTCTGCATCGCTTGGAACCTTCTCTCACTAAATCTCTCCCTCACATTTTATAAAAAAAAATTCCACTACATTCATGTTTGGGGGGAACCAAGCAACATAGAAGAACCATTGATTAACTTCAGCACTCAGATCCGGATTCATGCAAGTATTTTTTCCATGCATCCATCAACAAAGACATGCACACATACAACAATATACATGAGCATTGATGAAATTCTAGATCCATGGATGCATGAACGACAACACAAAAATCTAAGCACTATCTTCCAAACAATTCAGAGAACAGTACCAAGAGAAGAGGGGAGGGACCTTCATGAGGAATCTTGAATCAACGCTCTGGACCATGGATTTGCATACATCTCCGTGACAACAGTGATGTTTGATGGCTGGAGATTGAGGGCGATTTGTCCGAGCTTCGAGAGAGGATGGATGGATGGATCGAGACTCCGTCTGGGGGTTTCGTTTGACTTAAAGGAATACAGCTATGGAGGCATGGCTGGGTATTTGTCTTTGAGTTCAAGTAATGGCGGAAACTATTGAGAAAATTAGAGAGTTGCACGGTGGAGCTAGAGAGAGAAGTGAGACATAGGTGAAATGGGAAGAGTCTGGAGAAATAAAGAGCTGGCTCTGAGCTCGAGGTTAGAGAGAATGGTTAGCTCAACCCGCTTTTATTGCTGCTGTTGCTGGGGTTTGACACACGTGTGGACTTGCACGTGTTGATCAGCACCTCTCCACAAGGCTTCAAGTCATTACTTCGAATCCAGGTGCTTCTGTTTTCTTTTCTTTCTTTATTTTTCTGTTCTAAATTTTGTTATTTGCTTGTTCGCTTTTTGTTTGTTTATTTATTTATACTCGTAATTAGTTTAATTAGGTTGTCTTAATCATTTGAGTTCTCTTTATATTTCTATTTTATTTTTGTCATGTTTATTTTATTTTTCACACCTTGAGGACAATGTGTGATTTAAGTTTGGGGGTGGGAAATAGAATTTTAGATTATTTTTTTTAATTTTTAAGTTAATATCCATAGATTATTTTAAACATTAGAACAAATGGACTTGGTGAAGGTTAGTCCCACAATAGAGTCTTTTCCATTTATCGTTGCTTAGACACTAATTCATGAGTTATACTTTGACACTTTGCACGTTCACATCAACATGGTTTGTGGGGAGTGAGATTGGAACACTTGCTTTAAGTCTAAGGTCATTTTTAAATTTTTGTTTCAAGGAAAGTTAATTATTGTTATAAATAAAGTAATAATTGTCCCACCCGAGACTTTACTTAGTAACCAAGCCAGTCCTGCCTAATCAACAGTGATTCTCGCGTCAAACAGTAGAGTCTTGGCATGGGGCAGGGTGGTTAGTTGGTTTCGAGTGAACTAGCATTACACGACCACTACTATTACTATTGGAAAAAAAAAGTTCGAAAAGAAGAAAAAAAAATATGATAGTTATGTTTCAAGTTAAGTTGTATGAAGTGTGGAATAAAAGGACGAGAGGTAAAGGTTTGAGTCGAGTCTCCTTAACCATGTTGGTTCACTTTACACCAAAGGAAGTTCATGAATTCTTTTCTAATTGATTCTAAATGCTGAGATTAGTTTGAACTTTTGAAAAGATGTTCTAATTCTTAACGTTTTCTATGGATTGCAACTTGAAGGTGGAATTTTGATTTAGTTTGCTTTTGTTTAAGTTTTTAGGTTTGTTAGTTTTTATTTTGTTTTTGAGTTTTGTTTGCTTGAGGACAAGCAAAAAGCTAAGTTTGGGGGTATTTTGATGATTCAATATTATACTATATATTTTACCCTAATCTTAGTATTAATTTATTGGTTATTTTGGTAGAATTTTGATACTTTGTTATATATTTCCAATGTAGGACATTCGACTTCCTCTGGAGCAAAGACGAATTTTGGAGTTATTCAAGATGATTGTGTCAAAATTCCAGATTTTTCTATCATATTATCGATAATATCGCAAGATGAAACCCAAAAATACTTGAAAAATGCTGAAAAGTCTCAATCTTGCACATAGAGGGATTCGAACCCCTCTCTTTGTCAACCACGCACCTGGGCCTTATCCAACTCGCTACAGATGTGTTTGTAATTACATATTCAGCCTGTAATATTTATATGGTCGTTAAGATGTCTGCAAGGCTTGCAAGCTAATATTTACTAAGTCACTCATGTATCTTACCATGAAATGTATAAAGTGTAAAATATTGTACTAATTCATTATATATAAGTGATTATGGTGTGTTTAAACTTCTTTCATTAATTACTACATATTTTCTACACTCCTAATGTTTGCCAGCTCGCTATATAATCAACTTAAATCAATTAAATCCATCATGCAATGCATTTCCTTCCAATTTTTTGTGATAAACTAATAGATAATTGACTAAATAAACATCCTGCAAAGTTTCAATAAAAATTTCCAAGTTTTTCTTACAATTTCCGTGGTTTTTATTCAATTTTTATCGATATCGATAATATCCCGATATTTCCATCGAAATTTCCGTGTTTTTGGACTACCGATATTTCCGATATCATCGATATTTTAGACCTTGGTTGCAATCAATTTGCATGAACACAAAAGACATTTTTTGGTAGCAGCGTTGGAGTAAGGTGATGAACAGAAAGGGAAAAGTTGATTTTGGATGTGATTTTGGCAAGGGTTGTTGAAGAATTGAAGTGAAAAATGATTGTTGGCATCAACATTTGTAGTTTTATATATGGATTATGGGTGCATGTGTTTCTTCTGTGTTTTTGGTTCTCCGTTACTTAAATTTACTAAAATTTCATATTAGTTATTGTTTAACATTGTAGTATGTGTTTTGTATCAGGTTTGTTGTGATGACTACTGGATAATTGCTAAAGACAATAGTCTTAGTCTATTAGGTCCTTATGCACAGAATTTCATGACCCCCATTATTTAGAAAGTGTCAACAAGAAAGATGTATAGAATGAAATTGGAGTAGAGAACCAGAAAGCCGGATGGGTACAACTTGAGAGAACTTAGAAGCCTATATAGGAACTCAAATGGTGATGAAGAACCGGATTCAATGAGAAGGAATAGGAGGAAGAAGAAACGGCCCATGTCTAAACATTATAGAAAAGAAACTGATCTCAGTACCATAGAGTTTGATTTGGGGATGGTTTTTCCTGTTAGACTAAACATATAAACCAAGATCGTGAAACATGAATAAGAGCCATCAAAACACAAACCATAGTTCATAACTATTGTACAGCTCTTACCTGCAGATGCACCAGAAGAAGAAGCCATAGTCGATCTCGGCAGGAAAACAAGTAGTAAACCTTCTCCTCTTTCCAGATTTAAAATGCTCAAACAAATAATAGGTCTTAGTCCTAGACAGAGCGTAATCTCTCTTAGAGCATCTATAGAACATAATCCTAGCCAAAACCAAAAAGGATTTTCTATTAAAATCCATATGGAAAACTGAAATTGTTTCCTTATACAATAGGGAATCAGCTCCTCGTTCTATTTGAATCCTAGAACAACATGGATTGATAATCCATACTCATTAAGACTTTCCATCAAACTTGAGATGAATAACCGATTCTCCAGACTCATACTCATGCTCATATTCTTACATTTCCAAGTTCCAAGGAATTCATAAAAGCTATGAAATGACAGTTTTATAACAATTGCAGGTCTTACAAGTCAACCACAAATGATTGGTACAAGGTTAAGGCTCATATTCATGCCCTTGGCAAGTGTATGCTTCTAATGACCAATCTGATAGGCAATATTCTTTATATGTTAAAACATTTGTTCCAAATCATACTTGTGGAAAAGATGAAAACAATACAAGTAGTGTGACCAGTAGTTAGTTGGCTGAGAGATGAGCTTATGATTGGAGATTAATCCTAAAATGGATGTTATGACAATGAAAGTTACAGTGAGGGATAATCCTTTATAATCCCTTTCCAAATGATAGGATTGTGAGGAATAAGTTTGTTTCGTTCCAATCCCCTTCTAATCAAGGCATTCTCTCTCACAACAAAGACATAGTCCTAGTGTCATCACCGGTCTAATAGATGTTTTATGTCTGAAAAAGTGCATCACCCATTCTAATCCCTTGAAGATGAAAAATCATTGACCGCTAACCTCAATATACTTTGACTTTTAAGAGTTGCCCATTCCAATCTAAACCTAGAAACTAAACGAGGCCATAGATTATAAAGAGAGCTTCTAAAACAGCCTACGCTCGGAGAATAAAAAACGCCATGCAGTGAGAACATCTAAAGGAAACGAGTTGATCCTCAATAAACGCCTCAACAGAATGACATGTCTTTTGTTAAAGCATCTGCCACAAAGTTAACTTCATGTAGAACATGATAGCTGATATGATCAAGCATCCCATGTTTGTCAACATAAAGCAAGTATCTTTACAAGTTTAGGAAGGTGGGAGTTGCCAGAGGAGAAACCGTTTCGAGCCGCGACAACTAAGAGCAGACTCTAACCTGCAGAGGGAGGAGGAGACGGGCAAGCTTGGATCAATGGCTGCAACATCTTGAGAATAAAAGGCACAAATAGGTGTTAAAGATCAACACCAGCCCATTAAGATCAGTCGGTACAAAGAAACTAGATTGGTCTAGTTCAAATATGCATGGTTTTCTCCAGAAGATTCTATAATGGGAATATGCTAGAAAACTCTAGCAAAGAAGGTTGTTTCTTAAGTTGGTGGAAGAGTCTAGAAGAATGGTGAGGCTTCCACCAACATGTAAGATTAGTGTAGATAATTCTAGTTTAGGAAGTTAGTGGAATTATCTAGACATCTCTAGCATAATGTTTCCATGCTTTTCCAAGGTTCCATCCATGCCTATAAAAGGAGAAGGCATCCACACCATTTGTATCAACCAACCAAACAACCAAGAGAGCTAGTAGTGAGAAGTGAGAGTGTCAGGTGAGAAGTAAGAAGAAGCAACAAAGCTTCTAAGAGTGTTTGAGTGTTTCCTCTTGTACTAGTTTGTGAGTGAATAAATTTTTTGTATAATACTTTGAGTGTTCTTTCTCTTGCCTATCAATTCCGCTGCATTACATTCTTCTTTGAGAGATAAACATCTCCAAAGTAGTGAAGTCTTTTTAAGCCCCAACAAAGAGCAGACTCTAACCGATTCGAGCCGCGACAACTAAGAGCAGACTCTAACCTGCAGAGGGAGGAGGAGACGGGCAAGCTTGGATCAATGGCTGCAACATGTTGAGAATAAAAGGCACAAATAGGATCAATTGGTTGTACTTTAGATAGGGATAAGAATTGAGTTTCTTCTTTCGCAAATGTTACTTATTTACTTTTTTACAACAGTTCATTCCGGCTGTTATATAGTACAACACTGAACAGAGAGTACAACTTTTCTGGCCTCCTAGTCCGGAACCCTCCCAAACATTGGACACTACATGATGCAGCACGAGCTAACAAGGAATATAAATGTAAACCCTCGAAGAACAAAGTTTTCTGGAATCTACTGGAGTTCGGAGAAAACCAAAAGGTTTATTTTATAATAATTGAATGATGATTACATAGCAACTGTAAGTCTGTAAGGCTTAAATAGATATAACTCGACCCTTGGGAAGCTCAAGGGATTCGTAGGGAAAGTAAAAGAAGATCAGACGTTACGAAAAGTCCGATTTTTTATTACAAACTTTAAAATGCGATTTTGGAAGTCTAAACGACCTCGGATGGAAAAAATAAATCATACGTAACGACAAAGCGACGTGTTTGAACTGGGACATCGCGCTCTTTCTGAAAAATATCATGTGCCCAAAATGGAGCTCACCAAATTTATAAATTCCTGCTGTGTCTGTTTGTATCATTCGGTCCATTTCATCTTCAATCCACTCGGCTGTCTGTTCTACATCGCTATAATACTATATAATGCAATAAAATATAACGCCGTGCAATACAATATAGTTGAAAAACAATCTATCTAAAATAGTACCCGTGTTCAAGCTTCCATGTGTTGCGGTAAACTTAAGTAGTGGCTTCAAGAAATGGATAATCAGTGTAACCAACGACGGGATCAGATGTGTAGAATGTCTCTCTGTTGTACTTATTTAGAGGAGCATTAAGCTCAAATCTCTTTGGCAAATCCGGATTCGCCAAGAAAATACGGCCATACGCAATAAGATCTGCACGGCCCTCGGCCACAGCATTGTTCCCATCTTCCTTCTCATAACCACCAGCAGCAATGAAGGTACCATTAAAGGCCTTTCTCATGGGTACAAGACTCTGGGGGCAATCACTCTTTTCTGCAGCTGTCTTCATCCTCGGCTCAACCATATGGCAATACAGGGTCCCATATTTGTTTAATGAATTGGCCAGATAAAGGCCCAATGCTTCCGGATCTGAATCCCCTGATTCCATATAGTTGGCAAATGGAGATAATCTAATTCCAACTTTATCCGCTCCTATCTCGTTAACAACAGCTTCAACGACATCCAGAGCAAATCGACAACGATTCTCCATAGATCCGCCATGTTGGTCTGTTCGGTCATTCACTTCATCTTTCAGAAACTGATCAATAAGGTATCCATGGGCCCCATGAATTTCCACTCCATCAAAGCCTGTACACATCTAGTCAAACTGCAAATTAAATCATGCCTTTAATTACATTCGGATTCTGGAAGAGATGGTTTGTTTGCTTATGTTGAAAGCAATTTTGAGTTCTCGCAAATTTTATTTCGTACTTGAGCAGCTTCCATAGCATTTCTTGCTGCAAGTCTGAAATCATTGACTATTTGTGGGATTTCATCTGTCGTTAATCGCCTTGGAGGAGTAAATTCAATAATATCAATGCCACTAGATGGTAGTTGGGGGCTTAGTGGCTTGTCAGTAGAAGAGATTGGAGCTTGCCCATTCGGCTGAGATCCTGTTAGAAAATATAGATAGAATCACAATTTGAAAGATTTCTATTACAGGAATATCAAGGCAGCGTTCTAAGGCTTCAATGGGCTAACTTTTCACTTATGATCCGAATGCTTTCGACGATACAAAGTGAAGTCATATAAGTATTTGTTAGAAACGCACTGGTATTTGAAACCCCCCAACATGCCAAATCTGACAGAAGAAGATGCCTCATTTAGCATGAACAGCATCAACAATGGGTTTCCATGCTTCAACTTGCTCCTTTGTCCATATACCGGGAGTATCTGGGTACCTTCATGTATTAAAGAAACAAAATGTTATCAAACTTTGAAATGAAAGTATACAATTAAATGTATGTTTTCCATTTAAAATTTAACATAAAAGAAACTTGAAAAAAATCTAATCTTTGGGAAGTTACCCTTGAGCGGTGTCAGAAATTCCAGTGGCTTCAGCTATGAGAAGACCCCCGTTATGTTAAAGAAATCAACCCCATCTCATTGAAAGACCTACACAAATCTAGAATAAAGAATTCTAGAATGTTCACTAAAGTTGGTTAGCTAGATTATCCAAGTAAGGACTAGAAGGTTGTTTCTTAAGTTGGTGGAAGAGTCTAGAAGAATGGTGAGGTTTCCACCAACATGGAAGATTAATGTAGATAATTCTAGCTTAGGAAGTTAGTAGAATTATCTATATATCTCTAGCATGATGCTTACATGCTTTTCCAAGGTTCCATCCATGCCTATAAAAGGAGAAGGCATCCACACCATTTGTAACAATCAACAACCAACCAACCAAGAAGAAGTAGTCTTGTAAGAGTGTGAGTAGTCTAGAGTGTGTCTCTAGAAAGTGAGAGAGTGTCATTGCTTCTAAAGTGTGTCTTTGAAAGTTTTGTGTGTTGTAATATTTTGTGAGTGTAATACAAGTAATTTGTTTACTTGTGTTGTCTCTCCAACACTTGCGTTAGAGTTGTGTACTCTAAGTTTTTCCCAACACGTTAGATGTTCTCTGAGAGTAATATAAGATGGCATGCGGCTGAGGAACATTTCTGTATGATCTTTGTCTAGTCAATGGTGCTAAGACAACTCTGCAGAAGGCAAGGAAGAAGTATATTATCAGAATGCACCTACTACATAGCCTATGACAAGTTTGATGGGAAGTATTATCAGATCTTGCTAAACAGCAAGATTTAAGTAATACGGCGAAATATCCAGAAAGGAGATATACTTTTCCTAGTTTATTTGGTTTCAACATCTCGGGCTTACAGCGGATTTCAGTAACACCTGTCCTAGTTACAACGTAAATATACAATGAGCGTATTCTGCACGAGCTCCTAGGAATTCGACAATCAAACAATCTTGAACACAAAGCAACTAATTTATAGCGGTAGACATCAGTACAAACCGACGCAAAAGTTGCAGCAGAAACTCGCAAACGAAACCCCGGCTGTCCAACAAATCAACTAAACCAATTCCTTGTTTTACAAGTAACGTGAACATGCAAATATTACATAATAAACCATCCAATGAAAGTTGCTGCTTTCATTTCTGAAAATTCAGGATTCTTGCGTAGGCATAAAAACATTTGACAAGCACAAAAACTGCCCAGTAACCTGCAAGTTGCCCAAAAAATAAGCAGTAACTTCATTTTTCTTGTAAGAACCGGGATTTTCTGCAACCCTGTTTCCAAATTAACAAAACCCAACAGCCCAAATCTCAACTACTCCAGCAGAATAAGTCAACAAAATCAATGCAGAATGTGGAAGAATATAAATTGTGGAAAAGGTTGAGCCCGTGAGTTAAGTTACCTATGAGAAAGATTGAAGTTTCCAAGTTTGTAAGGAGCAAGGAGAGGGCTTGTGGGACCACCTACTTGAGCTTGATTAGTGGTAGCCATTTCAATTCAACTGGGTTCAGAGCTCGATCCTTATTTTTTATTTGATTTGATTTGATATGCTCTCATATTGGGTATTTATACCGTTCGGGGAGAGGACGAAGGGGAACTATAAAACAACACTAGCACTAGCTGGGGAGGCAGAGGCTGTAGTAGGCCGGGCGGCTCTTTTTGAAATGTTTGATGACGTTTGTAATTACGTAAACGTGTTTTTTTTTTCTTTTCTAAGACCATCTTCAACCATTGGGCTAAAAGTCAAATTTTTTACCCCAGAAAATTTAGCTTTTAGCCGGAAGCAGCTTTTCTGCTCCAACCCTTCTGGCATAAAATTTTAGTCCGGGATTATTAAAAAATGAACTTAGGCTAATTTTTTCTTCAATTAACTTTTAAAAAATAAAAAATAAAAAATAATGTAGACTATCGTAAATTAATTTTATAAACATTTTAATCTAAAAATGTTTAAATTTCGATAAATATTGAAAAATTATTAAATATTTCCACAAAGCAAGCCTTCAACTTTCACCAATCTTTCAACTTTCACCAAATTTTCAACTTTCACCAACCATTCAACTTTCATCCTCTATATAAACATAGGTCCAATATCAGTTGATCACACAATCTTTCAACCTTCAATCATCCTCTATATTCACCAATCTTTCAACTTTCAAAGTGTTTTTGTTTCCTAAAAATCCTCAATATCTCATTAATGGGTGATAGAAGAAGGCGTAGCAGGGCAATGCAGATGGCACAATACCAAGAAAGGCTTGACATTGAGGATGCTGAAATGATCAATGCCGAAGCTGAACTTGCAAACTTGCTTATGCTATATGAGCACCATGCCAAATCTAGTCATCGTGGTTCTGTCACGGGGCGTTCATTTGTGCAGCGTGATAGAGAAGAGTGTCATGACTGAATGATGAAAGATTATTTCATTGAGCTCTGAGATTTCCTGCACATGATTTTCGAAGACGGTTTCAAATCAGGAGAAAGCTTTTTGAAAGTATATTGAACGCAGTTGTCAATCATGACTACTACTTTGCAAGCAAGATAGATGTCGTAGGCCAACAAAGTCTATCACCTCATCAGAAGCTCACATCTTCATTTCGAATGCTAGCTAATGGGTGCTCTGCAGACTCAACTGACTAGTATTGCCGACTTGCAGAGTGTACTGTTATTGAGAACTTGAAGCGCTTCTGTAAAGCAATTCAAGCCATATATGGAGCCACATACCTCCGCAAGCTAAATCGTGAAGACTTGAAGAGGCTTCTACGCAAGGTAGACAAAAGAGGCTTCCCTGGCATGATAGGAAGTCCCGATTATATGCATTGGGAGTGGAAGAATTGTCCTACTGCTTGAGCTGGCCAATTCAAGGGCCGTCATAACAAGTCAACCATTGTGCTCGAGGCTGTGGCGTCTTACGACACATAGATTTGGCATGCTTTCTTCGGCTCTCCTGGATCAAACAACGATATCAACGTTCTTTGGTCTTCAACTCTGTTTGATGATGTTGTCAATGGATGGGCACCAGAATTTCGGTACAAGGTAAATGGTAATAAGTATGAGCTAGGGTACTACCTAACTGATGGTATTTATCATAGTTGGTCTACCTTTGTCAAAAGTTATTCTCATCCCGATAGTGCAAAGAAGAAATTATTTTTGCAAAGGCAAGAGTCTTACAGGAAGGATGTGGAAAGAGCGTTCAGGATCCTACAAGCTCGATTAGCCATTGTTAGAGGCCCTACATGACTTTGGCATACCGAAGACCTTCATTCAATCATGATGACGTGCATAATTTTGCACAACATGATTGTGAAAGATGAGTACATCAAAATTGAAGAAGATTCAGACGAAGATGTGGATGATGACCAACCAACACATGTGAGAGCTATTGCAAAAGATGTTGAATATCTCGCTGAAACCACATATGAGACCCGACATGATAGGGTCACATTGAGTGAGTATATGAGACGTTTAAATAGAATTCAAGCTCCTCAAGGTAATGACACACTCCACAAGGATTTGGTTAAGCATGTATGGTGCTGA
This sequence comes from Cotoneaster glaucophyllus, assembly GCA_036320875.1. NCBI lineage: Eukaryota > Viridiplantae > Streptophyta > Magnoliopsida > Rosales > Rosaceae > Cotoneaster > Cotoneaster glaucophyllus. The sequence goes on from CM070073.1 coordinate 44,293,132, forward strand.
GAAGGTGAATGTTGATGATGTTGGTTGAGCATTTATGTAATAATTTTAAGTGTACTATGTTGGTATTTTGTAGTAATAAATTTAAGTGTCTTATTGTGCAAAGTATTTTGTGTAGTACGTTGCATAAATTATTGAATGGAGGTTGAATTATTGAAGGCATATATTCTTCTACATCAAAGTGTGGAATAATAAGTACAATAATTATTGAAGGCATCTAGATTAATAGAAACAATAACTAATACACACGACAATTAACAAAGTACATAAACTTAAACCACATAAACTTAATACAATCGAAAATTCATAAACTACATAAACTTAATAATGATATCCACCATCTTGATTTGGTGATGGACTTAGTGGTGGACTTGGGATATAGCATTCAAATGAATTATCATCTTCAAATATACTCCTTCTGGCATCCCTTTGCAAAATTTCCCTTTGCTTACCACGTAAGTACTTCTTCCTCTCTGGAGTATATTTGTTGAGGTCCTCCATCATCAAATTTATTTCGAACCTCTCTTGCTCCCTATCCCATTCTTCCTTCATTTACAAATGCATTCGGGCCGCTTCTTCTTGGCGAGCACTATGGTTTTCGCTCAATCTTGCAATTTTGGTAGCAATGTCCACTCGAAGGACCTTGGGACTTCCCTTTTCCTCTTTGCTTCCTTTTGCTTATCTCTTACCGGGGGCCTTGCAAAAGAAGGAGTTGGGGTCATTTCATCGACACCTTCATTGACACCTTCATTTCTGGCATTTGTCGGTGGCTTCATGTTGAAATAATATTCAGATAAGCTCATATTTATATATATTTTACATCAAATTCACTTGTCTTTTCTTAGTTAGCTCCTTATATTTTTGATCTATTTACTTTGTTTTTGTGTTTTGTAGGATTTGTCAAGCAAATAAAATAAAAATAGCACAAGTGGGATTTTAAGTAACAAATCGTCAAAACTGTCTGTGCAGGTCAGCTGACTTTGGAAGCAAGTTGCGGACAATTCAGAATGAATTAGAGAATGAGCCTTATATACTTGGAAAGCTACGGATGTCTATTTTCTGGAGCATTTTGCGGATTGTTAATATCATTTTTCTAGAAGAAGTTATGGCCGTTTTAACACTGAAGAGGCTGAGCAGTTTGTAACTGAAATGAAAGCAATAAACCCAATAAACTTAGCAGCCAAAACTGATGCAGTCAAGAACAAACCACCTGACACCTATTCAAATATCAGAGGAAATGGAATTAAGATGAGGATTAAGTGGGAGTAATGGGCATAAAGGGTAATATGTTGAGTTGAAAACGCCATTCTCTTAACATACTACATAAGAAAGAGTAATATGTTGAGTTCTAACATTGAGCCAACTTGAGCATCTTCATCCGGAAATAAAAGGAATTTGAATGAAACATAACATGTTTGCATGATTATTTGGTGGTGGATAGCAATTCCCCTAACTTGTTTTTCTTAATTTGTGAACTATTTAAAATTTGTTTCGGTCTTGTTTTTATTTGATTTAATTTAAATATCAAATCAACTCTAAAAATCCCAAAAATTTGTGTGAGTGTATCTCTGTGTGTCTAGTATCTTCATATAAAATTTCGTAGACTTTAGATAAGTGTAAGTCAGTCTAATAATTATTTTTTGGTGGCTGGTCAGTAGGGACAGCAACCCAGTTTTTGTGACATTTTAAGTAGTTAGATAAAACAATCTTCTGTGGGAAAGACCCTTATTTTCATATGCTCCAATTGATAAATCTTAGTGTTAATAAGGAAAATCAATCGGATATTTGTGTGTTAATTTGTGGTGTGCTTTTAATTTTATCATCTTCCCCATTGTTGGTCCACATCGGTTCCCCACCTCGGACAATCCTTGAGGACGTCCCAAGCATGTGGCAACTTAAAAACTTGATTTTTTGGTGTTACTCTTGTCTTGTAAATTTCCATTGCTTTGTCACCCTATGCAAAAAATACATAAAAGCAATTAGTTGCAGAATAATATTATGTACTTGACAAATAAAATATCAAGAAAAAAACTCACAACTTCTGTGGCGCTCCTTCCACCAGCCATGCCAACCACGACTCTCTCCAAGCTTCCTTTCCATAAAGTGCATGCTTTGTTGATAGTCTTCTACTGATCGTAAACACCACCACCGTCCCTCCCGCCGCCGTTGCAATTTTCTTGAAACTTTGCAATGATTTTATCCCACAAATCCTTTTTATTTTGATTTGTGCCAACTGCACCATCTTCGCTAATAGAAACCCATGCCAAGCATAAAGTAACATCTTCCTCACAAGTCCAATTACGACCTCTAATATGCTCTCTTGCCATGTTGAACAATGTCACATCCCGGCCCGGGCCCCCAGCACATCCCGGGCTCGACTCCACCATAGCACGATATTGTCCGCTTTGGGCCCCGACCACGCCCTCACGGTTTTGTTTCTGGGAACTCACGCGAGCAGAACTTCCCAGTGGGTCACCCATCCTGGGAATGCTCTGACCCATTCTCGCTTAACTTCGGAGTTCCTACCGAACCCGAAGCCAGTGAGCTCCCAAAAGGTCTCGTGCTAGGTAGAGATGAGAATATACATATAAGGTTTACAGGATCCACACCCCTGGGCGATGTGGGATCTTACAATCCACCCCCTTAGGGGCCTGACGTCCTCGTCGGCACACTTCCGGTCAAGGATTGGCTCTGATACCAAATTGTCACATCCCGGACCGGGCCCCCACCATATCCCAGGCTCGACTCCACCGTAGCACGATATTGTCCGCTTTGGGCCCCGACCACGCCCTCACGGTTTTGTTTCTGGGAACTCACGCGAGCAGAACTTCCCAGTGGGTCACCCATCCTGGGAATGCTTTGGCCAATTCTCACTTAACTTCGGAGTTCCTACCGAACCCGAAGCCAATGAGCTCCCAAAAGGCCTCGTGCTAGGTAGATATGAGAATATACATATAAGGTTTACAGGATCCACACCCCTGGGCGATGTGGGATCTTACAAACAATTTGGAAATGGTAGAAAGAAAAATTGGAAGAATTGTAGGAGAAAATTGAGTTCTGTATGGATGTTTGAACAAATACATCGGTATTTATAGAGTTTTTGGGTGAATTTTGGGTTAAATCATTTTTTTTTAAAATTATTTTTGTCGTTGGATTTAAATTTGGGCCGTTAGATCCTTTTTTTACTGTTAGATTTGATTATATTTGATCTCAGTCGTTGGATTCAATGTATTTTAAAATAACATTTTTTCTAAAATATAAAAATTTGAATCTGGACCGTTGGATCAACCAATGGTCCTAAAATTCCTGCCCTTGGATACGGAAAAGAGCCATTGTGCTGGGGGATGTGGCCGACAGCGGCCCTGACAGTGGGCCCCCTGCTGTCGGGCGTTGAAGGCACTCGGGCCGCGTGGGGCGCGTCAGCGAGTGAGCGGGCCGAGACTGGGTATTTTTTGGGCGAGTCCACACGTGTGTGGGCTAAATCTGGGGGGGGGGTATTTGGCCTAGGTTTAGCATTTGGCATTTAGCCCAATGTTTTGGCTTGGGTTGGGTGGTGTTTAAGGGGGAATAAATGGGGTATTTAGGCATAAAATTTCAATTTGAAAGTTTATGTGGCACTTTATTCTTTTTTAAAATTTTGTTATCCACCGATGTGTCAAATTTAAACTATTATTTATCACATTAATTTACTTCTAATAATTGTAGTAAGTTTTTTAAAACAGAAAATAATAATAAAAATGAGGAAAAGAATTTAGTAATCACTTAAAATAGATTTGAAGTTGTTGTCAGATTTGATAGCTACCACCTTTGTTGTCAATCCATATCATGCCACATAGGAAGTGGCATTTCGCTTGAAAAACACTAATACAATCTTTATTAACTGTTATTGTTGATATGGACTTTTTCATATCTTTGATACCACATGAAAGGGTAGCACATTTTTAGCATTCTGATCAAATAATCTATCAAAGCAGAGCCGATGGCCCAAAAATATATCCTCAAATTAAGAGGGTTAAAATTTTTGCTCCCTTTGCACTTGACAAATCCCAAAATAGCAAAATTTATTCTAACTGAAAGGAGATGACAAATGTGATGTGGAATGCCATGTGGGGATAGAAAAACAGCACAATTTCTTCCAACCGAAATGTTATTAGTTGACATGGATTGACTGCATTTCCTTTGACTGTCTTTTTTGGTAGCATAAGGCTTGAGCGTCAAATGCTTTTATTTTGATTTTTTTGAACAAACGATATTATCTACATTAAGGAGGAGGGGGTGAGCTTAGCCTTATAATGGGGTAGCTTTAATGTGGTTCAAATTCCTCTTTGGCAAGAATCGAATCTAAGATCTCTCACTTACAAGTGAAGAAGAATACCACTAGACCGTAGTACTAAGTGTCGCTTTTAATTAATTTATTTTTTTAATGCATGAATACCATTGCCAACCAATAAGATGGAAAAAAAATCATTTTTAATAGTTAATGCAGTGCCACTTAATGCAAGGATCTAGTGATATTTCTCTTCATTTGTAAGTGAGAGGTCTTAAGTTTGATTCTCGCCAAAGGTGAAGTTGAACTATATTATTGCTAGCCCATTATGAGACTTAAGCCCACTTCACCACCTCCTTAGTGTAGATAATATCGTTTGTTCAAAAAAATAATAATAATAATATAGCCATGTAGCCCACTATATTAAGAGTGCTGATAAACTTACCGCATTGTCTTATCTCCTACTCATTTTTAAAATAAAATAAAAATGGATACCAATCTAATCTCTCGTAAAATGACATCTAAGGACCAAGCAAAAATTAAAAAAAAGAAAATAGGACTCTCTTCTTTGTTCACCATCTTTCTGCAACTATCTAAATCCCTTCAAATAAATATTTTTTTCTTTTTTGTTCCTCTAGCTTAATTATATATAATAGTTGTTCAAAACACTTTACTAATGTAATAATTATCTAAAATTTTGAAAAATGAAATGTGAGACTAGAATATGGAATTGCGCTTGGAGAGATGGAATTTGGTTGTCGCGAATCTGAAAATGGAGCATGAGATGAAATTTTGAGAATGTTGCATGAGGTTTGGTCGTGACATTTGGAAGGGGAGGAAAGGGGGTTGCCTTGGGGGTCTGGATTAGGCCTGGCAAACGGGTCGTGTCTGTCGTGTTCGTGTCGTTTTCGTGTAACACCTGTTATCTTAACGGGTCGTGTCGTGTCACACCCATTATCTTAACGGGTCCCTAACAGGTCGGGTCACTTTACCCAACGGGTAAACTGACCCGACCCGTTATGACCCGTTAAGAAAAATATTTTTTTTTCCTTAAATTTGCACATACCACACATTGCCACATAAATATTACTTCAAAACATTAAAACACATTTTTCGTTTAAGTACTACATCTACACTCGAAAATAAAAGTCTAATAAAAAAAATCCATACACTACTAATCTATTACAAATATTAAATGTGCAAGGATATTACAAATATTAATTCAAAACATTATATATATATATATATAATTATATTATATAGTTATTATAGTTTTTAGGGATATAAAATTGTTAAATTAATATATATAATTATTATAGTTATTCATACTTGATGTATCCACTATTGTAAATATTTTAAATTGAAGATCGAGTTCATTCATTGTATTCATATAGGGTCAAGGAGTGTAGCTGTAAAAAATCATCAAAATCGGAGTTAAAATAACCGTTAAATCGTGATTTTTCGTTTATAACCGTCGAAAAGTTTTGTCCCGTTACTTGATATCTTAATGTTTGTTTTTTTCAATTTTTGGCGTATGTGATCTTGAAGTATATACAAACATGTTTGACGGTTGGATCGTTGAAACTAGTTTCGTAGAATGCGTATCCCATCAAAACAATAGATTCACTAATACTTAAGAATTTATTTATACTTTAATTAAGTATAACATAAGATTTTGTGGTATCCACTAGTGTAAATATTTAAAATTGAAGATTGAGTTCATTCATTGTATTCATATAGGGTCAAGGAGTGTAGCTGTAAAAAATTATCAAAATCAGAGTTAAAATAACCATTCAATCGAGATTTTTCGTTTATAACCGTCGAAAAGTTTTGTCCCGTTACTTGATCTATGAATGTTTTTTTTTTTGCAATTTTTGGCGTATGCGATCTCGAAACATATACAAACATGTTTGACGGTTGGATCGTTGAAATTAGTTTCGTAGGATGCGTATCCCATCTTTCCCTCTCTTTTTTGTTTCCTTTTCTTATCATTTTCTTTTTTCCCTCCCTTTTTTTTTTTTTTTTTTTTTTTTGAAAACTTTTTCCCTCCCTTTTTCTTCAAAGTGCGGATGCTACACCTACACTACACGGTACACCCATCTTTCCCTCTCTTTTTTGTTTCCTTTTCTTATCATTTTCTTTTTTCCCTCCCTTTTTTTTTTTTGAAAACTTTTTCCCTCCCTTTTTCTTCAAAGGGCGGATGCATATTAAATATTATAGTTTTTAGGGGTATAAAATTTAATTTAAAATTTAATATATATATATATATATATATATAATTATTATAGTTAATATTTTGGGGGTATAATTATTATAGTATATATAATTATTATAGTTTTTAGGGGTATAAAATTGTTAAATTAATATATATATATATAATTATTATAGTATTTTTTTAGGGTTATAAAATTATTAAATTAATATTCTGCTTATCGTGTATCGTGTTACCCACGTGTATACTCGAACCAACCCGTTATCTTAACAGGTGCTTATCGGGTTACCCGATAACGACCCAATTCGTTATCGTGTCGACCCGAACACCTGTTAATTTCGTGTCGTGTCGTGTCGGGTTATCGGGTCGTGTCAGGAATTGCCAGGCCTAGTCTGGATAGAGGGAACGAAGGAGAGTTGCAATCAGCTGGAGAACTGGTAAATGACTGAATTATGGGATTCTTACCAAAATTAAAATATGGAAAGTGAGGCTTTGGAATTCGCGGTCGGTGGAGTCTCGCCTGGACTTATCAACGCTCTAATATTTATTTTTCTGAAAAATTAAAAAATAACTTAGATATATACATTAAAGGTTATTTTAAGGATAATAATGGACAGAAATATAGTATTTTGATTTTTAACTTTTTTTGTGAGTGAAATTATAATATGGGTGGGAAAATAAGACTTGGGATGGGTCTCGCAACACTCTACATTAATAAAGTAAATATTTGACACATTCATTGTAAAGAAAAACCAATATTTAACATCTCTATTTGATTGGCCACGTCAACCATTAAATTTAGACAATAATCATATTACACGTTCTTTGAAGATGCTGTTATCAAATCATCATACAGTGCGCTAGTAGAGAATAGATGGCTGCCAATGTGGACGGCACCAACGACCAACGACCAACGACCAACGACCATTTGACAATAATTTGGATACATTACTTTTATCCAAATAATTGCATCCATGCTTTTTGGTTCAATTATTTTCATTTTCCGTTTCATCCTTTCATTTGATTCATCATGCTCAATGGGATCATCGTTTATTACCAAGGGCCAGCATCACTTTTGTAGGATTTTCATTTGAAACTCACTTCACCTTGTTAATCTTTTTCAATTATTCCAATTAACGAGGTAGATGACGCTTTATTGTAATGACGGAAAACAATTATGCTTATGTACCTTTGTGTAGTTTCGATCCCCGCATATTTGCTTCTAAACCCAAAGGTTGGGGTTTAGAATCGGGGTTGGCCGGAGCTTGGGAAGCTCTGGCGTTCTTCTCCGTTGAGAATCAGCCCTTCTCCCTCGAGCCCAAAACCCAGGAGGAAAACAGGCCTTCGGGCCTTGTTGACACGGACCTTTGGCCCTTTGAACTTGGGCCCAACCCCCGAGCCTTCAGCCCAACCCGGTAATCCCAAAACCCTTAGGACCCTAAACCCAGAAACCTTTGGGCCTGGCATTCTTAGGCCCGACCCGTCCTTCCCCTAACCCAAAACCCTTTTAAACCCAACCCGTGTGAAAACCTAGGCCTTTGGGCCCAGCAGTCTTTCGGCCCAGGCCCACTAGACCGGATCCGGCTGGAATCTTCCAAGAATATTCCTGGAACATTCCGATGAATATTCCCCCTGTTGACTTTTCAGAAATTTAACCGGGACCCTTGCTAGGGTAATTCGATGTCCTGAATCCATTTTTGACGTCCGTTTCCCCAAATTCAATTGTTATAAAATAGTTTTATTAATTGGACCATTTATATGCTTAGGGGCAATTATTGTGGCGTTTCTATCTTCGCTAGTCTGCGCAGCTTTCAATGGCGAAGTACTGTGAGTGGACCCCTTCTAAAAATGCATGTTTTGATGGTAGAAATGCATACATGAAAAGCCATGTTCTTATAACATGCTTATTGAGGCTAGTTTGAATTACTACTATTTTTCCTATAACCCATGTTCTTTATAGGATATCTGATGGATGAGGATACAATATTTAGAACATGTTTAGAACACCTCTTTATAGTATAGATGATGGATGACTTTTTACTATGAAGTTGCTTTTCAATATATATATATGTTCGATGGTTTTGTACTTACCTAATGGTCCCAATTTCGCTACAGGACGAAGGGATAGATTTTGGTCCGTTCTCGGGCGACGGTTATGGTGTTAGCATAGGGCCTGAAGTGTTTTTCCTCTGGCTATTAGCATAGGGACGGGGAGCTGGCACTAGGCCTGGCGGTGACTTTCCTTTAGCAAATGGGCACAGGGACAGGGAGCTGGCATGGGGCCTGGAGGGTTATTGGACATTCACTAGTGATTATTATATATATAAGTTATGATTTGAGACATTGCACGGCATGCTAGGTTTCGGAAAACCTATGTTTATCATGATATATGTGTTTTCATAAAACTTGGGGGTTAGTATGTTGATAATTGTTTTATTATATATATATATATCAACTTGGTCCACTCATATTTTTTTTGCGCCCCCTTCAGGACTTAGAATCGAGGCATACAATCCCGGCGTCAAGGCACTTCCGCATCGGCATCTTTAAGTCCTCTCGGTGTAGGACCCATTCTTTTATTCATTCAATTTTATATTATTTCCTTTAGTAGTCTAGTTAGTTGTATGCTCTAAACACGTTCCTTAAATGCATATTCATTATTCTTTTATATTGATAAGTCTTATATATCCCTTGTTTTCAACATTTGCGCTCAATAAATGGCATTCGTCATCCTCGGGTGTCGGCCAACAAGTGCCTATCCTGGTATTCGGGGAAACTATATTGTTTTTTCAACTTTCGATTGTAATAAGGAGGGTAGTGAGATTGACTGCATAATTTGTAATTTGGGTTTAGTGACTTATAAAATTGCAATCAAAGATCTTAAATTACAGCTTAGTTATCCATTTTTGAAATTCCTGTGCAGAATAATTGATAGATGTAATGCTATTTGACAATTGTTATTACTGTGATTGTGCAGTTCTTATTGTGTATTAGCTTAGCTTAATTATAAATTACGGGTGGTTGAAAGCTAGAATTTTATTCATGCAGTTTGCGCGGAGAAGAGTATCACATTACAAGGAACTCAATCCAACAGAATATTTACTTTTAAAAGCATTTTCTGAACTCCAAGCTCAAGTCAATCCTTAATTTTCATCTAATTTTTATTTCTTTATGTCTAGGTGATTTACATGGTTTGTAACCATTAAATCACCCAACTATATATTTACAATTGTGTTTCTGATTGTTGATATCAATTAAAATACTATTATTCAGGTTATTAGATTTTATGCTATATGTTAACATATTCATTTTAATAATTACCACTTGCTTTGATGCATTGAAATGCTAATTCTATGACAAGAAAATAATCTTATTTCCTATTTAATAAAACTCATAATTAGAGAAAATGTTAGAAGAGAATGATACATAATTATTCATGCAATTTGTAATCCTGCAGCAATGCGCGGGTATTACTAGCTAGTTCCAATCTAAACCTAGAGACGAAACGAGGCCATATATTACAAAGACAGATTCTAAAACAACCTTCGCTTAGAGAATAAAAAAAAGCCATGCGGTGAGAACATCAAAGGAAAATGAGTTGATCCTCAATAAACGCCTCAATAGAATGACATATCTTTGTTAAAGCATCTGCCACAAAATTAGCTTCATCTAAAACATGATAGAAGCTGATATGATCAAGCATCCCATGTTTGCCAACATAAAAGAAGGATCTTTCCATGTTTAGGAAGGTGGGAGTTGCCAAAGAGAAACCGATTTGAGCCACATCTGCTCCAAATATCTCAGGCAAACGGTCAGCTGACAAAATGCGGTCAATGGCTTCAACATAACTAGGATCAATTGGTTGTACTTTATATAGGGATAAGAATTGAGTTTCCTCTTTCACAAATGTTACTTATTCATTCCGGCCATTATACGGTACAACACTGAACAGAGAGCACAACTTGTCCAGCCTCCGGAACCATCCCAAACATTGGACACACAATACTAGATAATGCAATAAGATACAACAGTACAATACAATATAGTTGAAAACAATACATCTAAGATAGTACAGACTCAATCGGATGAATCAAAGGAGCCATATTGTTCAAGCTTCCATCTTTGCGGTAAACTTAAGTGGTGGCTTCAAGAAATGGATAATCAGTGTAACCAATGACAGGATCAGGTATGTAGAATGTCTCTCTGTTGTATTTGTTTAGAGGAGCATTAAGTTCAAATCTCTTTGGCAAATCCGGATTCGCCAAGAAAATACGGCCATAAGCAATAAGATCTGCACGGCCCTCGGCCACAGCATTGTTTCCATCTTCCCTGTCATAACCACCACCAGCAATGAAGGTACCATGGAAAGCCTTTCTCATGGGAAGAAGACTGTGGTGGGTTTCAGCTTTTTCTCCAACTGTCTTCATCCTCGGCTCAACCATGTGGCAGTACACGATTCCATATTTGTTCAAGGCATTGGCCATATAGAGGCCTAATTCTTTTGGATGTGAATCCCCTGAGTCCATATAGTCAGCAAATGGAGATAATCTAATTCCAACTTTATCTGCTCCTATTTCGTCAACGACAGCTTCAACAACTTCTAGAGGAAGGTGGCAACGATTCTCTAGAGATCCACCATATTGGTCTGTTCGATCATTCACATGATCTTTCAGAAACTGATCAAGAAGGTAGCCATGCGCCCCATGAATTTCAACTCCATCGAAGCCTATATAGCAGATTAACAATTTCAACACTCCATGGCAGTGAGCTTTTTACTCCCCCCCCCCCCCCCCCCCCCCCCAAAAAAAAAGGCCTATTTTGCATAAGCTTTGAAGCAAATTGAGTTGTTGTAAATTTTGTTTCATATTTAACGAAAAGACAAATTACCAGCTTCAACAGAATTCCTTGCAGCAAGTCTAAAATCATTGACAACTTGTGGAATTTCATCTGTCCTTAATCGTCTTGGAGGCGTGAAATCAGAAGCATCAATGCCATTTAATCGTATCGGCTTGTCAGTCGAAGATATTGGAGCTTGCCCATTTGGTTGATAACCTGTAAGCAAGGAGAGAGAGAATTAACCTGAAGTCTAACGACAGTAACTAACATCCACAGCAGCACTCTTTCAAGTGGGAATCCTTTGTTACAAATTACTATAAAATCGCCTGGTCTGATGAACCACATGTGCTATATACTAGTTCTGAATTCTGAGTTATGTTAACATCAAACTTCTTCCCATCCAATAATAATAATAATAACAATGCTTCCGAAACAGCAAGGTCATAAAAGTGGTGTCTTCTTATGAGTTATGTTAAAAACACCAACTCGGAACATAACAAGTCCAAGTTTTATCGTCATTTGAGCAACAAACAATGTTGTCAATTATAATCACTCGCTCGTTCTGATGCATACACCATTATGTTATACATCAAACTCTTGTTAACAAAGCATTCTTTGGTAAAAGTGGGGTCATAAAGGTGTAAGTCAGAAACGCACCGCTATTAGAAACCCTTCCAGCATGCCAAATCTGACAGAAGAAGACGCCACCTTTAGCATGAACAGCATCAACAATGGGTTTCCAGGCTTCAACTTGCTCCTTTGTCCATATACCAGGTGTGTTCGGGTACCTTCGTATATTAAAGAATCAAAATTTTCATCAAACTTTGAAACGAAAGAAGCACCCTCAAATGTTTGTTAGTCTATAAATCTACTGTTGTTGAAATTACCCTTGAGCTGTGTCGGAAACTTCAGTGGCTTCAGCTATGAGAAGACCCCCGTTCGAAGTTCTCTGAGAGTAATATAAGATAGCATGTGGTTGAGGAACATTGTTGTATGATCTCTGTCTGGTCAATGGTGCTAAAACAATTCTGGAAAGGAAAAAGAAATTGTAAATTATAAATACAGAGTGATCAAGACGGAATGTGGCTGAGGAACATTATCGAATGATCTGTATCTAGTCATCAACGGTGAAAATACAATTCTAAAGAGGAAAAACATATAATAAACCATAAATACAACCTTCAGACTTTGTAGGAAGCATTAGTTAGCTAAGGCTCCTTTGATAACAAATTCGCTTTTAGTTTTCTTGTTTTAGTTTAAAAGGAGAAACGAGGGAGGAAGAAGGAATTTGGGACGAAAATGTGTGAAATAAAAACTCGAATTGTAGACTATCTGAATTTGTTTTATGTTCTTCATTTTTGGTATCATTCCATGCACGTTTTGTCCCTCATCCATCCCTTCCCCTTCTTCCCCCTCCTCCTCCTCCTCCTCCTCTTCTATCATGCATTTCTCTATCTTTCACTTAAAATTAAAAACTAAAAATCAAATACGAAATCGTTACCAAACACATCCAAAACAAAGCAAAGTCTTACGAAGTGATCATGGCCGAAAGGACACATACTTTTAACAATCAGTTGCATCTATTTTCAACAATTAATCAATGAAATAACTCAAGTGTACTATTGTTTTGATTTAATTTGTAACATCTGTACTATTTTATACCAACAACAAGATCATCTCCGGATACTTTTGGTTAGGATCTTAAGGATTCATATATCGTGTCCGTTCATTGTACAATGTGCGGTCAGTTTTTGTAAGTACTGTTTGTTTTTAATTTTAAATAAAAATATTTAAAATAATTTTTTTACCCCACCATGTACGATGAACTGACAATATTGATGGATCTCCGGAATCCTCACAAAGAGCACACATGAATAAACTACACAGGACGCTAAACTTGAATATAGACAAGCAGTAATTTCATCTTCTATTTTTCTTGTTAGCCAATAGCCATCTGCAGACCTAGCTACTCTCTGAATCCAAGTTCGGATCTCCTCTCACAGTTTTTACAACATTATATTAAAATAACGCCCGAATCAAATAAATTAAACAATTACACGACAGAGAAACTAAAAAAAGTAAACAAATAGGAACAATGTATGAAAGTTTTAAGTACCTATGAGAAAGATTGAAGTTTCCCAATTTGTGGGGAGTGAGGAGAGGAATTGTGGGAGGTTGAGCAGCAGCAGACATCTCAGAATTCGAGTCGGTCGTCTGCCACCTGATCTTGCACTTGGCCTTTTATACTGGATTCTGGGATGAAGGAACGAAGGAAGGAATGAAGGAATGAATGAATGAATACAGGGGTCTTTATACGTTCAGTAGGCGCATCAAGTCCGCCCTGCAGCTTTCCTTCACAAAAGTCAGAGATGGCTGGGTCCCACATCTCCCCTCCCTTGTATGGAATGGAAGGCTGAAAGCTGTGGTGGTGGTGGCGGCGGCGGCGGACGTCGGTGGGTGGATGATGGATCTCTCCAAAGCATTAATTAGACTGATTAGGGGAAGGGAGATAGGAAGGTTTGATGAGGTCTGTAATTACGTTTACGTGGGTTGAAGATTCACCAGTTTGATGAGGTCTGTAATTACGTTTACGTGGGTTGAAAATGCACCGGTTTTCCCCATGAAAAATGACGTCAACGGAATGCGCGTGTAATGCTAGCCGCATGTTCATTTCGATTTTGCTTTTTCATACTGCATTATTACTATTAAGCCATGGTTTGAATAGTATATTGTTTAGGTCCTTATGGCCCTCAACATTAGAGGCCTGCCAATTCCTGACAACCCGATAACCCGACATGACACGAAATAAACAGGTGTTCTGGTCGATACGATAATGAATCGGGTCGTTATCAAGTAACCCGATAAGCACCTGTTAAGATAACGGTTTGGTTCGGGTATATACGTGGATAACACGATATACGACACGCAAAATATTAATTTAATAATTTTATAACCCTAAAAAATACTATAATAATTATATATATTAATTTAATAATTTTATACCCTTAAAAACTATAATAATTATATATATATATATATATATATATTAAATTAAATATTTAAAATTGGTGACCACTGGATCAACTTAAATATACATACCATTCAATTTCATAAGTGTTATACATACAAAATAAATATATACATATATATATATATACACACACCATTGAACTTGATGGAATACGAATTCTACGAAACAAATTTCAACAATCCAACCGTCAACTTGTTTGTATACGCTTCGAGATCGCAAAGCAAAAACTCGCAAAAAAAGCATTCAGAGATCAAGTAACGGGAAAAAACTTTTCGACGGTTATCAACGAAAAATCACCATTTAACGGTTATTTTAACTCCGATTTTGATGATTTTTTACAGCTACACTCCTTGACCCTATACAAATACAATGAATGAACTCGATCTTCAATTGAAAATATTTACACTAGTGGATACCACAAAATCTTATATTATACTTAATGAAAGTATGAATAAACTCTTAAGTGTTAGTGAATTTATTGTTTTGATGGGATAGCATTCCACGACACTAATTTCAACGATCCAACCGTCAAACATGTTTGTATATACTTCGAGATTGCATATGCCAAAAATTACAAAAAACAAACATCCAGAGATAAAGTAACGGGACAAAACTTTTCGACGGTTATTAATGAAAAATCACGATTTAACGGTTATTTTAACTCTGATTTTGATGATTTTTTACAGCTACACTCCTTCACCCTATACAAATACAATGAATGAACTCAATCTTCAATTTAAAATATTTACACTAGTGGATACCACAAAATCTTATGTTATACTTAATGAAAATATGAATCAACTCTTTAAGTGTTAGTGAATCTATTGTTTTGATGGGATACGCATTCTACGAAACTAGTTTCAACGATCCAACTGTCAAACATGTTTGTATATACTTCGAGATCACATACGCCAAAAATTGCAAAAAAACAAACATTCAGAGATCAAGTAATGGGACAAAACTTTTCGACGGTTATCAACAAAAAATCTTGATTTAACAGTTATTTTAACTCCGATTTTGATTATTTTTTACAGCTACACTCCTTGACCTTATAGGAATACAATGAACGAACTTGATCTTCAATTTAAAATATTTACACTAGTGGATACCACAATCTTATGTTATACTTAATGAAAATATGAATAAACTCTTTAAGTGTTAGTGAATCTATTGTTTTGATGGGATACGCATTCTATGAAACTAGTTTCAACGATCCAACCATCAAACATGTTTGTATATACTTCGAGATCGCATACGCTAAAAATTGCAAAAAACCAAACATTCAGAGATAAAGTAACGGGACAAAACTTTTCGATGGTTGTCAACGAAAAATCACGATATAACGGTTATTTTAACTCCGATTTTGGTGATTTTTTACAGCTACACTCCTTGACCATATATGAATACAATGAATAAAATCGATCTTCAATTTAAAATATTTACACTAGTGGATACAACAAAAACTTATGTTATACTTAAATGAAAATATGAATCAACTCCTTTAAGTGTTAGAGAATCTATTGTTTTGATGGGATACACATTCTATGAAACTAGTTTCAACGATCCAACCGTCAAACATGTTTGTATATACTTCGAGATCGCATACTACAAAACTTTTCGACAGTTATGAACGAAAAATCAAGATTTAACGGTTATTTTAACTTCGATTTTGATGATTTTTTACAGCTACACTCCTTGACCCTATATCAATACAATGAATGAATTCGATCTTCAATTTAAAATATTTACACTAGTCAATACCACAAAATCTTATGTTATACTTAATGAAAGTATAAATAAACTCAAGTGTTAGTAATCTATCATTTTGATGGGATACACATTCTACGAAACTAATTTCAACGATCCAACCGTCAAACAAGTTTGTATATGCTTCAAGATCGTATACGCCAAAAATCGAAAAAACAAATATTCAGAGATCAAGTAACGAGACAAACCTTTTCGACGGTTATCAACAAAAAATCACGATTTAACGATTATTTTAACTCCGATTTTGATGATTTTTTACAGCTACACTCCTTGGCCCTATACAAATACAATGAATGAACCCGATCTTCAATTTGAAATATTTACACTAGTGGATACCACAAAATCTTATGTTATACTTAATGAAAATATGAATCAACTCTTTAAGTGTTAGTGAATCTATTGTTTTGATGGGACACACATTCTACAAAACTAGTTTCAACGATCCAACTGTCAAACAGGTTTGTATATACTTCGAGATCGCATACACCAAAAATTGCAAAAACAAACATTCAAAGATCATGTAACGGGACAAAACTTTTCGACTGTTACTAACGAAAAATCACGATTTAACAGTTATTTTAACTTCGATTTTGATGATTTTTTTACAGCTACACTCCTTGACCCTATATGAATACAATGAATGAACTTGATTTTCAATTTAAAATATTTACACTAGTGGATACCACAATCTTATGTTATACTTAATGAAAATATGAATAAACTCTTTAATTGTTAGTGAATCTATTGTTTTGATGGGATACGCATTCTACGAAACTAGTTTCAACGATCCAACCATTACACATGTTTGTATATACTTCGAGATCGCATACGCCAAAAATTGCAAAAAACAAACATTCAGAGATAAAGTAACGGGACAAAACTTTTCGACGGTTATCAACGAAAAATCACGATTTAACGGTTATTTTAACTCTGATTTTGATGATTTTTTTGCAGCTACACTCCTTGACCCTATACAAATACAATGAATGAACCCGATCTTCAATTTACAATATTTACACTAGTGGAAATGAAAATATGAATCAACTCTTTAAGTGTTAGTGAATCTATTGTTTTGATGGGACACGCATTCTACGAAACTAGTTTCAACGATCCAACTGTCAAACATGTGTGTATATACTTCGAGATCGCATACGCCAAAAATTGCAAAAAACAAACATTCAGAGATTATGTAACGGGACAAAACTTTTCGACTGTTATTAACGAAAAATCACGATTTAACGGTTATTTTAACTCCGATTTTGATGATTTTTTTACAGCTACACTCCTTGACCCTATATGAATACAATGAATGAACTTGATTTTCAATTTAAAATATTTACACTAGTGGATACCACAATCTTATGTTATACTTAATGAAAATATGAATAAACTCTTTAATTGTTAGTGAATCTATTGTTTTGATGGGATACGCATTCTACGAAACTAGTTTCAACGATCCAACCATTAAAAATGTTTGTATATACTTCGAGATCACATACGCCAAAAATTGAAAAAAACAAACATTCAGAGATAAAGTAACGGGACAAAACTTTTCGACGGTTATCAACGAAAAATCACGATTTAACGGTTATTTTAACTCTGATTTTGATGATTTTTTGCAGCTACACTCCTTGACCATATACTAATACAATGGATGAACTCGATCTTCAATTTAAAATATTTACACTCGTGGATACCATAAAATCTTATGTTATACTTAATGAAAATATGAATAAACTCTTTTAAGTGTTAGTGAATCTATTGTTTTGATGGGATGCGCATTCTACAAAACTAGTTTCAACGATCCAACCGTCAAACATGTTTGTATACACTTCGAGATTGCATACACCAAAAATTGCAAAAAACAAACATTCAGGGATCAAGTAACAGGACAAAACTTTTCGACAGTTATCAACGAAAAATCACGATTTAACGGCTATTTTAACTCCGATTTTGATGATTTCTTAGAGCGACACTCCTTGACCCTATATGAATACAATGAATGAACTCAATCTTGAATTTAAAATATTTATGTGGCAATGTGTGGTATGTGCAAATTTAAGAAAAAATATATATTTTTCTTAACCGATCATAACGGATTGGGTAAAGTGACTCGACCTGTTAAGGACCCGTTAAGATAACAGGTGTGACACGACACGGCTTGTTAAGATAACAAGTGTTACACGAAAACGACAAAAACATGACAAAGACGACCCGTTTGCCAGACCTACTCACCATCCAGAAGGGTTAAAACATAGCTCTGTCTAGAATTATAATTTTGTAAAAAAATTAATTTTAAATTAACAGTGTTAGATCATATCTATATACTGTCTCTAACCGAATGAGCTAAACATAGCCCCATCAATTTCCGATGGACATATAGGCTATAATTTTATGGAGTTCATCAAGCCATCATTTGGCTAAAGGGGCATTAGGCTGGCAAAATGTAGCCCCCCTCTTAACCCTTTTTGGGGGACTAGCTCATCTACTGCACTATTTGAGTCAAAAATTCAACAGCTATGTTTGAAAACATCCAACGAAAATTTAATTAAATTAAACAATAAATTTAATACATAAACTTTAAATTAAATAATTATTGAGAGGGTTACATTTAGCCACTTCGGTGACAGTATATGAGCATGGCCCGAAACTGTTCAGTCCTTTCAGTTGGAGATGGCCTAAGGTCATAATTTTGAGGATGTGTGAGACTAAATGCATATTAGTTACAAAATTATATTAGTATAGATCGCTTGAAATATTTAACAACTTAATAAAGAAAAACCAACTTAAAATCCATGAACCATTAGAAAACTCATTCTTTTTTTCTTTTTGTTTTTTAAGTTGTCAAATATTTAAGCTTTTGGATACAAACTAATATAATCTTGTGGCTAATTTGCATTTGGTCCTCACAAATCTTCAAAATAAGAACCTTAATTGATCAATGAATCTATGACAAATTAAATAGCCTAGAAATAAAAGGCTCCAATCAAGTAGACCCGGCAGTTTCTAACACGACACGAAAATAACGGGTTTCGGGTCAACACAATAACTTATAGGGTCATTATTGGGTGACCTGTTAAGAACCTGTTAATAACAGGTTCTTAACAGGTATACACGCGGGTAACACGTGGGTAACCCGTTTCGACCTGTTAAGAAAAAAAAAATTGATAATTTTAAAGTTTAATTACTAAAAGATTTATTATAAAATACAATAGCCATATTAATATATACAATATATTCTATATTAAATATATAGTTTTGTATTATTATTCTATATAAGTTAAAAAAAAAGTTTTAGTCATTATTTATTTTTATTATGAGAGTTCCTTATTATCATTACTAGAATAAATTTTACTTAACATGTTGTCCACAATTAAAATAAACTAGTATAGTATTTGTATAAGCAAGAACTAAGAAGACATACATACAAGTATGAAAAATGTGAAAGAATATATAAACACTCGTGATTCATCATTATTCCTCCACGAGTAGATAATGGTTACACTTACATTATCGTTTAGATTTTTAAAATCCTCCAAACCCTCATGCATAATGTTTTTTATTTGAGGGAAAAATTAATAAAATTAATAATAATTATTGTAGAAGTGTAAAAAATGTAAAATAAATATACAATGACTCATAATGACAAACTTTACAACTTTCATGAAGAGGTTAGCTTCGAAATCCAACACTCTAATCCATAAACCTTAAATTTATATTTAACCGTCAATTGTCATTTACGCTTTATTCTTCTTACTGAATTTCATTTTTAAAATTTTATTTTTTTGAAAACATGATCATCTGGTGGATGTAAGAAGATGAACGGTTCAGATATTTGATATCACGTTTCGATATTTACGGTTAACTGAAATATGAGTCGATGTCATATAGTTTGTAGAAACTTTATAAACATCAAGCAATATTTTCACTAACCGTAAAACTCTGAATATAATATCAACGATCAAAACCGTTCATCTTCCTGCATCCTCTAATAGATCATGTTTTCAAAAAAGAAAACCGAAAAAAAAAAAAAAATTTGATGAGAACAATGAAGCGTAAATGTAAACAACAATCAACGGTTAAATTTTGATCTATGATTTATATGATTATAGTGGCGAATTTCGAAGTGAAGCTATTCATGAAAGTTGTAAAGCTTGTCATTACGAGCGTTTATATATTTTTTCTATATTTTTTTGCACTTCTATATTAATTAAAAAACTATTAAAGACTTTAGGTAAGCGAAAATATACTTAAAAGAAAATTGCGTTTTTATGTTTTGGATGTGACAATATGGTATGTTTATACTTATTTAGTATTATGTTTTTCATTTGATTATTTATTGGTTTAAAATATATTTTCCTTAATGGGTAACGGGTCGGGTCATATTACCTGTTAATATTATCGGGTCGATTTCGGGTTGGATCATTTTACCCGTTTATTTTAACGGGTGTTACACGACACGACCGGTTAAGATATCGAGTATGACACGAAAACGACACGAACACAAGAAACACGACACGAATGCCAGGTCTACAATCAAGTAGCATTGCACGATAAAAATGGAAAATGACAAGGTTGCTAGCTTTTTGGAAAAAAAATATGTTATGCAGGTTCCCTAAAAGTGCTTTTAACACAATGGGCATACTCTCTACCGTGTAAAACTTTCTCGAGAAATAAAGTTAAGATTTATTCATATATGTTACATGGAAGTTTCTCTTTCGTTTGTTAATGGTTCAATAGGTTTTAATTTTGATCCATGTCATTTTCAATTGGACAAATTTAACATAATTTTATACCGAGACCTCTTTTTGGCCAAAATAGGTTGCGTGGAATATTCTAACAAAAAAAATAACGTTTGTAAGTAATGTATTCTTCTGGTGGTTCAAACCATTTCTTCTTTCCTTATTATAATTTAAAGTAAAAATAACGTTGTATTCAACAAACAATAAAGTCCTTGAGCACATCAAGTAGAATCATGAAAGAAAAAAAGGAAAAGAAAAATTTGCCTACAACAGATACTACTACAATGACATTTTTATCAGGAGTTAATTGGAGCCCAATATAACATTCTAGCATTGACGAGAGACGGTCAGGAAAAGAGATTTATATCATCCTTGAATCCCAAACGTAGAAGGGAAATTTTATTTAAACCCATCTAACCTCTTTCTACACCCAACTTAAATTTTAAATGTTAATTGTGTTGTAGGCATAATTTACTGAACAATTATGGAGGCCAAAAAGAGAGAGAAGGGGTGCGGCAATTGAGACAGAAGAGAGATATGTGTAAATGTGATTGTGTGTTATCTCGCCCCATTGTGCCTTTATTTATAGTAGTGAGGAAGGTTAATTCCTTACCCTTTAGGATTACAACATTTAATAGGTAATCTACTCCTAATAGGAATATAAGATACATTCCCATATCTACTAGGATTTACACAATCACATTCCTATTCCAAAAGGACTGCAACACTCCCCCTTGAGTGTGTAAATACTCAAGTAAATGGCGCATCAGATCTTCAGTGATGAAGCAGGTACAGTTGATGAAGTCATCGGCACGGTGATCGTGAGTCTCAAATTTGAAGTATGCATGTGTAAAAATTCACAAAAACCTCGCTATGGTAAAACCCAAGATATGGGGAAAACCCATAGACTAAGGGAAAAGTAAGAAAATATGCATAATGTCTAAAACAAACGTCAAACTGGACAAGTGTAGTGAGCTCAACAGAGTATGATCATCCCAGGATGGGTGCCTCATTAAAACCTCATTAGGTAGCAAAAACCCAATGGGAAAAATGCTCATAATCGTAGGACAAAGAGTACATTAAGATCATGTGAGTATGCTTCTGGATACTCCCCCTGAGTTAGACATAACTTCTAAAATAAGAGGACTACAAGCGATTCAATTCAGATAATTTGCGCATACCGATTCCTTGGACAAGCTTATGGAAGGTTGACTTCGGCAGTGACATCATGTAGAGGTCAGCAAGGTTGTCTGGGATCGGCTTGCATGACTTCAAATCTCCTGATGCTTTGCTGATGTAGATGTAGACGCAATATGTCTTGTCGTTGGCTTCGTTGATGTATCATGGCTTGGTCGGGTTGATACATGCGGCATAGTCTTCATGGATCGTCATTGAGACTCAACGATGGATGAAAACACAGCAAGTACTTCGAATATGCTCAACAAGAACTCCTAACCATATCTAACGTGTGGCGTAGTGAAGTGAGGTGAGTCTTGGAACGATTCAAAGATTTCGCAACTAAGGTCATATCGTGGACCTCCAAGATATTGCGATATCCCTAATGATAAAGACATAACCATTCGGGGATTTTGCCTTGTGCTGGTTTGATAAGTAACTTGCGTCAGCATAACAAATAAGGCAAGCATCATTCCGAGGATCAGGGGGGTTGGATCCACTCGAGATGCGTTGGGATTTGATTTGCCCAAATTCGTAGTACCTTCAGGGAATGTCTTTAATACCAATTTACTGGTTGCGTGTAGACACGGTGCTGCATCTTTACCAAGAACATTGAAGGAGATGTCCTATTTAAATACAATGAGCTAAGTAGAACGAAGCGCGAAGTTGAACTTAGATATGGAATTTCGGATTCCATAGCCTCTTCAAGAGTCTCATTTGCGTATAACGTATGGACGATCAAAGGTATACTCAACGGTGACACATTCAGGGTGTAGTTCGACTGGTATACCAAAATATAGAGAACAATGCTTCAACTTCAAGTCAAGGCATAAATGAGTTTTCCTAAGATCTTTCATCTCAAATTCCATCTTCAAGTGCGAGTCAGTTTTCTCAAGCTCTTCTGGAGTCTTAGTGAGATTCGTGTTCACGACATAAACTGTAACTCTAGCAATTTGGAATAAGACTTCATAGTTTAACACGAAAGGGCATAATTCCTATCCCTGACTGATCAAATAATCACGTAAATGGGTATACCACATCTGTCGAATTTTTTAATCCGTAAGTGAATGCCTCAAAAAGAGTTAAGAAGGTGTTCCGTGGTTTGGAACTATTTGAACCAGTCCATGTAATTCTTTGAGAACTTACATGTAAATCTCCATATCTATATCCCCATGGGGAAACACTAACCACATTTCGTAATGCTGCTATCAATCATAGGACGTTTGAGAGAAACCTTACGCCGTAAGGCATGCATCATATCGCATTACTTCATTCATCTCATAACGCTTCCTTTCCCACTTGTAACATAACAAGGTTACCTTGGGCAGTGTAGGAACGACAGGTCCAATACACACTTTGGTAAGGAATTTGACCTGGATTGTAATTTCAGTTGTCCAATCAGTTCTACGTTGTCACTTAATCAACGGAACACGGTTCGATATCGTCGCTTTTCATTTATGTCGGTAGCTACCATATAAGTGAAAACATCATCGATGATAATCTCATTTCAATTCCATTTAGCTCACCTAAACTAGTATACTGGACCAAGAACTTCATGTCTTGGGAGTAATCCGGATTAATCTCATGAGATGGAAATGATTTGAGACAGCGATCGAGTTCAGATTCATTATTGTGCCGTGTTTTCCTCTTTTAGGGAAGTGAATCCTACGAATCGAATGATCTGTCGTGCTCCAGGCCAAGACAGATTGATTGGCTATCCGTCGATGTACCAGACCGTCCAGCAGGGACGTCCAAACCGTCCAACAGGGGCAACACACCCTCCAAGGATGTTGACTCGACGTCCGTTAAGTACGTCTATCCTTGCAGGCATGTTTGCAGCTGGTATATGATCTTGTCATTTTGGCTAGATCAGAGGAATGCGTCTCTAGCAACATTCTGAAATCCAGAATTCATCGCACTTGCTTATCACACTTGTGCAGTATAAGGATCGAGATGAGACATAGTAGGCAACGTCCACGCAAATTTGCGTCGTTCTACAGGAACATTGATGTTCTTATCTCCCTCTTACGGCGGGAAGACCGTCTCATTAAAGTGACAACCCACAAATAAGCAGTAAAGAGGTCGCGTGCAAGGGCTTGAAGAGAGCTAGTGTGAAGGAGAATCATGATCGACAAAGATACACATCCTTCTTTTAGGACCCATGGTGGTACGATGCGGCGGTTCAACTTGGCACATGGAATGCACACCCAAATGCGTAAATACGAAAATCGTCAGGTTCATACCCAGTAACCAACTATAACGTCATATAGGTTGGGTGGCAATGGGCCTCAAGGCGGACCAACATTACTGCGTACAAGGATTGCATAGCCCTAGGCAGAAACCGAAAACTTGATACGTTTACCAAAATTTGAGCGATCATTTAAATTGCGCTTTATGATCACTAGGTGAGGCTATTTGGGGTGAACATGGGAATTCGATGTTCAATTAGAAACCCAAAACGACATGTAATACTTTATTGAAAACCGTCAATGTAAATTCTCCGGCATTATCCAGTCTCCCAGACCTTAAGGGATAAGTAGGGTGGTGAGTCCATAATCGGCCAAGAGGTTTAGCAGTAATGTGTGTGGACAAACATGTGACCAATTTGTCAATTCATCAACCAAAACCATAAGTCTTTATATGGTCCGCATTTTGGTTGGATTAGTCCACATATATTCCCTTGAATCCACTGTGAAAAGAAAGTCGTTTCGTATCTTTGCAAGGGATGATTTAGAAAATCAAATTTCTCAAACGAGCAGACTTTGGCAAGTGTGCTTGGAGGCACAAGATCCTTACTTCGGGTAAGGAGATGCGTCGTAGCATCTTTTGTCGACCTAAGTGTCCCAAAAGGTCGTGCCAAAGCAAGTAAACTGCTCAATCACCTAGCTCCAGGCCGGCCATGTATGGCGTATGCCCCAGTTGGGGAGCAATCCATTGGCCCCAAATCAAAGTTTCAGGCTCATTTTTGGAGGTGGTGCAAAGATATTTCACTATATTTTCTTCAGTGATTTCATTTATGATCATTGTCAACTCAAATATCCTTAAAAACTCAACGTCAGGGAGAATTTAAGGTCCCTTAAATGGTAATGCAATACCATTCATACAACGAGGAGCGTGCCAATGCTCTTA
Organism: Cotoneaster glaucophyllus; assembly: GCA_036320875.1. Classification (NCBI taxonomy): domain Eukaryota; kingdom Viridiplantae; phylum Streptophyta; class Magnoliopsida; order Rosales; family Rosaceae; genus Cotoneaster; species Cotoneaster glaucophyllus. The sequence continues at coordinate 44,318,289 of CM070073.1, forward strand.
ATCAGGTTGGATAGACCTGAAGTTGTTAGAGATGTGATTTAGGTGTAAAGTTAGTGTGCGTAGTACGCATTCATCCAGACAACTAACTTTCCCACATTCCAACCTAATCACGTATTTAATTATCGGTCACATGTACTAAGAAACATGATTCAATTAACTCATATTCAAGGACAATATCAATAAGATTATCCATAAGTAAAACATACACCAAACTTGAATCCAAGAACATGGAAAAATGTTCACAAAGTAAGTGGTTTACTATGGGGATTCGGCCATCAAGGCTATCCATGTCAAAATTTTACTCTTCCAATGATGTTCGGTGGAGCAAAATTAATCTCACATATTGACTACTAGAATGGTACTCCTTAACAACATTGGTAGGGGCACGAACAAGTGCATAACCAATGATCTATTCCATCGAGACAGAAGTAGATTTTGCAGGGTTAAGGTTCGAGAATACTATCCCTTATTCTTGAAGTTTTAGGTCTTAGGTACCAAGGATCATGCTTTGGGCATGATGCCACACCTTGGTAAGCCTTGATTCTACCATATGTTGTAAAAACAAACTCGGAATTGGATTGTGAGATAGACATACCTAAACTTGGGTTCAGTAGGTTTTGACCGAACTAGGTTGAGCCATTCTGTAGACTCCAGCCGAACTGGATCCATACCTTTTTCTCGTTTGTGGTAGTAATCAGATCCGAGAATTTGGTAAACTTCGGCTTTCTACACTACTGCTTCAGGAGCGAGTTAGAAACATGGAAGGACAAGAAAAATATTCTCCAATCAAAACTCGATCGGATTTATAAACTTTAGAATTGTACTCATTCATGGATATAATCATGGTGTGCTTTAGGCAATATCTTTCATGATTAGACAGTCCGTAGGAGCGAGCCAAAGAGCCATGGAATCCTCGTTCGGGGAGGCATTTTCGTTTGTAATGCTTTGGGCATAAGTCTTCGAATGAAGATCATGGCGGAGGCTTATTCAGCTCTTCCTTGCCATTGTTGGCTTCAATGATTTCTCAACTACGTAATAGTCAAATGGGAGATTCACATCTTGTACCTCACATTAAGTGGTTTCTAATAGAAACGTTCAAATCAGGAACACGTCCCAGCCGCAGCTGGGTTAAAATTGGGCCGAGGAGAGGGTGCACGGGACAAGCCCAGCGTATGCTGGCTTGTTGTTTAGCACACAGGGGAAACCCAGATCAAAGCCTGGGGCCGTGGGTCCTGTCGCGTGTGGCCTAGCCACGTAGGCTGGCAGGAGAGGTACAGACAGCGGGCCGAAGGCTGCAGACCTTGGTGTGAGAAGCCCAGCTCGAGGGCTGGAATGTGAGTGCAAGCTAGGGGCTGCAGGCCCTGCCTTTTTTGGAGCCCAGGCCGTGGCCTGGTTTGATGTCCATGGTAGTGGTACGGTGGTATGCCACACCATAACCCAATTCCCTTTTTTTTTCTTTTTCTTTTTTTCAAAATCCCTTAGGGTTTAGGAAACCCTAATTTGCTTCTAATTTGTTTTTATACTTTGACTCGCAAATTCCACATAGCAATTTAATTGTACTATGCGTGAAACAAATATATATATTGACAAATATATGAATATATACAATATATATATCGGAAGGAAAATATAAACATAGGGGGTTCATGCATCATGGGGAATGTTTTCATGCTTCAGAGTTGTTTCAAATATCTTACTTTATTTTAAGCGTACCTGATTAGCAGAAAACAACAAAAGCCTTTGAATTTGTAGAAGTTCCTTTGCAGAAAGCCGGAATAGTATCTCCAATGCGTTGTATCACGTTCAACATAGAAAAATTAAATTGAATCAATAGCATGTAGATCAATTCAAAATAATAATAAATTAATCATGAAAAGAATGATTAAAACGTAATACTCCCCTGATTGAAGAATAAACTCTCTTTAGCACAGCGTCAAGAGCGTGCTGATAACGTGTTGTAGGCATAATTTACTGAACAATTATGGAGGCCAAAAAGAGAGAGAAGGGGTGCGGCAATTGAGAGAGAAGAGAGAGATATGTAATTATGGGTGTGTGTTATCTCACCCCATTGTGCCTGGGTGCGTTTGGTACGTGGGACGGGACGGGACGGAATGGGATGAGGCGTTCCGTCCCTCGTTTGGTATGCCAAAAAACCATGGAACGGGTTGTCCCATGGGACGAAATTTGGCTCATTTTTCGTTCCACCTCTCCCCTTGGAACAACCCGTTCCACATCCGTGGAACACAAATTTATAACATTTTAAGACAAAATTTCCCCTTATTTTTTTTTCAATATTTACATCATCCGTTCCGTCCTGTCCCGTCCCGTCCTGTCCCGTCTGCGTACCAAACGGTACCTTATTTATAGTAGTGAGGAAGGTTAATTCCTTACCCTTTAGGATTACAACATTTAATAGGTAATCTACTCCTAATAGGAATATAAGATACATTCCCATATCTACTAGGATTTACACAATCATATTCCTATTCCAATAGGACTGCAACAAATTGTTTATTTTACCCTATTGCATAATTAATATTCAGTACAAAATGAAATTAATAATAAAAATCAAATTTATCAATAGACCCACATACTATAATTAAACCCCTAGCATCACCCTTTGTTTATTCTACATTCATTCCGACTAAAACTCTAATAGCTCTGATAGAGAAAAACAAGCTTTTCTATTGATGGATGGTGATTTTGAAGTTTTTGAGGAATTAAAGGGAATTTGAGAGATTTTGTAGTGTATTTTAAGTATCCATAAATCTCATTTCTCCCTATGAGATTTCGAGGAATTTAAGAGATTTTGTAATGTATTTTAAGCATCCATAAAAATCAATGGATTTATATTAAAGTTTCTCAAATTCTTAATTGAATATAGTTTGGCAGGTTTTAAATTTTATCTATGTAGGTATCAAGTACCATATTCAGGATGAACAGTTCATTTACTTGATATGTTTGAATGGATTAAACAATTTCTGGTTCAAATTATTAGGATGTATGAGAACTAGAAAGAAATAGCTAACATAAATAAAACTTGTAAATTTAATTATAAGGAATATGCAATTGTGGAACGTGTTCAGAGCATACAACTAATTTGAGACACTAAAAAGGAATAATATAAAATTGAATGAACAAAGAGGTGGGTCCTACATCGAGAGGACTCAAAGATGTCGATGCGGGAGTGGCTTGACGCCGGGATTGTAAGCCTCGATTCTAAGTCCTGAAGGGCACAAAACAAAACATGAGTGGACCAAGTTGATATATAAGTAATACTAAAACAGTTAATCTTTAACGTACTAACCCCCATGTTTAGAAAACTTGTATAGCATAATAAGTAATAGGTTTTTTCCGAAAAACCCTAGCATGCAATAAAACCTTTCATAAAACATATATATATATATATATATGTATATATAACTTCATTCTCCTAAAGGCACTACATCTCATGGTCGAAGCCACCAGCCTACGTCTGGCTAAAGCCACCAGCCTAAGTCCGGCCGAAGCTATATATAAGTATCTTCTGGCCAAAGCCATATATAAATATCATTCGCCCGTAGGCAGTATCATTCGCCCACAGGCCCTGCATCACCCGACTGAAACCAATTAATGATTTCATTCGCCTGTAGGCAGGAACATTCGCCCGTAGGCAGGAACATTCGCCCATAGGCAGTATCATTTGTCCGTAGGCCCTACATCACCCGACCGAAGACAATTAACGATTTCATTCGTCCATAGGTAGGACCATTCGCCTGTAAGCTATATCATTCGCCCATAGACCCTACATCACCCAACCGAAGCCAATTAATGATTTTATTCGTCCGTAGGCAGGACCATTCGCCCATAGACCCTACATCACCTGACCGAAGCCAATTAACGATTTCATTTGTCTGTATGCAAGACCATTCGCCCGTAGACCCCACATCACTTGACCGAAGCCAATTAATGATTTCATTTAGCCGTAGGCAAGACCATTCACCTGTAGGCAATATCATTCGCCCGTAGGCAGGACATTCGCCCGTAGACAGATCTTAGGAGTAACCACTAAATAAGCACATAAAAACATAAACATAATATTTCCAAAATATATGTATATCAATCTCAAATCAGAGCTCAGTAACCAAAATGTCATATCGTAAAACCACGTTCATAAGTAGGTATATAGTCATCAATCATATATACCACAATGAACATATAGTCGATAAAGCATAATATATCATAAAGTGTCATAAACATTCATAAAACGTAATCAACAAATCATACTTTTCATGTATGTATTTCTACTAGTAAAAAAAATAAATTTTGGAAGAGGTCCACTCACAGATACTTCGTCGTCGAAGAGCTGTGCAAACAAGAGAGGACAGAAACACCATAAACAATTTACACCTAAGCACGTAAAGTGTCCAATTAATAAAAATCTACCATAACGATTGAATTTTAGGAAATAGACGTCATAAATGGATTTAGGATGTCGAAAAACATAAGGGGGGACCTCGGGTACCCGCACGCACCGCCACGGAGAGGCGGCCTGAACGACCACGCGTCGCCGCACTCGCCGATTTGGATTGCTGGAAAGTTGGCCGGAAAAGTCACCGGTGACGCCGTAGACGGCGGTGGAGCACAGTACCTTCGGTGAAGGCGTATGTACTCCACGTGCTGACCAAGACAGGCGTCCACGCGCGGACTAGGTTCTGAGTTTAGGTAGGTTCATTTGGGTTAGGCCGGGGGTTTTGGGCAGCAAGGTTGGGCCTGGACAATTGGGCTGGGTTCCATGCCCTAACAAAATGGGCCGGACCAGGGTTATGGATCTGGGTTTAGGGCTACCGAGTTGGGTTGACTCCATTTTTAGACCCGTTTCCACAACGACGAAAACAAGAGTTTCCCAAGCTTCAATCAACCTTGAAACTACAGTAAACTCGACGTTCAAACTATGGAAATGAAGCCACGAGGGAGAGGAAGAGAATCATACCACTTTTTGGTCTAGCCATGGCCAAAAAGTGGCTGGGCAATCCGTGTAAAGTCGTGGCCAAATGTCGGAGCACTAGGTTTAAAACCCTGAGTTGATTTCAAGCTAAAACTTCACAGAAATGGGTATATATACTTAGCAACCAAACCAAAATCCAAATTAAGATAGGGTGAAGTGATTCCGAGGCTCACCTACTTGGAAATGGTGGAAATTTGTCAGCAAGGTAGGTGTGCTAAGTTTGTTGGGTGGCCTCTATGCTTCACAGAGAAGGGGAGATAGATAGAGAGAGAGAGAGAGAGAGAGAGAGAAAGGTCCAACGATGGTGGTGGGTGATGGTGTTCATCGTAGGGAGTGGATGTAGGTGTATACTGCTCGGGGAAAGAGATGCAGCGAAAAGAAGAGAGATGGAGAGAGTTATGAGAGTTACACACTGGGGATACCGGAGAGAAGGAGAAAGATAGAGAGCTGTGAGGGAAGAGAGAAATGAGGGATTTGGGCCAGGGGACAAAATCAAGGGTGGGCGTCCTTGGGCACACCAATTAAGACCACAAGCATAATTTCAAAATAAATATCCCAATCTTAGTGAAATTATAAAAATGTCGTTTCATTCCGTAAAATCCGAGACGAGTTGCTACAATCTACCCCTGTTAAGAAAATTTTGTCCCGAAATTTGAAATAATGTACTATACATAAATACTCGAAGATAAAAAAAGAATATATATAAAGAAAAAAATCAAGTCAGAGCGTCACGAGCGGGTTGCAAAATCCTCTTTCATGCCTCCAAGCTACTACTTTCTTTCCCCATCAACATAATAGTAGAAACATATTTTATAAAGATATAAAGTCATAATATATAATTATGTAAGATTAAAAGTATGTACGTATAATACGATAACGTCAAAATTGATATTTACTAACATAGAGGTCGAAAAACTCGTAATGAGCTTAACAGTGAAAGTGAAAATGACTCAACCAAACATTTGTAACGTCAAAAATACAATATATATAACTAATATAAGGTAAAACAAAATACTTGTACAAAAAATCAAAATCGAAAATGGAAATGGGTCTCGCCCAAGCATTAGTAACGTCACGTACTCCGAGAACAAATGTGTCTTTGGGTCGAGCCTTAACAATAACTAAACAGTACCAACTATCGTAGACGGGTCTATCTATCCACATGCTTAACGAACCAAACGAATAAGCCATCGATATCACAGTCGGCTGCCTGCGATATCAATAACACATTGTTGTCTCGATAAGGAAGTAGTAATTTCCTAAGGGTGCAAACATACCAATTTGTCCAACCACCAAGGCAACAACAACACAAGCACACAGTTTCTCAAATCATAAAATCAAACATTCGAAAACCAATTCGCAAAAACTCTACTGTCTAACTAGTGCTGCCAATATAATCTATCATACCAAGTATCAAATAGTGCCATACACAAATTGAAAATAAAACTATCGTCGTAACTACTCCAAAAAAGATCGGTGCACAATCTAATCCTTCAGAGACCACAAATCAAAAGAACGCAATACTTCTTTCAAGATCTATATAGTTCATTCAGATTGTTGAACAGTCTACAAATAAAAATATGATACAAGATAAACAACTTAGTACTCAAGGTCTTCATGAAAACTTCACAAACCTTAGAAGTGAAACACGCATCATGATGGGGTACAAAAGTGACGATACACCGAGAACCAGAACAATGAAATTCACAACGCCTACAAAATCTGATTCATTGAAAAATTTTCTCTCAGATTTAGCGAATAGCTATACCAAGAAGGCTAAGTGAACACTCACGAAGGGTCAAAACAAGTCCAACAAATCTAAAGCATAAGATAACTAGAGTGAAAGCGTAGCTTTGATACAAAAATACGTGTAAGTACCTAACTTGATTCTATGGTGGCAACTCAAGATGGTTGAATGCAAACTCGACTCGGGTGGTAGTCTAAAGTAATCTCGAATGAATAATTTTTCCAAATGATCGAAGTATAGTCCTCTCGAACTGGTAAATAATACGACAAGTGAGTTGACCAATAAATACCGAAACGTCATTATAGTCACCACGTGTACAAGATGGTTTGTACTGCAAATCTATGGTGACATTCACCCATTTCTATTCGCATCCTTAATTGGTCCCCGACAACCCAAGAAGGACAATCATGGGAATTTCTTCCCACCTCCAAACAAGAATAGAAGAAATTAAGATAAGCCCAATGGCTTCCATCTCACCGTTTCCACTTACCAGTAAATCAGACATCTACTCACATATTTAGCGACATCCCATACGTACAGTGCCAGTAATAAAATGGAAGAAAACAATGGTATAATTTAATACTGCTACCATGTATGGCATCCGCTGAAATGTGAGCCTACAATACTCACCGTGGGTCGAACGCCAAAGCAAAACTAATTCTTCGGAGAGAAAACGATAGTGGGATATAGATAGTTTGGATGGAGGTAAACTGTCCATGGGATTTCCGACTAAGAGCATCAAATACGACAGTTGCCTGACCATGATGGTACTCAAAGGCGCAATTAACTCACCGATGAGTTCCATCCACCTCTTTAGTCACAAACTCAATTATTTCCGTGTGAAAACACACTACAACTTCTTTGGTCCAAAAAGATGCAACATTTCTCACTGTAGAGAAAACGTCACCAAATTTTACAGCAAGAAAGATCGTTATCAGCTCTACGTCAAAGATACGATGGTTCACATCATGCGATTCCAATCGTCAAGAGGTACATGCTTTACTCAATCTTGCTACATCAATGTGTAGCCAACATTTAATAATACACACCGCAGAAATTTGAAAAGTGTAAAAGCTACGATCAGATGAGACAATACCCCATTGTCAGAAACTTCGTTCGTCGTCAGCATCACAATGAGGTTGACTAGTTTCTTAGCCAAAAAGGAAGTAGGTCTAAGCTAAAAGAATAGTTAAGAATTGCTGATAGGATTTGATAAGACGAAACACATTTCATATTTCATAACATCTTGTGAGGATTTTCAATTTCCAACGGTTGTAACCTTTTTTGGAAATTGATGAGAATAACGTATGCTACCAAAGGAACTCCCAAGAAAATTATATACATTAAAATAAAAACAACACTCGAAGAATTTGACGTACAGCTGACAATCGATGTTTAGTGAACTTGACTTTGTGGTTGGAGTAAGCAAGAAGGTTATCAATAGAACAATCATCGAAAGTTGTTCTAAAGATCCACACGAATTTCCAGCGGCAGCGAGCCCAAGGACATTGATTTGATCCCACTAACTAACACCTACTAAACTTCACAACGTCTAATGCTTACTCGCTTTCTCCACACGCACTTCGAATGTTTCGAACAATTTCCATAAAGATATGACTCTGCCCACCATTCTTAGGGAACACATGTTGCAGAGTAACATCACTGTTTAAGATCTCCCAAACTCAAACCACTTCGATTTTTCTGTTTCACCACACTCTTATGTAGATATGACTCTGCCCATAATTCCTAAGGAACGCATGTTGCAGAGTGGCATCGCCATCTCAGATCCTCAGCTGGTCTTAACCAGATTTCCTCAAACTGAGATTTTTAATTCATGACATTTCAATGCAAAACCGACTCTGCTCGCAATTTTTAAGGAACACATGTTGCAGAGTATCGGTCCAATGTCGAAAGTCGTCCAACAATCCATTTCATCACCAATGAGGCATAATATTGACACGAATTCTTGTATTTCAATAAGAATGTGACAACTCAAGCAGAGAAAGGTTTGTACAACTGTGCCAAATGGCACCAAATCAGGAAATTGTGACACCCAAATGATGTTATGACCAACACACAACTACAGTAACAGAAAGTCCTAAGTATGCTCTGAACAGACCACGCTCTGATACCAAATCAACACGCCCGACCCTGATATTCTCTAAACACCAAGGTAGACACGTGTTGGCCGACACCCGAAGGTGACGAAGCCATATTAGGATGCATAAGAACTAGAAAGAAATAACTAACATAAATAAAACTTGTAAAATTAATTATAAGGAATATGCAATTGTGGAACGTGTTAAAAGCATACAACTAATCTGAGACACTAAAAATGAACAATATAAAATTGAATGAACACAGAGATGGGTCTTACAACTAGAGAACTCGAAGATGCAGATGCGGGAGTGCCTTGAAGCTGGGATTGTACACCTCGATTCTAAGTCCTAAAGGGGCGCAAAACAAAACATGAGTGCAAAACAAAACATGAGTGGACCAAGTTGATATATAAGTAATACTAAAACAGTTAATCTTTAACGTATTAACCCCCAGGTTTAGAAAACTCGTATAACATAATAAGTAAAGGGTCCAATTAATAAAACTCTACCATAACAATTGAATTTCAGGAAACGGACATCATAAACGGATTCAGGACGTCGAAAAACATAAGGGGGACTTTGGGTACCCCCATGCGCTGTCACAGGCCGGTGGCCTGGATAGCCACGCACCGATTTGGGTTGCTGGAAAAGTCACCAGCATCGTCGTGGACGTCAGCGGAACACAGTTCCTCTGGTGGAGGCGCGTGTGCTCCACACACCGGCTAAGACAAGCACCTATGCGCGAGCCAACGCGTGGACCCACGTGCCGACTAGGTTCTGGGTTTGGGTCGGTTCAGTTGGGTTGGGCCGAGGGCATTGGGTCGCAAGGTTGGGCCTGGGCAATTGGGCTAGACTTGGGTTGTGGATCTAAGTTTGTGGCTACTAGGTTGGGCCGACCCGATTTTCAGACCAGTTCTCACGAAGACGAAAGTCGAAGTTTCCCAAGCTCCGATCAACCTCAAAACTACACTAAACTGGACGATCAAATTATGAAAATGATACCACGAAGGAAGGGAAGAGAATGATACCACTTTTCGGTCGAACAGTTGCCTTTCAAATAAATGTATGTTCAATACTTTTGTACTTACCTAGTGGTCCCTATTCCGCTACGGGGCGAGGGATAGGTTCCATCCTAGCCGACGGTTACGATGTTGGCATAGGGCCTGAAGATGGTTTTCATCTGGCTATTAGCACATGGACGGGGTGTTGGCACGAGGCCTGGGGGTGATTTTCCTCTGGCAATTGGCATAGAGACGGGAAGCTGGCATATGGCTTGGAGGGATATTGGACATTCACTAGTGATTACGATATATATGAGTTATGTTTTGAGATATTGCACGACATGCTAGGTTTCGGAAAACCAATTTTTATCATGTTATATAAGTTTTCATAAAACCTGGGGGTTAGTATGTTGATCACTGTTTTATTATTTATTTATATATATATATATCAACTTGGTCCACTCATGTTTGTTTTACACCCCCTTCAAGACTTAGAATCAAGGCATACAATCCCGGCGTCAAAGCACTTCTGTATCGGCATCTTCGAGTCCTCTTGGTGTAGGATCCATCCTTTGTTTTATTCAATTTTATATTATTTCTTTTAGTGTTCTAGTTAGTTGTATGCTCTGAACACGTTCCTTAAATGCATATTCATTATTTTGATATTTATAAGTCTTATATATTCCTTGTTTTCAGCATTTGCATTCAATAAATGGCTTTCGTCACCCTCGGGTGTCAACCAACATGTGACCATCCTGATGTCCAGGGAATATTGAGATCGGGCCGTCTCAGATTGGTATAAGAGTATGGTTTGTTCAGAGCATACTTAGGAGTCTTTTCTATTTTTGTAGTGTGTCGGTCATGACATCATTTGGATGTCACGACTTTCAGATTTGTTGTCTTTCGGCACGGTTGTGCGATCCTCATAACGCTATGAATTGTCACATCTTATTGAAGAAAAAGAAATTCGTGTCGGGATTGTGCCTTATCGGTGACGTGTTTGATTTGTTGGATGACTTTCAACATCAAACTGATACTCTACAATGTGTGTTCCCTAGGAATTGCAAGTAGATTTGGTTTTTTTACATTGAAGTGACGTGAATTGGAAATCTCAGTTTGAGAAAGTTTGGTTAAGACTAGCGGAAGATCCGAAATGGCGATGCCACTCTACAACATGCGTTCCCTAGGAATTGCAGGCGGAGTCGGCTCTACATTGAAATCTTGGGAAACAGAAAAATCTTGGCGGTATGAATTGGGTAAGACCAATTGGAGTACTGAATCGATGATGTACACTGTGACATGCGTTCCCTAGAAATGACGGGCAGAGTCATATTTTAGTGACAACTACTCGAAACATTCGAAGTACGTGTTAGAGAAAACGAGTAAGTACTAGTTGTGATGACAGTTAATAAGTGGTAGTTGGTGGGAGCAAATCAATGTTCTCAGACTCATTACCACTGAAGAAATTCGTGTGGATCTTTGGAACAATTCTCGGCGATTGTTCTATCGATAACCTTTTTGCTTACTCCAACGACGAAGTCAAGTTCCCTAACCTTTGACCGTCAGCTTCACACCAAATTCTTCAAGCATTGACTTCGTTTAATTCAGGTTTTTGTTCGAGACCCCTCATAGGCTAATTTTGACATTATGGACCCATTTTCGACGTCCTTTTTCCCAAATTAAATCATTTGAGTAGAGTTTGACTAAGTGTACCCTGTATGTGCTTAGGTGCATATATTGTGACGTTTGTGTCTCCGCTAGCAGAGTGGCTTTTCGACAGCGAAGTACTGTGAGTGGACCCCTTCTAAAAATGCATGGTTTAGTAGTAGAAATGAATACATGAAAAGCATGGTTTAATGACTACGTTTTATGAAATGTTTTTTGAGATAACATGCTTATTGAGGCTGGTTTGAATTATTATTATTTTTCCTATAACCCATGTTCTTTATAGGATATCTGATGGATGACGATATAATATTTAGAACATGTTTCGAACACCTCTTTATAGTATAGATGATGGATGAATTTATACTATGAAGTTGCCTTTCAAATAAATGTATGTTCAATAGTTTTGTACTTACCTAGTGGTCCCTATTCCGCTACGGGGCGAGGGATAAATTACGCCCCAGACGACGATTATGGTGTTGGCATAGGGCTTGAAGATGGTTTTCCTCTGGCTATTAGCATAGGGACGGGGAGCTGGCACGGGGCCTGGGGGTGATTTTCCTCTAGCAATTGGCATAGAGACAAGGAGCTGGCAAGGGGCCTGGAGGGATATTGGACATTCACTAATGATTACGATATATATGAGTTATGTTTTGAGATATTGCACGACATGCTAGGTTTCGGAAAACCTATTTTTGTCATGTTATATGAGTTTTCTTAAAACATGAGGGTTAGTATGTTGATAACAGTTTTATTATATATATATATATATATATATATATATATATATCAACTTAGTCCACTCATGTTTGTTTTGCCCCCCCTTCAGGACTTAGAATCGAGGCATACAATCCCGGCGTCAAGGCACTTCCGTATCGACATCTTCGAGTCCTCTCGGTGTAGGATCCATCCTTTGTTTCATTCAATTTTATATTATTTCTTTTAGTGTTCTAGTTAGTTGTATGCTCCGAACACGTTCCTTAAATGCATATTCATTATTCTTATATTTATAAGTCTTATCTATTTCTTGTTTTTAGCATTTGCTTTCAATAAATGGCTTGCGTCACCCTCGGGTGTCGGCTAGCACGTAACCATCCCTATGTCCGTTGAATATAAGGATCGAGGCGTGTCATGAGGGATTCGGGCCGGGGGACAAAAATCAAGGGTGGGCCCCCTTAGGCCCACCAATTAAGACCAAAAGCATAATTTCAAAATAAATATCCTAATCTTTGTGAAATTATAAAAAATGCCCTTTCGTTCCGTAAATTGTGGGACGGGTTGTTACATATTACAAAGACAAAGATTCTGAAACCGCCTTTGCTCAAAGAATAAAAAAACGCCATGCAGTGAGAACATCTAAGGGAAACGAGTTGATCCTCAATAAACGCCTCAATAGAATGACATATCTTTGTTCCAGCATCTGCCACAAAATTAGCTTCATCTAAAACGTGAAACACGCTGATATGATCAAGCATCCCATGTTTGCCAACATAAAAGAAGTATCTTTCCAAGTTTAGGAAGGTGGGAATTGCCTAAGAGAAATCGATTTGAGTCGAATCTGCTCCAAATATCTCAGGCAAACGGCCAGCTGACAAAATGCGGTAAATGGCTTCAACATATTGAGAATAAAAGGCACAACTAGGATAAATTGGTTGTACTTACAAGAATTGAGTTTCTTTCACAAATGTTACTTATTCATTCCGGCCATTATACAGTACAACACTGAACAGAGAGTATAACTTTTCCGGCCTCTAAGTCCAGAACCCTCCCAAACATTGGACACTACAATACTAGATAATGCAATAAGATACAACAGTACAATACAGTATAGTTGAAAACAGTCCATCTAAGATAGTACAGACTCAATCAGATGAATCAAATGAGCCCTAGTGTTCAAGCTTCCATCTTTGCTGTAAACTTTGTTGGAAATTATATATTATAATTTGAAATATTGTAATATATAATTTTAATAATTGAATGAAAAATAGTGTTAACCAATTTCTTAGAAAGGTTATGTTGTTTAGGTGTATTCCCTTGATAAGTGATGTATACTTATATGAAAAGTTACATCTCTTTAATAAGAAGTACTTGGGTTCTATATAAACCCATGAAACCTTTATCATTAGATATAGAAAATTAGAATTAATTTTACTCTTGAGAAATAGGGTTTCCCCACTTTGTTTCTCTCATGTTTCGTGTGTCAAATTCCGAGTCGTGTATTGAGAGTATGGAATATATGAAGTTCGCCAGAGTCCGAAGATTGAAGTGCTTTGACTTCGGATTATACATTGTTGAATCCTGGGAGATGGACGCCTACCGAACTACAAGCACAAGAGTAGGGGCGAAATTCTATCTTTAGGACATTGCATTTATACAAGCCTCAATCTCCAAGTTTGTGAGTTTTTCTAACTTTATCTCTAGTTGTTTATATTAATCTCATATATAATTGATGTTGTGAATTTCTTTATGATTATTATTATTGGAATTCTTGTGTTATTTTCATGTTTTCTAATATTGCTCCAACATTCTAAAGAAATTTTTACATGCAATTGTTAGAAAATATGTTTCGAAAGATTAAGGGCTGTAAGCCGTATATGCAGTATACGTAAAACAGTTAGGTGCCTTTTCATTTGCAAGATTCAAATGGTGCCTCCTTGATGTATTCTTTTGTTGACTCATCCCCTGTTTTATGTGTGAATGTGATTCGAATGATGGAAGATTTTGATCTTCACATGAGTTTCATTACCGTCAGTTTCTACAGGGTAAATTATGATCAATTTTCATTGGTTTGGTCAGACAGATTTGGAATATTCATTTGTTCCTTGTTGTAAGAACAACATGGATGTTCATTTGTACGTAATGTATGGTATGATGCCAATCATTTTTCTGGATTGGTTGTGCGATACAATTGACGGACAAACCAAACCTGGACTACTGTAGTATTTGGCAGTGAAAAGTATTACAGTGGTAATACGATGCTATTAAGAAATCATTTAGTTGATTTTGTGATGATATGGTATATGCTATGCAATAATTAGAAATATATGGATTTAAGAAACAATTATATTGAGAAAGTAGAAAAGAATGATTTGAATATTTGTTAGTGAAACTGCTGTTTAAAATTTTGACTTTGAGACACTTGCATATTGCTGTGAAGGTTTGATCTTCATGAAGAAACGATATGTTAATTGGTTTATTTGGTATATTTATCGTTGATTGAAAACATGAAGAAACAATATATTTATATTTGGTTAAAAGGGGACGTTTCAATGCAGAACAGTATGCGACTCTTCTATTAGTCGCACCATTTCGTACCAATTTTGGAATGGATGAGTTCTTGGAGTGCAGTCGGTTCATATCCATGTGCATATACATGCATTTATGTGTGCGTGCTCTTAAACTTGACTTTTTCTGCAGAATTTGATAAAAAAATAAAAAATAAAAAATAAAAATAAAAAAAAAAGTCAAAAACGGTTCTGTTTTTGTTCACAAGCACATAGATTTCTGAGATGCTGTAGATGCAAAGTGTCTTAAACCCAGTATCTATTTGTGATATGCATACCAGTTCCGTTATTGTTTGTATATTTTATATTTATACAACTTCTTATTTGCATAATTATATTGGGGTCGGTATATACATATATAATCGCATATATATATATATATATATATATGTTGGAGGAATTAGGGAGATTAGGGTCTCCAAATATTATGAGAATGAGACATTGTCTCACTGCAGACTGGTTGTAGACCATTTTAAAGTGTACGATTAAGTTCACTACATTATCTGCAAAACTATTGTGCTTAATCAGTTGGCCGTTTAATACTGTCTGGTATTCAAATTAATTTGATACCATTTAGAAAAGCCAAGTTGATCACTATGACATATGTGCATTCACCTAAAAGGAAAAACGAATCCTTTGAGAGGCGAGATAATGTGATGGCCATCACCGAAGTGTCAAGTGAAATTTCTTTGAGAGGAATTATATACTGAAAGTGTGGGGTTCTTTTTGAAAGGAAAAGACGATACACTGAAAATGTGTGGAGCATCTTGCAAAATTAAATTAGACATGATGATGCTTATTAAGTAAGCATATGCATGGTCATGCATGGTAGTTATAATAAGGAAAGAATGAAAACCAAGAAGTGATTTTCTCATAATTTCTAGTGAGGCATGAAGGCCTAAAAAGATAGAGTCTATCTTAGTTGTTCCTTACTTCGTAAAGTGGAAAATGTGATCAATTTAATGATAGCATTAAAAGAAACCATAATTATCGAAGAATTGTGGGGGTTGGTTAAAAGTAATTTGCTAATTGAACGACATTTAAGATGTCATCTCTTGTAATGAGTAATTGTTTAAGGTATGGCAAGGTTAGAGACCTTCTTACAAATACCTTAAATGTGGGGGAGTTTACCCAAGTGCTTAGAGTTAGCAAATTACTTAGTAATGAAGTCCTAATATAATTTTGAGGACTTGACATTTCAAACAATGTCAAACAACTACTCTCGTATGAAATATAATTTCATAAGATGGATTGTTGTGCACACCATTAAAGATAGTCAACCTAGTAGTGGATCCAATTATTAAAGGTTAGACTAGAGAGTAAGTTGATCATCGAGGGGAATGAGGCTAAAGCCAACATAATTAATGAATCAGCCGGGCGGAAACCTAACTTATTTGATTGGAGATCCCATGGTCTAAGTTCAATAGGCAAACTGGTTGGGCATGATTCAAAGAAGTTAACACACTATATACCTCATTCCTATGATGGAAGAAGTGTGTTGTCTGCAAAAGATTTAGGGTGTATATTTATACTTAATAACAATGATATCTTATAAATAAGAGGAATAGAGCAGACTATTCTTAATCAGTGGTCACCTATGTGAGAGTAGAAATGGGTCACTTCTATGAGAATGAGATGGCTAAATTCTCTAAAGCTCTCATGAATCCGGGATTTGTTCAGGACCAAAATGAACACAACCGTATGAACCGTAATATATTAGGATAAGTGATGTGTGTTACTTATTGTCTCGGTTTACTACTGCGGTGAACAGTTCAAGATCTTCCACATCCACTGCGTCACCAAGTAAATCCGATAAGTATTCACTAGGGTAGGTTCAAGTCCAAAAGACACCTCTCCCGATGCATCTCTTGTCCGCCTGTACTCTCAAATTCTTCCTAAATTTTTCATTCATGTGGGGGATTGTTGGAAATTATATATTATAATTTGAAATATTGTAATATATAATTTTAATAATTGAATGAAAAATAGTGTTAACCAATTTCTTAGAAAGGTTATGTTGTTTAGGTGTATTCCCTTGATAAGTGATATATACTTATATGAAAAGTTACATCTCTTTAATAAGAAGTACTTGGGTTCTATATAAACCCATGAAACCTTTATCATTAGATATAGAAAATTAGAATTAATTTTACTCTTGAGAAATAGGGTTTCCCCACTTTGTTTCTCTCATGTTTCGTGTGTCAAATTCCGAGTCGTGTATTGAGAGTATGGAATATATGAAGTTCGCCAGAGTCCGAAGATTGAAGTGCTTTGACTTCGGATTATAGATTGTTGAATCCTGGGAGATGGACGCCTACCGAACTACAAGCACAAGAGTAGGGGCGAAATTCTATCTTTAGGACATTGCATTTATGCAAGCCTCAATCTCCAAGTTTGTGAGTTTTTCTAACTTTATCTCTAGTTGTTTATATTAATCTCATATATAATTGATGTTGTGAATTTCTTTATGATTA
Organism: Cotoneaster glaucophyllus; assembly: GCA_036320875.1. Taxonomy (NCBI): domain Eukaryota; kingdom Viridiplantae; phylum Streptophyta; class Magnoliopsida; order Rosales; family Rosaceae; genus Cotoneaster; species Cotoneaster glaucophyllus. The sequence continues at coordinate 44,335,546 of CM070073.1, forward strand.
TTATTATTGGAATTCTTGTGTTATTTTCATGTTTTCTAATATTGCTCCAACAAACTGAAGTGGTGGCTTCAAGAAATGGATAATCAATGTAACCAATGACGGGATCAGGTATGTAGAATGTCTCTCTGTTGTATTTGTTTAGAGGAGCATTAGGTTCAAATCTCTTTGGCAAATCTGGATTCGCCAAGCAAATACAGCCATAAGCAATAAGATCTGCACGGCCCTCGACCACAGCACTTTTTCCATGTTCCCTGTCATAACCACCACCAGCAATGAAGGTACCATGGAAAGCATTTCTCATGGGAAGAAGACTCTGGTGGGTTTCAGCTTTTTCTCCAACTGTCTTCATCCTCGGCTCAACCATGTGGTGGCAGTATAGGATTCCATATTTGTACAAGGCATTGGCCATATAGAGGCCTAATTCTTTTGGATTTGAATCCCCTGAGTCCATATAGTCAGCAAATGGAGCTAATCTAATTCAAACTTTATCTGATCCTATTTCGTTAACGACAGCTTCAACAACTTCCAGAGGAAGGCGGGAACGATTCTCTAGAGATCCACCATATTGGTCAGTGCGATCATTCACATGATCTTTCAGAAACTGATCAAGAAGGTAGCCATGTGCCCCATGAATTTCAACTCCATCAAAGCCTATATAGCAGATTAACAATTTCAACATACTGACGGTATTAGAACCTTAAGCATTGTCGCTGAATTACCAAGCAAATCAAGGTTAGTTAATATGTAGTTCAATAACGAGATGTGAGGGGGCTTGCAGCTCCATGGCAGTGAGTATTTTACTAACCCCCTCCCCCCAAGGCCAGAGTTTGAAGAATCCCCCTCCCATCTGTAACTACATTTCTCTGATCAAACACAATTTATTTTGCATAAGCTTTGACGCAAAATGAGTTGTTGTAAATTTTGTTTCATATTTAACGTAAAGACAAATTACCAGCTGATGTGAAAATTACTTAACACACAAATTAAACCTTATTGTTGACAATTGTAGTATAGATGTAAATAGGGATCGTTCTAGGCCGGGGATTAACTAGGGCTGCTAATCTACCACAAATAAGACTTAAAAACACAAAATTAAACTCAAAAACACTAGACTAGGTACTTATGACTCAAAACAAACTCAAAACACTTAAAACAGCAATAAACAATCAAAAAGACTCAATTTAAGACCCAAGAAGTGATTTTGATGAAAATAAACTCAAACTTGACCCAAAAGACTAAAAAAAAAAACTGATTTGGACTCAACTAACAAGATTAAATGAAAAGGGGATTGGTTTGCACGAAATTAAATTAAAACAAACAGATTCTAAAAGCAAAACAGATTGAATACGAATTTGGGTGTTTTAAATGGATGATGGACTAGCTAGAGGACCCTTCTCCACATATGAAACATATGCAACACAAATCAACTTCCAGTTATTATCTTTCTAAATCTTGAATGACAATGCCCCAGATTAACCGTGAATTGCACTAATTAATCTTCAGATTTTCCTAAGTTCATTGAATTAGATAGAATATGCATCCAACCAAATTATCCTTATTGATGACAGCACACTCAAAGGTCATTAAGTTCGTTGAAAACCATAAGCATTTACGAGGAAAACATGACATCATATACGTTTGCCCAGAATTTAACTTAACACGATTGTGACTAGCAACATTTACTAGTCATGAATACAAGTTCATTATATGCAATTCCCTTATATTCTAGCATCAAATTCATGCATGAAAACTAAGTTGGCCACCTTAACCCACATACAAGAATAAGTTTTGAATCAAACAGTTAAGCAAATTACATTCATAACTTATGAAATAATAACTGGATAATCAATTCATGTCACATATATAATCATGGCTTTGAAATCGCCCCTAGCTAAAACGAGTTTAGCCTCTCATGTTTGCAATTACACGAAAATAACTTGATTTAAACATTGAAGTATAAGGATAAAAAACAACTAGAAGTATGGATGCAGCCACGGCACTAGGTCCTTCTTCCTTGCATTTGCGGCACTTGAAGCTTTGTGAATGAGTGTGGATGAATATCTGAATGTAGAGTGAATTATGAGAGGGGTGGTCGATTTTAAGTGCACAGCAGGTATGTGTATTTATAGGGAGAGAAAGGCACGGTTTCAAGGTGTTTTGGAGAAGGATTTGGCATCCCAAACCACCAAGGAAAGGGTGAAATTTGAGCAGATTCCATGTAGGAAAAAGATTGGTCTTCAAATCAGGAGATATGGTTTCTAGAACAAGGAGATAAGGCACCAGATTTTTAGGGTTCTAGAACCATGAATTTAGGTGATAAAATCTGATAAGAACCCCCTTTTGTGGCTGAAAATATGGAAAGATAAGGTGAGGATGAGATAAGGTAGTGTGGATAAGATAAGATAAGGTTTTGGATAATGTTTGAGATAATGCTCCATATTTCTTGCTAACTTCTTATCTTATCTTGACTTTATTTTCTCCATCTCTTTAGCTGATTTCTAGCCTCTTTTGATCTTCAAATTCGTCCATCCTTCTTGCTTGAACCATAAGCTATCCATTCTTGGCCCAAAATAGCTCTAGAATGCTCCAAATTGCTTCTTTTTGCATACTTTATCATTAGGACCTGAAATTGCACGAAAATGGCTTAAAAGTCTATAATTAATATAATTAAGTTAATTAAATGCGAGAAAACAAGCTAACTAAGTCGTATAAATATGCTCCTATCAAATTCCCCCACACTTAGCTTTTGCTAGTCCTCGAGCAAAATGAAATAAACAAGACAAACAAAAGTAAACAAAACACAATCTAAACCTTCCAACATTCGCCTCAGGGATTTCCAATGGTACATAACATATCAAAGATCACCACTCCCATAGATTTTAGTTATCCATACTCTTTAGCACATACTTAATCACAGTCGCCACTTACTAGCTCACAATTAATCAATTAAAACAACGATTTGAATGTTGTAACATGCCTTAGAGAATTTGCTCAACTCCTCACGGTTTACACTCTTATTTTCACTCAGATTTTCTGACTACACACCCTACACTAGTTATATGTGAGAAGATTGATGTAAACATGTAGACTAACACTCACATATGTTTATAGCAAAGAAAGCAATTTCTGGAGTTATTTAAGCATGTATAGATATGATCTCATGAATGGAATGCCACTACTTAGATGCGAGAACCAGGGACACCATATGCTCATACCAATCCCAAACTCCACAAATTGAAACACACAACACTCAAGATAGAAGTATAGGGTTGTAACAGGGCTAAAGGGTACTGGCTAACAATAAAAGATATGGAAAACAAACGTTATTAAAGCAATAGCAAGCAAAGTAAAGAAATAGGCACTTAGAATTCACTTTTGAATGCAAAAATCAACTTTTAAACACAAGGGGAAGATTCATACAACTTTTTAGGGCCGAATTCAAACTTTTGGACCCTTTCTTCAACAACCAACACTTTAGAGCTCATTTCCACTTCTTTTCAACTCTTTTTCTTTCTTTTCTTCACACTTTTCTTTTCTTTTTCTTTTTTCCACGAATTTTTTCTTTTTCTTCTTTTCTACCCATGCATAGTTTTCTTTTCTTTTCACATCTCTTATACAGAATCCTTCCCCCACACTCATTTTCTGCAATATGGTGATCAAAAGGAATTTTCCTTCTAAGTTATGCTCCACTATGCTTCAAGAACAAGAGTGTGGATGGTCCTATACTAGGCTTGGTAGGGTAAAACATGGCTAACAAAGAACATAGGCTAAAACAAGGCTCAACGGGGTTAAACCTACAAAACATAATGCGAAGGGTAAGGCTTTTTGGCTCTAGCTTAACTAAACAACTTCATCTTGTTTATGTGTTATGCTAATCAATTTTATGCTTTGAATGAAACGGGTATGAGTTCTAGTATTTGGAACTATAGTGATGAAACGCCTTCCAAGTAGCAACCAAACAAAGAATAATGAGATCATGCAACGACTTAGAAACAACAAATGCACAGATTATTAACTCTCCAAAGAACGTTTTAGGCTCAAGTCTCTCAGGGTTGTAGCGTTAATTCGAGTTCCTTCCTTCAAGCATGTTACAAAAACTGATTTTGTTTCTTTGTGATTTAAATATGAATTCGTAAGTTACAACTACAACTAAGCATAAACCAAAGGCATATCAAACTTCCATCCATGTTTGTAACTTTCTTTAACAGTTATGCAATTAAAAACCAAATCCTCATCATTGTGTTGGAAGGTACCCTAAGACACAAACAAACACACAAAAACGACTCTAAAACAACTCTTTTTGGGTTTTTCAAAACAATTTTCGATTTTTTTCAAAAATTTTCGGATTTTTCTTAAAGGACACATAAAAACACTCCAAAACACTCTAAAAACACTTAAAAATAGTGAAAACAATATTAGAAGTGATAGGTGATAAAATCCCACGAATTTTGCATGAAAACACTTTGTTTAACCCCCCCCCCCCCCCCCCACACTTAAATCAAACATTGCCCTCAATGTTTCAAGCATAGACTCACACGCAAGCAAGCAAACTAACAAATAAGACACGAATTGAAAAGTAAAATCAATAAAGAGTAGAGTTAAGGAACGCAAACACCTGGTTATAGTGCAGGAGCTTCCGAGGTCTTCTTTATTCGTACGCATGGGTTGCCTCCCAAGAAGCGCTTGCTTTAACGTCTTCCAGCCGGACGATACCTCCATTTAAGCTTGATTGGAGCACACGGCATAGAGTGGTATCTTCTCCACGAAATGCTCCTCAAAACACTCGTGCATTGGATCCTTGAATGGAATGGGATAGTGATCATTCCTGTTTTTGGTGTTTTGCTTCCTTAAGTCAATGTGAACTCTCCCACCACCTTTGGTTCGATTAAGTCCCTGCACCAAAGAAGGTAACAACCTATTAGTTGAAATGGGAATTGAAATTGGGATTGGAGACTTACCCATGTACTGCATTGAAGTGGCAGATTTGTCAAGAATTGCACAATGGTTGCTCTCGGCCAAATTGGGCTTTTTTAGGGGTGTGGCCGAATTTCCTACTCCAATTCCTTCTACTTTGGTGGTTCAAAATCCATTCTTCTTGATTCGTGATGAACATTCCTGCCTTATGTCTTTAATTACATTAATAGCACAACAAGAACGAACATCATTAGTATGCTCAACTGATTCAAAAATTTTAAAATTAATCATATCACCACCAAACTGTATCGTTACTGCTCCCTTAGCCACATCAATCTTCGTGTTGGCTGTTTTCATGAAAGACCGTCCAAGTAAGGGTGACGGTGATGAAGAGTGGGCGGTTTCCTCCATGTCAAGCACATAAAAATCTGCAGGAAAAATCAAATGGTCTACCTGCACCAAAACATCCTCCAAAACTCCTTTTGGATATGCATTAGATCAATCGGCTAATTGAATAATAACACCATCGTTTTTAAGCTTTCCTAGATTCATAGATGCATAAATAGAATATGGCATGACATTAATTGATGCACCTAAATCTAGCATAGCATGTTCAAACTTAGTATTTCCAATAACACACGGAATCATAAAACTACCCGGATCTTTGCATTTAGGTGGTAGTTTTCTTTGTAAGATCGCAGAAACATTCTCACTTACCTGGACCACTTCTTTCTCCCGAATCCGTTTCCTTGTTGTACAAAGCTTCTTCAAAAACTTGGCATACTTGGGAATTTGCTTAATTGCATCAAGGAGAGGGATATTGACGTGCACCTTCCTAAACGTCTCTAGAACGTCGTTTTCCTCCTCTTCGTTCTTTGATTGCATAAATCTGCTAGGAAAAGGCGCATTTAGTGGAATAGAACTAGATAAATTCGAATTTATACTTACCTTGGTGGTTTGGGACGGCCTAGGTGGTGTAGGTGGCTGCGGCAAGGGTTGTGAATCCCTTGCCCTGGCTTTGTTTCCTTCCTTTTCCTCGAGCAATAGCTTTTCGTCTTCCTTTTGGGCAGATTTGGATGGCTGTGGATTGGTTCCAACTTCTTTGCCACTGCTCAACGTAATGGCCTTAGCAGTTTCAAAGCCTCCTTTGGGATTCGCAACAGTTGAACTAGGAAGTTTGCCTTGTTCTCTAAACTGCCCTAGGAACTCTGAAATCTGCCCCATTTGTTTCTCCAATTCATTGACCTTTTTTTCTTGATTCGTAATTCTATTATTTTGATTTTGTAATTCCTGCAAAACAGAAGTTAGTAATTGAATAATTTGATCATTATCACTTAAAGAACTTGAATTTGATTGAACAATTTGAGATTGAGATTGAGAGGGTGAGAATGGCTTTTGATATATCCCCGGGCGTTGTTGGCGAAATCCTCCTTGTTGAGGTTGTTGAGGCTCCCTCCATTTGAAGTTCGGGTGATCTCTCCATCCTGGATTGTATGTATTTGAGTATGGATCATTCCTTTGCTGATTTTGGCCTTGAAAACCCATGGCATTTTTCACTCTCCCATCCCCCATTCTCTATCAATTGTGGACATTGATCATTAGGATGCCCTTGCATAGAGCACACGCCACACACACTTGGTGTAATTCCTTACATTTTTCATCCTTCCATAAACTGTGACATCATAGTAGTAAGGTTAGTTATTTGAGATTGCAAATTAGAAACGGGACTTACCTCATTTACTTGTTGTCGTGGGGTGTCTCTTTGGTCAACTCCCTTGTATTGTTGTGCATTCAAGGCTCGATTCGGAATTAAGATCTTGGCAGCCAACAGTGTTTTGTCAACCAAAGCACCCCCTGCCGAGACATCTAGCATTTGTCTTTCAATTGGAAGGAGTCCCTCGTAAAAGTATTGAATTAGAAGCTCTTCCTTCATTTGGTGTTGTGGACAAGATGCAACAAGGGCCTTGAAACACTCATAATACGCCGAAAAGGATTCCCCTTGGTTTTGTTGTATGCCACTGATTTTCTTCCTCAAAAGAATTACTCGTGATGTTGGGAAGAATTTCTCCAAGAATGCTCGCTTCATACTTTCCCAAGAAGTGACGGTTCCGGGCGCCAATTCATATAGCCAATCTTTAGCCTTGTCCAAAAGAGAGAATGGAAAGGCTTTCATCTTTAGAATGCTCCCATCGACATTAATGGGTGTCATGCTTGAACATACCACTTCAAACTCCTTAAGATGCTTGTTTGGATCTTCCATGGACAACCCATGGTATTTGGGAATGTGATGCAACAAGCTTGACTTCAATTCGAACTCATCGTTCTTTCCTTCGGCAGCCACGGGGTATTGAATGCAAAGGGGCACGGCATTATCCAACCCTGAGGCTTGTTCTTCTTCTTCCTCAAATTCAGATTCGGCTTCTGAACTTGGTGGACTAGGTGGGTTTAGTTCTTGTTGCTTCCTCTTCCTTCTCAACGTTCTTTTGAAATCGTCGTCAAAATCCAAGATGTTTGTACGAATAGGTTGAGAACTATGAGTCATAAACTTGGTACCTGAAACGAAGAAAACAAAACAAAGTAAGAATACTAACTAAAACTCACGAAACAAACAAGGGATTAGCAATTTGCTAATCCCCGGCAACGGCGCCAAAATTTAATGTGAAAATTACTTAACACGCAAATTAAACCCTATTGTTGACAATTGTAGTATAGATGTAAATAGGGATCGTTCTAGGCCGGGGATTAACTAGAGCTGCTAATCTACCACAAATAAGACTTAAAAACACAAAAATTAAACTCAAAAACACTAGACTAGGTACTTATAACTCAAAACAAACTCAAAACACTTAAAACATCAATAAACAATCAAAAAGACTCAATTTAAGACCCAAGAAGTGATTTTGACGAAAATAAACTCAAACTTGACTCAAAAGACTTAAAGAAAATAGATTTGGACTCAACTAACAAGATTAAATGAAAAGGGGATTGGTTTGGAAGAAATTAAATTAAAACAAACAGATTCTAAAAGCAAAACAGATTGAATACGAATTTGGGTGTTTTAAATGGATGATGGACTAGCTAGAGGACCTTTCTCCACACATGAAACATATGCAACACAAATCAACTTCCAGTTATTATCTTTCTAAATCATGAATGACAATGCCCCAGATTAACCGTGAATTGCACTAATTAATCTTCAGATTTTCCTAAGTTCATTGAATTAGATAGAATATGCATCCAACCAAATTATCCTTATTGATGATAGCACACTCAAAGGTCATTAAGTTCATTGAAAACCATAAGCACTGACGAGGAAAACATGACATCATATACGTTTGCCCAGAATTTAACTTAACACAATTGTGACTAGCAACCTTTACTACTCATGAATACAAGTTCATTATATGCAATTCCCTTATATTCTAGCATCAAATTCATGCATGAAAACTAAGTTGGCCACCTTAACCCACATACAAGAATAAGTTTTGAATCAAACAGTTAAGCAAATTACATTCATAACTTATGAAATAATAACTGGATAATCAATTCATGTCACATATATAATCATGGCTTTGAAATCGCCCCTAGCTAAAACGAGTTTAGCCTCTCATGTTTGCAATTACACGAAAATAACTTGATTTAAACATTGAAGTATAAGGATAGAAAACACCTAGAAGTATGGATGCAGCCACGACACTAGGTCCTTCTTCCTTGCAATTGCGGCACTTGAAGCTTTGTGAATGAGTGTGGATGAATATCTGAATGTAGAGTGAATTATGAGAGGGGTGGTCGATTTTAAGTGCACAGCAGGTATGTGTATTTATAGGGAGAGAAAGGCACGGTTTCAAGGTGTTTTGGAGAAGGATTTGGCATCCCAAACCACCAAGGAAAGGGTGAAATTTGAGCAGATTCCATGTAGGAAAAAGATTGGTCTTCAAATCAGGAGATATGGTTTCTAGAACAAGTAAATAAGGCACCAGATTTTTAGGGTTCTAGAACCATGAATTTAGGTGATAAAATCTGATAAGAACCCCTTTTGTGGCTGAAAATATGGAAAGATAAGGTGAGGATGCGATAAGGTAGTTTGGATAAGATAAGATAAGGTTTTGGATAATGTTTGAGATAATGCCCCATATTTCTTGCTAACTTCTTATCTTCTTATCTTGACTTTATTTTCTCCATCTCTTTAGCTGATTTCTAGCCTCTTTTGATCTTCAAATTCGTCCATCCTTCTTGGTTGAATCATAAGCTATCCATTCTTGGCCCAAAATAGCTCTAGAATGCTCCAAATTGCTTCTTTTTGCATACTTTATCATTAGGACCTGAAATTGCACGAAAATGGGTTAAAACTCTATAATTAACATAATTAAGTTAAGTAAATGCAAGAAAAGAAGCTAACTAAGTCGCATATATATGCTCCTATCACCAGCTTCAATAGAATTCCTTGCAGCAAGTCTAAAATCATTCACAATTTGTGGAATTTCATCTGTCCTTAATCATCTTGGAGGCGTCAATTCAGAAGCATCAATGCCATTTAATTGTATCGGCTTGTCAGTAGACGATATTGGAGCTTGCCCATTTGGTTGATAACCTGTAAGCAAGGAGAGAAAGAATTACAACCTGAAGTCTAACGACAGTAACTAACATCCACAGCAGCAATCTTTCAAGTGGGAATCCTTTGTCACAAATTACTATAAAATCGCTTGGTCTGATGAACCACAACTGCTATATTATTATTATTATTATTGGATGGGAAGAAGTTTGATGTTAACATAAGAGAACTTTAACGAAAAGCTCCATGTACTGTTTATTTTAACGAAAAACCACATTTTTACACTAAAAAGTCAATCCTGGTACTATTCACTTTACCCTTTATTTTGTCTTTATCGTTAAAACTCAAAATTTTCAAATATTTTTCATTAGTTTTTTCCGAAACTGCAAGGTCATAAAAGTGGTGTGTTCTTATGAGTTATGTTAAAAACACCAACTCAGAACTTAACAAGTCCAAGTTTTATCCTCATTTGTTAAAGCATTTGCCACAAAATTAGCTTCATCTAAAACTTGTTAGAACTGATATGACCAATCATCCATGTTTGCCAACATAAAAGAAGCATCTTTCCAAGTTTCGGAATGTGGGAGTTGCCAAAGAGAAACCAATTTGAGCCGCATCTACTCCAAATATCTAAGGCAAACGGTCAGCTGACAAAATGCGGTCAATGGCTTCAACATCTTGAGAATAAAAGGCACAACTAGGATCAATTGGCTGTATTTTATATAGGGATAAGAATTGAGTTTCCGTACTTATTCATTCCGGCCATTATACGGTACAACACTGAACAGAGAGTATAAATTTTCCGGCCTCTAACTCCGAAACCCTCCCAAACATTGGACACTACAATACTAGATAATGCAATAAGATACAACAGTACAATATAATATAGTTGAAAACAATCCATCTAAGATGGTACAGACTCAATCGGATGAATCAAAGGAGCCCTGGTGTTCAAGCTTCCATCTTTGCAGTAAACTTAAGTGGTGGCTTCAAGAAATGGATAATCAGTGTAACCAATGACGGGATCAGGTATGTAGAATGTCTCTCTGTTGTACTTGTTTAGAGGAGCATTAAGTTCAAATCTCTTTGGCAAATCCGGATTCGCCAAGAAAATACGGCCATAAGCAATAAGATCTGCACGGCCCTCGGCCACAGCACTGTTTCCATCTTCCCTGTCATAACCACCAGCAGCAATGAAGGTACCATGGAAAGCCTTTCTCATGGGAACAAGACTGTGGTGGGTTTCAGCTTTTTCTCCAACTGTCTTCATCCTCGGCTCAACCATGTGACAGTACACGATTCCATATTTGTTCAAGGCATTGGCCATATAGAGGCCTAATTCTTTTGGATTTGAATCCCCTGAGTCCATATAGTCAGCAAATGGAGATAATCTAATTCCAACTTTATCTGCCCCTATTTCATTAACGACAGCTTCAACAACTTCCAGAGGAAGGCGGGAACGATTCTCTAGAGATCCACCATATTGGTCTGTTCGATCATTCACATGATCTTTCAGAAACTGATCAAGAAGGTAACCATGTGCCCCATGAATTTCAACTCCATCGAAGCCTATATAGCAGATTAACAATTTCAATATATTGACTGTATTAGAACCTTAAGCATTGTCGCTGAATTCCCACCCCCCACCCACACACACCAAAGGCCAAAGTTTGAAGAATCATTTCTCTGACCAAACACAATTTATTTTGCACAAGCTTTGAGCAAATTGAGTTGTTGTAAATTTTGTTTCATATTTAACGTAAAGACAAATTACCAGCTTCAATAGAATTCCTTGCAGCAAGTCTAAAATCATTGACAATTTGTGGAATTTCATCTGTCCTTAATCGTCTTGGAGGCGTGAATTCAGAAGCATCAATGCCATTTAATCGTATCGGCTTGTCAGTAGAAGATATTGGAGCTTGCCCATTTGGTTGATAACCTGTAAGAAAGGAGAGAAAGAATTACAACCTGAAGTCTAACGACAGTAACTAACATCCACAGCAGCACTCTTTCAAGCGGGAATCCTTTGTTACAAATTACTATAAAAATCGCTTGGTCTGATGAACTACACGTGCTATATACTAGTTCTCAATTCTGAGTTATGTTAACATCAAGCTTCTTCCCATCCAATAATAATAATAACAATGCTTCCGAAACAGCAAGGTCATAAAAGTGGTGTCTTCTTAGTTATGAGTTATGTTAAAAACACCAACTCAGAACTTAACAAGTCCAAGTTTTATCGTCATTTGAGCAACAATGTTGTCAATTATAATCTCTCGCTCGTTCTGATGCATACACCATTATGTTATACACCAAACTCTAATCGGTCTAATTATTCACTCATGTTAACAAAGCATTCTATGGTAAAAGTGAGGTCATAAAGGTGTAAGTCAGAAACGCACCGCTATTAGAAACCCTTCCAACATGCCAAATCTGACAGAAGAAGACGCCACCTTTAGCATGAACAGCATCAACAATGGGTTTCCAGGCTTCAACTTGCTCCTTTGTCCATATACCAGGTGTGTTCGGGTACCTTCGTATATTAAAGAAACAAAAATTTCATCAAACTTTGAAACGAAAGAAGCACCCTCAAATGTTTGTAAGTCTATAAATCTACTGTTGTTGAAATTACCCTTGAGCTGTGTCGGAAACTCCAGTGGCTTCAGCTATGAGAAGACCCCCGTTCGAAGTTCTCTGAGAGTAATATAAGATAGCATGTGGTTGAGGAACATTGTTATATGATCTCTGTCTGGTCAATGGTGCTAAAACAATTCTGGAAAGGAAAAAGATATTGTAAATTATAAATACAGAGTCATCAACGGTGAAAATACAATTCTAAAGAGGAAAAACATATAATAAACCATAAATACAACCTTCATACTTTGTAGGAAGCATTAGTTTGGTAAAGCTCTTTTGATAACAAATTGGCTTTTAGTTTTCTTGTTTTAGTTAAAAAGGAGAAACAAGGGAGGAAGAAGGAATTTGGGACGAAAAAGTGTAAAAACTCGAATCGTAGACTATTTGAATTTGCTTCATGTTCTTCATTTTTGGTATCATTCCATGCACGTTTTGTCCCTCATCCATCCCTTCCCCCTTCCTCCTCCTCTTCTATCATGCATTTTCTCTATCTCTCACTTAAAGTTAAAAACTAAAAATCAAATATGAAATCGTTACCAAACACAACCTAAACAAAGCAATGTCTTACGAAGTGACCAGGGCCGAAAGGACACATACTTTTAACAATCAGTTGCATCTATTTTCAACAATTAATCAATGAAATAACTCAAGTGTACCATTGTTTTGATTTAATTTGTAACATCTGTACTATTTTATACCAACAGGATCCTCTCCGGTCCCTTTTGATGACGATCTTGAGGATTCATAAATCGTGTCCGTTCATCGTATATTGTGCGGTCAATTTTTGTCAAGTACTGTTTGTGTTTAATTTTAAATAAAAATATTTAGAATAATTTTTTACTGCACGACATACGATAAACGGACAAGATTGACGGATCTTCGGAATCCTTACAAAGAGGATCCGGCGAGGATCCGGTTTCTATTTTATAGACAAAGATACAGTTAGAAACACTCCTTGTCTCCTTCCCCAAATCATTCCTCTTTTTGGTATAGCTATATTTGGCACGCACACATGACTAATCTACACAGTACGCTAAACTTGAATATAGACAAGCAGTAATTTTGTCTTCTATTTTTCTTGTTAGCCAATAGCCATCTGCAGACCCAGCTACTCTCTGAATCCAAGTTCGGATCTCCTCTCATAGTTTTTACAACATTATATTAAAATAACGCCCGAATCAAATCAATTAAACAATTACACGACAGAGAAATTTAAAAAATAAACAAATAGAAACAATGTAAGAAAGTTTTAAGTACCTATGAGAAAGATTGAAGTTTCCCAATTTGTAGGGAGTGAGGAGAGGAATTGTGGGAGGTTGAGCAGCAGCAGACATCTCGGAATTTGAGTCGGTCGTCTGCCACCTGATCTTGCACTTGGCCTTTTATACTGGATTCTGGAAGGAAGGAAGGAAGGAAGGAAGGAAGGAAGGAAGGAAGGAAGGAAGGAATGAATGAATGAATGAATACAGGACCCAATTGGGTCTTTATACGTTCAGTAGGAGCTTAAAAGTCACCCCTGCAGCTTTCCTCCACTAAAGTCAGAGATGGCTGGGTCCCACATCTCCCCTCCCTTGTATGGAATGGAAGGCTGAAAGCTGTGGTGGTGGTGGCGGCGGCGGACGTCGGTGGGTGGATGATGGATCTCTCCTATGCATTAATTAGACTGATTAGGGGAAGAGAGGTAGGAAGGTTTGATGAGGTCTGTAATTACGTTTACGTGGGTTGAAAATTCACCAGTTTTCCCCATGAAAAAGGACGTCCACGGAATTCGGGTGTAATGCTAGCCGCATGTTCATTTCGATTTTGCTTTTTCATCCTGCATTATTAGGCCATGGTTTGAATAGTAGTATATTATTTAGGTCCTTAAGACCCTCTCCAACCAGAAGGTTAAAATATAATCCCGTCTAGAATTATAATTTGTAACAAAAATTAATTTTAAATTAACAGTGTCAGATCATATGCATATACTATCTCCAACCAAATGAGCTAAACATAGCCTCATCAATTTGCGATGGATAGCTAGGTTTAAATTTTATGGAGCTCATCAAGCCATCATTTGGTTAAATGGGCATTGTAGCTGGCCGAATGTAGCCCCTTCTTAATCCTTTTTTGGGGCCCAGCTCCTCTACTGCACTATTTGAGTCAAATTCAACAGTTACGTTTGAAAACATAAGTTTAATTAAATTAACCAATAAATTTAATGGGAATTGTTATTAGCACTCCAAAAATCTCATTCTACACTCCAAACTTTCTATATTACGAAAGAAAAATACACTTGTGAGGAGTATAGAATGAGAATTTTGGAGTGCCAATAACACTTTCCAAATTAATATATAAACTTAAAGCTAAATAATTATTGGGAGGGTTATGTTTAGCCACTTCGATGACGGTATATAAGTATGGCCCGATACCGTTCAGTCATTTCGTTGGAGATGGCCTAAGGTTAAAATTTTGAGGATATGTGAGACTAAATGCATGTTAGTTACAAAAATATATTAGTTTAAATCGTTTGAAATATTTGACAACTTAATAAAGAAAAACCAACTTAAAATCAATGAAACCAACTTAAAATCAATGAACCATTAGAAAATTTATTTTCTTTTTTTGTTTTATTAAGTTGTCAAATATTTAAAGTTTTGGATACAAACTAATATAATTTTATGGCTAATATATATTTGATCCTCATAAATCTTCAAAATGAGGACCTTAATTAATCAAAGAATTTATGACAAATTAATTAGTCTAGAAATAAAAGGTTCCAATCAAGTAGCATTTCACGATTAAAATGGAAAATGACAAGGTTTTAACACAATGGGCATATACCCTCTATCGTGTAAAACTTTCTCGAGAAATAAAATTAGATTTATTCAGATCTATTACATGAAAGTTTCTCTTTCGGGTCATTGTTTTTCTATAATAGTAATTTTTTGGGCATATAGATTCATTGTAAGGATGAATTACGTTTTTTTTTTTTTAAGTTTGACAGGTTTCAATTTTGATCCATATCATTTAGTTATTCAAATGTATCGAACAAATAATAAATGTAGGTATCAATTACCATACACAGGATGAACTGTTCATTTACTTGAAATGTTTGAATGGATTAAACAATTTCAAATTCGAATGATTTTTTGCACGAATGATCTTCAAATGAAATTAAGAAATTGAAAGCTGCTGATCGTTGAGTTTATATACTGAAGACACGTCATTAGCAAATGGGGAAGACGAATCAAAGATCAATCCAAAAGCCAGTTGAACAGATGTACAGTCAAACGACTAGAGGTTAATTATACTGTTAATTTCCAATAATCATAAATATAAGATCATCACAAACTATCTTTATTAAACTCATTGGCATGGCATGCAATCAGTTAGCATGTTCAAGCAACCACAAGCTACAACACTACACTTGAACTTGATGCAGATCGAACAATGCAGAAACTTACTATACAAATGAGAATTTTACAATCTTATCAGCCAGATTCTGCCCCTCGATTTGTTATTTTCTCTAGCTATCCAAACCGTGCAAGAAAAGCAACACTAAAACACGTACGCAGACTAATGCGCGGATTTCAGAAATATAAGAGTGTACAAGCTTCCATATGCTGCACGAAACCTAGGCAGTGGTGTCAAGGAACGGATAATCAGTGTAGCCAATAACCGGTTCAGGCACGTAGAATGTGTTTCTGTTGTACTTGTTCAGAGGAGCATTGAGCTCAAACCTCTTCGGCAAGTCTGGGTTAGCCAAGAACCAACGACCATAAGCAATAAGATCTGCCCGGCCCTCAGCCACAGCATTGTTCCCATCTTCCCTGTCATAGCCACCAGCAGCAATGAAGGTACCATTAAAAGCCTTTCTCATGGGTACAAGACTCTGGGGGGTATCACATTTTTCTCCAACTGTCTTCATCCTAGGCTCAACCATATGGCAGTACAGGATCCCATAGTTGTTCAACGAATTGGCCAGATAAAGGCCCAACGCTTTCGGATCTGAATCCCCTGATTCCATATAGCTGGCGAATGGAGATAATCTAATTCCAACTTTATCCGCTCCTATCTCATTAACAATAGCTTCAACGACTTCCAGAGCAAATCGACAACGATTCTCCAATGATCCCCCATATTGGTCTGTTCGATCATTCACTTGATCTTTTAGAAACTGATCAATAAGGTATCCATGGGCCCCATGAATTTCTACTCCATCAAAGCCTGTATATCAGACAAACCATTTCAGTGCACCAAATATTATTTGTAATCTAGCATGAACTATTGCCACACATCTAGTTAAACTGCAATTAACGCCTTTAACTACATTTGTAAGATTAGAGATGGTTTGTTTGCTTCTGTTCAAAGTAATTTTGAGTTCTCGCTAATTTTATTTCGCACTTATGTAAAGACAAATTACCAGCTTCTATAGCGTTCCTTGCAGCAAGTCTGAAATCATTGACTATATGTGGGACTTCATCAGTCCTTAATCGCCTTGGAGGAGAAAACTCAGCAACATCAATGCCATTAGATCGTATTTTGGGGGCCAGTGGCTTGTCAGTAGAAGAGATTGGAGCTTGCCCATTTGGCTGAAACCCTGTAACAAAATATTGATAGAATCACACAATCCGAAAGATTTTATTACAGGAATATCAACGCAGCTTTCTGACGCTTCAATGGCCTAACTTTTCACTTATAATCCAAATGCTTTCAATGACACAAAGTGAAGTCATAAAAGCGTATGTTAGAAACGCACCAGTATTTGAAACCCTCCCCACATGCCAAATCTGACAGAAGAAGATGCCACCTTTAGCATGAACAGCATCAACAATGGGTTTCCATGCTTCAACTTGCTCCTTTGTC
This sequence comes from Cotoneaster glaucophyllus, assembly GCA_036320875.1. Classification (NCBI taxonomy): domain Eukaryota; kingdom Viridiplantae; phylum Streptophyta; class Magnoliopsida; order Rosales; family Rosaceae; genus Cotoneaster; species Cotoneaster glaucophyllus. The sequence continues at coordinate 44,352,497 of CM070073.1, forward strand.
CATATACCGGGAGTATCTGGGCACCTTCGCAAATTAAAAAACAAAAATGTTATCAAACTTTGAAATGAAGAAAATTGAAAAAAAGCTTATGTTTGTGAAGTTACCCTTGAGCTGTGTCAGAAACTCCAGTGGCTTCAGCTATGAGAAGACCCCCGTTAGATGTTCTCTGTGAGTAATATAAGATGGCATGCGACTGAGGAACATTTCCGTATGATCTTTGTCTAGTCAATGGTGCTAATACAACTCTGCAGAAGGCAAGGAAGAAGTATATCATCAGAATACACCTACTACATGGCCTATGACATGTATGATATCATCAGATCTTGCTAAACAGAACAAGATTTAAGTAATTTCCGGTCAAGATCAACTACTACCTCAGGAGGGATGAGTGCTTCAGAGTTCACAACCCATGATGTACCATTTAGGTCTTGGGAAACAATATCAAATCGTATGTCAGTCGGTTCTAGGGATCATCTATGCATATATTTGGTTTCAAGGTCTGGGGCTTACAGCAAATGTCAGTAACATCTATCCAAAAAACTGAAAACTACTTTAGTTGGCTACTTTAGTTGCTAAGATATAGTTACAACTTCAAATATACAATGGGTGTATTCTGCACGAGCGAGTCTAGGAATTCGACAATCAAACAATCTTGAACATAAGTAAGTAATTCATGGCAAACATCAAGACAAACTGACCCAAAAGTTGCAGCACATCATCTGTTGCAACTCAAACTCGCAAACAAAACAAGGGTTCCAACCAATCAAACTAAACCAATTCCAAGCTTTACAATTCTACAAGTAATGTGAACATCCAAATGTTAAACAACAAACCATCCTATCAAAGTTAATGCTTTTAATTCTGAAAAATCAGGATTCTTGCGTAGGCAAGCACAAAAACTGCCCAGTAACCTGCAACTTTACCCAAAAAATAAGCAGTAATTTCATTTTTCTTGTAAGAAAACCGGGATTTTCTGCAACCCTATTTCCAAATGAACAAAACCCACCAGCCCAAATCTCAACTGTTCAAGCAGAATAAGTCTACGAAATGAATGCAGAATGCAGAATGTAGAAGAATATAATCGTAGAAAAGGTTGAGCGAGTGAGTTAAGCTACCTATGAGAAAGATTGAACTTTCCAAATTTGTAAGGAGAAAGGAGAGGGATTGTGGGACCAGCTCCATGAGCTTGATTAGTGGTAGCCATTTCAATTCAACTGGGTTCAGAGCTCGACCCTGACTTTTGTGTTTGGTTTTTGATTTGATCTGCTCTCACGTTCGGTATTTATGCGTTCCGGGAGAGGCGGACGAGGAACAAGTGTATAAAACACACTAGCACTAGCACAGTGGGATGACTGACTGGCCGACTCCAACTGGGTCCACGTCGCCTTCTCCTCCACCTTCCCCTTCGATGCAGACTTTCATGGTTGGCCTGGCGGCTCCTTTTTCAATATTTATTTATTTATTTATTTTTCTGATGATACCTTTTTGACGACGTTTGCAATTACGTAATCTGTCTTTCTTTTTTTCCTTTTTAATATAGAATGTATCGTATCTTACGACATGACAAACACGTTCTCTTCCTCCTTCGGTGAGGCAGATTGTGTCCTCTTTGTACCATACATTTATCATCTTCTTCTATTTGTGCGATCACGATTAAGTCACATAAATATTTTATATTCTTATTATTTTTTGTCTTATTATCTTTATAAAAAAAAATTAATATAAAATGTTGACGTGGTTTAACCGTGACCGCACAACACATGAGAGGATAGAAAAGGTATGGTAATTGGAGGGCACACAATCTACCTCCAATTTCGATATCAAATGAAACGATAACATATTTTTGGCATCTACATTGACAGAAAATGCTCGGAAAATTCCGCCAAAATTGAGACTTTTTATGTATTTTTTCTCACCTTATATTTTTTACGTAACAATTTATAGTATTGACATGAAAATTACGTTGAACTGCAAGGTGTTAAAATACTTACTAAAAATTTCGATTTAAAGAATATTCTTAACATTTATTTTACATTAAATAATGGGGTTAAATAATTTGCCAAAACTGAATCGATTGACAAACTCAAGAATAGCATTATGATGAAGTCGTCATGCGGACGCCACCAGCGACCGCCTACAAAATGGACTTTCTTTTATTACTATTTTACTTTTGAACAAATAATTGCAACTGCTTTTTAGTTCAATTTTTTATTTTTTTATTTTTACTTTTTGTCTCAATGCCTTTCATTTGACTCTCCATGTGCAACGGGGTCGTCATTCGTCACTTATTACCAAGGGCCAGCTTCACTTTTGCCTGACTAAATGATTTCGAGGGGTTGGATTAGGGTTGAGCAATGGTTATGACGGATTGTTAACACAGTTATTTATTTATAACTATTTATGTTTTTACTCATGTAATCATTTATTTTTTAGATAATTGGTTAAATTGTTATACTCATACCCAAATACATAATCATTTATAAACGGTTGACTATATTCATAACTACATACATATTTGACAGTAATTGTTTACCCGTTTACCCGCTTACCCATTTACCCATTTTTTGTTACCCATTTATCCTTTTTCTACACTACATGTTTTTTCAACAACTTGAAAATTAAAAAAGAAAAATTTGTCGTAATTTTCTTTTTCTAATAATTATCCATCGTTATAGGTGCGTTTAAAATTCATTTATATATTTTAATTTTTGAATTCTTATACCATTCTAATAATTGAAATAGTAGTTTACAGACGATATTTTTAACTGTTATCAATGAAGGTAAAATAATAGTTTATGAACAATTTAATTGCATAACACTTGCTTGCCTGACGTTTTTTCGTTTTCTCCTTCAGCACCAATTTTTGAACAAATAATGATATATGCACCAACTTCTGGCTAAAATATAATTCTATAACAATCTGCATCATAGGAACATGCAATTCCAGTTCAGGCACAAAAATGCAAAGTATTCAACTTGAAAGTCATTACAAAAGATGCAAACTCAACCAAAAAAACTCGAACTTGACTACATAAGTACATACAAAACATGTAAAAAACAGGACAATACTATTTTTCATTATGAAACATTGCGTAATTAGTAGCCTTGTCTGCACCTTTCAAAACAACAAAAGGTGAGGGGTGGGTGGGGAGAGATCGAGGTGGGCATAGAGATGAAGGTGAGAGAGATGAGCGGCAGTGATGTTAGAGAGGGTAGCGAGGAGAGAGAGAGACGAGCGGCAGACACGAGAGTCTCGGTCGTGGTAGAGAGATCCAACAACTTTAGGGTTTTTAGCTTTTTTTTTTATTTTAATTTTATTTGTATTAAAATAAACGGTTGAACGGGTACCGCTTATAACCGGGGTTAATACCTATAAGCATCCATTTAAATTTCACGGATTTATTTATCTAAATAGTTGCTCATAATCGTAACCGTGAATTTTAAACCGTTAACTACGGTTACCATAACTGCGGGTATTTTGCCCATCCCCAGGTTGGATGGTGGAGTAAACGATGGCAACAATGGTGGTGCAATGGTGGTGCTCATGACAATTTGGGAGACGATGATAGTGGAATAAATGATTTTTTTTTTTCTCAAAGCATCTTCATGTAAAATACCCTTAATAAGTCGGATAAACAATGATCTCCCAATATCAGCAAATTAGCAAATGGGAAAACAATTATGCTTATGTAACATGGTGCAGTTTCAATCCCCGCAGGTTCGCTTCCTCCTAAAGCCAAAACCACTTAAACTTTCTTAAGTTTTGGAATCTACTACATATGTTACCTTCCATCATTTTTTGCCGTAAAAACATGTTGCCACACACGTGTTTAGGCGTTAGGCGGCTGATCACCATCATTTTTTGCAGTTTCAATATCCGTCTAGCATAGCAATGTCTAGGTGTTAGGCGGCTGATCACCATCCTGATTAATTAATAAATAGCGCCTAGACTGCTTAGGAGCCCGCCCAGACTCTCCTAGGTCTCTTATTTAGACAGAAAATAGATAACTTGCATTTTGTATTTTATTTGTTTCAATATATTGTAAGAGACTTGGATACTGAGATGGACATACATTATATGTTTGTTCCTTATGTTGTCATTATGTTCTAATATTTTATAATCTATGTCATTCTATTTTGCAATTTATGTATTTCAGTGATTATTTATCTTTTAAGTATAAACAAACACTTATTTATACGATGTATAGTAAACTTTAATCATATCCGCCTAGGTGCTAGGCCAAAGCCATTGCCCGACTACCGCTAGACCCCACCTCGCCATCTGACTAGCACCTAGCGTCTATTAGATACTTGTGCACGAAATTTCATGACCCCCATTATTTAGTTTCGTAGCTTCACTCTGGTAGGTTAAAGTGAAAGCATGCCTTAAATAACCAAAAAGAGATTTATGCAATTTCAACATTGATTGTAATAGAGGAGCAGTTAGCATCATACTAATATTGGAGTAGAAGGGACTTGTAACAGAGAAAGCTCAACCAAATATCTTATAAAGTAAATTGGTGGATGTGAATGTTCGTGAACATGAAGCATAGAAAAGCCTGACGAAGCTAATGATGTACGTAGATTACGAGCAGAATGTAGAAGCTGTCAACAAGAAAGATGTACAGAATGAAATTGGAGTAGAAGAACCAGAGAGCCTGATGGGTACAACTTGGAAGAACTTAGAAGCCTATATGGGAACTCATCTAGTGATGAAGAACCGGATTCAATGAGAAGGATTAGGAGGAAGAAGAAACGACCCAAGTTTAAACATCATAGAAAAGAAACTGATGTCAGTACCATAGAGTTTGATTTGGGGATGTCTTTTCTTGTTAGACTAAACATATAAACCAAGATCGTGTAACATGAATCACAGCCATCTAAACACAAACTGGAGTTCATAACTATTGTACAGAGTAGAACTCTTACCTGCAGTGCACCAGAAGAAGAAGCCATAGTCGATCTTGACCACAAAACAAGTAGTAAACCTTCTCGTCTTTCCAGATTCAAAATGCTCAAACTAATAATAGGTCTTAGTCCGAGACAGAGCGTAATATCTGTGAGAACATAGGCCACTATAGAACATAGGCCACTATATATATAGAACATAATCCTAGCCAAAACCAATAAGGATTTTCCTATTAAAATCCGTACAGAAAACTGAAATTGTTTACAATAGGTGAATCAGTTCCTTGTTCTATTTGAATTCTAGAACAACATGGATTAATAATCCATACTTATTAAGACTTTCAAACTTGAGATGAATCACCGATTCTCCAAACTCATGCTCATGCTCATATTGTTACATTTCCAAGTTCCAAGGAATTCAAAGAAGCTGTGAATAGACACTTTTATAATAATTGCAGGTCTTATAAGTTAACCACAAATGATTTGTACGACGTTAAGGCTCAAATTCATGCCCTTGGCAAGTGATGCTTCTAATGACCGATCTGATGGACATTCTCCTTTATATGTAAAAACTTTTTTTCCAAATCACACCTGTGGAAAAGATGAAAACAATACAAGTGTGACCAGTACTCTTGGTTGTCTGAGAGATATGCTGATGATATGAAGATCAATCCTATAATGGATGTTAAGACAATGAAAACTACAATGAGGGATTATCCATTCTAATCCCTCTCCAAATGATAGGATTGTGAGGGATAAGTTTGTTCCATTCCAATCCCCTTTGAATTTTAAGAGTTATCTATTCCAATCTAAACCTAGAGACAAAATGAGGCCATGTATTACAAAGACAAAGATTCTAAATATGATCAAGCATCCCATGTTTGCCAACATAAAAGAAGGATCTTTCCAAGTTTAGGAAGGTGGGAGTTGCTAAAGAGAAACCGATTTGAGCCGCATCTGCTCCAAATATCTCAGGCAAACGGTCAGCTAACAAAATGCGGTCAATGGCTTCAACATATTGAGAATAAAGGGCACAACTAGGATCATCGGTTGTACTTTATATAGGGATAAGAATTGAGTTTCCTCTTTCACAGATGTTACTTATTCATTCCGGCCGGTCAACACTGAACAAAGAGTATAACTTTTCCGACCTCTAAGTCCGGAACCCTCCCAAACATTGGACACTACAATACTAGATAATGCAACAAGATACAACAGTACAATACAATATAGTTGAAAACAATCCATCTAAGATAGTACAGACTCAATCGGATGAATCAAAGGAGCCCAAGTGTTCAAGCTTCCATCTTTGCGGTAAACTTAAGTGGTGGCTTCAAGAAATGGATAATCAGTGTAACCAATGACGGGATCAGGTATGTAGAATGTCTCTCTATTGTACTTGTTTAGAGAAGCATTAAGTTCAAATCTCTTTGGCAAATCCGGATTCGCCTAGAAAATACGGCCATAAGCAATAAGATCTGCACGGCCCTCGGCCACAGCACTGTTTCCATCTTCCCTGTCATAACCACCACCAGCAATGAAGGTACCATGGAAAGCCTTTCTCATGGGAAGAAGACTCTGGTGGGTTTCAGCTTTTTCTCCAATTGTCTTCATCCTCGGCTCAACCATGTGGCAGTACACGATTCCATATTTGTTCAAGGCATTGGCCATATAGAGGCCTAATCCTTTTGGATTTGAATCCCCTGAGTCCATATAGTCAGCAAATGGAGATAATCTAATTCCAACTTTATCTGCTCCTATTTCGTTAACGACAGCTTCAACAACTTCCAGAGGAAGGCGGCAACGGTTCTCTAGAGATCCACCATATTGGTCTGTTCGATCATTCACATGATCTTTCATAAACTGATCAAGAAGGTAGCCATGCGCCCCATGAATTTCAACTCCATGGAAGCCTATATAGCAGATTGACAATTTCAAGATACTGACGGTATTAGAACCTTAAGCATTGTCGCTGAATTACCAAGCAAATAATGATTAGTTAATACTGCACACCCCCCCCACCCCCACCCCCACCCCACCCTCCCCCCCCCCCCCTCTCTCTTTCCCACCAGGCCAGAGTTTGAAGAATTCTCTAACTACACTTCTCTGATCAAACACAATTTATTTTGCATAAGCTTTGAAGCAAATTGAGTTGTTGTAAATTTTGTTTCATTTTAACGTAAAGACAAATTACCTGCTTCAATAGAATTCCTTGCAGCAAGTCTAAAATCATTGACAATTTGTGGAATTTCATCTGTCCTTAATCGTCTTGGAGGTGTGAATTCAGAAGCATCAATGCCATTTATTCGTATCGGCTTGTCAGTAGAAGATATTGGAGCTTGCCCATTTGGTTGATAACCTGTAAGCAAGGAGAGAAAGAATTACAACCTGAAGTCTAACGACAGTAACTAACATCCACAGCAGAACTCTTTTAAGTGGGAATCCTTTGTTACAAATTACTATAAAATCGCTTGGTCTGATGAACCACACGTGCTATATACTAGTTCTGAATTCTGAGTTATGTTAACATCAAACTTCTTCCCATCCAATAATAATAATAACAATGCTTCCGAAACACCAACTCGGAACTTAACAAGTCCAAGTTTTATCGTCATTTGAGCAACAATGTTGTCAATTATAAACACTCGCTAGTTCTGATGAATACACCATTATGTTATACATCAGGTGTGTTTGTTGCATCAGACTATCTCGGACTTGACTAACTTCAGGAACTAAGCTAGATTGGCTTAGACTCAACTAAGCTGGACTAACTTAATGAAGCGTTTGGTGCAGTGTCGGACTAAAAAACTGAATAACAACATATTCTAATATATATTAATATTTTATTATTTAATTTCTTTTTCTTTTTCTAAATTCTCTTCTTTCCCGAAAATTCATTCCATCATTCAAACAATTGCAGAGCAAATCAAATGCCAATTACAGATCACATCAAACCCAGTTCAAAATCAAAACCCAATTTAAATCAAAACCAAATGAAAACAAGAATCCCAAGCCGTTGCCCTTGGCAGAGAGCACAGCGCTGTCGTCCCAATCCAACCAATGTCTATCGCCGTCGTAGGCTTCGATATTTTTGGCCTCCCATATTCCTTCAAGCGCACTGGGTGGCTCACCCATAGCTGGGTTCACAAGATCCCGTCAATCGTGCGAAGCCGACAAGTCCGAGGTTGAGATCGAAGCACAATGAAGCAGACGGCTAGAGCTGGATGGATGACAATAAGAGTGGGATCTTCCTCAGTTCGAAATTCTGGATTCAGGGTGAGGAGAGAGGGAGAGAGTGGTGGTGGGCTGGTGGTGTGGTCTCGCTAGAGTTGGCGAGTTGTGGTGGGAAGGTGGTTGCTGGTGCTCAAGAGAACAGAGAGCAGAGAGAGGATGAGAGGGAGCATATGAAGACGGAGCAGACGAGGTCTTAGCAATCCCATGGGTATTGGGGGGTCTCGCTAAGAACTCCTTGTGAATGAGTTTGTCCATGCGAGTCCCCTTTAATCTCATTAAACATAATACCACTACGTAACAGACACGGGACTGGACTAATAGTTAGTCTAGTCTAGTCCAATAACACTTAGTGAGGACGAACAAACGCCCCCCAAACTTCTTAATCGGTCTAATTATTCACTCATGTTAACAAAGCATTCTATGGTAAAAGTGAGGTCATAAAGGTGTAAGTCAGAAACACACCGCTATTAGAAACCCTTCCACCATGCCAAATCTGGCAGAAGAAGACGCCACCTTTAGCATGAACAGCATCAACAATGGGTTTCCAGGCTTCAACTTGCTCCTTTGTGCATATACCAGGTGTGTTCAGGTACCTACGTATATTAAAGAAACAAAAATTTCATCAAACTTTGAAACGAAAGAAGCACCCTCACATGTTTGTTAGTCTATGAATCTACTGTTGTTGAAATTACCCGTGAGCTGTGTCGGAAACCCCAGTAGCTCCAGCTATGAGAAGACCCCCGTTCGACGTTCTCTGAGAATAATATAAGATAGCATGTGGTTGAGGAACATTGTTGTATGATCTCTGTCCGTTCAATGGTGCTAAAACAATTCTGGAAAGGAAAAAGAAATTGTAAATTATAAATACAGAGTGATCAAGACGGAATGTGGTTGAGGAACATTATCGAATGATTTGTATCTAGTCATCAATGGTGAAAATACAATTATAAAGATGAAAAACATAATAAAACATATATACAACCTTCAGACTTTGTAGGAAGCATTAGTTTGCTAAGGCTCCTTTGATAACAAATTCGCTTTTATTTTTCTTGTTTTAGTTAAAAAGGAGAAATGAGGGAGGAAGAAGGAATTTGGAGCGAAAATGTGTGAAATAAAAACTCTATCTGAATTTGCTTTATGTTCTTCATTTTCGGTATCATTCCATGCACGTTTTGTCCCTCCTCAAGACTATCTGAATTTGCTTTATGTTCTTCATTTTCGGTATCATTCCATGCACATTTTGTCCCTCCTCCTCCTCCTTTATCATGCATTTAAAAATCCTCTATCATGCATCTAAACAAAGCAATGTCTTACGAAGCTCTATCATGCATTTTCTCTATCTTTCACTTAAAATTAAAAACTAAAAATCAAATATATAATCGTAACCAAACACAACCTAAACAAAGCAATGTCTTACGAAGTGACCATGGCCGAAAGGACACATACTTTTAACAATTAGTTGCATCTATTTTCAACAATTAATCAAGCATCAGGTTTGAGATCAATTGCAATCCCATACAACATCTTTAAAACATTTGATTTTATACATTTACTTATCATTTTATTTCAATGATGACGTGACAACTATAAGATCCACATTTGTGCTGACGTGGCTGCCAAATAATTTTTTTATGCATTTAAAAGATAATAATTTACCCCATTAAAAATTAAAAAATAAATAAATAAATAAACCTAAAACCCTCGTCTGCATCCTAATTCCTTCCCTATCACATCCCGACCCAGGGTCCACCACATCCCGGGCCCGCTCCACCACCGTAGCACGATATTGTCCGCTTTGAGCCCCGACTACGCCCTCACGGTTTTGTTTCTGGGAACTCACAGGAGAACTTCCCAGTGGGTCACCCATCATGGGAGTGCTCTCGCGCGCTACTCGCTTAACTTCGGAGTTCCCATGGAACCCGAAGCCAGTGAGCTCCCAAAATGCCTCGTGCTAGGTAGGGATGAGAATATACATATAAGGATCACTCCCCTGGGCGATGTGGGATCTCACAATCTACCCCCCTTGGGGGCCCGACGTCTTCGTCGACACACCACAGCCAGGGTTAGGCTCTGATACCAAATTGTCACATTCCGACCCGGTGTCCACCACATCCCGAGCCCGCTCCACCACCGTAGCACGATATTGTCCGCTTTGGGCCCCGACTACGCCCTCACGGTTTTGTTTCTGGAACTCACACGAGAACTTTCCAGTGGGTCACCCATCATGGGAGTGCTCTCGCGCGCTACTCGCTTAACTTCGGAGTTCCCATGGAACCTGAAGCCAGTGAGCTCCTAAAAGGACTCGTGCTAGGTAGGGATGAGAATATACATATAAGGATCACTCCCCTGGACGATGTGGGATCTCACATTCCCCTTCCATCTGTGCCCCCGCCTTCACCCCCAAAACCACATATGCACCCTTGTCATCTAATCCAAGACCCGCGAAATCACACCCAATTCTCTGCAATTCAATCTTATCTCTACGATTCAAGCTTGTAAAAACCCTAATTTCAAGTTCGAAACAAGGAGAAGGTGGGTCGGGAAAGAGACGCGCCATGAGAACCAATCGAGCCACAAATTCCTATTCAAATTTTCACGACAAAATTCTGAAACGTTTTCAGTTGTTTCCATTTCTACAAATTCAATCAATATATAAATTATCAAACCAGTCAAACCAGGACGATCTTGGCGGCCTTGACCACGGGGTTTTCTCTCGCGATGGCCTCGCGACCGGCAACCTTGTAGTCGTAGCTGCACACATGGCGGTTGGAGTACCTGTGCTTGGAGCTGAAGAGCTCGCCGCATCGGCACCAGAATCCGGTCAACCCGATCTTTCTCCAACATCCGGAGCACCGATTGATCACGCGCCTATTCGGCGATTCGGCCAATCTCGCGATCTCTGAAGCCGTCGTCTTCCGAAAGGTCTTGGTTGGGGCCTCGAAGCTGAAGGTGGGTAGGGGAGGTGAAGATTGAGGAGTGGGTCTGGGGAGAGAGAAGGGAGGGGAGGTGAAAAGGGAGAGTGGGAAGTAAAACGACCACCCTTCTGCACTTTTTAGGATTTTTCTAAGGGTAAATTCTTATCTTTAAAATGTATTAAAAATTATTTTTTTGTCACTTCGCACAAATTTGACAATCACATCAGCACAAATGTGGATCTAATATTTGCCACATTATCATTTAACAGTTTACTTAATGGATTTTCTAACAAATGTATGAAATTGAAATAAAGTGATAAGTAAATGTACGAAATTGAAATAAAGTGATAAGTAAATGTACGAAATTAAAATAAAGTGAAATTGAAATAAAGTGAAATTGAAATGTTTTAAAGATATTGTACAAGGTTTCAATCGATCCCAAATCTAAAAGGATAAAATATAATTTACCCATTAATCAATGAAAAAACTCAACTGTACTATTGTTTTGATTTAATTTGTAACATCTGTACTATTTTATAGACAAAGATACAGTTACAAACACTCCTTGTCTCCTTCCCCAAATCATTCCTCTTTTTTGTATAGCTATATTTGACACGCACACATGAATAAACTACACAGGACGCTAAACTTGAATATAGACAAGCAGTAATTTCATCTTCTATTTTTCATGTTAGCCAATAGCCATCTGCAGACCTAGCTACTCTCTGAATCCAAGTTCGGATCTCCTCTCATAGTTTTTACAACATTACACGGCAGAGAAATTTTAAAATGTAAACAAATAGGAACAATGTATGAAAGTTTTAAGTACCTATGAGAAAGATTGAAGTTTCCCAATTTGTAGGGAGTGAGGAGAGGAATTGTGGGAGGTTGAGCAGCAGCAGACATCTCAGAATTCGAGTCGGTCGTCTGCCACCTGATCTTGTATTTGGCCTTCTATACTGGATTCTGGGTTGAAGGAAGGAAGGAATTAATGAATGAATACAGGACCCAACTGGGTCTTTATACATTCAGTAGGAAGGTTTCATGAGGTCTGTAAGTACGTTTACGTGGGTTGAAAATTCACCAGTTTGATGAGGTCTGTAATTACGTTTACGTGGGTATTAGCCGCATGTTCATTTCGATTTTGCTTTTTCATCCAGCATTATTAGGCCATGGTTTGAATAGTATATTGTTTAGATCTTTAAGACCATCTCCGACCTAAAACCTAAAAATATTTAGCCCAGAAAATTTAGGTTTTAGCCCAGAAACAGCTTTTCTGCTCCAACCCTTCTAACCTAAAATTTTAGCTCGAGATTATCAAAGAATGAATTAAGGCTTTTTTTTTAAAATTAACTTTTTTTTAAAAAAAAAATTATGTAGACTATCCTAAATTAATTATATGAACATTTTAACCTAAAAATATTTAAATTCCGATAAATTTTGAAAAATCACTAAATCAATACATGAAAATATTTTAACCTAAAAGAATAATTTGAACCTGAACCGTTCCATTTAATTGAGATCCTTGGATGACTTTATTGGTTTGACAAATAGGAAACACCCACACGTGGGCTGTTTGTTTTCAAAAAGTTGAACAAAAAGCTGTGGGACACATTTTACTTGTGGTTTAAAATGTGACCTAAATTTGGCCCTCATTTGAGTTTTAGGTTTTAGATTTATTTTAGGTCATGGGTTGGAGTGGATTTTTTGGGGGGGGGGGGTGAAGAAGGGGAATTTTAGGTTATAAGCCATAGCCATTGTTGGAGTTGGTCTAAGGCCCTATCCAACTAGAAGGGTTAAAATATAGCTCTGTCTAGAATTATAATTTTGTAAAAAATTTAATTTTAAATTAACAGTGTTAGATCATATCTATATACCATTTCTAACTGAATGACTTAAACATAGCCCCATCAATTTTCGATGGATATCTAGGCTATAATTCTATACAGCTCATCAAGCTATCATTTGGTTAAAGGGGCATTAGGCTGGCCAAATGTAACCCCCCCCCCCCCCCCCCCAACCCCCTTTTAACCCTTTTTTGGGGCCCAGCTCCTCTACTGCACTATTTGAGTCAATTACAGCTCATCAAGCTATCATTTGGTTAAAGGGGCATTAGGCTGGCCAAATGTAACCCCCCCCCCCCCCCAACCCCCTTTTAACCCTTTTTTGGGGCCCAGCTCCTCTACTGCACTATTTGAGTCAAATTAAACAGCTATGTTTGAAAACATCCAATGAAAATTTAATTACATTAACCAATAAATTAACTACATAAACTTAAAAACTTAATAATTATTGAGAAGGTTATGTTTAGCTACTTCGGTGATGGTATATAAGTATGGCCAGATACTGTTTAGTCCTTTCGGTTCGAGATGGCCTAAGGTCATAATTTTGAGGATGTGTGAGACTAAATGCATATTAGTTACAAAATTATATTAGTTTAGATCGCTTGAAATATTTGACAGCTTAATAAAGAAAAACCAACTTAAAATCCATGAACCATTAGAAAACTCATTTTCTTTTTTTGTTTTATTAAGTTGTCAAATATTTAAGCTTTTGGATACAAACTAATATAATCTTGTGACTAATATGCATTTGGTCCTCACAAATCTTCAAAATAAGAACCTTAATTAATCAATGAATTTATGTCAAATAAAATAGTCTAGAAATAAAAGGCTCCAATCAAGTAGCATTGCACGATTAAAATCGAAAATGACAAGGTTGCTTGCTTTTTGCAAAAAAATATGTTATGCACTAGTGCTTTTAACACAATGGGCATACTCTCTATCGTGTAAAACTTTCTCGAGAAATAAAGCTAAGATTTATTCATATATGTTACATGGAAGATTCTATTTCGGGTCATGTTTTTCTATAATCGTAATTTTTTGAGCATATAGATTCATTGTAAGGATGAATAACGTTTTTTTATGGGGGTGTATTCAACTGGGATTTTAAGGGATTTTAATGAATCTAGAGGTATTCAATCAGGATTTTAAGTGACTTTCTAAAATTCAAGGTGTATTCAATTAGAATTTTAAGATAATTTATTAAAATCCTTAGAAATCCAGGTGTATTCAATTAGGATTTTAAAGAAGTTTATAACATTTCAGATGTATTCAATTAGAAATTGATTTCAAAGAATTTGAGAAAGTTGAGGAATTTGAGGGAATTTGAGAGATTTTGTAATGTATTTTAAGCATCCACAAATCTCAACTATTTCCATGAGATTTTGACACACCCTGACAGGAGTCGAGGCATGCTGGCCGTCACGTGAGAGTGACGTAGTCAAGAGTGCAAAAGAAGTAATTAAGAATGTGAACAAATTAAATTCCATAGATTTTTATAGAGTTTAATTGATTTGTAGATATTTCATATAAAATTTTGATTCAATTCCCTCGAAATCTCATGGGGAGAGGTGAGATTTGTAAATGCTTAAAATACATTAAGAAATCTTTCCAATTCCCTCTAATTCCTCAATTTTCTCAAATTCTTTAACATCAATTTCAAATTAAACACACCTGAAATGTTATAAACTTCTTTAAAATCTTAATTGAATATTAAAATACACCTTAAATTTCATAGAATCACTTAAAATCCTGTTTGAGTACCCTTAGATTCATTTAAAGAATTAAAATCCCTCAAAATCCCAATTGAATACACCCTCCCTAAAACTTATTTAAACTAAAAATAAGTGAGTATGCGGAAGTGGTCAAACCCAAGTTACAAACATTTAGAGCATAGGTAATTTAAAGGTGCAGTCGAACTGACTAAGTACTAAATACACAACCAAAGAAAAGATCCCTACATTAATTAGTGGAAAGTCAGAACCGTCGGGTAATCCTCGTGTGCCACAAAGAAGAACAACTATCTAGTACTTGGAGGGGCGAAAAACAGAAAGGTGAGTGGGCAAAAACAAAGCTTTAGAAATCACATTTATCTTTTCCAAAAGTACTAACCCCTCTCTGTAAAACCCGTATAGTATCCAGAAAATAATACTATGTAAGTATGAAAATCAATGCACAAGGGCAGTGAAAATAGGAGCATGCCACGGCTCAACATCTCAGCAATAATAAATGTAAGTCAGGTATGAAATCAGTCTAAACTAGCATGCCAGTCGGAGTCACATAATGGACCTGTACGGCTTGACATATTGCTCATCAATCTATGCTTGCACACGAGTCGGAGTCACCTAGTGTGACCTGTACGGTAGGGTTGGGTGTAAACATGTACGCTCTAGTGCTACAATCACGTGAAGGCTAGCGATAAATCGCGAGTCACCTACGAGTTGAAGTCACCTAATATGACTTATACGACAAGGTTGGTACCAAACTTGGATCCAAGGCGAGCGTGTGGTGCGGGAGGTGAATATCACATGAAAGACTGGCCCTGGCCCGGGGCGGGAGCACTAACACCGGGGTGCAGCAATGATGAGCTTTAAATGAATATATGCATGCCCATATGATGCAACCATTTCAATCACATAATAACTCACCTGAACTTACCTGCGCCTCCGCATAATCATTTAGCATAAACACAATCATAACAATGCAACATTTAAAGTATAACACATTTTAGACATGACATGAAATGCATAACTCAATTTAAAACATTTCTGGAAACCGTAAAGTATGTGTATATATATATAAGCAAACGCCCACTCATTGATATGTCGAAGGATCGTAGCCCTCTAGCCTTGCTTGTTCGCGTTCGTCCTCGGGGTAAGTTTCTCCTCTTGAGAGTCCAAAATCAAACGGAAAATGGCCTGAAAATCCCTCGAAAGATTCGGCCAAAACTCCAACTTCTCGAAATCGGGTTGTTTCACGTCAAAGTTTCCACCAACCTTCACTAAAGACCTCGGGGAGTTGAGTAGTGGCTTCCCCACGTCCTAAAAGCTTGTAACTGGGTTTTCAATTGTCTTAACTCAGCAGGAACCATTTAATAAGGGGTTAAAGAAATAGGATCTGTACTTGGAATTAGATTAATAGTGAACTCCACTTCACGATCTGGAGGTATTAGTCCAAGTAAATCATCAGGAAAGATATCAAGAAAGTGTCTAACTACCCGAACATCCTCCACACGAGAAAAAATATCCTCGTTCAGCATCTCATGAGCTAGGTAGCCCTGACAACCTTTCCTTAAAATCGCTTCGCTCTCATGGCAGAGATAACGCCATGTCTCACCCTACTATGCCTACCAACAAAAGCGACCACAGGCAAGCCCGGCTGATGGAAGGTAACAACCTTCTAATAACAATCAAACTTGGCACCATTGTAATGTAACCAATCGATGCCCAGAATAACATCGAAATCAACGATATCCAGTGGAAGAAGATTAGTTAGCATGATGACATCCTCAACAAGAATAGGACATCCTTGATACTCCCAGCTAACATAGCAAGTTTCGCCTCTAGGTATCGAAAACTCCAACTCATAACCTAGGGGAGTAGGATGAGGTTGAGTCTTTTGAGCAAACATATGAGAAATGACAGAATACGTAGCACCTAAATCAATTAACACTAGCAAAATGACCAAGAATAAATCAATTAACACTAGCAAAATGACCAAGAATATTCAACGTACCCATAATTAAATCAGGGTTGCTCTGAGCATCTTGCAAAGTGATGTGATGAACATGACCTTATGCCTGTTGTCGACCTCCACGACCCATGTTTCCTTGGTTACCACGTCCCTGAATACCTCATCCCTGACTGGTCCGATTAGGCTGCTTAGTCGAACCACCACTACTAGAGATGACATCAAGATTATGGGACTGTCCTCTAGTATACCACTATGATCCGCCGCCCTGATGCGGCCCATACGGCGTGTAGTATCCCTGGTATTGTGGGTAACCACCCTAATAATAAGGATCAGGTGGATACGGATATGCTCATCCGGGATACTGAGCTACATCCCCCTGCTAATGGTAAGTACCACCATAACCTATCGGAGTATAAGCACGAGGTCCTTGAATCTGCTGGAGGGGAACTGCAAGTGGTAGTATAGGAGGCTGAGGTTTTTGCTGATTCTGTAGACACTGGTTAGCTCTATGCCCCATTTGACCACAAGTGAAACAATCACTACTACATCTTTTACACTCCCCAAAATGACGGTTATTGCATCTACGACAAAGTGGAGCACCAGAACTGCTAGGATTCCTCTAATTCTGAAAGCGAGAACCACATGTGGACCTGCCGCCCCTCCGCGGCGTATTAGAACTTGAACCACCGCTGGATGAACTAGAACTATTACCAGTTCGCTTGAAATTCTGAGTTTTACGAGTTAAACCCCTCTCTGTAAAACCCGTATAATTTTTCAGAAAATAACCCCCTCTATAAAAACAAAGCTTTAGAAATCACATTTATCTTTTTTGAAAGTACTAAGCCCTTTCTGTAAAACCCGAATAGTTTCCAGAAAATAATACTATGTAAGTATGAAAATCAATGCATAAGGGTAGTGAAAACAAAAGCATGCCACGTCACAACATCTTAGCAATAATAAATGTAAGTCATGTATGAAATCAGTCTAAATTAGCATGCCAGTTGGAGTCACCTAATGTGACCTGTACGACTGGACCTGTTACTCATCAGTATATGTTTGCGCACGAGTTGAAGTCACCTAGTGTGACCTGTACAACAGGGCTAGGTGTAAATATGTATGCTCTAGTGCTACGATCACGTGAAGGCGAGAGATAAATAGTGAGTCACCTACAAGTCTAAGTTACTTAATGTGACCTGTATGACAGGGCTAGCACCAAACTTGGATCCAACGCGAGCGTGCGGTGCAGGAGGTGAACATCACGTGAAGGACTGGCTCTGGCCCGAGGCTGGAGCACCAACATCGGGGTGCAGCACTTATATGATGCCACCATTTCAATCACATAATAACTCACCTGAACTTACATGCGCCTCCGTAGAATCATTTAGCATAAACATAATCATAACAATGCAACATTTAAAATATAACACATTTTAGACATGGCATGAAATGCATAACTCAATTTAAAATATTTTTGGAAACCGTAAAGTGTGTGTGTGTGTGTATATATATAAACAAACGCCCATTCACTGATATGTAGAAGGATCGTAGCCCAAGCCTCGCTTGTCCGCGTTCGTCCTCGGGGTAAGTCTCCCATCTTGATAGTCCAAAATCAAACGAAAAATGGCCTAAAAATCCCTCAAAAGATTCGGCCAAAACTCCGACTTCTCGAAATCGGTTTGTTTCACGTCAAAGCTTCCACCAACCTTCACTAAAACCCTCAGGGAGTTGAGTAGAGGCTTCCCCACATCCTAAAAACTTGTAACTTAGCCGGGATCACAATGATACCAATTCGACCGAGTCGGAGCTTCTGATTTGGCGAGTTAAAACTTGTTTGTTCTTCGATCGAATGGTACGGTTGGGTTCATAAGCTCGAGAGGAGTGTGATGGTGGTGGTTTCCAACTCGATCTGTGAAGATTTGATGTATGTGTGTGGTGATGGTGGCTCAGGTGCGAGAAGGAAGAAGATGGTGCGAGGAGGAAAGAGAAAGAGTGTACCTGATTGGGCATAAGAGAGAGAGATATAATTTGATTGGGTTAGGGAAAATAAGAGCTAAAATAATTGGTGGATAAGGATAGGTACGGGTCAAACCTTCAAAAGAAAAGAGACGATAAAATTTCGTAAAAACGTAATCTAACGTACATCATCCAAAACAGTGTTTCGACACTAATTAATTAATGCACCCGTGAAATAATTCTACCCGTTTGAGCACTTTAATTATTCATAACTTTTTCGTTAAGACTCCAATTCGGGTCTAAATCGCGCCAACGCACTCATGATGTTGAGTACAATTTAATTACGATAGCGAGAAAAATAATTTAAAAATACATATGTACCACGTCACTTAGTCAACCAGGGCATAATCGTCACTTTACACAATCGGAGAGATAATTATATAGAAAATAGGGACGGGTCGTCACAGATTTCGAGGAAATTGAATCAAAATTTTATATGGAATCTCTACAAATCAATTAAACTCCATAAAAATCCATATATTTATAAATCCATTAAATTTTCTCAAATTCTCAATTGAATATAGTTTGACAGGTTTTAATTTTGATCCATGTCATTTTCAATTGGGCAAATTTAGACTTTGTCATACATAACATAATTTTATACCGAGACCCCTTTTTGGCCAAAATAAGTTGCGTGGAATATTCTAACAAAAATAAATCACGTTTGTAAGTAGGGTTTCTTCTGGTGGTTCAAACTATTTCTTCTTTCCTTATTATAATTCAGAGTAAAAATAACGTTGTATCCAACAAACAATAAAGTCATTGTGCACATCAAGTAGAATCATGAAAGAAAAAAAGGAAGAGAAAAATTTGCCTACAACGGATACTACTACAATGACATTTTTACCAGGAGTTAATTGGAGCCCAATATAACATTTTAGCATTAAGAAGAGACGGTCAAGAATAGAGATTTATATCAACATTGAATCCAGAACGTAGAAGGGAAATTTTATTTAAACACATCTAACCTCTTTCTACACTCAACTTAAATTTTAAATGCTAATTGTCTATTTTACCCTATTCCATAATTACTATTCAATACAAAATGAAATTAATAATAAAAATTAAATTTATCAATAGACCCACATACTATAATTAAACCCTAGTATCACCCTTTGTTTATCCTACTTTCATTCCGACTAAAATCCTAATAGCTCTGATAGAGAAAAACAAGCCTTTCTATTGATGGATGGTGATTTCGAAGTTTTTAATTCTCCAACTAAGGTATGACTCAATTTATGAATATTTTGTTTGTTTGCTTCTTCTTTGGATTAAATTTCATACTTTTTATATTATATTGTATTTGTTTTTCTTTGCCGTCTGTATGCGCCCCAAAACACCAGTGCAAGGACTTTTGATTAGTACTGCAAAGACATAAAACTTGATTCTTTGTGCAAATAAAGATTGATCAACCTTAACCATGAACTAGCGGGTGTCATGTCTTGCACCTTTTTTATTCGAAATAGCTCCAATTTGTTTATTTGTTTATTAACATAGCAGCAAAATACCCAGTCTTATGTCACTTCAAAGTTTCTTAAAAATTACATGAAAATGCTCGATTTAAAAATGACTGAACTAGAGCTTGCATAACATTCTCTTGGCAAATTCAAGTCTATGGAACGATCTTTTGGATCCCAAGTTCATGGATGGGTTGTGGCAGCAAAAAGAAAAAAGCAGTCGTGGAAATGCTAGTCCTATACAACATATGCAATTATAAAGGGGCAAATGACGCCTCTTTGAAAAGAAAAAAAAAATTCAATTAGATATGTTATTTTATAAAGGGAACGGGTATAAAGATACTTTTACATTTTGAATTGGGTTTGAGAGGATAGTTTAGGTAATAAATTTGGATTTTAAGAGATATTAATTCTTTAATAAAAAATAAAAAAAACAATATGGGTGAATAGAGTAAGTTGGGTGTAGAAAGAGGTTAGATAGATTCAAATAAAATTTCCCAACGTAGAATTATCATAGCTTACCACTTTTATTATATGGATAATACTTGCATTCCTTTCTTGAAATGATGAACTTATTTGCTCTATGCAAATAATGTACATTTATCGTACAAAGTTCATGATCAAAACCGTTCAGTTCATTAATCTTCATACCCTTACAATAGAACTAGCCTTTCTGCATACACTTTGCATGTGCAAAAGATTTTTTTTTACATTACAGCGCTCTACGCGTGGCATACAAAGTTTTAAGGAAGCTAATAATTTTGAATACACTAAATACCCAGGGCCAGATTCCCACACGCAACATATGTTAACATAGCGCATTCTATCAAGGAATTATAGAGAATTTTCCATTGTAACAACTCAATATAAAATTCATTAAGCGGTTACCACAGATTGATCCTGGACTGCATTATCTCTTAAATTTGACGGTTAAATAGTAACCGTGAAAACTGAAATGCATGGAAACTCATCAACCAAAACCAAGAGGCACATCGGGGTCCCCATCATTACCATCACATGCTCGCTTGTGCTCCATTTTTTTAGACATGCCAGGTGCCAGTCTATTATCATCGGGAACTAGCCAATCCTGCAGTTGACATGAACTTTCCTTCCATCCGTCCATGGCTCCCTTTAAATGGAGAGATTTTTCAGTATGACCGTCACACAGGAT
Organism: Cotoneaster glaucophyllus; assembly: GCA_036320875.1. Taxonomy (NCBI): domain Eukaryota; kingdom Viridiplantae; phylum Streptophyta; class Magnoliopsida; order Rosales; family Rosaceae; genus Cotoneaster; species Cotoneaster glaucophyllus. Next base: position 44,373,729 of record CM070073.1, read on the forward strand.
GATATAGCACGTGTTGCTATATAAATTATGAGATATGTGCATTAAAAAGTTAATAACATAAAAATAATTTTTTTACCACTCACATAAAAACACGTGGTATACCACTCGTGTTCCCGTCACAACTAAAAATTTCTCATTTACATGAGGTAGTTAATGGATATTAGGACAAAAAAAAAAAAAAAAAAAAAAAAAAAAAAAAAATCACACAAAGAAAGCGAACAATGGTTAAGGGGATGTAATTAAAAGTGGCATCAAATGAAACCTTTCTCATCTGACCAACAAAGTACATTACACGTCATATGCCATCATCATGCTGCAGAAACCTTTTCGGTTAACACTCATAAACATGAAACAAACTCCAGAAGAAAAAAAAAGAAACGAACTCCATCGTCAAAATTAAATCATATATTTGCATCGCCTACTCATCCACGGGAACATCACATAGAAACCTCGCACTGAAATTTTCAGAAGGCATCCTCATCCACTGGAACAACACATAGAACCCTCGCCCTGGAATTTTCTTAAGGCATACTAATTAATAAAGTTTAAGTCTCTCAGTTAAACCAATTGCTCAGACAATCACTCTATTAATAAAACAGGATCTTCATATTTTCTACATAAACAATTACTTGCATTTGCAATTTAAAATAAATAAATAAAAAAGGGATAGAGTTTACCTGGGATAAGGGAACATATCAAGAAGATAGTATTTGGGCTTCGAGATATCAATTTCATCAGGGGTTTGAAAAAATCCGATTTCCTCCCAATGACGCTGCCGTTTGAGCTCGATTTCGTGGAAAGGATAGGGTCTCACCACCGGTTTCTGCTCGGCTTCTACTCCACCACCCCATTGGCTTTCTCGGCCATCGAGTTTATGAAAACAAAACAATGGAAAAATTGGATTAGCATAACCAATAGTTCCTTGGAAGCTAAAAAAATACCAAAAATACCAAAGAGGAGAGAAAAAAGTGAAGAAAAATACCTGAGAAACCAACGAATCAGTTTTTGCGTGAAGGAAGAAAGAGATAAACCAAACGCAACTGCTCAGAGCAGTTTCAAAGAACACCACACTCTTCTTCTCTCCTGTTAAGTCGCAGGTTTTTATCTTTTATTTATTTATTTTATCTTTTATTTATTTATTTTATCTTCTTTCCTTTAATTATCTGATACATTTTTGTACCAAAATGCCCTTGCCGATTATAACCCTTTGGATGTTGGTAGTTGTAATTTTTTTTGTTTGGGGGGGCTTTTTCGTCCAAAATTTTTTGGTGAAGCCTTGAGACACCAAATTTAATTTCTGGTTTTCTAATATTAGAGATTAGAGATCATTTAATTATTCAAACGTATAGAACAAATCAAAAATGTAGGTATCAAGTACCATATTCATGATGAATTGTTCATTTACTTGATATGTTTGAATGAATTAAACAATTTCTGATTCGAATGATTTTTTGCACGAATGTTCTTCAAATGAAATTAAGAAATTGAACGATCATTGAGTTTATATACTTAAGACGTCATTCGCAAATGGGGAAGACGAATCAAATATATATCCAAAAGCCAGTTGAACGATGTACAATCAAACGTCTAGAGGTCAATTATACTGTTAATTTCCAATAATCATAATATAAGATCATCACAAACTATCTTTATTAAACTCATTGGCATGTTCAAGTAACCACAAGCTACAACACTACACTTGAACTTGATACAGATCGAATAATGCAGAAACTTACTCTACAAATGAGAATTTTACAATCTTATCGGCCAAATTCTGCCCCTCGATTTGTTATTTTCTCTAGCTATCCAAACCGTGCAAGAAAAGCAACACCAAAACACTAATGCGCCGATTTCAGAAATATAAGAGTGTACAAGCTTCCATATGCTGCACGAAACCTAGGCAGTGGTGTCAAGGAACGGATAATCAGTGTAGCCAATAACCGGTTCAGGCACGTAGAATGTGTTTCTGTTGTACTTGTTCAGAGGAGCATTGAGCTCAAACCTCTTCGGCAAGTCTGGGTTAGCCAAGAACCAACGACCATAAGCAATAAGATCTGCCCGGCCCTCAGCCACAGCATTGTTCCCATCTTCCCTGTCATAACCACCAGCAGCAATGAAGGTACCTTTAAAAGCCTTTCTCATGGGTACAAGACTCTGGGGGCAATCACTTTTTTCTCCAACTGTCTTCATCCTCGGCTCAACCATATGGCAGTACAGGATCCCATATTTGTTCAACGAATTGGCCAGATAAAGGCCCAACGCTTTCGGATCTGAATCCCCTGATTCCATATAGCTGGCAAATGGAGATAATCTAATTCCAACTTTATCCGCTCCTATCTCATTAACAACAGCTTCAACGACTTCCAGAGCAAATCGACAACGATTCTCTAATGATCCCCCATATTGGTCTGTTCGATCATTCACTTGATCTTTTAGAAACTGATCAATAAGGTATCCATGGGCCCCATGAATTTCCACTCCATCAAAGCCTGTATATCAGACAAACCATTTCAGTGCACCACATATTATTTGTAATCTAGCATGAACTATTGTCACACATCTAGTTAAACTGCAATTAACGCCTTTAACTACATTTGTAAGATTAGAGATGGTTTCTTTGCTTCTGTTGAAAGTAATTTTGAGTTCTCGCTAACTTTATTTCATACTTAAGTAAAGACAAATTACCAGCTTCTATAGCGTTCCTTGCAGCAAGTCCGAAATCATTGACTATTTGTGGGACTTCATCTGTCCTTAATCGCCTTGGAGGAGAAAACTCAGCAACATCAATGCCATTAGCTCGTATTTGGGGGGTTAGTGGCTTGTCAGTAGAAGAGATTGGAGCTTGCCCATTTGGCTGAAACCCTGTAAGAAAATATTGATAGAATCACAATCCGAAAGATTTCTATTACAGGAATATCAACGCAGCTTTCTGATGCTTCAATGGCCTAACTTTTCACTTATGATCCAAACGCTTTCAATGACACAAAGTGAAGTCATCAAAGCGTATGTTAGAAACGCACCGGTATTTGAAACCCTCCCCACATGCCAAATCTGACAGAAGAAGATGCCACCTTTAGCATGAACAGCATCAACAATGGGTTTCCATGCTTCAACTTGCTCCTTTGTCCATATACCGGGAGTATCTGGGTACCTTCGCATATTAAAAAAACAAAAATGTTATCAAACTTTGAAATGAAGAAAGTACACATCTAAATGTATGTTTTCCATCTAAAATTTCACATAAAAGAAACTTGAAAAAAAAGCTAATGTTTGTGAAGTTACCCTTGAGCTGTGTCAGAAACTCCAGTGGCTTCAGCTATGAGAAGACCCCCGTTAGATGTTCTCTGTGAGTAATATAAGATGGCATGCGGCTGAGGAACATTTCCGTATGATCTTTGTCTAGTCAATGGTGCTAATACAACTCTGCAGAAGGCAAGGAAGAAGTACATCATCAGAATACACCTACTAAATGGCCTATGTCATGTATAATATCATCAGATCTTGCTAAACAGAACAAGATTTAAGCAAGACGACCAAAAATCCAGAAAGGAGATATACTTTTCGTAGCCAATTGCATCTAATACCAATGATGAATTAAGTAATTTCCGGTCAAGATCAAGTACTACCTCAGGAGTGATGAGTGCTTCAGAGTTCACAACCCATGATGTACCATTTAGGTCTTGGGAAACAATCTCAAATCGTATGTCAGTCAGTTCTTTAATCAGCAAAGTGCCAAGTCAGTAGCTTTTCCATCTGATCTAGGGATCATCTATGCATATATTTGGTTTCAAGGTCTCGGGCTTACAGCAAATGTCAGTAACATCTATCCTAGTTTATTTTCTTTAAGGGTTGGCTACTTTAGTTGCTAAGATGTACTTACAACTTCAAAGATACAATGGGTGTATACTGCACGAGCGCGTCTAGGAATTCAACAATCAAACAATCTTGAACAAAAGTAAGTAATTCATGGCAAACATCAAGACAAACTGACCCAAAAGTTGCAGCACATTATCTGTTGCAACTCAAACCCGCAAACAAAACCAATTCCAAGCTTTACAATTCTACAAGTAATGTGAACATCCACATGTTAAATAACAAACCATCCTATCAAAGTTAATGCTTTTAATTCTGAAAATTCAGGATTCTTGCGTAGGTAAGCACAGAAACTGCCCAGTAACCTGCAACTTTACCCAAAAAATAAGCAGTAATTTCATTTTTCTTGTAAGAAAACCGGGATTTTCTGCAACCCTGTTTCCAAATGAACAAAACCCACCAGCCCAAATCTCAACTGCTCAAGCAGTATAAGTCTACGAAATCAATGCAGAATGTAGAAGAATATAATCGTAGAAAAGGTTGAGCGAGTGAGTTAAGCTACCTATGAGAAAGATTGAACTTTCCAAATTTGTAAGGAGAAAGGAGAGGGATTGTGGGACCAGCTCCATGAGCTTGATTAGTGGTAGCCATTTCAATTCAACTGGGTTCAGAGCTCGACCCTGACTTTTGTGTTTGGTTTTTGATTTGATCTGTTCTCACGTTGGGTATTTATGCGGTCCGGGAGAGGCGGACGAGGACAAGTGTATAAAACACACTAGCACTAGCACAGTGGGATGACTGACTGGCTGACTCCAACTGGGTCCACGTCGCCTTCTCCTCCACCTTCCCCTTCGCCTTAAATGGAGGCAGATGCAGCCTTTCGTGGTTGGCCGGGCGGCTCCTTTTTCATTTTTTTTTTTTTTTTCTGATTGATACCTTTTGACGACGTTTGCAATTACGTAATCTGTCTTTCTTTTTTTCCTTTTTAATATAGAATGTATCGTATCTTACGACATGACAAACACGTTCTCTTCCTCCTTTTTTTTTTTTTTCCAAAGATAGAATAGATTAAATACGAATAGAGAGCTTTACATCCTGAGCAAGAGCGTTAAAGAGGAACTCGGGTCCGATACAGTCCCAAACCAAAGTTTGCTCCTTCTTACAGAAAAATTTGGCAACAGTGTGGGCAGCTAAGTTACCCATCCTAGAAACAAAATCAAACGAAACAGACGTAAGACTCCTAGCCAGGATCTCAATGTCACCAAGGATGCACTCAATACTAAAATCAGCGGGGATTTCCTTCCTAATCATCTGGATAATATTCTTTGCATCAGATTCAATAATGATTTTATCAAACCCATGGGTCTCGCACATCAGGAGGGCTTCACGAATTGCCCAAGCCTCGGCAGCCGCGGCAGAGTGGCAAAGGCCCTCCCCCGATCCCCCCGCAGCTTGGAGCACCCCAGCAAAGTCGCGGCACACCCAGCCAACTCCCGTGCGGAGAGATACTTTACACCATGCAGCATCAGTATTGATTTTCAAAAACCCAAAACCTGGCTTTCTCCATCTAGTCGCCTCAGTGCTTCTGGGAAGAGAAATGCAGGTACTACCCACCTCCTTCTCAGTCGCCAAAGAGACCGTAGCCCCTCTGAATTCCAAGAGATTCTTCCTCCATAAATTCAGCACCTCCATAGGGTCCAGATGAATCCCGTTAAAGACAATGTCGTTCCTGTTTTTCCATAACCTCCAAAGACCAAAGGCGATCTCCTGCAGCATGTCCTCTCCCCCGTCCGTAGCTTTTAGGCGTTTGTAGAGGATCTCCCAGTTAGCAAGGAAATCCCCGCCAGCTAGATTAATAGAATTTAGGTGGAGGGAAGAGCCAAACCAAAAAACGTGACTAAGAGCACAATGGAAGAACAGGTGGTTCTCAGATTCGTCCACCGTACCACAAACACCACAGATGTTGTCCACCCTTAAATGTCTTCTTTTCAGGTTACTTCTCACAGCCAAGGCTTTATTGCAGCAGCGCCAAATAAAGATCTTAATTTTGTTAGGGATCTTAAGTTTCCAGATGTCATTCCATACCTGACAGTGCTTTGTCGTGTTGCTGGTGCTTCCGCGCCCTTTTTTACCAAGAGCCCCATTCTCCATGAGGTTTATCGCCACACCATACCCCGTTCTGACAGAGTAGGCGCCATTCATCGTGTGATGCCAAACCAATTTATCCTGGCAACCCAATTTACTTAGTGGGATACTGAGAATGGAGTTCAAATCTTCTTTGTTAAAACCGGAGGTGACAAGCTCCACGTTCCAAGAGCTTGTAGTCGGATTAATAAGCTCAGACACCCTGGTTGCTTGTAGCTGGTCCGTAGGCCGCACTTTAAAGGTGATAGGTTTAGGGAACCAAGGATCCTTTCGAATGTTGATATTTTTGCCGTCCCCCACTCTCCACCTCACCCCGTGTTGGAGGATCTTGCACGCATCAAAAATGCCTTTCCAGCCCCAAGAGGTGTTCCTCCCCTTGCCCGCATCCATAAAGTTTTTTCCAGGATGGTACTTGTCCCTCAGGACCGTAGCCAAAAGGGACCACGGATTCTGAATCAAGCGCCAACCAATTTTGCCAAGGAAAGCCAAGTTAAAACATTGAATATCTTTGAATCCGAGACCTCCGTTCTTCTTTTGATTCATGAGCCGCTCCCAGGACATCCAGTGGATTCCTGTTCTTTGTTCATTACTTTTCCACCAATAATTACGGATAGCTCTTTCGATGTCTTTGCAGACCCCAATGGGGATCTTGAAACAACTCATGGCATAATTTGGCATCGCCATCGCCACTGCCTTAATTAACACCTCCTTACCCGCTTGTGATAGAAATTGTTCAGCCCATCCAGATAAGCGAGTCTCCAGTCTCTCGCGGATCTCCTCAAAAACCACTTTTTTTGATAGACCAAAATCGGCCTGGAGGCCGAGGTATTTCCCAAACCCCTCTTTGCATTGGATGCCCATGACCTCTCCAATCTCTCTCCTGACACGATTAGGGGTCTTAGCACCGAAGAAGATAGAACTTTTTACAAGATTGATAGCCTGGCCAGAGGTCCGAGCATAGGAGTTCAAGACCTCCATCAACCCCCGCGCCTCCGAGACTGAAGCCTTCCCAAAGATAACCGAGTCATCAGCAAAGAATAAGTGGGTGATCGGGATACCTCCAGAAATCACACTATACCCATTGATCGCGCGCCTTGCCAGACTTTGACGGATCATCATCGATAACCCCTCAGTACAGATTAAGAAGAGGAAAGGTGACAGAGGATCACCTTGTCTCAGCCCCCTCCCAGGGGAGATATAACCAGTAGGGGTCCCATTGATAAGAAAACTGAGAGAGACAGAAGAAATACACTCCTTGATCCACCCACAGAACTTAGGGTCAAACCCCATTTTTTCCATCATCAGGAGTAGGAAGTCCCACTCAACTCTGTCATACGCCTTAGCCATATCTAGCTTTATTGCCATCCCAGCATGTTCCTTAGTTTTCTGGTGGAGAAGGGAATGAAGGATCTCGTGAACGACAAGAATATTATCCTGGATTTGTTTTCCAGCCACAAAGGCAGATTGGTTCTCACTGATGATCTTAGGCATCACTACCTTAAGACGATTAGTCAAGACCTTCGATAATACCTTGTAGATAACGTTGCATAAGGCAATGGGGCGATACTGCGTCATATTCTTTGGGCACTTAACTTTGGGAATCAAAGCTAAATTCGTATGATTTAGCTTTCGCAGTAAAACTCCAGAGTGCCAAAACGCCTTGACAATCTGCACAACGTCCTTCCCAACTGTGTCCCAATGGTCTTGATAGAAGCAACCAGAGAAACCGTCCGGGCCCGGGGCTCTGAGAGCCGGGATTTGGAAGGCCGCCTCTTTGATCTCCTCATCCGAGACCGGCGCAAGCAAGCCCAAATTATCCTCCAGGGACAGCCGGTTCTCCATCTGGATGTTTCGAGCCTCGGAAAGATCCGGTTTACTGGATCTGAACAGCTCAGAGAAGTATCGAATAACAATGGTGCCAATACCGGATTCGCTTTCCACCCAGGCTCCCATCCCATCTTCAAGCCCGCGAATTTGATTGGATCTTCTTCTTCTAACAGTCTGGGCATGGAAAAATTTCGTGTTCTTGTCTCCTTCTTTGAGCCATTGGTTCCTGGACTTCTGCTTCCAGAAAAGCTCCTCACTTTTTTGGGCCTCCCTGAGATCTCTTTCCTTAGATCTAATGTCCTCGCTGGCAAACTTCGAAGAAGAGTACGCAGCTCTAATTTCCTTCTTCAAACGGGTAATGGCTTTCGAGGAATTACTGCCCCGTCCTCTATACCACGTTTTTAATTTCTTCCTCAAAGCTTTAATTTTTTCACAAAATCGGAACGCGTGAGAACCATTATAGTTGCCCCTCCATTCCTCACAGACAATCTCACGGCACTCCTCCTGCTTGCTCCAGCGGGTATCGTACGAGAATTTTCTTCTTTTCCAGTCTTTTTCGATTTCCGTAGATAACATAAGCATGGCGTGGTCAGAGCCCTCCAACAGAACATGCCTGATAGTTGCGTCCGGGAAAAGATCCTGCCAACCCAAGGTGGCCAGACCCCGATCCAGCCTTTGTTGGATTGGATGAGCCTCCTGTTTATTCCGCCAGGTGAAAGGGTAACCTTTGTACCCAAGGTCGATGAGTTTGTTATCCGCCACGAAACCTCTGAAATCTCTCATACTTGCCACAGTTCTAGTATTTCCCCCATCCTTCTCATCGTTACTAAGGATGTCGTTGAAGTCTCCAATAAGGAGACAGTTTCCCAGATCACTTTCGATTCGGCTACTCAAGCCCCTCCACTGGTCTCTTCTTTTGGCCTCATCAGTACTTGCATAAATCGCAAACAAGCGCCAATTACATTTTTTGATCTCATCCCAGACTTTTACTTCGATCACGAAGTCTTCAGCATTAATCACGGATACCAAAGAGACATCGTTCCAGAAGACACAGAGCCCGCCTCCGATGCCCCTGGGTTCAACAACGTGCACATACTCCATTCGAAGGTGTTTTTTCAAGTACCCATAGCGACTGCTCTTATTTTTTGTCTCAAGCAAAATCACTATGTCGGGGGTGTAGAGCCGGTTTTGCTCCAAAAGATTGTCAACTATCAGGGCACCCCCGATACCCTGACAGTTCCAAGCGATCAGCTTCATGGATCCCTGGGGGACCCCTTGTGGCTGGTCTCCTCCGCCATGATAAGAGCATTGCTCTTCAGTCTGTAACTTCTAGGGACCTCACAAGGAGAGGCCTCAGTGAATTCCACCTCCTGATGTGCCCGTTTCCTGCCTTTGTTTTCTCGACCTCCCTCCTCTATAATAGACATAAGATCGAAGGGGTCTTCGCCTGCAATGGTGGAACGGGATCCTTTGGACAGCCCAGTAGTATCCATAATGCTTCCCTCCCCTTTTTCGTTTTGCCCTTCATTCGTCATAGGAAGGAGGTTGAGGTCTAGACCCCGATCGGGGCCCGGAAGCTTTCCCACTACTTCCAGTCTGCCTTGTCCTTCCTGGAGCTCGTTCAGCACAACATTCTCTACACCAGCCGCTACGACACCTCCAGGACCGATTAGCCCAGCATCAAACGCTAGTTCTCTAACAACCCTTGCCTCTTCCTCCTCCAGTCTTTTCTTCTTGATTTGTTCAGCAAGAGCCGATCTCCCCGACTCAAATCGGTTCGAAGACCATCTAGGTTTACTAGGGGACGTGGCTGTATCAATCGTTTCATCTTCTATTCTGGCAGTTCTTTCACTTCTACTCGGGGTGTTGCAAGCCGAGTTATTAACATAGCTTCCGATTCCAGAAGCGGTGGAGGAGCGACCTGATCTTCTTCCTCCCTCCAAATCTTCACTGTGTTTATCAGTACCGGTATCAGAGCTTCGCCGATCACCAGTAGACCCCATGGAGTTTCTGCTTCTAGATCCTGACACCAGAGGTTTCCCACGTAGATCAACCTTAGCATCCAGATTGCGGAAAGCATACATATCTTCTGTGAGTTCTGTTTTCCCTTCTTGCCCCAGCCTTCCATTCTCCGACTCCCTACAAGTTCTAGTAGGATGTCCCAGCTGCCCACAGATTAAGCAGTAATTCGGCAAAGCCTCGTATTTAAATTCCACCCAAATTTTCCCATCATCTGGGAAATTTACAAAAGTACCTCTCATTAATGGTTCACGGACATTGAGTCTGACCTTTACCCGCAGAAATCTCCCGATGCAGTCCCGACTTCCCGTTTTATCGACTGTGCGAACCGTCCCAATTAGCCCTCCAATAGTTTCAGCCACCATTTGAGTCATACTTAGAACAGGTACATTGTGCATCTGCACCCAGAATAGCCCTGTAGAAAGCGGGGTCCATCTATTCAGTCCTGCCTCCGTGCGGTCTTCCACCATCACCAGATCGTTTTTGAAAGTCCACGGCTGCTCTGCTTCAATAACCTTTAGCATGTCTCTTCTCCCCGCAAATCTTACTAAGAACCTTCGGTTACCTATATCTCTAATAGACACTCCCTCGCGCCCTCGCCAGAGGGACATAAATCGGTCAATGAACACATCCCCATTAACCTCCTTGGTGGTTAGGATCTCTGCCACCATAGTATACTGAAATCCCAGCAGTGCCCCTTCCACATCTTTCCTCTCTATGCTGAGACACCCCATTTCCTTTTCAGAGAGTTTCAGATTTGCCCCGAATCTGGAGCCCAAGGTATCCAGATCAACCCGTCCATCGTCCCCTGTCATTCCCCAGTAACTAGTGCAGACCGTGTTCGCAAACAGGGTCCCGCAAAAAATCAGGCCACAAACCAGCCGAGGTCGCAATCTTAACCCCCACCCTCCAGAGCATACAGACCAACCAAGAGCCCAGATCCAGTAAGATTACAAAACACAGATCCCTTCACCCCCTAACCCCACCCATAGAGAAGAAGCATCTGAGCAGAGATCCAGATGGAGACAGAACGCACCTGATACTGAGATTCCAAGTATCCTCGCAAAGGAGATAACTCCAAAAAAAGAAAAAAAAAATGGCTCCGCCTCCCAGGTATCTCCTACTCCCAGATCCAATCCCAGAAACACAAACCCAGTCCAGATTTATCCCCAAAGCGCCAACTCACCAAGATCTCCTTTCAGTCCCACATGCAGGTCACCATAGCATTATCGAACCCAGATTCGCCCAAGGCTCAGCCAACTCCAACCTCACCCCCGTCTTCCAGCTCCCAGGGATACTTCACGACCTCCAATCGTAGCACCGAGCACGAAGGAAGGTTACCAGGGGTTGGACAAACCTTTGCCGCCGTTGCACCCTAGCAGATCTGAAAGAGAACGGCCCAAAAGGTCGACGGGACGAGAGCGGCGTAAACCCTACCTCCTTTCGAGGAACCCCCGTTCTCTTCCTCCTTCGGTGAGGCATATTGTGTCCTCCTTTTACCATTCATTTCTCATCTTCTCTTATTTGTGAGATCACGGTTAAGTTACATAAATATTTTATATTCTTATTACTTTTTATCTTATTATCCTTATAAAAAAATTAATATTAAATGTTGACGTGATTTAACCGTGACCGCACAGCACAGGAGAGGATAAGAAAGATATGTTATTAAGAGGACAGACAATCTACCTCCAACTTCGATATCAAATGAAACGACAACATATTTTTGGTATCTACATTGACAGAAAATGCTCGGAAAATTCTGTCAAATTGAGACTTTTTATGTATTTTTTTCTCACCTTATATTTTTAACGTAATAATTTATAGTATTAACATGAAAATTAAGTTGAACTGCAAGGTGTTAAAATATTTACTAAAAATTTCGATTTAAAAGAATATCTTTAACATTTATTTTATATTAAATAACGGGGTTAAATAATTTGCCAAAACTGAATCGATTGACAAACTCAAGAATAGCATCATGATGAAGTCGTCATGCGGACGCCACCAGCGACCGCCTACAGAATGGACTTTCTTTTATTAGTATTTTACTTTTGAACCAATAGTTGCATCCATGCTTTTTAGTTCAATTTTTTATTTTTTTATTTTTTATTTTTTGTCTCATAGCCTTTTATTTGACTCTCCATGTGCAATGGGATCGTCATTCGTCACTTATTACCAAGGGCCAGCTTCACTTTTGCCTGAGTAAATGATTTCTAGCGGTCGGATTAAAGCAGAGCAATGATTATGACGGATTGGTAACATAATTATTTATGTTTTTACTTGTGTAACCGTTTACTTTTTAGATAATTAGCTAAACTATTATACTTATATCTAAATACATAATCATTTATAAACAGTTAATTATATTCATAACTGCGTACATATTTGACAGTAATTGTTTACCCGTTTACCCGCTTACCCACTTACCCATTTTTTGTTACCCATTTATCTTTTTTCTACCCTACATGTTTTTTCAACAACTTGAAAATTAAAAAAGAAAAATTTGTCATAATTTTCTTTTTCTAACAATTATCCATCGTTATAGGTGCGTTTAGCATTCATTTATATATTTTAATTTTTGAATTCTTATATCATTCCAATAATTGAAATAATAATTTACAGACGATATTTTTAACTGCTATCAATGAAGGTAAAATAATAGTTTACGAACAATTTAATTTTCGTTTTCTCCTTCAACACCAATTTTTGAACAAATAATGATATATGCACCAACTTCTGGCTAAAATATACTTCTATAATAATCTGCATCATAGGAACATGCATTTCCAGTTCAGACACAAAAATGCAAAGTATTCAACTTGAAAGTCATTACAAAAGATGTAAACTCAACCAAAAAAACTCGAGCTTGACTACATAAGTACATATAAAACATGTAAAAAACAGGACAATACTATTTTTCATTATGAAAGATTGCGTAATTAGTAGCCTTGTCTGCACCTTTCAAAACAACAAAAGGTGAGGGGTGGGTGGGGAGAGATCGAGGTGGGCATAGAGATGAAGGAGAGAGAGATGAGCGGCAGAGATGTTGGAGAGGGTAGCGAGGAGAAAGAGAGACGAGCGGCAAACACGAGAGTCTGGGTCGTGGTAGAGAGATCGAACAACTTTAGGGTTTTTAGCTTTTTATTTTATTTGTATTAAAATAAACGGTTAAACGGGTACCGTTTATAACCGGGGCTAATACCTATAATCACCCATTTAAATTTCACAGATAAATGGTTATGGATATAGCCATTTATTTATTTAAACAGTTACCCATAATCGTAACCGTGAATATTAAACTGTTAACTGCGGGTATTTTGCCCATCCCTAGGTTGGATGGGGGAGTAAACGATGGCAACAATGATGGTGCAATGGTGGTGCTCATGACAACGTGGGCGCCGATGATAGTGGAATAAATGATTTTTTTTTTCTCAGAGCATTTTCATGTAAAATGCCCTTAATAAGTTGGATAAGGAATGATCTCCCAATATCAGCAAATTAGCAAATGGGATAACAATCCCTACAATTGTGGCTCAGTCATAAGCCACGATATCTCATACAAATGGGAAAACAATTATGCTTATGTAACATGGTGCAGTTTCAATCCCCGCAGGTTCGCTTCCTCCTAAACCCAAAACCACGTAAACTTTCTAAACTTTTGAAATCTACTACATATGTTACCTTCCATCTTTTTTTGCCGTAAAAACATGTTGCCACACACGTGGAGGGATATTTTTCGTCAATCCACTTCCTAGAGCTCACTACAATCAATTTGCACAAAGGCAAAAAGCATTTTTTTTAGCAGCGTTGGAGTCAGTTCATGAAGAGACAAGTTTGATTTTGACAAGGATTGTTGAAGAATTGAAGTGAAAAATGATTGTTGACATCTACATTTATAGAATTTGGTGGATGATGGCTGATTGTGTTTTTTCTTGGTTTTTGGTTCTTTATTACTTAGACTTAATAAAAATTCAAATTATTTATTGTTGAACATTGTAGTATGTGTTTTGTGTCGGGCTTGTTGTGATGACGTATAGGATAATTGCTAAAGACAATAGTCTTAAGTCTATTAGGCCCTTATGCACAGTTATAGTTTTAAAAATCTCCATCTAGCATAGCAATGTCTAGGCGTTAAGCGGCTGATCATCATCCTGATTAATTAAGAAATAGCGCCTAGACTGCTTAGGAGCCGCCCAGGCCCGCCTAGGTCTCTTATTTAGACAAAAAATATATAACTTTCATTTTGCATATTTGTTTCAATAAATTGTAAGAGACTTGTTGGATTCTGAGATGGACATACATTATATGTTTGTTTCTCATGTTTTCATTATGTTCTAATATTTTATGATCTCTATCATTCTATTTTGCAATTTATGTATTTCAGTGAAATTATTTATCTTTTAAGTATAAACAAACACTTATTTATACGATGTATAATAAATTTTAGTCATATCCACCTAGGCCCCTGCCCAGGTGCTAGACCACAGCCATTGCTCGACTACTGCTAGACCCCAGCCCGCCATCTGACTAGCACCTAGTGTCTATTAGAACCTTGTGCACATAATTTCATGACCCCCATTATTTAGTTTCGTAGCTTCACTCTGGGAGGTTAAAGTGAAAGCATGCCTTAAATAACCAAAAAGAGATTTATGCAATTTCAACATTGATTGTAATAGAGGAGCAGTTAGCATCATACTAATATTGGAGTAGAAGGGACTTGTAACAGAGAAAGCTCAACCAAATACCTTATAAAGTAAATTGGTGGATGTGGATGTGCGGGAACATGAAGCATAGAAAAGCCTGACGAAGCTGATGATGTACGTAGATTACGCGCAGAATGTAGAAGTTGTCAACAAGAAAGATGTACATAATGAAATTGGTGTAGAAGAACCAGAGAGCCTCATGGGTACAACATGGAAGAACTTAGAAGCCTATATGGGAACTCATCTAGTGATGAAGAACCGGATTCAATGAGAAGGAATAGGAGGAAGAAGAAACGACCCAAGTTTAAACATCATAGAAAGGAAACTGATGTCAGTACCATAGAGTTTGATTTGGGGATGTCTTTTATTGTTAGACTAAACATATAAACCAAGATCGTGTAACATGAATCACAGCCATCCAAACACAAACTAGAGTTCATAACTATTGTACAGAGTAGAACTCTTACCTCCAGTGCACCAGAAGAAGAAGCCATAGTCGATCTCAACCACATAACAAGTAGTAAACCTTCTCGTCTTTCCAGATTCAAAATGCTCAAACTAATAATAGGTCTTAGTCCAAGACAGAGCGTAATATCTGTGAGAGCATTGGCCACTATATATATAGAACATAATCCTAGCCAAAACCATAAGAATTTTCCTATTAAAATCCATACAGAAAACTGAAATTGTTTACAATAGGTGAATCAGTTCCTTGTTCTATTTGAATCCTAGTACAACATGGATTAATAATCCATACTCATTAAGACTTTCAAACTTGAGACGAATCACCGATTCTCCAAACTCATACTCATGCTCATCTTCTTACATTTCCAAGTTCCAAGGAATTCAAAGAAGCTGTGGATGTTAAGACAATGAAAGCTACAATGAGGGATTATCCATTCTAATCCCTCTCCAAATGATAGGATTGTGAGGGATAAGTTTGTTCCATTCCAATCCCCTTTGAATTTTAAGAGTTATCTATTCCAATCTAAACCTAGAGACAAAATGAGGCCATGTATTACAAAGACAGAGATTCTAAAACAGCCTTCGCTCGGAGAATAAAAAAAGCCATGCAGTGAGAACATCAAAGGGAAACGAGTTGATCCTCAATAAACTCCTCAATAGAATGACATATCTTTGTTAAAGCATCTGCCACAAAATTAGCTTCATCTAAAACATGATAGAAGCTGATATGATCAAGCATCCCATGTTTGCCAACATAAAAGAAGGATCTTTCCAAGTTTAGGAAGGTGGGAGTTGCTAAAGAGAAACCGATTTGAGCCGCATCTGCTCCAAATATCTCAGGGAAACGGTCAGCTGACAAAATGCTGTCAATGGCTTCAACATAACTAGGATCAATTGGTTGTACTTTATATAGGGATAAGAATTGAGTTTCCTCTTTCACAAATGTTACTTATTCATTCCGGCCATTATACGGTACAACACTGAACAGAGAGCACAACTTGTCCAGCCTCCGGAACCATCCCAAACATTGGACACACAATACTAGATAATGCAATAAGATACAACAGTACAATACAATATAGTTGAAAACAATACATCTAAGATAGTACAGACTCAATCGGATGAATCAAAGGAGCCATATTGTTCAAGCTTCCATCTTTGCGGTAAACTTAAGTGGTGGCTTCAAGAAATGGATAATCAGTGTAACCAATGACAGGATCAGGTATGTAGAATGTCTCTCTGTTGTACTTGTTTAGAGGAGCATTAAGTTCAAATCTCTTTGGCAAATCCGGATTCGCCAAGAAAATACGGCCATAAGCAATAAGATCTGCACGGCCCTCGGCCACAGCATTGTTTCCATCTTCCCTGTCATAACCACCACCAGCAATGAAGGTACCATGGAAAGCCTTTCTCATGGGAAGAAGGCTGTGGTGGGTTTCAGCTTTTTCTCCAACTGTCTTCATCCTCGGCTCAACCATGTGGCAGTACACGATTCCATATAGAGGCCTAATTCTTTTGGATTTGAATCCCCTGAGTCCATATAGTCAGCAAATGGAGATAATCTAATTCCAACTTTATCGGCTCCTATTTCGTCAACGACAGCTTCAACAACTTCTAGAGGAAGGCGGCAACGATTCTCTAGAGATCCACCATATTGGTCTGTTCGATCATTCACATGATCTTTCAGAAACTGATCAAGAAGGTAGCCATGCGCCCCATGAATTTCAACTCCATCGAAGCCTATATAGCAGATTAACAATTTCAACATACTGACGGTATTAGAACCTTAAGCATTATCGCTGAATTACCAAACAAATCAAGGTTAGTTAATATGTAGTTCAATAACGAGATGTGAGGGGGCTTGCAGCTCCATGGCAGTGAGCTTTTTACTCCCCAACCCCCTTCCCTCCCCCCCCCCCCCCCCCCCCACAAACCCCCCAAAAAGGCCAGAGTTTGAAGAATCGCCCTCCCAATCAAAAACAATTTATTTTGCATAAGCTTTGAAGCAAATTGAGTTGTTGTAAATTTTGTTTCATATTTAACGTAAAGACAAATTACCAGCTTCAACAGAATTCCTTGCAGCAAGTCTAAAATCATTGACAACTTGTGGAATTTCATCTGTCCTTAATCGTCTTGGAGGCGTGAATTCAGAAGCATCAATGCCATTTAATCGTATCGGCATGTCAGTAGAAGATATTGGAGCTTGCCCATTTGGTTGATAACCTGTAAGCAAGGAGAGAAAGAATTACAACCTGAAGTCTAACGACAGTAACTAACATCCACAGCAGCACTCCTTTAAGTGGGAATCCTTTGTTACAAATTACTATAAAATCGCTTGGTCTGATGAACCACACGTGCTATATACTAGTTCTGAAATCTGAGTTATGTTAACATCAAACTTCTTCCCATCCAATAATAATAATAACAATGCTTCCGAAACACCAACTCGGAACTTAACAAGTCCAAGTTTTATCGTCATTTGAGCAACAATGTTGTCAATTATAAACACTCGCTAGTTCTGATGCATACACCATTATGTTATACATCAGGTGTGTTTGTTGCACCAGACTATCTCGGACTTGACTAACTTCAGGAACTAAGCTAGATTGGCTTAGACTAAACTAAGCTGGACTAACTTAATGAAGCGTTTGGTGCAATGTCGGACTAAGAAACTGAATAATAACATATTCTAATATAATTATTTAATCTAATATATATTAATATTTTATTATTTAATTTCTTTTTCTTTTTTCTAAATTCTCTTCTTCTTTCCCGAAAATTCATTCCATACCTGCAAATCATTCAAACAATTGCAGAGCAAATCAAATGCCAATTCCAGATCACATCAAACCCAGTTCAAAATCAAAACCCAATTTAAATCAAAACCAAATGAAAACAAGAATCCCAAGCCATTGCCCTTGGCAGAGAGCATGCCGCTGTCGTCCCAATCCAACCAATGTCTTTATCGCCGTCGTAGGCTTCGATATTTTTGGCCTCCCATATTCCTTCAAGCGCACTGGGTGGCTCACCCACAACTGGGTTCACAAGATCCCGTCAATCGTGCAAAAAGCCGACAAGTCCGAGGTTGAGTTCGAAGCGCAATGAAGCAGACGGCTAGAGCTGGATGGATGACAATAAGAGTGGGATCTTCCTCAGTTCGAAATTCGTGATTCAGGGTGAGGAGAGAGGGAGAGAGTGGTGGTGGGCTGGTGGTGTGGTCTCGCTAGAGTTGGCGAGTTGTTGTGGGATGGTGGTTGCTGGTGCTCAAGAGAACAGAGAGCAGAGAGAGGATGAGAGGGAGCATATGAAGACGGAGCAGACGAGGTCTTAGCAATCCCATGGGTATTGGGGGGTCTCGCTAAGAACTCCTTGTGAATGAGTTTGTCCATGCGAGTCCCCTTTAATCTCATTAAACATAATACCACTATGTAACAGACACGGGACTGGACTAATAGTTAGTCCAGTCTAGTCCAATGACACTTAGTGAGGACAAACAAACGCCCCCCAAACTTCTTAATCGGTCTAATTATTCACTCATGTTAACAAAGCATTCTATGGTAAAAGTGAGGTCATAAAGGTGTCAGTCAGAAACGCACCGCTATTAGAAACCCTTCCAGCATGCCAAATCTGGCAGAAGAAGACGCCACCTTTAGCATGAACAGCATCAACAATGGGTTTCCAGGCTTCAACTTGCTCCTTTGTGCTTATACCAGGTGTGTTCGGGTACCTACGTATATTAAAGAAACAAAAATTTCATCAAACTTTGAAACGAAAGAAGCACCCTCAAATGTTTGTTAGTCTATGAATCTACTGTTGTTGAAATTGCCCGTGAGCTGTGTCGGAAACCCCAGTAGCTCCAGCTATGAGAAGACCCCCGTTCGACGTTCTCTGAGAATAATATAAGATAGCATGTGGTTGAGGAACATTGTTGTATGATCTCAGTCTGTTCAATGGTGCTAAAACAATTCTGGAAAGGAAAAAGAAATTGTAAATTATAAATACAGAGTGATCAAGACGGAATGTATTTAAAAATTATTTTTTTGTCACGTGGCACAAATTTGACAGTCACATCAGCACAAATGTGGATCTAATATTTGCCACATTATCATTTAACAGTTTACTTAATGGATTTTCTAACAGATGTATGAAATTGAAATAAAGTGATAAGTAAATGTACAAAATTGAAATGTTTTAAAGATATTGTACAAGGTTTGAATCGATCCCAAATCTAAAAGGATAAAATATAATTTACCCATTAATCAATGAAAAAACTCAAGTGTACTATTGTTTTGATTTAATTTGTAACATCCGTACTATTTTATAGACAAAGATACAGTTACAAACACTCCTTGTCTCCTTCCCCAAATCATTCTTCTTTTTTGTATAGCTATATTTGACAAGCACACATGAATAAACTACACAGGACGCTAAACTTGAATATAGACAAGCAGTAACTTCATCTTCTATTTTTCATGTTAGCCAATAGCCATCTGCAGACCTAGCTACTCTCTGAATCCAAGTTCGGATCTCCTCTCATAGTTTTTACAACATTACACGGCAGAGAAATTTTAAAATGTAAACAAATAGGAACAATGTATGAAAGTTTTAAGTACCTATGAGAAAGATTGAAGTTTCCCAATTTGTAGGGAGTGAGGAGAGGAATTGTGGGAGGTTGAGCAGCAGCAGACATCTCAGAATTCGAGTCGGTCGTCTGCCACCTGATCTTGTATTTGGCCTTTTATACTGGATTCTGGGTTGAAGGAAGGAAGGAATTAATGAATGAATGCAGGACCCAACTGGGTCTTTATACATTCAGTAGGAAGGTTTGATGAGGTCTGTAATTACGTTTACGTGGGTTGAAAAAATTACGTTTACGTGGGTTGAAAATTCACCAGTTCATTTTTTTTTTTCGGAATGCGGGTGTAATGCTAGCCTCATGTTCATTTCGATTTTGCTTTTTCATCCAGCATTATTAGGCCCTGGTTTGAATAGTATATTGTTTAGATCTTTAAGACCATCTCCAATGGTAACCTAAAACCTAAAAATATTTAGCCCATAAAATTTAGGTTTTAGCCCAGAAACAGCTTTTCTGCTCCTACCCTTCTGACCTAAAATTTTAGCCCGAGATTATCAAAGAATAAATTAAGGTTTTTTTTTTTTAAATTAACTTTTTTTTTAAAAAAAAAAATTATGTAGACTATCCTAAATTAATTATATGAACATTTTAACCTAAAAATATTTAAATTCCGATAAATTTTGAAAAATCACTAAATCAATACATGAAAATATTTTAACCTAAAAGAATAATTTGAACCTGGACCGTTGGATTAACCAACAACTCATTTAATTGAGATCCTTGGATGACTTTATTGGTTTGACAAATGGGAAACACCCATACGTGGGCTGTTTGTTTTCAAAAAGTTGAACAAAAAGCTGTGGGACCCATTTTACTTTGTGGTTTAAAATGTGACCTAAATTTGGCCCTCATTTGTGTTTTAGGTTTTAGGTTTATTTTAGGTCATGGGTTGGAGTGGATTTTGGGGGGGGGGGGTGGGAGGGGAATTTTAGGTTATAAGCCATTGTTGGAGTTGGTCTAAGGCCGTCTCCAACTTGAAGGGTTAAAATATAGCTCTGTCTAGAATTATAATTTTGTAAAAAAATTAATTTTAAATTAACAGTGTTAGATCATATCTATATACTATTTCTAACCGAATGACTTAAACATAACCCCATCAATTTTCGATGGATATCTAGGCTATAATTCTATAGAGCTCATCAAGCTATCATTTGGTTAAAGGGGCATTAGGCTGGCCAAATGTAACCCCCCCCCCCCCCACACCCCCTTTTAACCCTTTTTTGGGGCCCAGCTCCTCTACTGCACTATTTAAGTCAAATTAAACAGCTATGTTTGAAAACATCCAATGAAAATTTAATTACATTAACCAATAAATTAACTACATAAACTTAAAAACTTAATAATTATTGAGAAGGTTATGTTTAGCTACTTCGGTGATGGTATATAAGTATGGCCAGTTACTGTTCAGTCATTTCGGTTCGAGATGGCCTAAGGTCATAATTTTGAGGATGTGTGAGACTAAATGCATATTAGTTACAAAATTATATTAGTTTAGATCGCTTGAAATATATGACAGCTTAATAAAGAAAAACCAACTTAAAATCCATGAACCATTAGAAAACTCATTTTCTTTTTTTGTTTTATTAAGTTGTCAAATATTTAAGCTTTTGGATACAAACTAATATAATCTTGTGACTAATATGCATTTGGTCCTCACAAATCTTCAAAATAAGAACCTTAATTAATCAATGAATTTATGTCAAATAAAATAGTCTAGAAATAAAAGGCTCCAATCAAGTAGCATTGCACGATTAAAATGGAAAATGACAAGGTTGCTAGCTTTTTGCAAAAAAATATGTTATGCAGGTTCCCTAACTAGTGCTTTTAACACAATGGGCATACTCTCTATCGTGTAAAACTTTCTCGAGAAATAAAGCTAAGATTTATTCATATATGTTACATGGAAGATTCTATTTCGGGTCATGTTTTTCTATAATCGTAATTTTTTGAGCATATAGATTCATTGTAAGGATGAATAACGTTTTTTTTATGGGGGTGTATTCAATTGGGATGTTAAGGGATTTTAATGAATCTAGAGATATTCAATCAGGATTTTAAGTGACTTTCTAAAATTCAAGGTGTATTCAATTAGAATTTTAAGATAATTTATTAAAATCCTTAGAAATCCGGGTGTATTCAATTAGGATTTTAAAGAAGTTTATAACATTCCAGATGTATTCAATTAGAAATTGATTTCAAAGAATTTGAGAAAGTTGAGGAATTTGAGGGAATTTGAGAGATTTTGTAGTGTATTTTAAGCATCCACAAATCTCAACTATTTCCATGAGATTTTGACACACCCTGACAGGAGTCGAGGCATGCTGGCCGTCACTTGAGAGTGACGTAGCCAAGAGTGCAAAAGAAGTAATTAAGAATGTGAACAAATTAAAACCAAAACTAAGGGGGTGTATTCAATCGGGAATTTGAGAGACTTTAGTGGAATTATAAATCCATGGATTTTTATGGAGTTTAATTGATTTATAGAGATTCCATATAAAATTTTGATTCAATTCCCTCGAAATCTCATGGGGAGAGGTGAGATTTTTGGATGCTTAAAATACACTACGAAATCTCTCAAATTCCCTCAAATTCCTCAACTTTTTCAAATTCTTTAAAATCAATTTCTAATTGAATACACCTAGTGACACACCCCGACCCTAAAATCAGGGCATGCTGGCCGTCACGTGAGCGTGACGTAACCATATGTGCAAAGCGGAAGCTGTTATAATAAGAAAGTCACTAAGAATTTAAAACTGAACTACTAGCAGTTCTATCCAAGAAGTGTGCTAGAGAGAGAGAGAGTTTAAGTGTAATACACATATTCAGAGCATAAGTCTAGGTGCAGTCAAGTAGGACATAAACTAAATTACAACACCCGAAGGTGGGTCCTACATTTAAGCAGAACTGTCAGAACCTCCGCTGAATCCTCGTAAGCCACCAGCTAGATTCTACTTAATACCTGGAGGGGCGAAAAACAAAACGCGTGAGTGGGCAAAAATAAAGGTTTTACAAAACTCTTTCAAATATCATTTCTATCCCCTCGCCGTAAAACCTGTATAATATATCCCAGAAAATAGCATATGTATATATATCACAACTCATGGTCACATGAGTGAACCACGATATGCCAACATCTCAAATCTCAATCCAAATCAAGTTTTATGCCAATATAATCTCAAAACATCTCAAAACAGTTTCAAAGTAAGCTTTGAAGTAAGTTTGCCATGCCAAATAACTCCAAACGAAATCAATGATGCAAGTGAGCTATATCATACGCAATATCCATCATCTCATCAATATCTCATCAATATATAAGTGCACACAAGTCGGAACCACCTATAGTGGTCTGTACGACAGGCTAGGTGTATAAGAACGCTCAGTGCGACATTCACGTGAAGCTATGTGTACATCATGTGTCACCTACGAGTCGGAACCACATGTGGTGGTCTGTACGACAGGCTGGCACCTATCTTGGATCCAAGTGAGCGTGTGGTGCAATTAGGTGAACAATCACGTGAAAGCTAGACCACTCTCGGCCGGCACTAACACCAGGTGCATAATCTCATCATATATCACATCTCATCAATATATCATAATCGTCATACTCACCTGCCTTACCTGACGGCCTCGGCGTCTTACCATATCACTTACCAATCATATAACATATGCATGAATAATGAGTATATTTTGCATGGCATTTCAAATGGCATAAAACGTTTAATTAAGTTTCTGGGAAAACCACTTTCATATATACATATATACTGAAAACAAAAGCCCACTCACTGATAAGTCGAAGGGTCGTAGCCCCCGTGCCTAGCCTGGCTACGCTCGTCCTCCGGATAGGTCTCGCCTATATGAGAAATAACTATAAAAACGTTATTTTAAGCACATAGACGGAACTAAGGAAATAACTTCTCATACATTGCTCAAATTGGGCATATGAATATACCACAATGATCTACACGACCTCAGGAACACATCCATATTTTTAGAAAAAAATTTGGACGTGGCACGCGCCCCCACGCGCCGTGTATAGCACGGCCAGACGCGCGGCGCCGGCGCCGCTGCAACTCGCCGGAATTTTCCCCAAATTTTCAAATCGTCCTATCTTCTTCGTTTCTCAACCATTTTTCATGCATTTTATATCAAAACGAAGCCCTCAACACGTAGAACACATTCGTACTTACCAAAAGCTCCAAAGATGTCGGAAATTGGCCGGAAAAACCTCGATAGTCCGGCCACTTCACCACCTTCGATCTAGCTATCCCGACGTCCAAAACTTCCAAACGAACCACTCCTAGACTCCTTAGGACCTCCACAAGCTTGCTATGAACCCAGAAATCCATAAAAATCACGTATAAAAATTTGCATGAATAGTGCATGAATAGTAACATCGCGAGTTCAACGTGAAATCGAAGGTTTTAGGTTCCAAAAACTATATATTTGAACTCAGGGACTTGAGATGAGTTCGAATATTACCTTTAGAGCGTCGATCCACGAAGTTTGCAAGGGTTTTTGGCCTTTGGCCGTACCAAAGAGAGGAGAGGGAGAGTGTGCGAGGAAGAGAGAGGGCACGGGAGAGAGTGTGAGGGAGTGAGGGTGTGTGTGTCTAATTTTTGTCCACATACACAAAGCCTATTAGCCAAAACAACCTTAATTAGTCCTAAGCATTTCCAAAACTTAGGAATAATGAAAATCCACTTTTGTCACACACACACATACTAACTCATAAAATATAAAACTTACCTCAACGTCCAGGGACATTTTAGTCACTTCACGTCCTCGCTCGGGACGGACTGTCACAATCTCCCCATCTTATGAAAATTTCGACCTCGAAATTTCCAAATCCAACACATCCACTAATACCCATAGAACAACCTGGGATACATCTCTCTCATCCGCTCCTCTGTTTCCCATGTAGCCTCTTCCACCGAATGGTTTCTCCATAGAACCTTTACCAGTTGTACGGTCTTATTCCTCAGAACCTTTTCCTTCCAATCTAGAATAGTCACTGGCTCCTCATCATAAGTCAAGTCCGGATTGATTTCCAATGGTTGAGGAGGTATCACATGAGAAGGATCTGAGACATAATGCCGAAGCATCGATACATGAAATACATCGTGCACCCTGGATAACTCTGGAGGCAACTCAAGCCTGTAAGCCACTTCACCGACTCTTTCGGTGATCCGATAAGGTCCAATATACCTAGGACTCAGCTTTCCTTTCTTTCCAAACCGAACAACACCCTTCCAAGGCGACAACTTCAAGAATACCCAATCATCCACTTTATAAACTCGATCAGTGGCATGCCTGTCTGCTAAGCTCTTTTGACGATCTTGGGCTGCTTTCATGTTAGCTTTGATTACTTGAATATTCTGAGTAGTTTCCTCTACTATCTCAGGACCTACCAAAACTCGTTCACCAACCTCTGACCAACACACAGGTGTACGGCAAGCTCTACCATACAGTGCCTCAAATGGTGCCATCCCAATACTCGAGTGAAAACTGTTATTGTAGGCAAACTCCATCAAATCCAAACGATCATGCCAAGAGTCACCAAACTGTAACACCGAAGATCTCAACATATCCTCCAACGTCTGAATCGTCCTCTCAGATTGTCCGTCTGTTTGAGGATGATAAGCTGTACTATAACGCAAACTCGTGTCAAGAGCTTTCTGAAATGCAACCCAAAATTTAGAAGTGAATCTCGGGTCCCTGTCCGAAATAATACTCACTGGGATCCCATGGTACTTCACAATATTCGATATGTACAATTTAGCCAACCTATTCAAAGAATAATCTTCTCTTACTGGAATGAAGTGTGCAGACTTGGTAAGCCGATCTACTATCACCCAAATGCCATCAAAACCATTTCGTGTACGTGGAAGCTTATACACGAAGTCCATAGTGATATGTTCCCACTTCCACTGAGGAACGGGAAGCGGTTGCATCAACCCAAATGGCTTTTTCCTTTCTGCCTTAACCTGTTGGCAAATTGCACATCTACTCACATACTCTGCAATTTCCCTTTTCATGCCCGGCCAATAATAGAACGGTCTAATGGTATGATACATCTTCGTACTTCCTGGATGCATCGCATATGCCGAAATGTGTGCCTCATCAAGGATTTCCTTCTTTAAATCTACATCATTTGGCACATACATCCGATTTTCTTGCATCAACATACCATCAGTCTCCCGAACCTTAAGATCTTTCTTTTCTCCTCTTTCTCTAGCCCGAATTAGTTCTTGAACTTCTTCATCTTCCATTTGAGTAGCAAGAATCCGGTCAATCAAAATGGGCCTAACCTGGAAATTTGCAAGTATAGCTTCCTTTTTCTCTTCCATTTGCAATTTCACTCCGGTAGCCCTTAAATCACCAAGAAGAGGAATTCTGCTATCATACAAGGCATAAAGTCTACCCTGAGGTTTTCTACTCAAAGCATCTGCCACCGCATTTGCACGACCTGGATGATACTCGATCGTGAAATCATAATCACTAAGTAGCTCCATCCATCTTCGCTGACGAAGATTAAGTTCCTTCTGAGTGAATAAGTACCGAAGACTCTTATGATCAGAAAAGATCTTACATTTCTCACCATAGAGATAATGTCTCCAAATCTTCAAAGCAAACACAATAGCTGCCAATTCAAGATCATGAGTAGGGTAGTTTCTTTCATGAACCTTCAATTGCCGAGAAGCATAGGCTATCACCCTACCATGTTTCATCAAAACACATCCCAAACCATTCAAAGAAGCATCACTATAAATCTCAAAGTTACCACCATCATCCAGAAGTACCAAAACAGGTGCATGAGTGAGGCAATATTTCAACTGCTGAAAACTTTGCTCACAATTATCGTCCCACTCAAACTTAACATCCTTTCTGGTTAACTTCGTTAGTGGTAACGCAATCATAGAGAAGTCTTGAACAAACCGTCTATAGTAACTTGCTAAACCAAGAAAACTCCTTACCTCAGTGACAATTCGTGGTTGCTCCCAATTCTCCACTGCTGCTATCTTTTGAGGGTCTACTTGGATTCCTTGTGCCGATACAATATGTCCCAAAAATGCCACTTGATTCAACCAAAACTGACATTTACTAAACTTGGCATACAACTGATGTTCCCTCAAACATTGTAATACTAACTTAAGATGTCTAGCATGCTCTGCTTTTGACTTAGAATACACCAGAATATCATCAATAAACACAATGATGAATCCATCCAAGTACTGATGAAACACATCATTCATTAACCTCATAAAAGCTGCTGGTGCATTAGTCAATCCAAACGGCATCACCAAGAACTCATAATGTCCATAACGGGTCCTAAAGGCCGTTTTAGGAACATCATCACTCCTAATCTTCAATTGATAATACCGGGACCTCAAATCAATCTTAGAGAACACACGGGCACCTCGAAGTTGATCAAATAGGTCATCTATGCGAGGCAATGGGTAACGGTTTTTAATCGTCACCCGATTCAATTGCCTATAATCAATGCATAGTCTCAAAGTCCCATCTTTCTTTCGAACAAACAACACAGGGGCTCCCCAAGGAGAAATACTAGGCTGGATGAAACCTTTATCAACTAATTCTTGCAATTGAGCTTTTACTTCTCTTAGTTCAGCTGGAGCCATTCTATATGGAGTTAAAGATATAGGATCCGTACCTGGAAGCAAATCAATGGTGAACTCCACATCTCTATCCGGCGGCAATCCAGGCAAATCCTCTGGGAAGACATCCGGAAAATGTCTAACCACCCGAATTTCCTCCAAACTACTAGGAGTAGTGTCATTCAATACCACATGAGCTAAGTATCCCTGACATCCTTTATTGAGCAGTTTCTTTGCCCTCATGGCAGAAATAACACCATGCCTTAATCCACTACGTTCGCCCACGAACGTAACTCCAGGTAAACCTGGGCGACGGAAAGTCACCGTCTTCTCACGACAGTGGATATCAGCAATATTATAATCTAGCCAGTCTACTCCCAAAATCACATCAAAATCCACAAGTTCTAATGGAAGAAGATTAGCTGGCATAACTGCAACCTCAATCATCACAGGACAATTCGGGTATACATAGCTAACTGAACACTTTTCTCCTCTAGGCATAGAAAATTCTAACTCATAACCCAAGGGTACAGAATGAGGTTGAGTCAATTGAGCGAATGCATGAGAAATCACAGAATGAGAAGCACCACAATCAATCAACACTCTAGCATGATAACCAAGAATATTTAACGTACCCATTATCAAGTCAGGATTATTCTGAGCATCCTGCAAAGTAATGTTGTTGATACGTCCTTGAGCATGATGCCTTCCTCCTCGACCTCTGTTGGCATGAACACCTCGGCCCTGTGAACTACGTCCCTGACCTGACTGACTGTGCTGTCTCGAAGATCCCGCACTACTAGTAGTAGCATCAACCTGCTGAGGTTGTCCCCCTGACTGCCACTGTGATCCACCCGCCGAGAACTGCTGACCATAGCCGCTTTGCTGATAGGGCACATAACCTCCTGACTGCTGATTATAACCACCCTGATAATAAGGATCCTGGGAGTACTGATACTGCCCTGGAGGATAGGGAACCATATCACCTTGATAGTGGTAGGCACTTCCACGACCTGGCTGACTATAACCACTATAAGCTGGGGCCTGCTGAACTGGAGCTGGAGGTGGTAAAGAAGGTTGCTGGGGCCTCTGTTGATTCTGTGGGCAATTAGCAGCTCGATGTCCCACCTGACCACAAACAAAGCATCCCTTATTTCCCTACCTGCATTCTCCAAAATGTCGATTATTACATCGTCGACAAATGGGAGTACCTGAACTACCAGATCCTCCAGATCCACCAAAGTCTCTCAGCCTCTGAAATCCAGAAAATCGACCTCCCCTCCTATTACCTGTGACACTCATGCCACCACTGGAAGAACTAGAACTGGCTCCACTCTTCTTAAAATTCTGGGTCTGGCGAGGTCCCTGAGGCATATGACCTTTACCCTTATTATTCTTTCCTCGATTGCCATCTTTTTCCTCTTCTTCATCACTCTCACTAGGCATATTTTCTGAGTCCTCAATCCTCACTAAGATCTCGTAAAACTCATGATAAGTATCACAATGAATGGCGGTCGTGAGAGAACGCCATTTCTTTTTAGTGCCTAGCTTGAAACGACGAAGCATCTCCACTGGGTTAGCAGCCACATCCTCATCATATCGAGACAAGTCCGTAAACCTCCTATAATACTCATTCACTGACATTTTCCTCTGCTTCAGTTGAGTGAATTCCTGCTTCTTTTGGTCCAAATACTCAGGAGGCACAAATCTCTTATAAAACGACGCCTTAAACACCTCCCAGCTTGAACCTACCTCAGGTGACATATAGCGCGACTCCTGTTTCCACCAGATTGTAGGCTCTTCATCTAAGAACCAAGTGGTAGTCTCGACCCACTTTTCAGAAGGAAGACTCCCCTGACTCTCCATAACCCGGTAAGTCTTCTCAACATGATTGAACCATTTCTCAGCACCCTCATATCCTTCATTACCTTTAAAATGCACCAACTTTAAATTATAAACAGACTCCAGAGGAGTTCTTTGAGGAGGGCGAAGAGTTTTCCGAATGGCGCTAGCAATAGCTTCCCCTATCTGAGCTATACCCGGAAAACTAGGTTCAGCTGAACGACGTGGCTCTCTACGAGGCGGCATAGTTCTGACAGAAAACATCAAAGAATTAGAATGTCCAAAGATATACAGGACTGCAAACCTAGGCTCTGATACCAAACTGACACACCCCGACCCTAAAATCAGGGCATGCTGGCCGTCACGTGAGCGTGACGTAACCATATGTGCAAAGCGGAAGCTGTTATAATAAGAAAGTCACTAAGAATTTAAAACTGAACTACTAGCAGTTCTATCCAAGAAGTGTGCTAGAGAGCGAGAGAGAGTTTAAGTGTAATACACATATTCAGAGCATAAGTCTAGGTGCAGTCAAGTAGGACATAAACTAAATTACAACACCCGAAGGTGGGTCCTACATTTAAGCAGAACTGTCAGAACCTCCGCTGAATCCTCGTAAGCCACCAGCTAGATTCTACTTAATACCTGGAGGGGCGAAAAACAAAACGCGTGAGTGGGCAAAAATAAAGGTTTTACAAAACTCTTTCAAATATCATTTCTATCCCCTCGCCGTAAAACCTGTATAATATATCTCAGAAAATAGCATATGTATATATATCACAACTCATGGTCACATGAGTGAACCACGATATGCCAACATCTCAAATCTCAATCCAAATCAAGTTTTATGCCAATATAATCTCAAAACATCTCAAAACAGTTTCAAAGTAAGCTTTGAAGTAAGTTTGCCATGCCAAATAACTCCAAACGAAATCAATGATGCAAGTGAGCTATATCATACGCAATATCCATCATCTCATCAATATCTCATCAATATATAAGTGCACACAAGTCGGAACCACCTATAGTGGTCTGTACGACAGGCTAGGTGTATAAGAACGCTCAGTGCGACATTCACGTGAAGCTATGTGTACATCATGTGTCACCTACGAGTCGGAACCACATGTGGTGGTCTGTACGACAGGCTGGCACCTATCTTGGATCCAAGTGAGCGTGTGGTGCAATTAGGTGAACAATCACGTGAAAGCTAGACCACTCTCGGCCGGCACTAACACCAGGTGCATAATCTCATCATATATCACATCTCATCAATATATCATAATCGTCATACTCACCTGCCTTACCTGACGGCCTCGGCGTCTTACCATATCACTTACCAATCACATAACATATGCATGAATAATGAGTATATTTTGCATGGCATTTCAAATGGCATAAAACGTTTAATTAAGTTTCTGGGAAAACCACTTTCATATATACATATATACTGAAAACAAAAGCCCACTCACTGATAAGTCGAAGGGTCGTAGCCCCCGTGCCTAGCCTGGCTACGCTCGTCCTCCGGATAGGTCTCGCCTATATGAGAAATAACTATAAAAACGTTATTTTAAGCACATAGACGGAACTAAGGAAATAACTTCTCATACATTGCTCAAATTGGGCATATGAATATACCACAATGATCTACACGACCTCATAAACACATCCATATTTTTAGAAAAAAAATTTGGACGTGGCACGCGCCCCCACGCGCCGTGTATAGCACGGCCAGACGCGCGGCGCCGGCGCCGCTGCAACTCGCCGGAATTTTCCCCAAATTTTCAAATCGTCCTATCTTCTTCGTTTCTCAACCATTTTTCATGCATTTTATATCAAAACGAAGCCCTCAACACGTAGAACACATTCGTACTTACCAAAAGCTCCAAAGATGTCGGAAATTGGCCGGAAAAACCTCGATAGTCCGGCCACTTCACCACCTTCGATCTAGCTATCCCGACGTCCAAAACTTCCAAACGAACCACTCCTAGACTCCTTAGGACCTCCACAAGCTTGCTATGAACCCAGAAATCCATAAAAATCACGTATAAAAATTTGCATGAATAGTGCATGAATAGTAACATCGCGAGTTCAACGTGAAATCGAAGGTTTTAGGTTCCAAAAACTATATATTTGAACTCAGGGACTTGAGATGAGTTCGAATATTACCTTTAGAGCGTCGATCCACGAAGTTTGCAAGGGTTTTTGGCCTTTGGCCGTACCAAAGAGAGGAGAGGGAGAGTGTGCGAGGAAGAGAGAGGGCACGGGAGAGAGTGTGAGGGAGTGAGGGTGTGTGTGTCTAATTTTTGTCCACATACACAAAGCCTATTAGCCAAAACAACCTTAATTAGTCCTAAGCATTTCCAAAACTTAGGAATAATGAAAATCCACTTTTGTCACACACACACATACTAACTCATAAAATATAAAACTTACCTCAACGTCCAGGGACATTTTAGTCACTTCACGTCCTCGCTCGGGACGGACTGTCACACCTAGAATGTTATAAACTTCTTTAAAATCCTAATTGAACACACCCGGATTTATAAGGATTTTAATAAAGAGGAAACTTGATATAAGTCCAATTTTTTTAGCCAATAGTAGGAATAGTCCAATTTATTAAAATAAGTCCAATTTGTTATATTTAATTATTTAATTATCAATAGTTATCTGTTCAATAATAAGATTTATTATAAAAATAAAATTTCTTCCTAATTATCTCTTTGCTTATTTCTTTTTATTTATCTTTTTGTTATTTCTCGTTCTTCCTTCTGCTTTAAACCTATTTATAAATTTTATTTTTAATTTTTTAATCAACCTATATCACAGGTTAATTATATTTATCTACCTATATGATAGATTTTTTTTATTTTTTTTATTTTTTAAATCAACCTGTCACTGATTAGTGTGTCTTACTTGTAGGTATGTTATGTTTTTTCTACCTTTTAATTAGGTTTCATATCTCACATATAGGTATAATATACATTCATATATTTGTTACTTGAGTTAGGGTAGAATGTTTTGCAGATAAATTTATGTTAGTATATTAGTTTTTTTGTTATAAGATATTAATTATATATTTTGGAGTTGGAAAATGCATAATATTAGAAGATTTTAATTGATTTTTAATATTTTTAGAAAATACAAAATGAGTATAAAAAAAATAAAAGCATATAATTAGATAACTAGACTCACTTCTAAAAACACTCTACCTTTTTGGACCTGGATCTAAAAGCCCCTTTAATAAACTATCTTAAAATCCTGATTGAATACACCTTGAATATCAGAGAATCACTTAAAATCCTGATTGAATACCCCTAAATTCATTAAAAGAATTAAAATCCCTCAAAATCCCAATTGAATACACCCCCCTAAAGGTGGGGGGGGGGGGGGGTGTATTAATTGAGAATTTGAGAGACTTTAATGGATTTATAAATCCATAGATTTTTATGGAGTTTAATTGATTTGTAGATATTTCATATAAAATTTTGATTCAATTCCCTCGAAATCTCATGGGGAGAGGTGAGATTTGTGGATGCTTAAAATACACTAAGAAATCTCTCCAATTCCCTCTAATTCCTCAATTTTCTCAAATTCTTTAACATCAATTTCTAATTAAACACACCTGGAATGTTATAAACGTCTTCAAAATCATAATTGAATATTAAAATACACCTTGAATTTCATAGAATCACTTAAAATTCTGTTTGAATACCCTTAGATTCATTTAAAGAATTAAAATCCCTCAAAATCCCAATTGAATACACCCTCCCTAAAACTTATTTAAACTAAAAATAAGTGAGTATGCGGAAGTGGTCAAACCCAAGTTAGAAACATTTAGAGCATAGGTAATTTAAAGATGCAGTCGAACTGACTAAGTACTAAATACACAACCAAAGAGAAGATCCCTACATTAATTAGTGGAAAGTCAGAACCGTCGGGTAATCCTCGTGTTCCACAAAGAAGAACGGCTATCTAGTACCTGGAGGGGCGAAAAACAGAAAGGTGAGTGGGCAAAAACAAAGCTTTAGAAATCACATTTATCTTTTCTGAAAGTACTAACCCCTCTCTGTAAAACCCGTATAGTATCCAGAAAATAATACTACGTAAGTATGAAAATCAATGCACAAGGGTGATGAACACATGAGCATGCCACGTCACAACATCTCAGCAATTATAAATGTAAGTCAGGTATGAAATCAGTCTAAACTAGCATGCCAGTCGGAGTCACATAATGTGACCTGTACGGCTTGACATATTGCTCATCAATCTATGCTTGCACACGAGTCGGAGTCACCTAGTGTGACCTGTATGGTAGGGCTGGGTGTAAACATGTACGCTCTAGTGCTACAATCACGTGAAGGCTAGCGATAAATCGCGAGTCACCTACGAGTGTAAGTCACCTAATCTGACTTATACGACAAGGTTGGCACCAAACTTAGATCCAAGGCGAGTGTGCGGTGCAGGAGATGAATATCACATGAAAGACTGGCCCTGGCCCGGGGTGGGAGCACTAACACCGGGGTGCAGCAATGATGAGCTTTAAATGAATATATGCATGCCCATATGATGCAACCATTTCAATCACATAATAACTCACCTGAACTTACCTGCGCCTCCGCATAATCATTTAACATAAACACAATCATAACAATGCAACATTTAAAGTATAACACATTTTAGACATGACATGAAATGCATAACTCAATTTAAAACATTTTTGGAAACCGTAAAGTATGTATATATATATATATAAGCAAACGCCCACTCACTGATATGTCGAAGGATCGTAGCCCCCTAGCCTTGCTTGTTCGCGTTCGTCCTCGGGGTAAGTTTCTCCTCTTGAGAGTCCAAAATCAAACGGAAAATGGCCTGAAAATCCCTCGAAAGATTCGGCCAAAACTCTGACTTCTCGAAATCGGGTTGTTTCACGTCAAAGTTTCCACCAACCTTCACTAAAGACCTCGGGGAGTTGAGTAGTGGCTTCTCCACGTCCTAAAACCTTGTAACTGGGTTTTCAATTCTCTTAACTCAGCAGGAACCATTTAATAAGGGGTTAAAGAAATATGATCTGTACTTGGAATTAGATTAATAGTGAACTCCACTTCACGATCTGGAGGTAGTAGTCCAAGTAAATCGTCAGGAAAGATATCAAGAAAGTGTCTAACTACCCGAACATCCTCCACACGAGAAAAAGTATCCTCGTTCAGCATCTCATGAGCTAGGTAGCCCTGACAACCTTTCCTCAACAATCGCTTCGCTCTCATGGCAGAGATAACGCCATGTCTCACCCTACTATGCTTACCGACAAAAGCGACCACAGGCAAGCCCGGCCGATGGAAGGTAACAACCTTCTTATAACAATCAAACTTCGCACGATTGTAATGTAACTAATCCATGCCCAGAATAGCATCGAAATCGACGATATCCAGTGGAAGAAGATTAGTTGGCATGATGACATCATCAACAAGAATAGGACATCCTTGATACTCCCAGCTAACATAGCAAGTTTCGCCTCTAGGCATCGAAAACTCCAACTCATAACCCAGAGGAGTAGGATGAGGTTGAGTCTTTTGAGCAAACATATGAGAAATGACAGAATACGTAGCACCTAAATCAATTAACACTAGCAAAATGACCAAGAATAAATCAATTAACACTAGCAAAATGACCAAGAATATTCAACGTACCCATAATTAAATCAGGGTTGCTCTGAGCATCTTGCAAAGTGATGTGATGAACATGACCTTATGCCTGTTGTCGACCTTCACGACCCATGTTTCCTTGGTTACCACGTCCCTGAATACCTCATCCCTGACTGGTCGGATTAGGATGCTTAGTCAAACCACCACTACTAGAGACGACATCAAGATTCTGGGACTGTCCTCTAGTATACCACTATGATCCGCCGCCCTGATGCGGCCCATACAGCGTATAGTATCCCTGGTATTATGGGTAACCACCCCAATAATAAGGATCAGGTGGATACAGATATGCTCATCCGGGATACTGAGCTACATCCCCCTGGTAGTGGTAAGTACCACCATAACCTATCGGAGTATAAGCACGAGGTCCCTGAATCTGCTGGAGGGGAACTGCAGGTGGTAGTATAGGAGGCTGAGGTTTCTGCTGATTTTATAGACACTGGTTAGCTCTATGCCCCATTTGACCACAAGTGAAACAATCACTACTACATCTTCTACACTCCCCAAAA
This sequence comes from Cotoneaster glaucophyllus, assembly GCA_036320875.1. Classification (NCBI taxonomy): domain Eukaryota; kingdom Viridiplantae; phylum Streptophyta; class Magnoliopsida; order Rosales; family Rosaceae; genus Cotoneaster; species Cotoneaster glaucophyllus. The sequence continues at coordinate 44,409,006 of CM070073.1, forward strand.
TGACGGTTGTTGCATCTACGACAAAGTGGAGCACCAGAACTGCTAGGATTCCTCTAATTCTGAAAGCGAGAACCACCTGTGGACCTACCGCCCCTCCGCGGCGTATTAGAACTTGAACCACCGCTGGATGAACTAGAACTATTACCACTTCGCTTGAAATTCTGAGTTTTACGAGTTAAACCCCTCTCTGTAAAACCCGTATAATTTCCAGAAAATAACCCCCTCTATAAAAACAAAGCTTTAGAAATCACGTTTATCTTTTTTGAAAGTACTAACCCCTTTCTGTAAAACCCGAATAGTTTTCAGAAAATAATACTACGTAAGTATGAAAATCAATGCACAAGGGTAGTGAAAACAAAAGCATGCCACGTCACAACATCTTAGCAATAATAAATGCAAGTCATGTATGAAATCAGTCTAAATTAGCATGCCAGTTGGAGTCACCTAATATGACCTGTACGACTTGACCTATTACTCATCAGTATATGTTTGCGCACGACTCGAAGTCACCTAGTGTGACCTGTACAGCAGGGCTGGGTGTAAATATGTACGCTCTAGTGCTACGATCACGTGAAGGCTAGAGATAAATAGCGAGTCACCTACAAGTCTAAGTCACCTAATGTGACCTGTATAACAGGGCTAGCACCAAACTTGGATCCAACGCGAGCATGCGGTGCAGGAGGTGAACATCACGTGAAGGACTGGCTCTTGCCCGAGGCGGGAGCACCAACATCGGGGTGCAGCACCCATATGATGCAACTATTTCAATCACATAATAACTCACCTGAACTTACATGCGCCTCCGTAGAATCATTTAGCATAAACACAATCATAACAATGCAACATTTAAAATGTAACACATTTTAGACATGGCATGAAATGCATAACTCAATTTAAAATATTTTTGGAAACCGTAAAGTGTGTGTGTGTATATATATATATCTATAAACAAACGCCCATGCACTGATATGTCGAAGGATCGTAGCCCCAAGCCTTGCTTGTCCGCGTTCATCCTCGGGGTAAGTCTCCCATCTTGATAGTCCAAAATCAAACGAAAAATGGCCTAAAAATCCCTCAAAAGATTCGGCCAAAACTCCGACTTCTCGAAATCGGTTTGTTTCACGTCAAAGCTTCCACCAACCTTCACTAAAACCCTCAGGGAGTTGAGTAGAGGCTTCCCCACATCCTAAAAACTTGTAACTTAGTCGGGATCACAATGATACCAACTCGACCAAGTCGGAGCTTCCGAGTTGGCGAGTTAAAACTTGTCCGTTCTTCGATCGAATGGTACGGTTGGGTTCGTAAGCTCGAGAGGAGTGTGATGGTGGTGGTTTCCAACTCGATCTGTGAAGATTTAATGTATGTGTGTGGTGATGGTGGCTCAGGTGCGAGAAGGAAGAAGATGGTGCGAGGAGGAGAGAGAAAGAGTGTACCTGATTGGGCATAGGAGAGAGAGATATAATTTGATTGGGTTAGGGAAAATAAGAGCTAAAATAATTGGTGGATAAGGATAGGTACGGGTCAAACCTTCAAAAGAAAGAGAATAAAATTTCGTAAAAACGTAATCTAACGTACATTATCCAAAACAGTGTTTTCGACACTAATTAATTAATGCACCCATGAAATAATTCTACCCGTTTGAGCCCTTTAATTATTCATAACTTTTTCGTTAAGACTCCAGTTCGGGTCTAAATCGCGCCAACGCACTCATGACGTTGAGTACAATTTAATTACGATAGCGAGAAAAATAATTTAAAAATACATATGTACCACGTCACTTAGTCAACCAGGGCATAATCGTCAGTTTACACAATCGGAGAGATAATTATATAGAAAATAGGGACGGGTCGTCACAGATTCCGAGGAAATTGAATCAAAATTTTATATGGAATCTCTACAAATCAATTAAACTCCATAAAAACCCATAGATTTATAAATCCATTAAAGTTTCTCAAATTCTCAATTGAATATAGTTTGACAGGTTTTAATTTTGATCCATGTCATTTTCAATTGGGCAAATTTAGACTTTGTCATACATAACATAATTTTATACCGAGACCCCTTTTTGGCCAAAATAGGTTGCGTGGAATATTCTAACAAAAATAAATCACGTTTGTAAGTAGGGTTTCTTCTGGTGGTTCAAACTATTTCTTCTTTCCTTATTATAATTTAGAGTAAAAATAACGTTGTATCCAACAAACAATAAAGTCATTGTGCACATCAAGTAGAATCATGAAAGAAAAAAAGGAAGAGAAAAATTTGCCTACAACGGATACTACTACAATGACATTTTTACCAGGAGTTAATTGGAGGCCAATATAACATTTTAGCATTAAGGAGAGACGGTCAAGAATAGAGATTTATATCAACATTGAATCCAGAACGTAGAAGGGAAATTTTATTTAAACCCATCTAACCTCTTTCTACACTCAACTTAAATTTTAAATGCTAATTGTCTATTTTACCCTATTCCATAATTACTATTCAGTACAAAATGAAATTAATAATAAGAATCAAATTTATCAATAGACCCACATACTATAATTAAACCCTAGCATCACCCTTTGTTTATCCTACTTTCATTCCGACTAAAATCCTAATAGCTTTGATAGAGAAAAACAAGCTTTTCTATTGATGGATGGTGATTTCAAAGTTTTTAATTCTCCAACTAAGGCCATCTCCAACCGAGGGCTGGCCAGAGGGCTCGTTTGAGCCCTCTAGCCCTCCAAGATTCTCCAAGATATTAATATTTTAATGAACAGTACATAGCCATATTTGCCTCCGTCTCCAACCGAGGGCCAGAGGGCCAGATGGCTCGTTTTAGCCCTGTCACAAAAAACCGTCTCCAACCGAGAGCCAAAGGGCCATAGGGCCAAACATAATTTATTATTTAAATTTAAAAACTACAACAACTTAAATTTAAAAACAACATTAACTTAAATTTAAAAACTACAAATTAAATTTAAAAACGACAAATTAAATTTAAAAACTACAAATTAAATTTGAAAACAACATTAACTTAAATTTAAAAACTACAACAACTTAAATTTAAAATCCATAATTAACATCATCTTCATCATCCGCCATTGTAGGAGTATAGTCATCGTTAAACAACTGCCGCCGATGCATAATTTCCCTTTTTTTCCTATCAAAATATGCCTTACTCATTGGAGTGTAATCCGTAGTGTTCCTTTCCATATTCTTATCATCCATCTCTTCTTGTATTTGTTTGGCCCGTTCTTCATGCCTATGCTTCCTTTCTTCCACCTCAAGGGCATTTTGCTCTGCCATTAATCGCAATGAGGCCGCCACTTCATGTTGAGCGGCGTAATCATCATTTGCCTTGCCCTTTTCCCTCAACCTTCGGGCCTTGTTTCGGCCCATAGCCCTAGGTAAAGAAGCTTCGGACGGAATCGGATTTTCTACCCTTGTTTGTTGAATGGCAGGAGATCCATCTTCATTCATATCTACAGATGGGGATGTAGCTCCCAAAGGATCTACTCTATGTTGAGGTGGATCTTCAAATAACACCCACCCTTTACAAATTTCCCAACAACCGTGAAACTGAAAGGGTTTTGTGCTGCCCTCCGTATACAATTCCTCTGCTTGACGTACCTAGAAAATATAATTACAAAAAATTTAGGAAATTAATTCATGAAATTAAATGTAATATAATGACATATAATTACAAAAATTAAATGTAATATAATTAAACATTTAAAATAAACTGTGAAAACACTAACTTCGTCATAGTAATTGGCGCCGCTTTCATGTCTACTTGCGGCTGCTAATAGTGCTTGATGCCATTTATTCAAACTTGGATGAAGATGTTTCTTCCATCTTGAAGAACAACTTTCGTGGTTTCGGGTATTCGATGGAATGGTGCCTTCGTAGAACTCTAAGTATTTTTTGGACACACGAGTCCAAACACCTTCACTTGTTTGAGAAATCCCCCTCACACTATCTTCTGAGACCCATCTATAAGCCTTGCAAAGAGCTTCATCTTCTTTTCGGGTCCAAGGCCTACCTTTGATTGCAGATGAGGCCATTTTTGCCATTTTTTTGGAAAAAAATGAAGGAAATATTGAAGGAAATTATTGAAAATATATTGAAGGAAATTATTGAAAAATTGAAACAAATATTATAGATAAGGAAATATTGGAAAATATATTGAAGGAAATATTGAGAAATTTGATATTGAGAAATTGAAACAAATATTATAGATGAAGGAAATATTGGAAAATATATTGAAGGAAATATTGAGAAATTGAAACAAATATTGCAAATGAAGTGAAGAATTGAAAGAACTTCACCATATTTATAGAAGAAAAGAAATGTTTAAAAAAATAAAAAAATAAAAAAAATAAAAAAAAAGCGCGAAGCAACGGCTTGCTAGCCGTTGGAAATTTCAAATTCAAATTAGTATTAACCGACAGAAATAACAAAGATTAAAAAAAAAAAGAGCCAGCCCTCCAGCCCTCTCCGATTCCGTGGGGCCCTCCCAGATTCCAGAGCCCTCTGGCCTAGCCCTCGGTTGGAGACGGTTTTAGGGCCATTTTCGGCCCTCTGGCCCTCTGGCCCCTTCGGTTGGAGATGGCCTAAGGTATGACTCAATTTATGGATATTTTGTTTGTTTGCTTCTTCTTTGGATTAAATTTCATACTTTTTATATTATATTGTATTTGTTTTTCTCTGCCATCTGTATGCGCCCCAAAACACCAGTGCAAGGACTTTTGATTAGTACTGCAAAGACATAAAACTTGATTCTTTGTGCAAATAAAGATTGCTCAACCTTAACCACGAACTAGCGGGTGGCATGTCTTGCACCTTTTTTATTCGAAATAGCTCCAATTTGTTTATTTGTTTATTAACATAGCAGCAAAATACCCAGTCCTATGTCACTTCAAAGTTTCTTAAAAAGTACATGAAAATGCTCGATTTAAAAATGACTGAACTAGAGCTTGCATAACATTCTCTTGGCAAATTCAAGTCTATGGAATGATCTCTTGTAGGCCTGGCAATCGTGTCGTGTCAGTCGTGTTCGTGTCGTTTTCGTGTAACACCTGTTATCTTAACGGGTCGTGTCGTGTCGCACCCGTTATCTTAACGTGTCCTTAGGTAAAGTGACCCGACCCGTTATGACCCGTTATGACCCGTTAAGAAAAATATACTTTTTTTAAAAATTTGCACATACCACACATTGTCACATAAATATAACTTCAAAACATTAAAACACATTTATCGTTTAAGTACTACATCTACACTCGAAAATAAGAGTAATAAAAAAAAATCCATACACTACTAATCTATTACAAATATTAAATGTGCAAGGATATGCAAAATGAAAGAGTTTTTGTTTTCAAAATCCTTAATTTACATCTATCATCATGAGGAAACTGCATTAGAACTTTGGCTTGATCTATTGCTTTCAAGAGTTATGTTGATGATGTTTTCAGTAAGGTTTTCCACGTCAGAACTCTCTTCCGCATAAACTAAGTATAGAAAAAGCAAACATTAAAAATCATTCTAAAAATATATTATGAGAAGTTTACCAAAATAATTATGAAAAGAAATAAAACAATAATACTATACAATATAAAAATATATTACCTCCTTTTCCAAATAGCCAATCTCGTGTGCACAACAAAGCTTGAACTGTTTCTGGTAACAATGAGCTACGATACTGATCTAGTACTCTACCCCCAATACTAAATGCAGATTCTGATGCAACAGTTGAAATGGGAATTGTTAACACATCTCGTGCTAACTGAGAAAGTATCGGATAATGAAAACGCTCCATTTGCCACCAAGAAAGAACATCAATGTCTACTTTTCTATCTATTCTTTTATCCTCCAAATACTTCTGCAATTCATTTTTTTCAATTGAACTTGAACCATCGTAATTATTATCAAAATCCTACATCATAAAAAATCATGCATCATGTCAATTTCAAATATAATATCAACATTTTTTATAGTACTACTACTACAATCTACAAATATATAAAGTAAATAAAAATAAACTTAGGTTACCTCAAGGATAACTTCTACAGATTCTGTTTGATGATTAGGCACTGAATTCACTGGAGTATTTGAATTATCAAGATGGGGAAGTTTTTCCAAGTACACACCAAAAAGAGCATTCAATTTGTCATTAACCTTTGTAAATTCGACCGAATTCACACCATGAAGCCTTGTGTAAGCCCAATCCACAAAATGCAATTTATAACGAGGGTCTAAGATGACTGCAATTGCCAAAATCAAACTATACTCTGACCAATACTTCTCAAACTTCATGTACATGTAAGTCCCCATCTTGTTCTGAAACTTTCAGAACCATCCATGGCTGCCTTAATTTGAAGTTGGATTACGAACACCTTAGGGAAGAACAAATTTGATGTGGGGTACTTTGTCCCAGAGAATAAGCACGTAACCTCATAAAAGTACCCCAAAAACTTGGAAATCTTTTTTATTTTATCCCACTCTTCAGAAGAAGGACAAGTAGTAAAATTGGAATCACTCAACCCTAAATGAATCAAAGCATATCGATAGAAAATTGCACTATCTAGCATGATATAGGTTGAGTTCCATCTAGTAGGGACATCTTGTCTCAAACCTCTCCTACTATCCAATATCCCTACTTGTCTAACACATTCATAAAACTTTAATTTCCTAGCTTCAGAGCCCTTCATATACTTGATGCATTCACGAATCTTTATCACCGAAGAATCAATTTCTTTAAGTCCATCTTGAACTATCAAATTCAAGACATGAGCACAACAACGCACATGAAAGAAGTCACCATTCATCACAAGAAGACTTCTAAGATTCAATTGATTCTTCAAAATGCTAACAAAAGAAATATTTGAAGAAGCATTATCCAAAGTAATAGAAAATAACTTCTTCTCAATCCCCCACTCAGTCACCAATGCATTAATTTTCTCAGATAATGCAACACCAGTATGAGGAGGAGGCATGTGACAAAAACTTAAAATTCTCTTATGCAATTTCCAATCTTTGTCTACAAAGTGAGCAGTAAGAGCAAGATACCCATCAGTGCATTGAGAGGTCCATAAGTCTGATGTCAAACAAATTCTACCTTCAACTGAGCCTAACAAATCATGAAGCCTTTGTTTTTCAGTTTTGAACATCCTCAACACAGAGGCTTTAATTGTATTTCTACACGGTAACTTGATATCAGAAGATATATATGCAAACAAAGCTCTAATTCCCTCATATTCAGAAAAACTAAAAGGAAGATTATGCTTGATGATGGCCTCTACCAATAAGCCACGGAATACCACAGGATCAAAGTTTTGGGAACAGAATTCAGACACTGACAATAATCCACCAGCTTGTCCAGGGCATGTTTGCAAATGTCTATTCATATTACCCGTCCCATGATGACTATCATCTATTACCAGTTTCTTACAATCTTTACATTGAGCACAATTTTTACCATCTTCAAAAATAGTAGTCAATTTGTTGAAAGTTTTCCAAACAGGAGACCTGAGTGTTCGCTTACCTAATTTGATCACTCTAGCCTTTTTCTTTGCTGGACTTGTATTTGTATCTTCCATATTTTCACTTCCATGATCAGGTTGTATTCCCATTGTCACTTCCACTGACCTTCCATCACTAAGGTTCGTAAAATCTTGCTCAGCATCCATTGCTTCAAGAAAGAAAAACAAAACTGTAAAAAACGCAGCAGAACATAAACCAAAAAACTGTAAAACAGTTTATAATACAAATAATAACCATATACAACTTTAACCAATTTAGAGATTTTAAGTTAGCAAACATAAAAACGCAGCAGAACAATATGAAAAATGACACATATATTTTCTCTTTGTCGTATCTAGTTTAGTGTGTCAAGAAGATTGGACCAAACTATAATAGGATTCAGAAACAAATTTGAGTTTGAACCGTCAGACTTTTTCTGTAAGATATTTGAACCCAATTGTATTCAACCAATCTTTGATCTGGCCATTGACAGCCCTATCTACATGACTAACCACTCAGGAAATTTGGGATTAAGTATTATTGCAACCAACGATACTGGAAAGAGTGGACTTCTCCAGTTTAATGTAACAAACTTAATTTTCATCAAAATTACTAACGGGCAAAAGAAATGCACAACAAATCAGCACAACAAATTGAGCAAACAAATCAGCACAATAGATCAGCACAATAGATCAGCTACACCAGTTCATCATCAGTCTCTCTTGCTAATTTATATTTATAGCAAACAGATCAGCACAACAAATTGAGCAAAGAAATCATGAAGCAAATTAACCTTCTCCAATTTAGAAACCTTAATTTTAGAAATTCCTAATTACAAAAGCCCTAATTTAGAAACCCTAATTTCAAAAATTCCTAATTCCAAAAGCCCTAATTCAGAAACCCTTGAGTTTATTGCAGGAAATTTTTACCTTGTGCAGTGAGGAGGAATGCGGACTGACTGAGACCGAGAGCTCGATTCAGGAACCGGATTTGCGTGGTACACTGGTACTGGTAACTGGTGAAGTCACTGGTTAATGATAGAGAAGAGAATGATTTGAAGTCGAGGACGACGAGGAGGGTGAGCCGGTGAGGACACTGAGACTGAGGTGAGGGTGGCTGAGACTCGGTGAGGCGCCGCGTGACTGAGGTCGATCGAGATTCGAGAGAGACAGAGGATGATTTGAGGTATCTGGGTTAATATGAGAGAGAAGATAATGATTTGAGGGTGAGCCGGTGACGACGACGGGGCGGGGGTGAGCCTGTGAGACTGAGGTGAGATGAGGGACTGAGACTCGGTGAGGCGCAGCCGCGCAGCCGATCGAGATTCGTTCGAGAGAGATAGTCAAAGAACAATTTGGTTAATCTGGGTTAATGAGAGAGAAGAGAAGATACCCTACAATGGACAGCTGAGATTAAATCTCAGCCGATCCAATGGTCATCAAATTTTTAAATTTAATTTAATATATATATATATATATATATATATAATTATTATAGTTTTTTTTAGGGGTATAAAATTGTTAAATTAATATATATAATTATTATAGTTTATTTATATTTGTATTAAGTATAACATAAGATTTTGTGGTATCCATCCACTATGTGTAAATATATTAAATTGAAGATCGAATTCATTCATTGTATTCATATAGGGTCAAGAAGTGTAGCTGTAAAAAATCATCAAAATCGGAGTTAAAATAACCGTTAAATCGTGATTTTTCGTTTATAACCGTCGAAAAGTTTTGTCCCGTTACTTGATCTCTGAATGTTTGTTTTTTTCAATTTTTGGCGTATGCGATCTCGAAGCATATACAAACAAGTTTGACGGTTGGATCGTTGAAACTAGTTTTGTAGAATGCGTATCTCATCAAAACAATAGATTCACTAACACTTAAGAGTTTATTCATACTTTCATTAAGTATAACATAAGATTTTGTGGTATCCACTAGTGTAAATATTTTAAATTGAAGATCGAATTCATTCATTGTATTCATATAGGGTAAAGGAGTGTAGCTGTAAAAAATCATCAAAATCGGAGTTAAAATAACCGTTAAATCGTGATTTTTCGTTTATAACCGTCGAAAAGTTTTGTCCCGTTACTTGATCTCTGAATGTTTGTTTTTTGCAATTTTTTGGTGATGCGATCTCGAAGCATATACAAACAAGTTTGACGGTTGGATCGTTGAAACTAGTTTCGTAGCATGCGTATCTCATCAAAACAATAGATTTACTAACACTTAAGAGTTTATTCATACTTTCATTAAGTATAACATAAGATTTGTGGTATCCACTAGTGTAAATATTTTAAATTGAAGATCGAATTCATTCATTGTATTCATATAGGGTCAAGGAGTGTAGTTGTAAAATATCATCAAAATCGGAGTTAAAATAACCGTTAAATCGTGATTTTTCGTTTATAACCGTCAAAATGTTTTGTCCCGTTACTTGATCTCTGAATGTTTGTTTTTTGCAATTTTTTTCTGATGCGATCTCGAAGCATATACAAACAAGTTTGACGGTTGGATCATTGAAATTAGTTTCGTATAATTCGTATCCCATAAAGTTCAATGGTGTGTGTGTGTGTGTGTGTCTATATATATATATATATATATATATATATATATATATATATATATATATATATATATATTTGATATATTCACAGGCCTTCTTCCTAACCTAGTGGCAATTTGCAAACGTGGTTCCTTTGGGATATGGGTTCGAAGGCTGGTGGAGTCCCCACTGTGCACTGTCCATTTTAAGATGGTTGAATAATCTATTTATTTTGTACATAATTATTATATTTTTTAGGAGTATAAAATTTAATTTAAAATCTAATATATATATATATATATATATATATAATTATTATAGTTAATTTAATATATATATATATATATATATATATATATTAATTTTTAGGGGTATAAAATTGTTAAATTAATATATATAATTTTTATAGTATTTTTTTAGGGTTATAAAATTATAAAATTAATATTCAGCTTATCGTGTTTCGTGTTATCCACGTGTATACCCGAACCAACCCGTTATCTTAACAGGTGCTTATCGGGTTACCCGATAACGACCCGATTCATTATCATGTCGACCCGAACACCTGTTAATTTCGTGTCGTGTCGTGTCGTGTCGGGTTATCGGGTCGTGTCAGGCATTGCCAGGCCTAATCTCTTGGATCCCAAGTTCATGGATGGGTTGTGGTAGCAAAAAGAAAAAAGCAGTCGTGGAAATGCTAGTCCTATACAACATATGCAATTATAAAGGGGCAAATGACGCCTCTTTGAAAAGAAAAAAAAAATTCAATTAGATATGTTATTTTATAAAGGGAATGAGTATAAAGATACTTTTACATTTTGAATTGGGTTTGAGAGGATAGTTTAGGTAATAAATTTGGATTTTAAGAGATATTAATTCTTTAATAAAAAAATAAAAAAAAACAATATGGGTGAATAGAGTAAGTTGGGTGTAGAAAGAGGTTAGATAGATTCAAATAAAATTTCCCAACGTAGAATTATCATAACTTACCACTTTTATTATATGGATAATACTTGCATTCCTTTCTTGAAATGATGAACTTATTTGCTCTATGCAAATAATGTACATTTATCGTACAAAGTTCATAATCAAAACCGTTCAGTTCATTAATCTTCATACCCTTACAATAGAATTAGAGATCATTTAATTATTCAAACGTATAGAACAAATCAAAGATGTAGGTATCAAGTACCATATTCAGGATGAACTGTTCATTTACTTGATATGTTTGAATGAATTAAACAATTTCTGATTCGAATGATTTTTTGCACGAATGAACTTCAAATGAAATTAAGAAATTGAACGCTGCTGATCATTGAGTTTATATACTTAAGACGTCATTCGCAAATGGGAAGACGAATCAAATATATATCCAAAAGCCAGTTGAACGATGTACAATCAAACGTCTAGAGGTCAATTATACTGTTAATTTCCAATAATCATAATATAAGATCATCACAAACTATCTTTATTAAACTCATTGGCATGGCATGCAATCAGTTAGCATGTTCAAGTAACCACAAGCTACAACACTACACTTGAACTTGATACAGATCGAATAATGCAGAAACTTACTATAAAAATGAGAATTTTACAATCTTGTCAGCCAACTTCTGCCCCTCGGTTCATTATTTTCTCTAGTTATCCAAACCAGGCAAGAAAAGCAACACCAAAACACGTACGCAAACTTATGCGCGGATTTCAGGAAGATAAGAGTGTACAAGCTTCCATATGCTGCACGAAACCTACGCAGTGGTGTCAAGGAACGAATAATCAGTGTAGCCAATCACCGGTTCAGGCACGTAGAATGTGTTTCTGTTGTACTTGTTCAGAGGAGCATTGAGCTCAAACCTCTTCGGCAAGTCTGGGTTAGCCAAGAACCAACGACCATAAGCAATAAGATCTGCCCGGCCCTCAGCCACAGCATTGTTCCCATCTTCCCTGTCATAACCACCAGCAGCAATGAAGGTACCATTAAAAGCCTTTCTCATGGGTACAAGACTGTGGGGGCTATCACATTTTTCTCCAGCTGTCTTCATCCTAGGCTCAACCATATGGCAGTACAGGATCCCATATTTGTTCAACGAATTGGCCAGATAAAGGCCTAACGCTTTCGGATCTGAATCCCCTGATTCCATACAGCTGGCAAATGGAGATAATCTAATTCCAACTTTATCCGCTCCTATCTCATTAACAACAGCTTCAACGACTTCCAGAGCAAATTGACAACGATTCTCCAATGATCCCCCGTATTGGTCTGTTCGATCATTCACTTGATCTTTTAGAAACTGATCAATAAGGTATCCATGGGCCCCTTGAATTTCTACTCCATCAAAGCCTGTATATCAGACAATCCATTTCAGTGCACCAAATATTATTTGTAATCTAGCATGAACTATTGTCACACGTCTAGTTAAACTGCAATTAACGCCTTTAACTACATTTGTAAGATTAGAGATGGTTTGTTCGCTTCTGTTCAAAGTAATTTTGAGTTCTCGCTAATTTTATTTTGTACTTAAGTAAAGACAAATTACCAGCTTCTATAGCGTTCCTTGCAGCAAGTCTGAAATCATTGACTATTTGTGGGACTTCATCTGTCCTTAATCCTCTTGGAGGAGAAAACTCAGCAACATCAATGCCATTAGATCGTATTTGGGGGGTCAGTGGCTTGTCAGTAGAAGAGATTGGAGCTTGCCCATTTGGCTGAAACCCTGTAACAAAATATTGATAGAATCACACAACCCGAAAGATTTTATTACAGGAATATCAACGCAGCTTCTGACGCTTCAATGGCCTAACTTTTCACTTATAATCCAAATGCTTTCAATGACACAAAGTGAAGTCATAAAAGCGTATGTTAGAAACGCACCGGTATTTGAAACCCTCCCCACATGCCAAATCTGACAGAAGAAGATGCCACCTTTAGCATGAACAGCATCAACAATGGGTTTCCATGCTTCAACTTGCTCCTTTGTCCATATACCGGGAGTATCTGGGTACCTTTGCATATTAAAAAAAAAAAAAAATGTTATCAAACTTTGAAATGAAGAAAGTACACATCTAAATGTATGTTTTCCATCTAAAATTTCACATAAAAGAAACTTGAAAAAAAAGCTAATGTTTGTGAAGTTACCCTTGAGCTGTGTCAGAAACTCCAGTGGCTTCAGCTATGAGAAGACCCCCGTTAGATGTTCTCTGTGAGTAATATAAGATGGCATGCGGCTGAGGAACATTTCCGTATGATCTTTGTCTAGTCAATGGTGCTAATACAACTCTGCAGAAGGGAAGGAAGAAGTATATCATCAGAATACACCTACTACATGGCCTATGACATGTATGTATGATATCATCAGATCTTGTTAAACAGAACAAGATTTAAGTAATACGACCAAAAATCCAGAAAGGAGATACACTTTTCGTAGCCAATTGCATCGAATACCAATGATGAATTCAGTAATTTCCGGTCAAGATCAAGTACTAACTCTGGAGTGATGAGTGCTTCAGAGATCACAACCCATTACCATTTGGGTCTTGGGAAACAATATCAAATCGTATGTCAGTCGATTCTAGGGATCATCTATGCATATATTTGGTTTCAAGGTCTGGGGCTTACAGCAAATTTCAGTAACATCTATCCTAGTTTATTTTCTTTAAGAGTTGACTACTTTAGTTGCTAAGATATAGTTACAACTCCAAAGATACAATGGGTGTATTCTGCATGATCGCCTCTGGAAATTCGACAATCAAACAATCTTGAACAAAAGCAAGTAATTCATGGCAAACTTCATGGCAAACATCAAGACAAACTGACCCAAAAGTTGCAGCACATTATCTGTTTCAACTCAAACTCGCAAACAAAACCAGGGTTGTGGAGCCAAAAATAATCACAAGGCGACACGTGGACTTTCGGATTAAGAAGACAAGAATGCCCTTGAGGAGCATCAGAAATCCTACGCGCGAGCAGTTGGTAATTATCATCGGTCAAGTCAAAAGCGCCCATAAAAGGTAAACAAATCCGAATTATTTCATCCATCCACATTTAAGACAATTATCTCATAAATCCACCAATTATCCCACATAAATGGAGATAATTGGCAAATTAATGAGGATATTCCTCATTAATTGGCCAATTAACTTAGCCTTAAAAGCCAAAAACACCTTAAATGGCCGGTCCTCCCTTCTCCAAAGGGGGCCGGCCACTTCCCCATTTTATTGCCCACATTCCTTTCTTTTTTCTCCTTTTTTAGCCAACAATTCAATTACTCCTTATTATCTTTTTTCATAAATATAAATCCTTTCCCTATTTGATTAATTAGCCAATAAATAGGCTAATTAAACCTAGATCTCACACCAAAAAACCCTAGGCCGGCCACCCCCATTTCCTATAAATACTACCCCATTTTCTCACAAAAACCCAATTCCAATCCTTTGGCAAAAACACTCTAAACACTTTTTCTCTCTAATTCTAACTTTGGCATCGGAGGTTCTTCGGCCAAAGCCCCCCCCCCCCCCCATTCATCGTGGGCGCGTGAGGCTTTTGGCCTTAACCTAAGGTGTTTATTATTTTGTAGGTGCAAAATCGTCCAAGACCGAAGAGGAGAAAATTTGCATCCACAAATTGGTGCTTTCATTGAGAGAAGAAGTTTACGCTCGAAAAAGACTCTCGCGCACAAAGGTTTTTTTCTTCAATTTCTAGTCCGTTTGTATTCTTTCGTACGTTTTTATTATTAGAATTTTTTACTCGTAAAAAGTTCTTTGGTGAAGCGTATAAAAAAAAAAAGAAAAATACATAATGGTTAGAGATCTAGAAAATTCGATGAGCAACAATTCAAACATTCAAGACGTGGGACCACGGCGATCTACGAGATTGAATGTGGCTCTAGGGGAGATGGCGCCACCACCCCGAGGCTCCACCATGGGAACCACCGCGGTGACCACCCGCGGCGAGGTCCATGGTACCACTACTGCGGTCCAAGCCTCGCACTCGCGCCCACCTCGCGTTGAGCAGCCTGCCCACGCAGCCCAGCCTGCCCATACAGCTCAGCCTGCACTCGCAGCCCGGCCTGCCCCGGTGGTGCCCCAAGCTGCTCTAGTCATGCCCAGAGCCAACCACCCGTCCACTGCTCAAGAAAGGGTCTTCCTGTCCAATTCTTCCAACCTAAGTGGCGAACAGAACTTGTCCCGGCAAGTCATGGAGTTGACGAGCGCCCTAGCGCAGCAGACAACCTTGGTGAATCGACTCTTGTAGCGCACGGAGATCCAACGCGCCTCAGACAAGCAACCTTTCCAGCAACGTCCTGGCAAGCAGCCGATCAATCAGACCGAGCAGTCGGGCGATGTGCAATCTCGACTGGGCCCCCGAGACAGCGTGGACTCCCGTCTTAGCGCGAGGAGGAGCGTGCACTCTCGGTTAGGCCCGCGAGTGAGCATACGATCGAGGTTGGGGCCGCATATTGAAGGATCGCACGAGCAGCCGTCCAGGCAGAGCGTCCATTCGCGTTTAGGCCCGCAATGAGCATACTCCATATCACCTCAGAGGATGCCGCATGACGCACGAAAGCAAGCGACCACTCAATTCGCTTCAAGTTCCACCGGCAGCCCACGAAGAGACCTCTCACCGGTTAGGCAGCTGAGGCAACGAAAAATGGGGCGCCCGGAAGAGCAGCCTAGACCGATAGGCCAGGATTTAGGACAGCTTAGGGCTCCGCAGCCCCACCAGAGATAAATCCAAGAAGAGGTGGAGAAACTTTTTAACGAACGGTTGCACGAGTTCCGACGTGGCGACACGGCCGATGAAGCACTGTGGCGGGAGATGACCAAGATAAGCCGAAGCCCCTTTTCAAATGAGATCGAGCGGACGGAACCTCCGCGCAAGTTTACCATGCCGCACTTTACCTCATTCAAAGGAGATGGAGACCCGGAGAGGCACTTGAAGCATTACCGAAGCGCAATGGTCCTTTACCGGAGTGATGACGCCCTTATGTGCAAGATATTCGCCACCACCTTACAAGGCGAAGAGCAAGATTGGTTCCACACCTTGCCACCACGATCTGTCCAGAGTTTTGACGATCTATCCTTGGTCTTCACCAAGGAGTACTCGTCCTACTGCTCGATCAAGAAAAAATCTGATCACTTGTTCAACGTAAAGAAGAACCCGAAGGAATCACTTCGCGACTACGTGAGGAGGTTCAAAGCAGAGAAGGCGAAGATCGTGGGATGCGATGACTCAATAGCCAGTGCAGCCTTCCAGAAGGGCCTCCCCGCGGATCACCCCCTATTTGGAGAAATGATTATGAAGGAAGACTTGACTCTAGCAGACTCCTTCGCCCTGGCAGAAAAGCATGCACTCTAGGACGAGGCCCGACGAGCAGAAAAGGTGCCCGAGCAGCCTCAAAAGGAATTGGTGGTAGCTCAACGAAGGGAAGATGGAAGGCAGCCCAACAAGAGCAGGCAGGAAGCCAAAAGGAGGGACAGGCCCGTAACCAGAGACAGCTCGACGACCAGGAATTACTCGAAGTTTTCAATCCCAATCCATCAAATCCTTCGCGACGTGAAGGATGAGCCGTGGTTTAAGCCGCCGAAGCAGCCGACAGGAGACACTTCCAAGCTGGATCACACCAAGTACTGCGCGTTCCATCGAGGGCCAGGTCACACCACAGACAACTGCTACACCTGGAAGAATTACCTAGAAAAGCTTGTGAAGGAAGGCAAAGTTGACAGGTATTTGGACAAGCCAGCTGCGCAGCCCAGACGGAATGCAGAAAGGGAGCAGGAGCCACCAGCCAAGACGATTCGAATTAATGGTATCTTTGCCGAATCCGAATACCTGGGGGCCACCAGCAGCTCGAAAAAGAGAAGGATCCAGCAGGGCACATTGATCTCACAAGTCCAGGCGGTCGGCGCACTACCAGGGCCTATCATCGGCTTCACTGAGCAGGACGCAGAAGGCGTTAACTTACCGCATGACGATGCCCTAGTGGTATCCGTCCAAATAGCCCATGCCATAGTCGACCGAATGATGGTGGACAACGGAAGCGCGGTCAATCTGCTTCAATTCTCGGTCATCCAGAAGATGGGATTGGAGAGCACGATAACACGGCGAGCAGAGGTACTCACCGGATTCAATGGACACACCTCAACTGCAATCGGTCAAATCAAGCTTGACGTAAAGACATCGCCGGTAGTCTCGAAGCAAACATTCACAATTGTGAGTGACCCGTCTCCCTACAACGGGATCCTTGGAAGGCCTTGGTTGATCAAGCTAGATGCAGTCACTTCGGTCAAGTATCAAAAAATCCGCTTCCGCATCCCGGGAAGAGGAATTGGGGAAATTAAGTCCGACCAGGCCGCATCCCGACGATGCACCGTGCAAATGCTGAAAGAATCATGTAAGAAGACCTTCACCCCCGTGGAGGTCACCGAAGTCCAAAGAAATGACGAAGCTGCCAAATAGCAATTACAGCAGGAGGATCGAGAAGGTGGCACTCAAGCAGACGAGACAGGCTGGAAACCCGAAGAAGACGCTGAAGAAATCATTCTCGATCCGCAGCAGCCGAAAAAGACCGCTAGGATTGGCTCTCGCCTAAGCCCAGCCGAGAAAGAAGAACTCACTACCTTTCTCCGGAAGAACCGAGACGTTTTTGCATGGTCACCCTCCGACATGCCCGGCATCGACCCAAATGTAACTTGCCACAAGTTACATGTTGACCCCGCTGCAAAACCAATGATCCAGAAAAGAAGGCACTTTGCGCCCGAGCGAGTAGCAATCATCGAGGCCGAGATAAACAAGCTGCTGGAGGCCGGATTCATAGAAGAGGTGGCACACTCCGCATGGCTCGCCAACGTCGTGCTAGTCACGAAGAAGGAGAAAAGCAAATGGAGGGTTTGCGTAGATTACACCGACCTCAACAAGGCGTGCCCGAAGGATCCTTATCCGGTCCCCCGAATCGACCTTTTGGTGGACTCAACTTCTGGAAACCAGCTGCTCAGCTTCCTGGATGCATACTCCGGCTACAACCAAATAGCCATGCACGAACCTGACAAGGAGAAAACCGCGTTTGTAATCGAGCGAGGTACATACTGCTACAAAGTCATGCCTTTCGGCCTCAAAAACGCAGGAGCAACCTACCAAAGGTTAGTGAATATGATGTTCAAAAAGCAGATCGGGATTACCATGGAAGTCTATGTCGACGACATCATGGTGAAAGGCAAGCAGCGGTCAGACCACATTCGCAATCTGGCAGAAACATTTGACATCCTTAGGGCGTACAAGATGAAGCTCAATCCTGCCAAATGTACATTTGGAGTATCTTCAGGCCGATTCCTAGGGTACTTAGTCACCCAACGAGGGATCGAGGTGCATCCCAAGCAGATCCGAGCAATCCTGGAAATGAAGTCTCCCACAACCTTGAAGGAGATCCAAAGCTTAACCGGACGAGCAGCCGCCCTCAACCGTTTCCTATCACGATCCACCGATAGATGCAAGCCTTTCTTCAAAGCCATCAGGAGGGCGCAACGTGAAAAATGGGATGAAGAATGCGAAAAAGCCTTCCAAGACCTGAAGAAGTATCTTACATCGCCTCCATTACTGTCCAAGCCGGAAGCTGCGGAGGACTTGTACATCTACTTGGCAGTCTCTGAGGTAGCAGTGAGCTCTGCCCTCATACGAGAAGAGTTGGGGGCCCAACTACCGGTGTTCTACACTTCAAAAGCTCTCCTCGATGCGGAAACAAGATATCCGAAAATCGAAAAATTAATTTTGGCTCTAGTTGTGGCGGCTCGGAAACTCAAACCGTACTTTCAAGCTCACACGGTCATCGTCATGACTCAATATCCTCTATGATCCACCCTGCATGGTTCGGATGCTTCCCAACGAGTAATGAAGTGGGCACTTGAACTGGGCCAGTATGGTTTAGTCTTCCGACCCCGTACGGCGATAAAGGCCCAAGCCTTGGCAGATTTCATAGTGGAGTTCGTGCCTAGCCCAAGCAACGCAGCAGACGAGCCCGACGATGTCCCAGAAGCAGCCGAGACTCTAGCACCGCTCGCTTCCTTTAGCGGCGACATATGGCATCTGCACGTCGATGGCTCATCCAATCACAAAGGCTCAGGAGCAGGCGTGGTTCTCGTCACCCCAGACGGCTCACTGCTCGAGCAAGCGATCACTTTGGGTTTCAAAGCATCCAACAATGAAGCAGAGTACGAGGCCTTACTGGCAGGCCTCCGAATGGCTAAAGACTTAGCAGTGAAGAAGCTAGCAATCTATTCCGATTCTCAGCTGATTACTAGCCAAACCGCGGGGGAGTATATGGCGAAGCATCCAAGGATGGCGCAATACCTAGAAAAGGTACGCGAGCAGCTGAAGACATTTCAGACCTACACGCTCACCCAAGTTCCACGGACGAAAAACACCCATGCAGATGCGCTAGCCGGCCTGGGTTCCGCCCTCGATCACCAGCTCAAGCGTTCAATTCCGGTGGAGTACCTGGATAAGCCGAGCATAGAGTCCGAGCCAGTAGCCGAGGTGACACAGGTTAGTGCAACTCCAAATTGGCAAGGTCCTATCATAGATTACCTGGTCAACGGCACGCTCCCTACAGAAAGATTGGAGTCAAGGAAACTTCAGACCCGAGCAGCGCGCTATTACATATGGAAGGACATTTTAGTTCGAAGATCCTACACCGGACCGCACCTTCGATGTTTGGCGCCTCCCGATGATTTGAAGGTCCTAAGTTCAATCCATGAAGGCGTTTGTGGGAACCATTCCGGAGGACGATCTTTGGCCCAAAAAGCTCTCAACGCAGGCTACTATTGGCCAACCATGCACCAAGATGCCCGGGAGTTAGTGCAAAAATGCGACCGCTGCCAACGTTACAAGCCTGTACCAGCCTTACCCGCCAGTGAACTACATCCACAAGCAAGTCCCTGGCCATTCATGCAATGGGCGATTGACCTGGTTGGACCCATGCCGCCCGCTGCCGGGGGCAGAGGAATGATGATCGTGGCAACCGATTATTTCACTAAGTGGATAGAAGCGGAGCCCATGACGACAACAACTCAGACGGACATAGAACGCTTCATTTGGAGGAACATCATTTGCCGCTTTGGTATCCCTCAGTCCATCGTCACCGACAACGGCCCACAGTTCGTAGGCAAAGACTTGGCGGGATTCTTCCAAAAGTACGATATAAAGTAACATATGTCTACACCAAGGTATCCGCAAGGCAATGGGCAGGCCGAAGCTTCCAATAAGACGATCCTCGACTGCCTCAAAAAATCCCTTGCCGACAAGAAAGGAAAGTGGCCAGACGCACTCCCCGGATGTCTGTGGGCATACCGAACCACCAAAAGGCGAGCAACCGGAGAAACCCCTTTCTCCTTGGCGTTCGGTACGGAGGCAATCATTCCTCCTAACATAATCATGCCAAGCATCACCACCCTGCTGCCAGATGTCGAGCAGAACAATAAAGAGATGGCCACAAACCTGGACCTGGCAGAGGAAAGGCGCGAGCAGACCATAGCCCGCATCGCATCCTACCAGCAACAGCTCCTCTCTAGTTACAACGAAAGGTCCAAGATACGGCAATTTCAACCGGGAGACCTAGTTTTGAGGAAGGCTTTCATCACTGCTCGAAGGGAGGGATCGAAAAAGATGGACCCCATTTGGGAAGGACCTTACAAGATCAGCAGAGTAGGCGGCAAGGGAAGCTACACCCTCGCCACCATGAATGACAAGGAGATCGAAAAGCAATGGAACACCTACAACTTGAGGAAGTACCACGTGTGATCTCCACCGACGCCCAAAAGCTCAAGCAGCTCAGACGGGCACAACCCTCGCAAACCGAAGACTACCAGTTGTTCCGTAATCTTTACAATTGAGTTATCTGTTCACTTGTTTTTCAATAAGGAACGCTTTTACGACTTGATTACATTGCGGCGACTGACAACTCCTGCGCTTCGAAAGAAGCTCGCGCTTTTCTTAGGGACTCACTGCAGGAATAGCGCCCCTTGAGGGACCAATCTGCTCTCCAACGCGGGAGGATAAACTCTTCACTCCGAATATCCAGACGTGGATGAGCCTGGCTGCCCTAGTGTAACTAGCTGCACGATGGCTTGCGCCGGAATTCCTAGAAGTAGCCACAATGGTCTTTTTCAAGGCTTAGCTAACTGAAGGATTTTGGGTCTCTTGGCCTAATCCGCGGGAACCGGGTCCTAGAGACGGGAGGGGGGCACACTATCCCGGGAAACCCTAAAGCTGCTACCGGACATGCTAAGGTAGCCTACGGATCCCGGAAGACTGCCTACGGCTTGCCCTTTAAGCAGTGAAGCCACACTAGACTTATACAACCGCACAATCTTGTGAAAGGTTAAACAAGCTAGCAGGCATAGGTGAAGTTTTATCCACTACCGACATACTACGTAGTTGATAAGCTTCACCTGTACCAAGTCCTAAAGTGTTGTGACACTAGCTGCGCAACCTACGGAATTGGGAAGAACCAAGGTTGAAGCCTAGTGGTTACGCGGATTAGCCTGCTTCTGTAAGTAAGGCGTCCGGCTGCCAACCCTATGGCTGACAACTTCGCAAGGCAACAGCCTAAGGATCGCCCGGATGCGGCTGCTGCAAATAAGTAAGGCGTCCGGCCGTCGATCCCGCAGCTAACAACTTTGCGGCAACTTGCGCCAAGTCCTAAAGTGTTGTGACAATTGCTGCGCAACCTACGGAATTGGAGAAAGCCAAGGTTAATGACCTAGTGGTTACGCGGATCCGCCTGCTTCTGTAAGTAAGGCGTCCGGCTGCCGACCCTATGGTTAGCAACTTTGCAAGGAAAAGTTCTACACCAACACCTACGACCACGTAGGCTACGCGGCCTGTCTGCTTATGAAAAGTGGCGCGCCTGCTACTTGCCTATAGAGTCTAAAGGTTAACGTATGAGCAAAAGGGGCAAAGACGGAGAAAAGCAAAGGAGGCAAGTTTATTATAGCAAAATTGATAAACAACTGACAAAGACTGGAGGAGTTCAAGCAAAGCAAAAGCAATAAGGAGAAACAAATCCTAAAGGCTACCTAGAATACTACTCTTCGGCAGCTTGGCCATCCGACGACTGCTTCATTGTCACGCCTTCGGCAGCCACGGCAACCTCAGCAACGGTACCATCCGGCACTCCACTCCCGACTGCCCCGTCGGGGATACTCCCATCTCCAACTATTTCACCAATGGAGGACTCGAAAGTGAAGGCGAGCAGGTCTTCTGGATAAATGGAGAAAGTCTCAAAGTCCTTTTCAGAAAACTCGAAGTCAGACGGTCGCCCAAAGAGGTGATCAACATAACCAAGTTTATAGAAGTCGGACTGATTCTGGGTTAGCGAAGCCTCGAACCTAGCCTTCTCGCTCTTCAGCTGCTCCACTTCCTTAAGCAGACAAGCTCGAACCCGCTGCATTTCCTCCACTTCCTTTCTCAGACTTTCGTTGATCTTCAAAGCACCTTGAAGCTCCAACACTTGAGGTTCAAGCTTATCAACAACCTTCTTGAGATGTATCACTTGGTTGTAAGCAGCGATCAGTTCTTCATCTTTGGCATAAGCAGCGGAGCGGGATTCAGAGACGGAGCGTTCAAGATCCTGAATCTGAGGTATGTAACGCGCAATCTCATTCTCTGCACTTTCATATTTTACTTGAGTCGCGTCAAGCCTAGCCTTCAAGTTCGCGATCTCGTGGCAAGCGGTCTCAAGCTGCAGAGAAGTGGGGGCAGAAGCGTTAGATCCCTTCAAAACAGCAAGCTCAGACTCCAAATTTTTAACTTTCTCGGTCGAGGAATAAGCTTCAGCAGCCATAGACTTCGCCACCTCCTGGGCAGCCTTGATATCCTCCCGATCAAGAACCATGGACTCGGCTGCCAGGATCGCCGTTTTTTGCATCATGGTTAGCAGAGCAGCCCTCATGTGCTCAGGCGTATGCTTCACGAAGGAGCCTGGACCAATAATTCCTTTGATGCCATCAACAAATTTGGCACACGCATCCATATCCTCGAGAAGGTCTGGCCTCAGAAGCGCGCAAATCCCAGCAACTTCCTTGGAATTGGACTTGGCGGACTTACCAGGACCATTGGCGCAAGCAGTCTCACCCCCCTCGGAAGGCAGCTTAGTCTCAGCAGCGAGAGGAACCAGATTTGGCGCCACCTTAGCAGACGAAGAGGTCGTGCCACTCTTCACGGACGCAAACTTTTCTGAAAGAGAATCAGACCTAGCCCTAGGCGGACGTTTCAGCACAAACTTCGGCACTGACGAACCCCGGCGCTGAGCGATCCTATTGGCAATCGAGCTAGCAGCCTTCGGAGCGGCAGGAGGCACTGGCACGGGTCCGGCAGTCTCTTTTGAAGTCAAGTCAATCACAAGTTTGGGAGCAGCCGGTGGACCCCCGGGAGCAGCGGAGGAAGTCTTCGGCCTCTTTGCATCAAGCCCCTCCTGAGCAGCAGATGAACCCTCGCAAGCGACCCGCGGCTTCTTCTGAGCAGGCGGCTCTTGCACGGGCGGAGAATGCCTCTTTCTTCCACCATCGTTGGCAGCAGGCTCCACCACGGTGATAGGACGAGCCAATGCAGCTGCCTTGATCCGTCTCACTTCCTCCTTTGAGGGCAATCCGTCTTTCTCCCTACGAAGAGGACTAAGCAGCCAGCGCCATTCACGATACTCGAAAGGAATGCCCAGAGCGACATGCACTTTCTTCATGTCCGGAGAAACCTTGGGAGTTGATCCAAACTCCGAATCTACAAGGAGGGCAGAGAGCAATCAGAAAATTGATGGACAATTCAACTCCAAAATCAAGCAGCCGGGAAGGAAATTAAAGCAGCCTACTTACCAGATATGAAGACCGTTGACACCCGCAGCTCGGGGGAGGGATCGGACTCCCATTCGCCGCTTGCCTCCAAGGTCTCTTTGGCCCAATCGTGGTCACCCTTGCTTGAATGGTCAAAAAGTCTATGACGAGTCCGCAGCTGCCCAACTCCATCAACACGGCCTATGTCAAAAAGTACCAAAACTCGTTGGTGGTTAGTCCCAAATCAAAGAATTGGCTCAAGTTGTGGAACTCCACCATCACTCGAATCGCATTTAGGGAACACTGAGCAGGCGCACATCTCATGGAGCAGAGCACTTCTTGGAAAAAGCGCGGCATGGGAAAGGTGAACCCCAGCACGAAGTAGTAAGGGTGGAACTTGATAGTCCTCCGAATCTCATCACATGGCTCATGACTGCTACCGTCCTTGACTCGCCTCACACGTACTCCAGATGGAATGGCGTGCCAATGGGCCTCAAGAAAGTCTCTAAAGGAGTCATCAGAATTGATCTTGAAGTGAGCAGCCTTGAAGTAGCCAACCTTACTCAAAGACCCGCCTTGACGATACAACGGCGGCACACAGACATCATCCCTGAGGCCCGAGGAAGACATGGTGGAGAATATTCTACGGAAAATGATACGAGAAAGATCCGTTAGAAGGTTAAAAAAAAAAAAGGCAAAAGGCAGGCCCCTCGGCAAAAATAAAAATAAATAAATAAAAAATTAAAATTAATTTTTTGCCGCAGGACCCAGCGACCAAGCCAGGCCCCACGGCCTGGTTCCCTTCTCACCAGCGCCCCGCGCCCAAGCCAAGGAAGAAGCATGGAAAAATACATATATTTATATGTGTTTTTCCATGGTTACATGGATCACCGGTCACAAGTTTCGGGTCCTCACCCACAAAGATCTCAAGGAAGACAAGGAAATTAATTTTTTCTTACCTAGAAGCAGCAAGGAGCGATCCTTTACACGGGCAAGATGTGGAAGACTGCTAGAGGAGGGGGAACAAATATCCTCTAAGCTCTCTTTCTCTCTTGTAAGGTGAAGTAAATTCTTCTCTGAAGGTTGATTTAATAATCCACTTAAGGTGGACTTAAATAGACTTTAAGAGAGAGTTTACTTCCCTTTTCCTAAGGGGATTTATCTTCCTATTACAAGTGGAAAATCAACAAAAGAGGAAGCAGTTCGAAGTTTCCTAAAGTGGGAGAATCTCTACACCTGTTGCCCTTTTTTGCGAGCAGCCCAACAGGTGTGGGGGCATTTGTGGAGCCAAAAATAATCACAAGGCTACACGTGGACTTTCGGATTAAGAAGACAAGAATGCCCTTGAGGAGCATCAGAAATCCTACGCGCGAGCAGCCGGTAATTATCATCGGTCAAGTCAAAAGCGCCCATAAAAGGTAAACAAATCCGAATTATTTCATCCATCCACATTTAAGACAATTATCTCATAAATCCACCAATTATCCCACATAAATGGAGATAATTGGCAAATTAATGAGGATATTCCTCATTAATTGGCCAATTAACTTAGCCTTAAAAGCCAAAAACACCTTAAATGGCCGGTCCTCCCTTCTCCAAAGGGGGTCGGCCACTTCCCCATTTTATTGCCCACATTCCTTTCTTTTTTCTCCTTTTTTAGCCAACAATTCAACACTGAACAGAGAGTATAACTTTTCCGGCCTCTAACTCCGAAACCCTCCCAAACATTGGACACTACAATACTAGATAATGCAATAAGATACAACAGTACAATATAATATAGTTGAAAACAATCCATCTAAGATGGTACAGACTCAATCGGATGAATCAAAGGAGCCCTGGTGTTCAAGCTTCCATCTTTGCAGTAAACTTAAGTGCTGGCTTCAAGAAATGGATAATCAGTGTAACCAACGACGGGATCAGGTATGTAGAATGTCTCTCTGTTGTACTTGTTTAGAGGAGCATTAAGTTCAAATCTCTTTGGCAAATCCGGATTCGCCAAGAAAATACGGCCATAAGCAATAAGATCTGCACGGCCCTCGGCCACAGCACTGTTTCCATCTTCCCTGTCATAACCACCAGCAGCAATGAAGGTACCATGGAAAGCCTTTCTCATGGGAACAAGACTGTGGTGGGTTTCAGCTTTTTCTCCAACTGTCTTCATCCTCGGCTCAACCATGTGACAGTACACGATTCCATATTTGTTCAAGGCATTGGCCATATAGAGGCCTAATTCTTTTGGATTTGAATCCCCTGAGTCCATATAGTCAGCAAATGGAGATAATCTAATTCCAACTTTATCTGCCCCTATTTCGTTAACGACAGCTTCAACAACTTCCAGAGGAAGGCGGGAACGATTCTCTAGAGATCCACCATATTGGTCTGTTCGATCATTCACAGGATCTTTCAGAAACTGATCAAGAAGGTAGCCATGTGCCCCATGAATTTCAACTCCATCGAAGCCTATATAGCAGATTAACAATTTCAATATAGTGACTGTATTAGAACCTTAAGCATTGTCGCCGAATTTCCACCACCCCCCCCCCCCCCCCCCCCCCCCCCACCCACACACACACCAAAGGCCAGAGTTTGAAGAATCATTTCTGACCAAACACAATTTATTTTGCATAAGCTTTGAGCAAATTGAGTTGTTGTAAATTTTGTTTCATATTTAACGTAAAGACAAATTACCAGCTTCAATAGAATTCCTTGCAGCAAGTCTAAAATCATTGACAATTTGTGGAATTTCATCTGTCCTTAATCGTCTTGGAGGCGTGAATTCAGAAGCATCAGTGCCATTTAATCGTATCGGCTTGTCAGTAGAAGATATTGGAGCTTGCCCATTTGGTTGATAACCTGTAAGAAAGGAGAGAGAATTACAACCTGAAGTCTAACGACAGTAACTAACATCCACAGCAGCACTCTTTCAAGTGGGAATCCTTTGTTACAAATTACTATAAAATCGCTTGGTCTGATGAACTAGACGTGCTATATACTAGTTCTCAATTCTGAGTTATGTTAACATCAAGCTTCTTCCCATCCAATAATAATAATAACAATGCTTCCGAAACAGCAAGGTCATAAAAGTGGTGTCTTCTTAGTTATGAGTTATGTTAAAAACACCAACTCAGAACTTAACAAGTCCAAGTTTTATCGTCATTTGAGCAACAATGTTGTCAATTATAATCTCTCGCTCGTTCTGATGCATACACCATTATGTTATACACCAAACTCTTAATCGGTCTAATTATTCACTCATGTTAACAAAGCATTCTATGGTAAAAGTGAGGTCATAAAGGTGTAAGTCAGAACGCACCGCTATTAGAAACCCTTCCAACATGCCAAATCTGACAGAAGAAGACGCCACCTTTAGCATGAACAGCATCAACAATGGGTTTCCAGGCTTCAACTTGCTCCTTTGTCCATATACCAGGTGTGTTTGGGTACCTTCGTATATTAAAGAAACAAAAATTTCATCAAACTTTGAAACGAAAGAAGCACCCTCAAATGTTTGTTAGTCTATATATCTACTGTTGTTGAAATTACCCGGAAACTCCAGTGGCTTCAGCTATGAGAAGACCCCCGTTCGAAGTTCTCTGAGAGTAATATAAGATAGCATGTGGTTGAGGAACATTGTTGTATGATCTCTGTCTGGTCAATGGTGCTAAAACAATTCTGGAAAGGAAAAAGAAATTGTAAATTATAAATACAGAGTGATCAAGACGGAATGTGGCTGAGGAACATTATCGAATGATCTGTATCTAGTCATCAACGGTGAAAATACAATTCTAAAGAGGAAAAACATATAATAAACCATAAATACAAGCTTCAGACTTTGTAGGAAGCATTAGTTTGCTAAGGCTCCTTTGATAACAAATTCGCTTTTAGTTTTCTTGTTTTAGTTTAAAAGGAGAAACAAGGGAAGAAGAAGGAATTTGGGACGAAAAAGTGTGAAATAAAAACTCGAATCGTAGACTATCTGAATTTGCTTTTATGTTCTTCATTTTTGGTATCATTCCATGCACGTTTTGTCCCTCATCCATCCCTTCCCCCTTCCTCCTCCTCTTCTATCATGCATTTTCTCTATCTCTCACTTAAAGTTAAAAACTAAAAATCAAATACGAAATCGTTACCAAACACAACCTAAACAAAGCAATGTCTTACGAAGTGACCACGGCCGAAAGGACACATACTTTTAACAATCAGTTGCATCTATTTTCAACAATTAATCAATGAAATAACTCAAGTGTACCATTGTTTTGATTTAATTTGTAACATCTGTACTATTTTATACCAACAGGATCCTCTCCGGTCCCTTTTGATGAGGATCTTGAGGATTCATAAATCGTGTCCGTTCATCGTAAATTGTGCGGTCAATTTTTGTCAAATACTGTTTGGGTTTAATTTTAAATAAAAATATTTAAAATAATTTTTGACCATGTACGATAAACGGACATGATTGACGGATCTTCAGAATCCTTACAAAGAGGATCCGGCGAGGATCCGGTTTCTATTTATAGACAAAGATACAGTTAGAAACACTCCTTGTCTCCTTCCCCAAATCATTCCTCTTTTTGGTATAGCTATATTTGACACGCACACATGAATAATCTACACAGTACGCTAAACTTGAATATAGACAAGCAGTAATTTCGTCTTCTATTTTTCTTGTTAGCCAATAGCCATCTGCAGACCCAGCTACTCTCTGAACCCAAGTTCGGATCTCCTCTCATAGTTTTTACAACATTATATTAAAATAATGCCCGAATCAAATCAATTAAACGATTACACGACAGAAAAATTTAAAAAATAAACAAATAGAAACAATGTATGAAAGTTTTAAGTACCTATGAGAAAGATTGAAGTTTCCCAATTTGTAGGGAGTGAGGAGAGGAATTGTGGGAGGTTGAGCAGCAGCAGACATCTCGGAATTCGAGTCGGTAGTCTGCCACCTGATCTTGCACTTGGCCTTTTATACTGGATTTTGGAAGGAAGGAAGGAAGGAAGGAATGAATGAATGAATACAGGACCCAATTGGGTCTTTATACGTTCAGTAGGAGCTTAAAAGTCACCCATACAGCTTTCCTCCACTAAAGTCAGAGATGGCTGGGTCCCACATCTCCCCTCCCTTGTATGGAATGGAAGGCTGAAAGCTGTGGTGGTGGTGGCGGCGGCGGACGTCGGTGGGTGGATGATGGATCTCTCCTATGCATTAATTAGACTGATTAGGGGAAGAGAGGTAGGAAGGTTTGATGAGGTCTGTAATTACGTTTACGTGGGTTGAAAATTCACCAGTTTTCCCCATGAAAAAGGACGTCCACGGAATTCGGGTGTAATGCTAGCCGCATGTTCATTTCGATTTTGCTTTTTCATCCTGCATTATTAGGCCATGGTTTGAATATTATATTATTTAGGTCCTTAAGACCCTCTCCAACCAGAAGGTTAAAGTATAATCCCGTCTAGAATTATAATTTGTAAAAAAAATTAATTTTAAATTAATAGTGTCAAATTATATTCATATACTATCTCCAACCAAATGAGCTAAACATAGCATCATCAATTTGCGATGGATAGCTAGGCTAAAATTCTATGGAGCTCATCAAGCCATCATTTGGTTAAATGGGCATTGTAGCTGGCCGAATGTAGCCCCCTGTTAGTCCTTTTTTGTGGCACATCTCCTCTACTGCACTATTTGAGTCAAATTCAACAGTTATGTTTGAAAACATAAGTTTAATTAAATTAACCAATAAATTTAATGGGAATTGTTATTAGCACTCCAAAAATCTCATTCTACACTCCAAACTTTCTATATTACGAAAGAAAAATACACTTGTGAGGAGTGTAGAATGAGAATTTTGGAGTGCCAATAACACATCCCAAATTAATATATAAACTTAAAGCTAAATAATTATTGGGAGGGTTATGTTTAGCCACTTCGGTGACGGTATATAAGTATGGCCCGATACCGTTCAGTCATTTCGTTGGAGATGGCCTAAGGTTAAAATTTTGAGGATATGTGAGACTAAATGCATGTTAGTTACAAAAATATATTAGTTTAAATCGCTTGAAATATTTGACAACTTAATAAAAAAAAAACCAACTTAAAATCAATGAACCATTAGAAAACTTATTTTCTTTTTTTGCTTTATTAAGTTGTCAAATATTTAAGATTTTGGATACAAACTAATATAATTTTATGGCTAATATATATTTGATCCTCATAAATCTTCAAAATGAGGACCTTAATTAATCAAAGAATTTATGACAAATTAATTAGTCTAGAAATAAAAGGCTCCAATCAAGTAGCATTTCACGATTAAAATGGAAAATGACAAGGTTTTAACACAATGGGCATATAACCTCTTTCGTGTAAAACTTCCTCGAGAAATAAAGTTAAGATTTATTCAGATCTGTTACTTGAAAGTTTCTCTTTCGGGTCATTGTTTTTCTATAATAGTAATTTTTTGGGCATATAGATTCATTGTAAGGTTGAATTACGTTTTTTTTTTAGTTTGACAGGTTTCAATTTTGATCCATATCATTTAGTTATTCAAATGTATCAAACAAATAAAAAATGTAGGTATCAATTACCATACACATGATGAACTGTTCATTTACTTGAAATGTTTGAATGGATTAAACAATTTCTAATTCAAATGATTTTTTGCACGAATGATCTTGAAATTAAGAAATTGAAAGCTGCTGATCGTTGAGTTTATATACTGAAGACACGTCATTAGCAAATGGGGAAGACGAATCAAAGATAAATCCAAAAGCCAGTTGAACAGATGTACAGTCAAACGACCAGAGGTTAATTATACAGTTAATTTCCAATAATCATAAATATAAGATCATCACAAACTATCTTTATTAAACTAGCATGGCATGCAATCAGTTAGCATGTTCAAGCAACCACAAGCTACGACACCACACTACACTTGAACTTGATACAGATCGAACAAGGCAGAAACTTACCATACAAATGAGAATTTTACAATCTTGTCAGCCAACTTCTGCCCCTCCATTCGTTATTTTCTCTAGTTATCCAAACCGTGCAAGAAAAGCAACACGAAAACACGTACGCAGACTAATGCGCGGATTTCAGAAATATAAGAGTGTACAAGCTTCCATATGCTGCACGAAACCTACGCAGTGGTGTCAAGGAACGGATAATCAGTGTAGCCAATAACCGGTTCAGGCACGTAGAATGTGTTTCTGTTGTACTTGTTCAGAGGAGCATTGAGCTCAAACCTCTTCGGCAAGTCTGGGTTAGCCAAGAACCAACGACCATAAGCAATAAGATCTGCCCGGCCCTCAGCCACAGCATTGTTCCCATCTTCCCTGTCATAACCACCAGCAGCAATGAAGGTACCATTAAAAGCCTTTCTCATGGGTACAAGACTCTGGGGGCAATCACTTTTTTCTCCAACTGTCTTCATCCTCGGCTCAACCATATGGCAGTACAGGATCCCATATTTGTTCAATGAATTGGCCAGATAAAGGCCCAACGCTTTCGGATCTGAATCCCCTGATTCCATATAGCTGGCAAATGGAGATAATCTAATTCCAACTTTATCCGCTCCTATCTCATTAACAACAGCTTCAACGACTTCCAGAGCAAATCGACAACGATTCTCCAATGATCCCCCGTATTGGTCTGTTCGATCATTCACTTGATCTTTTAGAAACTGATCAACAAGGTATCCATGGGCCCCATGAATTTCTACTCCATCAAAGCCTGTATATCAGACAAACCATTTCAGTGCACCAAATATTATTTGTAATCTAGCATGAACTATTGTCACACATCTAGTTAAACTGCAATTAACGCCTTTAACTACATTTGTAAGATTAGAGATGGTTTGTTTGCTTCTCTTGAAAGTAATTTTGAGTTCTCGCTAACTTTATTTCGTACTTAAGTAAAGACAAATTACCAGCTTCTATAGCGTTCCTTGCAGCAAGTCTGAAATCATTGACTATTTGTGGGACTTCGTCTGTCCTTAATCGCCTTGGAGGAGAAAACTCAGCAACATCAATGCCATTAGATCGTATTTGGGGGGTTAGTGGCTTGTCAGTAGAAGATATTGGAGCTTGCCCATTTGGCTGAAACCCTGTAAGAAAATATTGATAGAATCACAATCTAAATGTATGTTCTCCATCTAAAATTTCACATAAACCGGGAGTATCCGGGTACCTTCGCATATTAAAAAGAAACTTGCTCCTTTGTCCATATACCGGGAGTATCCAGGTACCTTCGCATATTAAAAAGACAAAAATGTTATCAAACTTTGAAATGAAGAAAGTACACATCTAAATGTATGTTTTCCATCTAAAATTTCACATAAAAGAAACTTGAAAAAAAAGCTAATGTTTGTGAAGTTACCCTTGAGCTGTGTCAGAAACTCCAGTGGCTTCAGCTATGAGAAGACCCCCGTTAGATGTTCTCTGTGAGTAATATAAGATGGCATGCGGCTGAGGAACATTTCCGTATGATCTTTGTCTAGTCAATGGTGCTAACACAACTCTGCAGAAGGCAAGGAAGAAGTATATCATCAGAATACACCTACTACATGGCCTATGACATGTATAATATCATCAGATCTTGCTAAACAGAACAAGATTTAAGTAAGACGACCAAAAATCCAGAAAGGAGATATACTTTTCGTAGCCAATTGCATCTAATACCAATGATGAATTAAGTAATTTCCGGTCAAGATCAAGTACCACCTCAGGAGTGATGAGTGCTTCAGAGTTCACAACCCATGATGTACCATTTAGGTCTTGGGAAACAATCTCAAATCGTATGTCAGTCGGTTCTAGGGATCATCTATGCATATATTTGGTTTCAAGGTCTCGGGCTTACAGCAAATGTCAGTAACATCTATCCTAGTTTATTTTCTTTAAGGGTTGGCTACTTTAGTTGCTAAGATATAGTTACAACTTCAAAGATACAATGGGTATATACTGCACGAGCGCGTCTAGGAATTCGACAATCAAACAATCTTAAACAAAAGTAAGTAATTCATGGCAAACAACAAGACAAACTGACCCAAAAGTTGCAGCACATTATCTCTTGCAACTCAAACTCGCAAACAAAACCAGGGTTATCCAACCAATCAAACTAAACCAATTCCAAGCTTTACAATTCTACAAGTAATGTGAACATCCAAATGTTAAATAACAAACCATCCTATCAAAGTTAATGCTTTTAATTCTGAAAATTCAGGATTCTTGCGTAGGTAAGCACAAAAACTGCCCAGTAACCTGCAACTTTACCCAAAAAATAAGTAGTAATTTCATTTTTCTTGTAAGAAAACGGGGATTTTCTGCAACCCTGTTTCCAAATGAACAAAACCCACCAGCCCAAATCTCAACTGCTCAAGCAGAATAAGTCTACGAAATCAATGCAGAATGTAGAAGAATATAATCGTAGAAAAGGTTGAGCGAGTGAGTTAAGCTACCTATGAGAAAGATTGAACTTTCCAAATTTGTAAGGAGAAAGGAGAGGGATTGTGGGACCAGCTCCATGAGCTTGATTAGTGGTAGCCATTTCAATTCAACTGGGTTCACAGCTCGACCCTGACTTTTGTGTTTGGTTTTTGATTTGTGATCTGCTCTCACGTTGGGTATTTATGCGTCCCGGGAGAGGCGGAAGAGGAACAAGTGTATAAAACACACTAGCACTAGCACAGTGGGATGACTGACTAGCCGGGCGGCTTCTTTTTCAATTTTTTTTCTTTTTCTGATTGATACCTTTTGACGACGTTTGCAATTACGTAATCTGTCTTTCTTTTTTTCCTTTTTAATATAGAATGTATCGTATCTTACTACATGACAAACACGTTTTCTTTATCCTTCGGTAGTTTCCATATCAAATGAAACGATAAAGTATTTTTGGCATCTACATCGATGAAAAATGCTCGGGAAACTCCGTCAAAATTGAGACTTTTTATGTATTTTTTCCCATCTCATATTTTTTGCATAATAATTTATAGTATTAATATGAAAATTAATTTGAACTGCAAGGTTTTAAAATACTAACTTAAAATTTTGATTTAAAAAATATCCTTAACATTTATTTTACATTAAATAATTTGCCAAAACTGAATCGATTGACGAACTCTCGAATAGCATTTTGATGAAGTCGTCATGCAGACACCACCAGCGACCGCCGACAGAATGGACTTTCTTTTATTAGTATTTTACTTTTGAACAAATAATTGCATTCATGCTTTTTAGTTCAATTTTTTACTTTTTTATGTTTTTTTTGTCTCAAAACCTTTCATTTGACTCTCCATGTGCAATGGGATCGTCATTCGTCACTTATTACCAAGGGCCAGCTCCACTTTTGCCTGAATAAATGATTTCGAGGGGTTGGATTAGGGCTGAGCAATGGTTATGGCAGATGGGTAATACAGTAATTTATCCATAGTTATTTATGCTTTTACTTGCTTAATCGTTTGCTTTTTAGATAATTGGCTAAATTTTTATATTCATCCTCAAATACATAATTATTTATAAACGGTTAACTATATTCATAACTGCGTACATATTTGACAGTAACTATTTACCCGTTTACCCATTTACCCATTTTTTTGTTACCCATTTATCCTTTTTCTACACTACATGTTTTTTTAACAACTTGAAAATTAAAAAAGAAAAATTTGTCATAATTTTCTTTTTCTAACAATTATCCATCATTATAGGTGCGTTTAGCATTCATTTATATATTTTAATTTTTGAATTCTTATATCATTCCAATAATTGAAATAGTAGTTTACAGACGATAATTTTAACTATTATCAATGAAGGTAAAATAATAGTTTACGAACAATTTAATTGCATAACACTTGCTGGCCTAACCTTTTTTCGTTTTCTCCTTCAGCACCAATTTTTTAACAAATAATGATATATGCACCAACTTATTTATACGATGTATAGTAAATTTTAGTCATATCCACCTAGGCCCTTGCCCAGGTGCTAGGCCACAGCCATTGCTCGACTACCGCTAGACCCCAGCCCTCCATCTGACTAGCACCTAGTGTCTATTAGAACCTTGAGCAAAGAATTTCATGACCCCCATTATTTAGTTTCGTAGCTTCACTCTGGGAGGTTAAAGTGAAAGCATGCCTTAAATAACCAAAAAGAGATTTATGCAATTTCAACATTGATTGTAATAGAGGAGCAGTTAGCATCATACTAATATTGGAGTAGAAGGGACTTGTAACAGAGAAAGCTCAACCAAATATCTTATAAAGTAAAATGGTGGATGTGGATGTGCGGGAACATGAAGCATAGAAAAGCCTTACGAAGCTGATGATGTACGTAGATTACGCGCAGAATGTAGAAGTTGTCAACAAGAAAGATGTACAGAATGAAATTGGAGTAGAAGAACCAGAGAGCCTGATGGGTACAAGTTGGAAGAACTTAGAAGCCTATATGGGAACTCGTCTAGTGATGAAGAACCGGATTCAATGAGAAGGAATAGGAGGAAGAAGAAACGACCCAAGTTTAAACATCATAGAAAAGAAACTGATGTCACTACCATAGAGTTTGATTTGGGGATGTCTTTTCTTGTTAGACTAAACATATAAACCAAGATCGTGTAACATGAATCACAGCCATCCAAACACAAAACTGGAGTTCATAACTATTGTACATAGTAGAACTCTTACCTGCAGTGCACCAGAAGAAGAAGCCATAGTCGATCTCGACCGCAACCCAAGTAGTAAACCTTCTCGTCTTTCCAGATTCAAAATGCTCAAACTAATAATAGGTCTTAGTCCGAGACAGAGCGTAATATCTGTGAGAGCATAGGCCACTATATATATAGAATATAATGCTAGCCAAAACCAATAAGAATTTTCCTATTAAAATCCATACAGAAAACTGAAATTGTTTACAATAGGTGAATCAGTTCCTTGTTCTATTTGAATCCTAGAACAACATGGACTAATAATCCATACTCATTAAGACTTTCAAACTTGAGACGAATCACCGAATTTTCCAAACTCATACTCATGCTCATATTCTTACATTTCCAAGTTCCAAGGAATTCAAAGAAGCTCTGAATAGACACTTGTATAATAATTGCAGGTCTTATAAGTTAACCACAAATGGTTGGTACAACGTTAAGGCTCAAATTCATGCCCTTGGCAAGCGATGCTTCTAATGACCGATCTGATGGACATTCTCCTTTATATGTAAAAACATTTGTTCCAAATCACACCTGTGGAAAAGATGAAAACAATACAAGTGTGACCAGTACTCTTGGTTGTCTGAGAGATATGCTGATGATATGAAGATCAATCCTAAAAATGGATGTTAAGACAATGAAAGCTACAATGAGGGATTATCCAATCTAATCCCTCTCCAAATGATAGGATTGTGAGGGATAAGTTTGTTCCATTCCAATCCCCTTTGAATTTTAAGAGTTATCTATTCCAATCTAAACCTAGAGACAAAATGAGGCCATGTATTACAAAGACAGATTCTAAAACAGCCTTCGCTCGGGGCATAAAAAAAACCATGCAGTGAGAACATCGAAGGGAAACGAGTTGATCCTCAATAAACGCCTCAATAGAATGACATATCTTTGTTAAAGCATCTGCCACAAAATTAGCTTCATCTAAAACATGATAGAAGCTGATATGATCAAGCATCCCATGTTTGCCAACATAAAAGAAGGATCTTTCCATGTTTAGGAAGGTGGGAGTTGCCAAAGAGAAACCGATTTGAGCCACATCTGCTCCAAATATCTCAGGCAAACGGTCAGCTGACAAAATGCGGTCCGTGGCTTCAACATAACTAGGATCAATTGGTTGTACTTTATATGGATAAGAATTGAGTTTCCTCTTTCACAAATGTTAAAATACTTGCTAAAAATTTCGATTTAAAAGAATATCCTTAACATTTATTTTACATTAAATAGTGGGGATAAATAATTTGCCAAAACTGAATCGATTGACAAACTCAAGAATAGCATTATGATGAAGTCGTCATGCGGACGCCACCAGCGACCGCCTACAGAATGGACTTTCTTTTATTAGTATTTTACTTTTGAACAAATAATTGCATCCATGCTTTTTAGTTCAATTTTTTATTTTTTATGTTTTTTTGGTCTCAAAACCTTTCATTTGACTCTCCATGTGCAATGGGATCGTCATTCGTCACTAATTACCAAGGGCCAGCTTCACTTTTGCCTGAGTAAATGATTTCGAGCGGTTGGATTAGAGCAGAGCAATGGTTATGACGGATTGGTAACATAGTTATTTATTCATAACTATATATGTTTTTACTCGCGTAACCGTTTACTTTTTAGATAATTAGCTAAACTGTTATACTTATACCTAAATACATAATCATTTATAAACGGTTAACTATATTCATAACTGCGTACATATTTGACAGTAATTGTTTACCCGTTTACCTGCTTACCCATTTACCCATTTTTTGTTACCCATTTATCCTTTTTCTACACTACATGTTTTTTCAACAACTTGAAAATTAAAAAAGAAAAATTTGTCATAATTTTCTTTTTTTTTAACAATTATCCATCGTTATAGGTGCGTTTAGCATTCATTTATATATTTTAATTTTTGAATTTTTATATCATTACAATAATTGAAATAGTAGTTTACAGACGATATTTTTAACTGTTATCAATGAAGGTAAAATAATAGTTTACGAACAATTTAATTGCATAACACTTGCTTGCCTGACCTTTTTTCGTTTTCTCCTTCAGCACCAATTTTTGAACAAATAATGATATATGCACCAACTTTTGGCTAAAATATACTTCTATAACAATCTGCATCATAGGAACATGCATTTCCAGTGCAGACACAAAAATGCAAAGTATTCAACTTGAAAGTCATTACAAAAGATGTAAACTCAACCAAAAAAACTCGAGCTTGACTACATAAGTACATATAAAACATGTAAAAAACAGGACAACACTATTTTTCATTATGAAAGATTGCGTAATTAGTAGCCTTGTCTGCACCTTTCAAAACAACAAAAGGTGAGGGGTGGGTGGGGAGAGATCGAGGTGGGCATAGAGATGAAGGAGAGAGAGATGAGCGGCAGACATGTTGGAGAGGGTAGCGAGGAGAAAGAGAGACGAGCGGCAGACACGAGAGTCTGGGTCGTGGTAGAGAGATCGAACAACTTTAGGGTTTTTAGCTTTTTATTTTATTTTTATTTTATTTGTATTAAAATAAACGGTTAAACGGGTACCATTTATAACCGGGGTTAATACCTATAATCACCCATTTAAATTTCACAGATAAATGGTTATGGATATAACCATTTATTTATTTAAACAGTTACCCATAATCGTAACCGTGAATTTTAAACCGTTAACTGCGGGTATTTTGCCCATCCCTAGGTTGGATGGTGGAGTAAACGATGGCAACAATGGTGGTGCAATGGTGGTGCTCATGACAATGTGGGCGACGATGATAGTGGAATAAATGATTTTTTTTTTCTCAGGGCATTTCATGTAAAATGCCCTTAATAAGTTGGATAAGGAATGATCTCCCAATATCAGCAAATTAGCAAATGGGATAACAATCCCTACAATTGTGGCTCAGTCATAAGCCACGATATCTCATACAAATGGGAAAACAATTATGCTTATGTAACATGGTGCAGTTTCAATCCCCGCAGGTTCGCTTCCTCCTAAACACAAAACCACTTAAACTTTCTTAACTTTTGGAATCTACTACATATGTTACCTTCCATCTTTTTTTGCCGTAAAAACATGTTGCCACACACGTGGAGGGATATTTTTCGTCAATCCACTTCCTAGAGCTCACTACAAGCAATTTGCACAAAGGCAAAATGCTTTTTTTTTTAGCAGCGTTGGAGTCAGTTCATGAAGAGACAAGTTTGATTTTGACAAGGATTTTTGAAGAATTGAAGTGAAAAATGATTGTTGACATCTACATTTATAGAATTTGGTGGATGATGGCTGATTGTGTTTTTTCTGGGTTTTTGGTTCTTTATTACTTAGACTTACTAAAAATTCAAATTATTTATTGTTTAACATTGTAGTATGTGTTTTGTGTCGGGCTTGTTGTGATGACGTATAGGATAATTGCTAAAGACAATAGTCTTAAGTCTATTAGGTCCTTATGCACATTTATAGTTTTAAAAATCTCCGTCTAGCATAGCAATGTCTAGGCGTTAGGCGGCTGATCATCATCCTGATTAATTAAGAAATAGCGCCTAGACTGCTTAGGAGCCCGCCCAGGCCCGCCTAGGTCTCTTATTTAGACAAAAAATAGATAACTTTCATTTTGCATTTTATTTGTTTCAATATATTGTAAGAGACTTGTTGGATACTGAGATGGACATAAATTATATGCTTGTTCCTCATGTTTTCATTATGTTCTAATATTTTATGATCTATGTCATTCTATTTTACAATTTATGTATTTCAGTGAAATTATTTATCTTTTAAGTATAAACAAACACTTATTTATACGATTTATAGTAAATTTTAGTCATATCCGCCTAGGTGCTAGGCCACAGCCATTGCCTGACTACCGCTAGACCCCAGCCCGCCATCTGACTAGCACCTAACGTCTATTAGAACCTTGTGCACAGAATTTCATGACCCCCATTATTTAGTTTCGTAGCTTCACTCTGGGAGGTTAAAGTGAAAGCATGCCTTAAATAACCAAAAAGAGATTTATGCAATTTCAACATTGATTGTAATAGAGGAGCAGTTAGCATCATACTAATATTGGAGTAGAAGGGACTTGTAACAGAGAAAGCTCAACCAAATATCTTATAAAGTAAAATGGTGGATGTGGATGTGCGGGAACATGAAGCATAGAAAAGCCTTACGAAGCTGATGATGTACGTAGATTACGCGCAGAATGTAGAAGTTGTCAACAAGAAAGATGTACAGAATGAAATTGGAGTAGAAGAACCAGAGAGCCTGATGGGTACAAGTTGGAAGAACTTAGAAGCCTATATGGGAACTCGTCTAGTGATGAAGAACTGGATTCAATGAGAAGGAATAGGAGGAAGAAGAAACGACCCAAGTTTAAACATCATAGAAAAGAAACTGATGTCAGTACCCTAGAATTTGATTTGGGGATGTCTGTTCTTGTTAGACTAAACATATAAACCAAGATCGTGTAACATGAATCACAGCCATCCAAACACAAACTGGAGTTCATAACTACTGTACAGAGTAGAACTCTTACCTGCAGTGCACCAGAAGAAGAAGCCATAGTCGATCTCGACCACAAAACAAGTAGTAAACCTTCTCGTCTTTCCAGATTCAAAATGCTCAAACTAATAATAGGTCTTAGTCCGAGACAGAGCGTAATATCTGTGAGAACATAGGCCACTATATATATAGAACATAATCCTAGCCAAAACCAATAAGGATTTTCCTATTAAAATCCGTACAGAAAACTGAAATTGTTTACAATAGGTGAATCAGTTCCCTGTTCTATTTGAATCCTAGAACAACATGGATTAATAATCCATACTCATTAAGACTTTCAAACTTGAGACGAATCACCGATTTTCCAAACTCATACTCATGCTCATATTCTTACATTTCCAAGTTCCAAGGAATTCAAAGAAGCTGTGAAGAGACACTTTTATAATAATTGCAGGTCTTACAAGTTAACCACAAATGGTTGGTACAACGTTAAGGCTCAAATTCATGCCCTTGGCAAGTGATGCTTCTAATGACCGATCTGATGGACATTCTCCTTTATATGTAAAAACAGCCTTCGCTCGGGGAATAAAAAAGGCCTTGCAGTGAGAACATCAACGCCTCAATAGAATGACATATCTTTGTTAAAGCATCTGCCACAAAATTAGCTTCATCTAAAACATGATAGAAGCTGATATGATCAAGCATCCCATGTTTGCCAACATAAAAGAAGGATCTTTCCAAGTTTAGGAAGGTGGGAGTTGCCAAAGAGAAACCGATTTGAGCCGCATCTGCTCCAAATATCTCAGGCAAACGGTCAGCTGACAAAATGCGGTCAATGGCTTCAACATATTGAGAATAAAAGGCACAACTAGGATCATCAGTTGTACTTTATATAGGGATAAGAATTGAGTTTCCTTTTTCACAAATGTTACTTATTCATTCCGGCCATTATACGGGTATAACTTTTCCGGCCTCTAAGTCCGGAACCCTCCCAAACATTGGACACTACTAGATAATGCAATAAGATACAACAGTAGAATACAATATAGTTGAAAACAATCCATCTAAGATAGTACAGACTCGATCGGATGAATCAAAGGAGCCCAAGTGTTCAAGCTTCCATCTTTGCGGTAAACTTAAGTGGTGGCTTCAAGAAATGGATAATCAGTGTAACCAATGACGGGATCAGGTATGTAGAATGTCTCTCTGTTGTATTTGTTTAGAGGAGCATTAAGTTCAAATCTCTTTGGCAAATCTGGATTTGCCAAGAAAATACGGCCATAAGCAATAAGGTCTGCACGGCCCTCGGCCACAGCACTGTTTCCATCATCCCTGTGATAACCACCACCAGCAATGAAGGTACCATGGAAAGCCTTTCTCATGGGAAGAAGACTCTGGTGGGTTTCAGCTTTGTCTCCCATTGTCTTCATCCTCGGCTCAACCATGTGGCAGTACACGATTCCATATTTGTTCAAGGCATTGGCCATATAGAGGCCTAATTCTTTTGGATTTGAATCCCCTGAGTCCATATAGTCAGCAAATGGAGATAATCTAATTCCAACTTTATCTGCTCCTATTTCGTTAACGACAGCTTCAACAACTTCTAGAGGAAGGCGGCAACGATTCTCTAGAGATCCACCATATTGGTCTGTTCGATCATTCACATGATCTTTCAGAAACTGATCAAGAAGGTAGCCATGCGCCCCATGAATTTCAACTCCATCGAAGCCTATATAGCAGATTAACAATTTCAACATACTGACGGTATTAGAACCTTAAGCATTGTCGCTGAATTATTAAACAAATAATGGTTAATTAATATGTAGTTCAATAACGCGATGTGAGGGGGCTTGCAACTCCATGCCACCCCCCCACCCCCCAATGCCAGAGTTTGAAGAATCCCCCTCCCATCTCTAACTACATTTATCTGATCAAACACAATTTATTTTGCATAAGCTTTGAAGCAAATTGAGTGGTTGTAAATTTTGTTTCATATTTAACGTAAAGACAAATTACCAGCTTCAATAGAATTCCTTGCAGCAAGTCTAAAATCATTAACAATTTGTGGAATTTCATCTGTCCTTAATCGTCTTGGAGGCGTGAATTCAGCAGCATCAATGCCATTTAATCGTATCGGCTTGTCAGTCGAAGATATTGGAGCTTGCCCATTTGGTTGATAACCTGTAAGCAAGGAGAGAAAGAATTACAACCTGAAGTCTAACGACAGTAACTAACATCCACAGCAGCACTCTTTCAAGCGGGAATCCTTTGTTACAAATTACTATAAAATCGCTTGGTCTGATGACCC
Source organism: Cotoneaster glaucophyllus (assembly GCA_036320875.1). Lineage (NCBI taxonomy): Eukaryota > Viridiplantae > Streptophyta > Magnoliopsida > Rosales > Rosaceae > Cotoneaster > Cotoneaster glaucophyllus. The sequence goes on from CM070073.1 coordinate 44,451,365, forward strand.
ACACGTGCTATATACTAGTTCTGAATTATGAGTTATGTTAACATCAAACTTCTTCCCATCCATTAATAATAATAACAAGGCTTCCAAAACAGCAAGGTCATAAAAGAAGTGTCTTCTTATGAATTATGTTAAAAAAACCAACTCGGAACTTAACAAGTCCAAGTTTTATCATCATTTGAGCAACAAACAATGTTGTCAATTATAATCACTCCCTCGTTCTGAAGCATACACCATTATGTTATACATCAAACTTCTTAATCTGTCTAATTATTCACTCTTGTTAACAAAGCATTCTATGGTAAAAGTAAGGTCATAAAGGTGTAAGTCAGAAACGCACCGCTATTAGAAACCCTTCCAACATGCCAAATCTGACAGAAGAAGACGCCACCTTTAGCATGAACAGCATCAACAATGGGTTTCCAGGCTTCAACTTGCTCCTTTGTCCATATACCAGGTGTGTTCGGGTACCTTCGTATATTAAAGAAACAAAAATTTCATCAAACTTTGAAACGAAAGAAGCACCCTCAAATGTTTGTTAGTCTATAAATCTACTGTTGTTGAAATTACCCTTGAGCTGTGTCGGAAACTCCAGTGGCTTCAGCTATGAGAAGACCCCCGTTCGAAGTTCTCTGAGAGTAATATAAGATAGCATGTGGTTGAGGAACATTGTTGTATGATCTCTGTCTGGTCAATGGTGCTAAAACAATTCTGGAAAGGAAAGAAATTGTAAATTATAAATACAGAGTGATCAAGATGGAATGTGGCTGAGGAACATTATCGAATGATCTGTATCCAGTCATCAACTGTGAAAATACAATTCTAAAGAGGAAAAACATATAATAAACCATAAATACAACCTTCAGATTTTGTGGGAAGCATTTTGTAGGAAGCATTAGTTTGCTAAGGCTCCTCTGATAACAAATTTGCTTTTAGTTTTCTTGTTTTAGTTAAAAATGAGAAATGAGGGAGGAATAAGGAATTTGGGACGAAAATGTGTGAAATAAAAACTCGAATTGTAGACTATTTGAATTTGCTTTGTGTTCTTCATTTTCGGTATCAGTCCATGCACGTTTTGTCCCTCATCCATCCCTTCCCCTTCCTCCTCCTCCTCCTCTTCTATCATGCATTTCTCTATCTTTCACTTAAAATTAAAAACTAAAAATCAAATACGAAATCGTTACCAAACACAACCTAAACAGAGCAATGTCTTACGAAGTGACCATGGCCGGAAGGACACATACTTTTAACAATCAGTTGCATCTATTTTCAACAATTAATCAATGAAATAACTCAAGTGTACTATTGTTTTGATATAATTTGTAACATCTGTACTATTTTATACCAACAGGATCCTCTCCGGATCCTTTTGGTTAGGATCTTGAGGATTCATAAATCGTGTTCGTTCATCGTACATTGTGCGGTGAGTTTTTGTCAAGTATTGTTTGTTTTTAATTTTAAATAAAAATATTTAAAATAATTTTTTTACCGCACGATGTATGGATCTCCAGAATCCTCACAAAGAGGATCCGGATTCTATTTTATAGACAAAGATACAGTTACAAACACTCCTCGTCTCCTTCCCAAAATCATTCTTCTTTTTTGTATAGCTATATTTGACACGCACGCATGAATAAACTACACAGTACGCTAAACTTGAATATAGACAAGCAGTAATTTCATCTTCTATTTTTCTTGTTAGCCAAAAGCCATCTGCAGACCTAGCTACTCTCTGAATCAAAGTTCGGATCTCCTCTCTTAGTTTTTACAACATTATATTAAAATAACGCCCGAATCAAATAAATTAAACAATTACACGACAGAGAAACTAAAAAAAGTAAACAAATAGGAACAATGTATGAAAGTTTTAAGTACCTATGAGAAAGATTGAAGTTTCCCAATTTGTGGGGAGTGAGGAGAGGAATTGTGGGAGGTTGAGCAGCAGCAGACATCTCAGAATTCGAGTCGGTCGTCTGCCACCTGATCTTGCACTTGGCCTTTTATACTGGATTCTGGGATGAAGGAAGGAAGGAAGGAAGGAAGGAAGGAAGGAAGGAAGGAATGAATGAATACAGGACCCAATTGGGTTTTTATACGTTCGGTAGGAGCTTAAAAGTCCGCCCAGCAGCTTTCCTACACAAAAGTCAGAGATGGCTGGGTCCCACATCTCCCTTCCCTTGTATGGAATGGAAGGCTGAAAGCTGTGGTGGTGGTGGCGGCGGCGGACGTCGGTGGGTGGATGATGGATCTCTCTCCAAAGCATTAATTAGACTGATTAGGGGAACAGAGATAGGAAGGTTTGATGAGGTCTGTAATTACGTTTACGTGGGTTGAAAATTCACCAGTTTGATGAGGTCTGTAATTACGTTTACGTGGGTTGAAAATTTCAACCCACCAGTTTGATGAGGTCTGTAATTACGTGAAAATTTCAACCCACCAGTTTGACGAGGTCTGTAATTACGTTTACGTGGGTTGAAAATTCACCAGTTTTCCTTTTTCCACGGAATGCGGGTGTAATGCTAGCCGCTTGTTCATTTCGATTTTGCTTTTTCATACTGCATTATTACCATTAGGCCATGGTTTGAATAGTATATTATTTAGGTCCTTAAGGCCCTCACCAACAAGAAGGGTTAAAACATAGCTCGTCTAGAACTATAACTTTGTAAAAATATTAATTTTAAATTAACAATGTTAGATCGTATCTATATATTATCTTTAACCGAATGTGCTAAACATAATCCCATCAATTTCCGATGGATATCTAGGCTATAATTCTATGGAGCTCATCAAGCCATCATTTGGCTAAAGTGGCATTAGACTGGCTAAATGTAGCCACCTAACCCTTTTTTGGGGCCCAGCTCCTCTACTGCACTATTTGAGTCAAATTCAACAGCTATGTTTGAAAACATCTAACGAAAATTTAATTAAATTAACCAATAAATTTAATACATAAACTTAAAACTAAATAATTATTGAGAGGATTATATTTAGCCACTTCGGTGACAGTATATGAGTATGGCCCAATATTGTTCAGTCCTTTCGAATGGAGATGGCCTAAGGTCATAATTTTGAGGATGTGTGAGACTAAATGCATATTAGTTACAAAATAATATTAGTATACATCGCTTGAAATATTTGACAACTTAATAAAGAAAAACCAACTTAAAATCCATGAATCATTAGAAAACTCATTTTCTTTTTTTGTTTTTTAAGTTGTCAAATACTTAAGCTTTTGGATACAAACTAATATAATCTTGTGGCTAATATGCATTTGGTCCTCACAAATCTTTAAAATAAGAACCTTAATTGATCAATGAATTTATGACAAATTAAATAGTCTATAAATAAAAGGCTCCAATCAAGTAGCATTGCACGATTAAAATGGAAAATGACAAGGTTGCTATCTTTTTGCAAAAAAAAAAAATGTTATGCAGGTTCCTAACGAGTGCTTTTAACATAATGGGCATACTCTCTTTCGTGTAAAACTGTAACATCTCGTATTTTTAATATGTATACGTGTTTGGGCTAATATTTGGACTTTGGACCTAGAGAGAGATGCCCAGAAGGAAGATAAAATGAGGAGTTTTGCCCGAAGCCCAGTGGCAAGCCCACGCCAGACTCTCAAGGCAAGTTGACAGCCCCTATTAATGCATAGACTACAGGCCTACAGTCAGAAAAGACAAGTGATGGAGACCCACCAGCTGCCAGCCCAAAAAGTACTTTACAAGGGCAGTGCTAATAAATAAAAAGCGGTTTGATAAACTTCCAGTGGCTTTCGGGCAAGGATCAAACCGCCAGCGGTCGAGCTAGTTTGTCTATAAAAAGAAGAAGCGGGCCCAGAGACAAGGACACTCAACCAATCAAACAAACATACAACTTGTCTCTCTCAGTCAAGCCAAATTACTCAGAAAGCTGCGCCTCGCCCAGACTTTGCTCTCCTTGAAACCTTAGAACCCCTAGACTAGGATAACCTCCTTCTGTGTAAAAGCTCTCCTACCTTTCCCCAAATGCTGTAGTATTGATTCCCTCATATAGATCAATTCACTTTTCATTCTCTTTAGCGCTTAGAAACCATTGCAATCATAAAAGAAGAGAAGCTGCTTAAGATTCAACCTTGCCCGACAAGGTTAAATCTTGCCCGACTCTCTTTGTGTTGTCTTTTAATCAATAGATTTAGCATTATAATGTATTCCTCATTATATATGCAAGCCATTTCTAAACTCTTATCTGTTCAAAGCATCATAGGATCTTAGATCTAAAGTCATTGTGATCATAAGAGAACAAAACGGACTATAACTCATGAGTTGATCAGATTTGATTATCATCCTTCGAGCATACAAGTTAGACAAAAGTCCTTGATCTCAAGGCATAGAAAAAAACTTAATGTAGACTTAACCCATCTACGACAATCCTTTGATAAACAAGAAGTTAAGATAATTTGGGGCGCAAGTAATCAACTTAAATCAAGTTGTTCTACGTCTGCCATATAAGAGATGGCAGTGGCACGCCTCCGCATATAGTTGGTATTGATTGTGAGCCTCAAGGCCTATACCTAAGGCCCCACAAAGGCACCTTTCAGGACTAACTATAAACTCATGTTGAAGTCTCTTTTACGCAAGAGCCCGACAACCAACCAAAGTGCCAGTCCCTCGGGGAGCTATGTGCCCGAGCCAGGTACCTCCGTCACCTGGGATTTCCTGCCCGAACAATACGTTTGTGTAATAAGTTTGTACAATCCTACAATTGTGAGAAGGACAACTAATTGCCACCAAGCTACTTACGTGGTGATTTATGTATGTGATTAGATTGAGTTTGCATGCACTAAGCTGGAGGTGTCAATAAATTTGCATGCAATCAACATGTGTTTGTGACTCATAGTTTTATTGGAGGAGCGGTCCAATTAATGGCTTAGTTTATCCAAGAGCCAAACGTATTAGATGTGCTGTCCATTTGTTCCAATTAAAGCATAGGGCTCCAATGTTTTTGGAAAGGAGCTAGCATTGTAGTGCATGCTTCGGAGCTCACGTACTATATATATATATATGGGGGCGGAAGCTTAAATATAATCTAGATACCGGAGCTCACGTAATATATATATATATATATATATATATATATATATATATTTATTTATATATATATATATATATATATATATATATATATTTATTTATATATATATGGGGGCGGAAGCTTAAATATAATCTAGATACCGTGCAAAAATGCAATTAAAATGATCAAAAGGACAACAACTGAGATCACAGTAATGAAGTTCATTATACATACAGAGTTGAAACCAAAGGCAATAGATACAAAGAAAGAATTCAATGAAAGACTGATCGGTATTTACCTTGAAGATGAGATACTCAATGAATTGACTGTAAGTAAAATCAGAAGTGATGAAAATATTCTTCATAATGAAATTAATGAATTTAAATTAATGATGCAGATAGATTTGGAAAGTAGTTTTTATTAAAACTAGACTGTGACTTACAAATTTGCCTACTGGCAGTTAATGAGGAAAAAGATGGAGCTCGCAGGCATCCTTGATTGTAAATTGAAAATACAAGTGTTTAAAATTTTAATTGGAATACAGATGAACTTCTGTTCTTTCGAATGCGCAGAAGTGTTGCTAAATTAGCCTTCCTTCAATGAGCCTGGGAGTCTGAAGATATAGGCTGAATGGCCATGATGATTGAGTTGAGCTGGATGATGGATGCGAGAATCTTGGGTGCATGTGCTAAAGCTGTAAAGGCTGGAGCTGAATGATGAAGAAACTTCACTATTGGATCACGCGTCTGCTGCTGAGATGATGGATGAATAGTAAAAATTGATTTTACTATTCATAAATAATACCTTGTCAGAATGATTCCTGCTACTGCAGATGATGTTATTATAATTCAAATCTCAAATGGGTCCTGAGAATCTTGGAATTCGACGTCGGCCCATTTGCCGATTTGGCTTGTTGTGTTGATTGGTTATTGAGACGAAGCGTCTGATGAGTCTGAATTTGTTTCTTCTTCTTCTTCATTATGCAACAAAGCTGCTTCTGCCATAAGCTGCTGGGCTAGATCCTTAAGCTGTGAGGATTTCTCTTTTTTCTTTGAGCTTGAGGATTTGGATGACTTGGATTTACCTTTAAGGGATGAACTTGGACTAATGTCTGATAGAGATTGTGTTTGTTCTGGGACTTCTAGGAATGCCTTTGTTGGTGTCGTAGGAACCACTGGAACAGGAACAATTGGAAATTCCGATAGAACTAAGTTGATGATTTTTTGGTGGTCGAATTTATCCCACCATTTCACCCACCGGGCTCGATAGACTACACTTGTTCCAGTTTTAAAATTTCATCTCATAATCCGCGGAACTTTATATTTGGCCATGAATAATGGGAGGAGAGTAATGATGTTGTCGAAACGACTTCGGTCAAATTTTTTCTGGAAACCAAATTTAAGGACTTGCATGAGGTCTTCTGGTAATAAGGTGGTTGTCGGGCTATGAGCAGACCACCATATTAGAAACCAAGCTAGGAAATTCAATCTGAAACTCTTATCAAAAGTAATAAACCATGAATGACTAAAGTCAGATGTTTGATGAAGAAATATGCACTACTACGAAACCATTTATTACTGTCGCTATGATAACCGACAAGAAACATATATTACTGTCAGATTTTAAGCAAAATCCGACAGAAAATGGATGCAGTGGCGGATATAATAAGCGACAGAATTTCCAGCGTCAGGAAATGATTTTTCCGACAGAAAATACTCTAAAACCGACAGGAATTGTGTCGGATATAACCGACAAAGAATATATTAATAATGAATAAAAAACGACAAAACTTGTGTCAGATATAACCGAGGGAAAATATATTAATAATAAATAAATAAAAACATTATTGTCGGATAAAATAGACAAAAAATATTTTAATAATAAAAAAAATATATTGATACATGCATTCTTGAAATAGATAAGCATTCAAAATTATGTTCTACCTAACATTTACTACATTGGAATTGGATTGGGCAAAAACCCACAAACCGAGAGACACAGCGTTGCCAGGTCCTCCACCGATACGCCGATTTTGGCCGACATGGGCGCCGCGTCGGCTGTAAGCTGCAGCTGCCCCCCCCCCCCGACGGCCTAGCTACGGTGACGGCGCCGCAGGAGAAGAAGGCAGAGCCCAGGGACCGGATGTAGACGGATAGGGCTTTGTCATGCGGGATTGTGAAGTTGTTTAAGAGAAATATGAAGAGCTCGCGGACTTGATCGTACGCCTCCCCTGTTTAAGAGAAATGAACCAACACGGAACCGTTAGGTTGAAAATATGAAGCCTCACAAACTGTAAATTTGGTATAATTTTATTACATCAAAACAAACTTTCATGCTTCCATGGTTATGCAACAATAATTCTTCTTTGCAAATGAATAATAGGGATTTAATGTATATGAAACAGAAGAGGCAACCTGAAATTATGCAGGGAAGAATTTTTTTTCAGTTTATGCTGGCAATCCTCGATCAAGCTCCCTTTATTTGACCTTAACTTCCAGACAACCTGAAATTATGTAGGGAAGAATTTTTTTTCTTCAGTTTATGCTGGCTTTAGGGTAAAGATTGAAAACAAAACATTTGTGGGGATCTTACTCTTTACCTTTGCAATCGAGACTGTGAGCGCCTTGAGCTGCACATCAATTATTTGTTGTTAGTTGTGATGAAAGAGAAGACTGGAGATGCGGACAGTAAATGAGGAGAGAAGAGTAGGAGAAGGGAATGAGGGAAGGAAGGGGGAAAAGAGAAGGCACAAGGAAGAGATGGAGTGGATTTATTTTGGAAAATTTTCATTACTGTCGGTTAAAACCGACATAAAAATTTTTTAAAATAAAAACCGACAGAAAATTTTCATTACTGCCGGTTATAACCGACAGAAAAAAAATAGCGGCAAAAATCCCCCAAAATTCTCTCCCAAAATTTTAAATTCCCTCTCCCAAAATTTTAAATTCCCCCTGCAAAATTTTGTTACGATTTAAAAAAATAAAATAATAATTGTTTGGTATAATAAATAAATAAATAATATGTATTTATATAGAATACATTTTTAAAAATTAAATAAATAATTGTTTGGTTTAATAAATAATAACCCATGTAAAACATGCGATAAAAAAATAAAAAGATAATTTGTGCAATGAAAATTTCATCACACAAATAAATATGGGTGAAGTGCCAATTTAGTCCCTGGACTATCACCTCAGTGAAAATTAGGTCTCTAAATTATTTTTTTGGTAAAATTAGTCCCTAAATTCATTAAAACTTGCTAATTTCATCTCTACTATTATATTCAAAGCTATTTTATCCAATTTTTTGTCAACTTAAATCACTTGACACACTTTAGAATGTAACACCGTCATTTTCTTGCCTATAAACTCTTAACATTTCATATAGGTTGCGAATCTAATGTCTAATTTAATCTCCAAAGTTAACTTACACTATTTCTTATGAAAAACTACTAATTTAACCTCCAAAGTTAACTACATACACTATTTCTTTATGAAAAATTATCAATCTATCCTCCAATGTATATTACATGCAAGTACCGTGACTTAAATTGACGGAAAATTGAATATAGTAGCTTTGACTATAATATTAGGGATGTAATTGGCAGATTTTTATAATTCAAGGACCGATTTTTCTGAAAAAATAGTTTAGGGACCTAATTTTCACTGAGGTGATAATTAAGGGACTAAATTGGTTGTTCACCCAATAAATATTGACTAATCAATACTTGAAAAACATAAATACAAATTTAGCACAAATTACTTTTCCCACTTCAAAATTTAGGCAAATTTAACAGAGATATGGATTCTACGAAACTAGTTTCCATGATCTAACCGTCAAACTTGTTTGTAGATACTACAAGATCGCATATGTAAAAAACCGCAAAAAAAAAAAAAAAAAAAAAAAAAAAAAAACATTCAGAGATTAGGTAACAGAACAAAAGTTTTCGAAAGTTATAAACGAAAAATCACAATTTAATGGTTATTTTAGCTCTAGTTTTGATGATTTTTTTTATAGCTACACTCTCGACCCTATAAGAATGTAATGAACGAATTCGATCTTCAATCTAAAATATTTACAATAGTGGATACCACAAAATCTTCTTTTATACTTAACAGAAGTATAATATTAACTCTAAGTGTTTGTTTAATCCACCGTTTTGACGAGATATGCATTCTACTAAACCTTTTTCAACGATCCAACTGTCAAACTTATTTGTACATGCTCCGAGATTGCATACGTAACAAATCGTAAAAAACAAACATTCAGAGAGTACGTAACGGAACAAAAGTTTTTGACAATTATAAACGAAAAATCACAATTTAACGGTTATTTTAGCTCTGATTTTAATGATTTTTTACAGCTACACTCCTCGACCCTATAAGAATGTAATGAATAAATCTGATCTTCAATTTAAAATATTTACACTAGTGGATACCACAAAATCTTATTTTATACTTAATGTAAGTATAATATTAACTCTAAGTGTTTATTTAATCTACCGTTTTGACGCGATACACATTCTACAAAACTTTTTTCAATAATCTAACCATCAAACTTGTTTGTACACACTCCAAGATCATATACATGAAAAATCACAAAAAACAAACATTCAGATATTAGGTAACAGAACAAAAGTTTTCGACGGTTATAAACGAAAAATCACAATTTAACGGTTAGTTTAGCTTCGATTTTGATGATTTTTTACAACTACACTCCTCGACCCTATAAGAATGCATTGAATGAATTCGATCTTCAATTTAAAATATTTACACTATTGGATACCACAAAATCTTATAACACTCTAAGTGTTTGTTTAATCTATTGTTTTGATGTGATACGCATTCTACGAAATGTTTTTCAATGATCCAACCGTCAAAATTGTTTGTACACACTCCGAGATCGCATTCGTAAAAAATCACAAAAAAAAAAATTCAAATATTAGGTAATGGAACAAAAAAATTCGATGGTTATAAATGAAAAATCACAATTCTACGAAACTAGTTTTAAAGATCCAACCGTCAAATATGTTTGTATATACTTCGAGATAGCATGTGTAAAAAATTTGCAAAAAAAAAAAAAACATTCAGAGATTATTCTGGCGGCCGTCCAAAATTTTGCTTTGTTCGTGTCGATTATATCCGACAAGGCCATGAGTGAAAATAAAATATTTAAAACATGTGTTTATTTATTTATAATCAATATAACATTTTAAAATAATAAAATCAGACATGATATAGTACACCAGATGTTCATGTGTGTTTATGTGCCAGACAATGTGCTTTGTGACACATTGAAAAAAATTGTTTGAATTTCTTTGTATCTTGTTGCTTGCCTGTGAGGGAGCATAATCCTTATTACAAAAATGATAGAGCTTCAGATTGTAGTCTGTTGTTATTATTCTCTCAGAAAATTTATGCCTCGTGGGAATTGGGTTCATTAGACTTTAGGGTCATGAGTGAAAAAAAATAATTTAAAATATGTGTTTATTTATTTATTTTTAATCAATATAACATATTAAAATAATAAAATAGTCAATTTCTGTCGGTTATAACCGCCACCATTAACTTAAAAACCGCCAGAATCTTCAAAAATATTTTTTAAAAAAAGATTCAAAAATATTGTCTGTTATAACCGACATGATTTTTTGATATCCGACATTAATTATCCGCCAGGACTTTATGTCGGATATAATCGGTAGGATTTTTCTAATATCCGCCACTAATTAAATGATGTGTCGGATATAATTTATCCGACAGGATTTTTCTAATATCCGCCACTATCATCCGCCACCTAAAGCTAATATTGTAGTAGTGATGTTGGTCCATGCTTGGATGTAATCGTAATAATTATAATGGTTGTTTGGGATGAGAACATGCTGGGAATGTATTGGTTTGGTTTGATAAAGGGGAGTCCCCATTCTGTTTCGGTAAGGAATTTTCCAATATGAAGTGAATGATAGAGGAGTTTGTTTTCATGAGTGTTGCTGTAAATGGGCTTAATAGAAATACTTTATGTTTCACTAAGGATGGCTTGATAATATTTGAAAGATTCAGTTGGAAGATAATGAGAATTTGGAGGGAGTAGTGTTTTGGTTATTTTTTCTGGTGATTGATTTCTATTGATATTGAAAGGGACACTGAAAAGGTATCCCGTTGGATTTTTCTTGACATAAGGTGATGTTTTAGCATAGCTAGGTGTTTTGGGTGTTGAAGGAGATGGCATTGATGAATACGGGTCATAAGGACTGGCTAATGTCGTTTGGTAATTTGGTTTGGGTTGCTGGTAGTTTGGCCTGAGGTTACCTATTATGGAACCTAAGGGAGTGAATCTGTTGGTAATGGCTAAGGCCGATGAGGAATCGAGAATAGATTCATGTTTTACTGGTGGTGGTGGTGGTAGAGTGGCTGGAAGCCTCATCTGGCTATTGCTTTTGTCTGTCATTCTTACCCTGCAAAAATTCTCTGGTTAAGAAATCTGGAATGCAATTCTGGTTGCCTTTAATGTACTCAATATCAAAATCAAAAATACTTAATATGGCTTGCCAGCGTGCAAAAATTTGTTTTGATGCAATGTTTTGAACATCTTTTTGTAAAACATGTTTTGCAGATTTGCAATCGACACGGACTAAAAAATTTTGATTTAATAAATCATCTTGAAATTTTCTAATGCATAATACAATAGATAATATCTCTTTCTTAATAGTACTATAATTACATTGTGCGGAAGTCCATACTCCTGAATGGAAACGAACAATTTGTTTAGGAGATACGGAAGAAGTTCATTGCTTGAGGATACCTCCATAACCAATATCAGATGCATCCGTTTCAACTATTTTGAATGAGTTGGGAGTTGGAATGCCATGGCATGGCAAAGTATTGACATGAGATTTAATCTGTTTGACAATAGATGTATGAATGGGAGACCATGCTGGAGGATTATCTTTAAGACGATCAAACAAGTGTTTACATTGTTGACGCAGATGAGGATAAAATTCAGATACATAGTTCAAAGAACCTAGAAATCTCTGGAGTTGGGTTTTATCAGCAATCTGATCAGGAAATTTATCAGCAAATTGAATGACACGATCAATAGGTTGAATGGTAGATTGATGGATATTATATCCTAAAAATCTAATGTTAGTCGGAAACAGTTTAATCTTGGATGCAAAAACAACTAATCCATTGGACTTAATTATTCTAGCAAACAAATACAAAAGTTTCCAATGCTCGTCTATTGACTTTGAATAAATAAGAACATCATCAATATAAACAATCGAAAAATGGCTATATTGATTAAAAATCTCATTCATAATATTTTGAAATTCACTTGGAGCATTCTTAAGGCCGAAAGGCATTACATTCCATTCATAATGTCTAAAAGGAGTTACAAAAGCTGTTTTATATTTATCATTTTCATGGATCTGGATTTGCCAAAAGCCTGATTTCATATCAAATTTTGAAAAAATAACTGCTTGAGAAAGTGTCTTTATCAAATCTCTTTTTTTGGGGATTGGATACCGAATCCATTCCAAAACTTCATTCAAAGGTTTATAGTTAATAACTAATCTGGGAGTTCCTCTTTCTAATTAAGCATTCTTTTGAACATAAAATGCAGGGCATGACCATGGAGATTTACTCTTACGGATAATTCCTTTATTAAGAAGTTCTTGTATTTCTGTTTTGCAGAATTCTAAGACTTCTTGACTCATCTGGATAGGTCTGGCTTTGGTTGGGATTTTTTATTCATTAAATTCCTTTATGTAAGGAAGTTTAACGATGTGTTGTTTACGGTGCCAAAAGGCGTTAGGAATATCAGAACAGATGTCATTAACAAGTTTCTTTTGAAAATTATTAATAGTTTCTAACAAAGACTTATTTGTTAGTTGTTCTTTAATTCTTTTGTGATTAATTTCTTCCTTTAAGAAATTAATTTGTTGTGACTTATGAGTGATGAAGTTGATGGATCGCGATATGTTATCCTTCTGTAGATGTCTTAATTTTTTGAGATCTGTTTCCGTGCAGAACTCAAATGTGACCTTTTGTCCTAAGACACGGGTGGTAATCCTATTGTGATGAACCTTAAAAAGATATATAAGTGAAATAAAAGGGAGACCTAATATGACTGGATCAGAAATATTTTTGATTAAAACGAATGAGATTTTGAAACAAACATTATCTTGGCAAACATGCGCTTTTGGTATTTCATATTTTAATTGCATTGGTGAAGAATTAGCAGCACTAAGTATTTCTATAGACTTATGAAAATACTTAGTAGGTATTAACCCTTCTTGAATACAATTCAAGTCTGCTCCAGAATCAATCAAAGTAATTGCTTCCAAGTGAAAATCACCTATTTTTATATTAATTTTAGAATACCATTTCTGGATTCTTATCTTGTCTAAAAGACCTAGAACTAAATTTTGTGTGGAATGTGTGTTTGAAGAAGCATCTGAGTTGTGACCAGAAGAAGAATTGCTTTGTCCTTCGTCATTGTTATCAACTAGTGCTTGTGTTTGGGCTCTACTGAGGTGTGTGCGGATTTCTACATTTTCTGATTTTAAAAACTTAATTTCATCTTTGATTTTATTGACTTCTCGCTGGAGGTCTTTGATGGTGATCTCTTTCTTAGTCTTATTGAACATTTCTAAGGTTGTGCTAAGAGAGATTCTTGGAGTTGGCTAGTGTCAGGTTCTTCAGAAGAAACTAACTTCTTTAGTTTTTTAAGATAAAAAGATTTTAATTCAGGGTCATCGACTTTACTTATTAATTCTATAAGAAGATCTTCTTGTTCTTCTTGTTTATTAAGGACTGAGATTTTTTTACAACAAGCATCGGTACATCCTAGCTTGATGTCGGGTGAGGAAAGTCCACTTGAAAAGTTATTATCAGAAGAGGATAATTCCAAATCATCTTCTGACTGACTATGGTCTGTGTCCCTAAGTTCTAAGACTTGGATTAATTGAAGCTTCTCTTCCTCAGAGATCTTCAATTGGTTAATGGTTTTCTTAACACGGCATTTATTGGCGTAATGGCCATACTTGCCACACTTGTAGAAATTTCCTTTTTGTTCTGGGTTTTTGGAGTGGATTTTTCCAGATGGTTTTCTCTTCCACTTGTTGGATTTGGGTTTTTGATCAAACTTATTAGTTTCAAAATGCTTATTCTTAGATTGGTACTTATTGTACTTAGGGTATTGTCTACCTGAGTACTTGTTGGAGTACTTTTGATAGACTTGGGATTTTTTCTTCTTATTAGAAGGAGCAATGGGAGGTAATCCGTATTGTTCAGAAAACGTTCCTAATTCATACTTAGCGATAGATTTGTCTTTGTTAAATTGTTTTGAAATTTTTATATCAATACACATTTGCAATCCTTTCTTCTGGATAATATTAATAATATTTCCATAAGTTAGGGTATGATATGGTATGATATCTTCTTCATTAACTAAGACATTTCTAATTTTATGAGCAAATAAATTTGGTAATCCATTTATAAATTTTTATTTCAAAAATGGTTGATTACTGTCTTCTCTGAGCATGACTCTAGACATGAACACATCTTTGTACCATCTACAGTCGCTTAGAGTTGGACATCTCAGATTGTTGAGTGGATCATGGATCCTAGAAGTGACATTACTAGGTGTTCCTATGAAATGTTCTATGATTGTGAAAAGCAATGTGTTAATTGCGTCAGGGACGCCTTGACCAATGGTTTCATCAAAGATAGGTAATCCATCTTCGTCTTTTTTAACAACATTTTTTATTTCATTTCTAGATTGTTCAGCGAGATGCTTTTCCCACCAGGAATGGAGCATTCCTGTAAATCCAGTGACCAAGAGGTCGACAATTTGTGATTGGCTGAGATTATGATTGGTAATATAACTATTAGCAACCATAGAGATATGCTGGAGTTTATTAAGAATTTCTTGTTCTGACAAACCATCTATGTTCCATTCATAGAGCTTATCAAAAGATACTGAGAATTGATTTTGAATATTCCTTTCTTCAAATTGAATATCTGGAGGTGTTGGTCTGGGATACCAGTTTTTGGTAAGAGATGTTGGGTTGACTCGCCTATTGGTGATTCTTTTAAGTTCAAGAATTTGAAAAGCTTGTTCAACTTTTCGAATGGAATCTAAATCATTTTTTGACTCAGAGGGTATTGAAGATACTTCTGATTGGGATTCTTCAAGATGATTTAAAACCTGAACTGTTTTTTCCTTTTTTTCAAATCTGTAAGCATTTGATCTATTTTTTGGCAATTGGAACTGATTTTTAAGGCTACTGCCTTTGAAGAGGATTCTGGGAATTTAACCAGGGGTTTTTCCCTGATCGACTTGGACTGAGAAAGATTATCAATTTTAGTTTCTATTTTATCAAGTTGTTTACCAATAATGTGAAGACTCTGATTGGTAAAATTGTTTTGTTCAATGACAGGTTTAACTTCTGTATCTTCCTTGGGAAGTTTAAAAGGAGTGGCTGGGATTTGGGTATTGGCAGTGGTGATGAGAATTGTCTCTTGTGGGGGATGATTAGAGGAGACAATTGTCTTGTCTTCTTTAAGCCAATTCTCTTTGGTTATTACCTCTAATTTCTTTTCAGATTCGTAATACTTCTCAACGTAATCGAAGAAAAATACTTCAAATCTGTGTGTTCTCATAAAATCTTTCCATTTTTCATAAATTTCTAACTTTTCTTCTGGAGTATATTTACTTCTGAAAACATTTTGTCTGGGGATATTCTCCTCAGCTTCAATGTCAGCATTGACTCTTTTTCTATTCCATTGGAAATGTTTGTTTAAAACTAAAAGTTGATGATTAATCCGATTTGCTGCAAAATCAGAACTACAGCTTTTAATTTTTTATCAACTCTTGATCTTGACCTATCCTATCGGTTGGTATGGATCCAGAAAAAGAATTTATGTTAGGAGAAAATGACCTTTGAGACTGGGTAGACTCACAAGACCTTCTGGCAGGACGGTTAAAGTTGATCTTAACCGTTCCGACAAAATACTGTTCTATGTTGTCTAGGTTGACTAGACTGTTTTGGATGGCTACTGGCTTACTTTCATTAATCAAACACCAATCCGAAGGTAGACTGATATCTGACCACCTAATAGTTCTGGGGACCTTAATGTTGGCATTTTCTTGGTTGGTTTGGATTAAAAGTGTATGATCTCGAGGACTCTTGGTTAGAGCCTGGAAATTCATATTTGTGCCAATGACTTTATAGTAGACTCGGTAAATTAGTGCCAAGGGCTGTGTTCCTTCAAGGACTTGGTATCCTGAAGTTTTGATATTTAATGTGAGTGCTTTCAGCATATGAGGATCTGAAAGACTTATGGTGAGATCTGGGAAACAATCAAAATGGATAGGTCCATTGTAAAGACTAGACTCGATCATTCCAAGTATACTATCACTAAAGTTAGTGAATCTAGCATCTCGGAGACATAACAAAATAGAGGTGTTAAGGCCTCTACGTGTTAAAGGTTTTACGGCTATCTGGACTAAGCCGATGTGGATATAGTTATGACCATCTTTTCTATGAGACTTAATTTGTTCTGGTGAAAACAATTGACAAGTTTCATGTTACAATTGACAAGTTTCATGTTCTTTACTAAGAGCATAAGCTTTTTCAACTGTCTTAACATGATGTTCACTTCTAAATGAGGTCATTGACCATTTCTTTTTATAAATATTTTACTAGAAACTTTGGGGATATTCCAATCTCCAAAGTCGACACTATCATCAGTTTGAAAATCAAGTTTTTGTTCTTCATTAACAATATCTGGTATTGTTCCTAGATTTGATCTAGAGCTAGTGCTGGCCATTGAATTAGATCTAAATAATCTACTCATGTTGTTCACAAAACAGACAAACAAAATACAGAAAACTTAAATGCGTCACCTTCCTCGCGTATTCGCTATACCCCTTCCCCGCTCATGCGACCCGCTCATGCCTCTACCTGGGACTTATTGTTTGGAACACGCCTTACTGATTGGTTGGGAGTAGAACAAACGAACTTAGAAGATTAACAGATAAGATAGACTATATATGAATGAGAGAGAGTTAAAAAGAGATTAGGGTTAGTGAGCTTGTGTGTGTGGAGATGTTAGTTGGGTTGTCTTGCCAAAGCTTAGATTATCGAGGTGAGTGGTTTATATAATGTGTTGTAAATTATTTCTTATTTTCTGATAAACGAAAACCACAAACTATTGTGGGATTTATTCTATTTACAAATCTCGATCTATTTCAAGTCAAGCATGTTGAATTTGTGGAAATTCTTTCGGAAATATTAATATAGTGATATGTGAGGATTTTGGAGAAATTTAATAAGAGGAGTTTATTTTCCAACACATGTCAATTTCCTTTTATTTATTAAGCTTTTAACTCACATTTCGGATTCGGGTTCAAGTTTTTATTGCCGACCCCGAGTCTGGGGCGTGACAAAAACTTTCTCTAGAAATAAAGTTAAGATTTATTCATATCTGTTACATGGAAGTTTCTCTTTCAGGTCACTGTTTTTCTATAATCGTAATTTTTTGGGCATATAGATTCATTGTAAGGATGAATTACGTTTTTTATGGGGGTGTATTCAATTGGGATTTTAAGGGATTTTAATTTTTTTTAATGAATATAGGGGTATTCAATCAGGATTTTAAGTAATTCTCTAAAATTCAAGATGTATTCAATTAGAATTTTAAGATAGTTTATTAAAATCCTTAGTGTCACATCCCGGCCCGGGCCCCCGCTACATCCCTGGCTCGACTCCGTCGTAGCACGATATTGTCTGCTTTAGGCCCCGGCCACGCCCCTCACGGTTTTGTTTATGGGAACTCACACAAGAACTTCCCAATGGGTCACCCATCATGGGATTGCTCTCACGCGAACTCGCTTAACTTTGGAGTTACGATGGAACCTGAAGCCAGTGAGCTCCCAAAAGGCCTCGTGCTAGTAGAGATGGGAATATACATTTAAGGCATAGAGGATCCACTCCCCTGGGCGATGTGGGATCTAACAATCCACCCCTTAGAGGTCTGACGTCCTCGTCGGTACACTTCCGGCCATGGATTGGCTCTGATACCAAATTGTGACATCCCGACCCGGGCTCGACTCCGTCGTAGCACAATATTGTCCGCTTTAGGCCCCGGCCATGCCCTCATGGTTTTGTTTCTGGGAACTCACACGAGAACTTCCCAGTGGGTCACCCATCATGGGATTGCTCTCGCGCGAACTCGCTTAACTTTGGAGTTCCGATGGAACCCGAAGCCAGTGAGCTCCCAAAATGCCTCGTGCTAGGTAGAGATGGGAATATACATTTAAGGCATAGATGATCCACTCCCCTAGGCGATGTGGGATCTAACACTTAGAAATCTGAGTGTATTCAATTAGGATTTTAAAGAAGTTTATAACATTTCAGGTGTATTCAATTAGAAATTGATTTTAAAGAATTTGAGAAAGTTGAGGAACTAGAGGGAATTTGAGAGATTTTGTAGTGTATTTTAAGTATCCACAAATCTCACATCTCCCCATAAAGATTTCGAAAAAATTGAATCAAAATTTTATATGGAATCTCTACAAATCAATTAAACTCCATAAAAATCCATATATTTAAAAATCTATTAAAGTTTCTCAAATTGTCAATTAAATATGATCACATCCCGACCCGGGGTCCACCACATCCCGGGCCCGTTCCACCACCGTAGCACGATATTGTCCCCTTTGGGCCCCGACTACGCCCTCACGGTTTTGTTTCTGGGAACTCACACGAGAACTTCCCAGTGGGTCACCCATCATGGGAGTGCTCTCGCGCGCTACTCGCTTAACTTCGGAGTTCCCATGAAACAAAAACTGTGAGGGCGTAGTCGGGGCCCAAAGCGGACAATATCGTGCTACGGTGGTGGAGCGGGCCCGGGATGTGGTGGACCCCGAGCCGGGATGTGACAATTTGGTATCAGAGCCAATCCCTGGCCGGAAGTGTGCCGATGAGGACGTCGGGCCCCTAAGGGGGGTGGATTGTGAGATCCCACATCGCCCAGGGGAGTGATCCTTATATGTATATTCCCATCTTTACCTAGCACGACGCTTTTTGGGAGCTCACTGGCTTCGGATTCCATGAGAACTCCAAAGTTAAGCGAGTAGCGCGCGAGAGCACTCCCATGATGGGTGACCCACTGAGAAGTTCTCGTGTGAGTTCCCAGAAACAAAAACCGTGAGGGCGTAGTCGGGGCCCAAAGCGGACAATATCGTGCTACGGTGGTGGAGCGGGCCCAGAATGTGGTGGATCCCGGGTCGGGATGTGACAAATATAGTTTGACAGGTTTTAATTTTGATCCATGTCATTTTCAATTGGACAAATTTAACATAATTTTATACCGAGACCTCTTTTTGGCCAAAATAGGTTGCGTGAAATATTCTAACAAAAAAAGTCACGTTTGTAAGTAGTGCATTCTTCTGGTGGTTCAAACCATTTCTTCTTTCCTTATTATAATTTAAAGTAAAAATAACGTTGTATTCAACAAACAATAAAGTCCTTGTGCACATCAAGTAGCATCATGAAAGAAAAAAAGGAAAAGAAAAATTTGCCTACAACTGATACTATTACAATGATATTTTTACCTGGAGTTAATTGGAGCCCAATATAACATTCAAGCATTAATGAGAGACGGTTAGGAATAGAGATTTATATCATCCTTGAATCCCAAACGTAGAAGGGAAATTTTATTTAAACCCATCTAACCTCTTACTACATCCAACTTAAATTTTAAATGTTAATTGTCTATTTTACCCTATTGCATAATTTTTATTCAGTACAGAATGAAATTAATAATAAAATCAAATTTATCAATAGACCCACATACTATAATTAAACCCTAGCATCACCCTTTGTTTATTCTACGTTCATTCCGACTAAAACCCTAAGAGCTTTGATAGAGAAAAACAAGCTTTTCTATTGATGGATGGTGATTTTGAAGTTTTTGAGGAATTAGAGGGAATTTGAGAGATTTTATAGTGTATTTTAAGTATCCACAAATCTCATCTCTCTCCATGAGATTTCGAGGAATTTAAGAGATTTTTTAGTGTATTTTAAGCATCCATAAAAATCCATGGATTCATAAATCCATTAAAGTTTCTCAAATTCTCAATTCAATATTGTTTGACAGGTTTTAATTTTTATCCATGTAGGTATCAAGTACCATATTCAGGATGAACTGTTCATATACTTGATTTGTTTGAATGGATTAAACAATTTCTGATTCAAATGATTTTTTGCACGAATGATCTTTAGATGAAATTAAGAAATTGAATGTTGCTGATCATTGAGTTTATATACTTAAGACACGTCATTCCCAAATAGATAGAATTTTTATTTGTTTCAATATATTATAAGAGACTTGTTAGATACTTAGATGGACATATATTATATGTTTGTTCCTCATGTTTTCATTATGTTCTAATACTTTATAATCTATGTCATTCTATTTTACAATTTATGTATTTCAATGAAATTAACTATTTTTAAGTATAAATAGATACTTATTTATACGATGGATAATAAATTTTAGTCATATTCCTAGGCGCCTAGGCGCTAGACCACAGCGGTTGCCCAATTAGCGCTAAACCCCAACCCGCCTTCTGACTATCACCTACTGTCTGTATTTTAGAACCTTGTGCACAAAATTTCATGACCCCCATCATTTAATTTCGTAGCTTCACTCTGGGCGGTTAAAGTGAAAGCATGCCTCAAATAACCAAAAAGAGATGTATGCAATTTCAACATTGATTGTAATAGAGGAGCAGTTAGCATCATACTAATATTGGAGTAGAGAGACTTGTAACAGAGAAAGCTCAACCAAATATCTTACAAAGTAATTTGGCGGATGTGGATGTGCGAGAACATGAAGCATAGAAAAGCCTGACGAAGCTGATGATGTACGTAGATTACGCGCCGAATGTAGAAGTTGTCAAGAAGAAAGATGTATAGAATGAAATTGAAGTAGAAGAACCAGAGAGCCTGATGGGTACAACTTGGAAGAACTTAGAAGCCTATATGGGAACTCATCTACTGATGAAGAACCGGATTCAATGAGAAGGAATAGGAGGAAGAAGAAACGACCCGAGTTTAAACATCATAGAAAAGAAACTCATGTCAGTACCATAGAGTTTGATTTGGGGATGTCTTTTCTTGTTAGACTAAACATATAAACAAAGATCATGTAACATGAATCACAGCCATCCAAACACAAACTGTAGTTTATAACTATTGTACAGAGTAGAAATCTTACCTGCAGATGCACCAGAAAAAGAAGCCATAGTCAATCTCGACAGCAAAACTAGTAAACCTTCTCCTCTTTCTAGATTCAAAATGCTCAAACTAATAATAGGTCTTAGTCTGAGACAGAGTGTAATATCTGTGAGAGAATAGGCCACTATATATATAGAACATAATCCTAGCCAAAACCAATGAGGATTTTGCTATTAAAATCCATACAGAAAACTGAAATTGTTTACAATAGGTGAATCAGTACCTTGTTCTATTTGAATCCTAGAACAACATGGATTAATAATCCATACTCATCAAGACTTTCTATCATACTTGAGACGAATCACCAATTCTCCAGACTCAAGCTCATATTCTTACATTTCCAAGTTTCAAGGAATTCAAAGAAGCTGCGAATAGACACTTTTATAATATGCAGGCCTTACAAGTTAACCACGAATGGTTGGTACAAGGTTAAGGCTCAATTTCATGCCCTTAGCAAGTGGTTCTTCTAATGACCAATTTGATAGACATTCTCCTTTATAACATTTGTTCCAAATCACACTTGTGGAAAAGATGAAAACAATACAAGTGTGACCAGTACTTGGTTGGCTGAGAGATATGCTGATGATATGAAGATCAATCCTCTTTTTTTTTTTTCTTTTTTTTTTGAATAAAGGACGGCATATATATATGAAAATAAATCATAAAATGGATGTTAAGACAATGAAAGCTAGAATGAGGGATTATCCATTCTAATCCCTCTCCAAATGATAGGATTGTGAGGGATAAGTTTGTTTCATTCCAATCCCCTTTGAATTTTAAGAGTTACCTATTCCAATCTAAACCTAGAGACGGAACGCGGCCACATGTTACAAAGACAAAGATTCTAAAACAGCCTTCGCTAAGAGAAGAAAAAAAGCCATGCAGTGAACATCTAAGGGAAACGAGTTGATCATCAATTAACGCCTCAATAGAATGACGTATCTTTGTTAAAGCATCTGCCACAAAATTGGCTTCATCTAAAACATGATAGAAGCTGATATGATCAAGCATCCCATGTTTGCAAACATAAAAGAAGGATCTTTCCAAGTTTAGGAAGGTGGGAGTTGCCAAAGAGAAACCGATTTGAGCCGCATCTGCTCCAAATATCTCAGGCAAACGGTCAGCTGACAAAATGCGGTCAATGGCTTCAACATCTTGAGAATAAAAGTCACAACTAGGATCAATTGGTTGTACTTTATATAGGGATAAGAATTGAGTTTCCTCTTTCACAAATGTTACTTATTCATTCCGGCCATTATACGGTCAACACTGAACAGAGAGTATAACTTTTCCGGCCTCTAAGTCCGGAACCCTCCCAAACATTGGACACTACAATACTAGATAATGCAATAAGATACAACAGTACAATACAATATAGTTGAAAACAATCCATCTAAGATAGTACAGACTCGATCGGATGAATCAAAGGAGCCCAAGTGTTCAAGCTTCCATCTTTGCGGTAAACTTAAGTGGTGGCTTCAAGAAATGTCTCTCTGTTGTACTTGTTTGGAGGAGCATTAAGTTCAAATCTCTTTGGCAAATCCGGATTTGCCAAGAAAATACGGCCATAAGCAATAAGATCTGCACGGCCCTCGGCCACAGCATTGTTTCTATTTTCCCTGTCATAACCACCACCAGCAATGAAGGTACCCTGGAAAGCCTTTATGATGGGAAGAAAACTGTGGTGGGTTTCAGCTTTTTCTCCAAGTTTCTTCATCCTCGGCTCAACCATGTGGCAGTACACTATCCCATATTTGTTCAAGACATTGGCCATATAGAGGCCTAATTCTTTTGGATTTGAATCCCCTGAGTCCATATAGTCAGCAAATGGAGATAATCTAATTCCAACTTTATCTGCTCCTATTTCACATGATCTTTCAGAAACTGATTAGCAGATTAACAATTTCAACTTACTGACGGTATTAGAACCTTAAGCATTGTCGCTGAATTACCAAACAAATAATGGTTAGTTAATATGTAGCCCAACTACCACTATGTTGAATTATGGCCAAATTCCATTGGGCCTTTCAATAGCCCATTAAGTGGGCACGGGAAAGTGGCTAGGTTTTTTAATTAGGGCAGCTGCTGCCCTTTTGTTGCAGTGCAGAAAACAGAGGGCAGAAAAGAAGAAGAGAGGTGCCGCAGCCCCCACATAAGAAAGAAAGGTGATTTTCTTTCTTGGTTAGTTCTCACTCAATTAAAGTTGTATTTGTGTATTAGCTTTGAACTTTGTATAGAGAGGAAATTATTCACCATATTTCCTTATCTATTTGTTTCTTTGGTGAGTGAGAGCTATTGGATGTATTGGGGTTTTGGGTTGTGAGATTGTCAACACTTTGTAAACTCTCATTTGGTTGATAGTGGATTATTGGGTGAGCTCCTACTGCTCCGAGGACGTACTTTAGTTACATTGACTGTTGAGAAACCTCGTTAAAATCTTGGTGTCTTTTATATTTTTTTTCTTGCATTCCATTTGATATATTTCCTGTGGGTTAGCTTGAGTTGGTTCCAATTGGTTTGGTGCTATCCTAGCACAACAATTGGTATCAGAGCCAGGTTGCTCTTGGGTACCATCTATTTGCTAAAGATGTTCGACGGGCAAGATGAGAATCCTTTTGGAAGCAGCTCCGGGTTTGCAAGAACTACAGTACAAAATGCAAAGTTTGAAGTGGAAAAATTTGATGGCACAAATAACTTCGGGATGTGGCAATGTGAGGTCAAGGATGTGTTGGCTCAACAAGATCTACTTGCCGCTTTGGGAGATAAGCCGGAAGCCATGTCGAAGTCGGAATGAGAGAAATTAAATTTGTGGGCTTGCTCTACAATTAGGCTGTGCCTTACAAAAACTCAAAGGTATTTTGTGATGTGGGAGACATTGGCAAATGTGTTGTGGCAAAAATTAGAAGACAAGTACATGACGAAGAGTGCGGAGAATCGGCTACACTTGAAGAAAAAGCTCTACCGCTTCCAATATAAAGAAGGTACAAAAATGATTAGACACCTTGATGCTTTTAATAAGTTGATTGCCGATTTGATGAATTTAGATGAAGATATTAAGGATGAAGATAAGGCCTTAATATTATTGAATTCCTTGCCTGGACTCTTATGAGCATTTTGTTACCACTATTATGCATGGTAAAGAAACTGTGAAATTTGAAGATGTGTCAAATGCCTTGATGAATTATGAAATGAGGCATAGAGATAAGAATCATGATAGTACCTCGGAAGCTTTATTTGTTAGAGGTAGATCATCGGAGAGGAGATCTTTCTCTAGTAAGAAAAAATCACTTTCTCGACCTAGAGGAACTTCTAAAGGTAGAAAAAGTTTGGAAATGGATGAATGTGCTTTTTGTCATAATAAAGGCCATTGGAAGAAAGATTGTCCTAGGTTGAAGACCAAAGACAAAGTGAGTTCTGAAGCTAATGTTGCTGAGCTTGAAAATGATTTTTCTGATTTTGCTTTAACCGTTTCCTCATCATTTGATTGTGCTACTAAGTGGGTATTGGATACGGGTTGTACTCATCATATGACTCCTCACAAGGATTGGTTTTCAAGCTTGAAAGAGTTTGATGGTGGTGTTGTTTTCATGGGAGATGACAATCCTTGCACAACAAAAAGGATCGGTACAGTTCGTTTGAAGTTGCATGATGGTATGGTTAAAGAGTTGATAGGTGTTCGGTATTTACCGAATTTGAAGAAAAATCTTATTTCTTTGGACACTTTAGAATCCAAGGGCTTCAAGTTTCATTCAGATGGGCAGACATTGAAAGTTACTTATGGTGCACTTGTTGTGATGAAAGCTCCTCGATGTGGTCATTTGTATTTATTACAAGGAAGCACCGTGACAGGTGAAGCGTCTGTAGTCTCAAAAAATATGGGCACATCTGATTCAGATACTACTAGATTGTGGCATATGAGATTAAGGCATGCCGGTGAGAGAGCTCTACAAGGGCTTGTGAAACAAGGTCTTTTAAAAGGTGCCACGACTTGTAAGCTTGATTTCTGCTAGCATTGTGTCTTGGGGAAGCAAACTAGAGTGAAGTTTGGTACTGCAGTACATCAGACGATGGGCATTCTTGATTATGTGCATTCCGATGTTTGGGGTCCTACAAAAACTCCCTCTTTGAGTGGTAGACATTGGTTCGTGACTTTTGTTGATGATTATTCAAGGTCTTGGGTCTACACTATGAAGCACAAGAGTGAGGTGCTGAGCATTTTCTTAAGTTGGAAGAAAATGGTTGAGAACCAGACTGGGGGAAAGATTAAGATTTTGAGATCGGATAATGGTGGTGAATACACATCCGACCCCTTCTTTAAAGTTTGCAAAGATGAAGGAATTGTGAGGCATTTCAGTGTCCGGGGAACTCCACAACAAAATGGAGTTGCAGAAAGATTGAATCGAACCTTGCTTGAGAAGGTTAGATGTATGTTGTCTCAGTCGGGTTTGAGCAAGTCATTTTGGGCAGAGGCAGTTACTTATGCTTGTCACATCATCAACCGGTTACCTTCAACTGCTGTTCAGGGCAAGACACCAATGGAGGTATGGACTGGAAAACCTTCTTCTGATTATGACTATATCCGTGTTTTTGGTTCACCTGCTTATTTTCATGTGACTGAAAATAAACTTGATCCTAGAGCCAAAAAGGCTATCTTTCTTGGTTTTAGTAGTGGTGTCAAAGGTTATAGATTGTGGTGCCCAGAGATGAAGAAACTTGTAATTAGCAAAGATGTGACATTTGATGAAGAAAGTATGTTCAGAGACTCTGAGAAGAATATGAAAGATGTCCAACAGGTGGAGCTTGAGAAAATTGCCTCTAGTACTTCAAATCCTATTTCCACTGATGTTGAAGCCACTACAAGTGAAGAAGTGGGAGTCCAAGAGGATGTTGAAGAAGTTGAACTTGAAGATTCTATTCTAGATGAAGAGCAAGTTTCACCTCAAGAGTCTATTGAAAAGAATAGAGGAAAGAGAAATATTACCAAGCCAGCTCGGTATAGTGATTATGTTTCTTTTGCTCTTCCTATTATCACTGATGAGATTCCATCCAATTTTGAGGAAGATATTGAGAGTGAAGAAAAGGAAAAATGGTGCGTTGCCATGGGTGATGAGATGAATTCTCTCTTGAAGAACAAGACTTGGGAGTTAGCTAAATTGCCTAAGGGTAAGAAAGCTATCGGTTGCAAATGGGTGTATGCCAAGAAGGAAGGTGTTGATGAGAAAAGCAATGTGAGATTCAAAGCAAGATTAGTTGCTAAAGGGTATGCACAAAAGGAGGGCATTGACTACAATGAAATCTTTTCTCCGGTTGTGAAGCACTCCTCAATTTGTATTATGTTAGCTCTTGTTGCACAATATGATCTTGAGCTTGTGCAACTCGATGTGAAGACGGCTTTCCTACATGGTGATTTGAATGAAGAGATCTATATGTGTCAACTGGATGGGTATAAAGTGAAAGGGAAAAAGAATTTGTTTTGCAAGTTGAAGAAATCACTTTATGGCTTGAAGCAATCTCCAAGACAATGGTATTTGAGGTTTGATAAATTTATGAGAGACCAAAATTATTCTAGAAGTCAATATGATCATTGTGTGTACTTCAAGAAGTTGCAAGATGGGTCTTTCATTTATTTGTTGATATATGTTGATGATATGTTGATTGCCTCAAAGAATGTTGAAGAGATTGAGAAATTGAAGAAACAAATGAAGAACGAGTTCAAGATGAAGGATCTTGGTGAAGTGAAGAAGATCCTTGGCATGGAGATCACTAGAGATAGCGGGAAGGGTTTGTTATGCTTGAATCAAAGACAATACCTTGAGAAGTTGATTCGAAAGTTTGGAGTTCATGATTCAACCAAACTGGTTAATACCCCTTTCGCTTCTCATTTTAAATTGAGTTCTCTACAATGTCCTAAAACTGATCAAGAGAAGCTGCAAATGAAAAATATACCATATGCAAATTTGGTTGGTAGTTTGATGTACGCAATGGTATGCTCTAGACCGGATATTGCTCATGCAGTTGGTATGATGAGTCGATATATGCATAATCCTGGTAAAGAGCATTGGCATGCTGCTAAGTTGATTGGCCCTTTGTGAAAGTCACGGGAAAGTGGCTAGGTTTTTTAATTAGGGCAGCTGCTGCCCTTTTGTTGCAGTGCAGAAAACAGAGGGCAGAAAAGAAGAAGAGAGCTGCCGCAGCCCCCACATAAGAAAGAAAGGTGATTTTCTTTCTTGGTTAGTTCTCACTCAATTAAAGTTGTATTTGTGTATTAGCTTTGAGCTTTGTATAGAGAGGAAATTATTCACCATATTTCCTTATCTATTTGTTTCTTTGGTGAGTGAGAGCTATTGGATGTATTGGGGTTTTGGGTTGTGAGATTGCCAACACTTTGTAAACTCTCATTTGGTTGATAGTGGATTATTGGGTGAGCTCCTACTGCTCCGAGGACGTACTCCAGTTACACTGACTGTTGAGGAACCTCGTTAAAATCTTGGTGTCTTTTATATTTTTGTTCTTGCATTACATTTGATATATTTCCTGTGGGTTAGCTTGAGTTGGTTCCAATTGATTTGGTGCTATCCTAGCACAACACACTAGACCCCAGCCCGCCATCTGACTAACACCTAGTGTCTATTAGAACCTTGTGCACAGAATTTCATGACCCCCATTATTTAGTTTCGTAGCTTCACTCTGGGAGGTTAAGGTGAAAGCATGCCTTAAATAACTAAAAAGAGATTTAATCAATTTCAACATTGATTGTAATAGAGGAGCAGTTAGCATCATACTAATATTGGAGTAGAAGGGACTTGTAACAAAGAAAGCTCAACCAAATATCTTATAAAGTAAATTGGTGGATGTGGATGTGCGAGAACATGAAGCATAGAAAAGCCTGACGAAGCTGATGATGCACGTAGATTACGCGCAGAATGTAGAAGTTGTCAAGAAGAAAGATGTACATAATGAAATTGGAGTAGAAGAACCAAAGAGCCTGATGGGTACAACTTGGAAGAACTTAGAAGCCTATATGGGATCTCATCTAGTGATGAAGAACCGGATTCAATGAGAAGGAATAGGAGGAAGAAGAAACGACCCAAGTTTAAACATCATAGAAAAGAAACTCATGTCAGTACCATAGAGTTTGATTTGGGGATGTCTTTTCTTGTTAGACTAAACATATAAACCAAGATCGTGTAACATGAATCACAGCCATCCAAACACAAAGTGGAGTTCCTAACTATTGTACAGAGTAGAACTCTTACCTTCAGTGCACCAGAAGAAGAAGCCATAGTCGATCTCGACAGCAAAACAAGTAGTAAACCTTCTCCTCTTTCCAGATTCAAAATGCTCAAACTAATAATAGGTCTTAGTCCGAGACAGAGCGTAATATCTGTGAGAGCATAGGCCACTATATATATAGAACATAATCCTAGCCAAAACCAATACGGATTTTCCTATTAAAATCCATACAGAAAACTGAAATTGTTTACAATAGGTGAATCAGTTCCTTGTTCTATTTGAATCCTAGAACAACATGGATTAATAATCCATACTCATTAAGACTTTCAAACTTGAGACGAATCACCGATTTTCCAAACTCATACTCATGCTCATATTCTTACATTTCCAAGTTCCAAGGAATTCAAAGAAGCTGTGAATAGACACTTTTATAATAATTGCAGGTCTTACAAGTTAACCACAAATGGTTGGTACAACGTTAAGGCTCAAATTCATGCCCTTGGCAAGTGATGCTTCTAATGACCGATCTGATGGACATTCTCCTTTATATGTAAAACATTTGTTCCAAATCACACCTGTGGAAAAGATGAAAACAATACAAGTGTAACTAGTACTCTTGATTGTCTGAGAGATATGCTGATGATATGAAGATCAATCCTATAATCGATGTTAAGACAATGAAAGCTACAATGAGGGATTATCCATTCTAATCCCTCTCCAAATGATAGGATTGTGAGGGATAAGTTTGTTCCATTCCAATCCCCTTTGAATTTTAAGAGTTATCTATTCCAATCTAAACCTAGAGACAAAATGAGGCCATGAATTACAAAGACAAAATTCTAAAACAGCCTTCGCTCGGAGAATAAAAAAAGCCATGCAGTGAGAACATCAAAGGGAAACGAGTTGATCCTCAATAAACGCCTCAATAGAACGACGTACCTTTGTTAAAGCATCTGCCACAAAATTGGCTTCATCTAAAACATGATAGAAGCTGATATGATCAAGCATCCCATGTTTGCAAACATAAAAGAAGGATCTTTCCAAGTTTAGGAAGGTGGGAGTTGCCAAAGAGAAACCGATTTGAGCCGCATCTGCTCCAAATATCTCAGGCAAACTGTCAGCTGACAAAATGCGGTCAATGGCTTCAACATCTTGAGAATAAAAGTCACAACTAGGATCAATTGGTTGTACTTTATATAGGGATAAGAATTGAGTTTCCTCTTTCAGAAATGTTACTTATTCATTCCGGCCGTTATACGGGTATAACTTTTCCGGCCTCTAAGTCCGGAACCCTCCCAAACATTGGACACTACAATACTAGATAATGCAATAAGATACAACAGTACAATACAATATAGTTGAAGACAATCCATCTAAGATAGTACAGACTCAATCGGATGAATCAAAGGAGCCCTAGTGTTCAAGCTTCCATCTTTGCGGTAAACTTAAGTGGTGGCTTCAAGAAATGGATAATCAGTGTAACCAATGACGGGATCAGGTATGTAGAATGTCTGTCTATTGTACTTGTTTGGAGGAGCATTAAGTTCAAATCTCTGTGGCAAATCCGGATTTGCCAAGAAAATACGGCCATAAGCAATAAGATCTGCAAGGCCCTCGGCCACAGCACTGTTTCCATCTTCCCTGTCATAACCACCAGCAGCAATGAATGTACCATGGAAAGCTTTTCTCATGGGAAGAAGACTGGTGGGTTTTAGCTTTTTCTCCAGATGTCTTCATCCTCGGCTCAACCATGTGGCAGTACACGATTCCATATTTGTTCAAGGCATTGGCCATATAGAGGCCTAATTCTTTTGGATTTGAATCCCCCGAGTCCATATAGTCAGCAAATGGAGATAATCTAATTCCAACTTTATCTGCTCCTATTTCGTTAACGACAGCTTCAACAACTTCCAGAGGAAGGCGGCAACGATTCTCTAGAGATCCACCATATTGGTCTGTTCGATAAGAAGGAAGCCATGCGCCCCATGAATTTCAACTCCATCGAACCCTATATAGCATATTAACAATTTCAACATACTGACGGTATTAGAACCTTAAGCATTGTCGCTGAATTACCAAACAAATAATGGTTAGTTAATATGTAGTTCAATAACGAGATGTGAGGGGGCTTGCAGCTCCATGGCAGTGAGCTTTTTACCCCTCCCTCTCTCTCTTTCCCCCAAGGCCAGAGTTTGAAGAATCCCCCTCCCATCTCTAACTACATTTCTCTGATCAAACATAATTTATTTTGCATAAGCTTTGAAGCAAATTGAGTTGTTGTAAATTTTGTTTCATATTTAACGTAAAGACAAATTACCAGCTTCAATAGAATTCCTTGCAGCAAGTCTAAAATCATTGACAATTTGTGGAATTTCATCTGTCCTCAATCGTCTTGGAGGCGTGAATGCAGAAGCATCAATGCCATTTAATCGTATCGGCTTGTCAGTAGAAGATACTGGAGCTTGCCCATTTGGTTGATAACCTGTAAGCAAGGAGAGAAAGAATTACAACTTGAAGTCTAACGACAGTAACTAACATCCACAGCAGCACTCTTTCAAGTGGGAATCCTTTGTTACAAATTACTATAAAATCGCTTGGTCTGATGAACCACACGTGCTATATACTAATTCTGAATTCTGAGTTATGTCAACATCAAACTTCTTCCCATCCAATAATAATAATAACGAAGCTTCTGAAAAGAGCAAGGTCATAAAAGTGGTGTCTTCTTATGAGTTATGTTAAAAACACCAACTCGGAACTTAACAAGTCCAAGGTTTATCGTCATTTGAGCAACAATGTTGTCAATTATAAACACTCCCAAGTTCTGATGCATACACCATTATGTTATACATCAAGTGTGTTTGTTGCACCGGACTACCTTGGACTTGACTAACTTCAGGATCTAAGCTGGATTGGCTTAGATTAGACTAAGCTGGACTAACTTAATGAATCATTTGGTGCAGTGTCGAACTAAGAAACTGGATAATAACATATTCTAATATAATTATTTAATCTAATATATATTAATATTTTATTATTTAATTTCTTTTTCTTTTTTATAAATTCTCTTCTTCTCTCCCGAAAATTCATTCCACACCTGCAGATCATTCAAACAATTGCAGAGCAAATCAAATGCCAATTTCAGATCACATCAAAACCCAGTTCGAAATCAAAACCCAATTTAAATCAACGACTTGGATTGTCTGCCATCCCCATTCCATGCCCTTCTATGTTTTGTGGTCACAGTTAAGCCATGCCAACATTTTTTATTGATTTTTTTTATAGAAATAATAAGACAAAAAGCAAAATCAATATAAAATGTTGACGTGGCTTAACCGTGACCACAGAAATAGAAGGGCATGGGGAGGGCATGGAATGGGGAGGGCAGACAATCCAAGTCCTTAAATCAAAACCAAATGAAAACAAGAATCCCAAGCCGTTGCCCTTAGCGGAGAGCACGCCGCTGTCATCCCAATCCAGCCAATGTCTTTATCGCCGTCGTATGCTCTGGCATTTTTGGCCTCCCATATTCCTTCAAGCGCACTAGGTGGCTCACCCACAGCTGGGTTCACAAGATTTCGTCAATCTTGCGAAGCTGACAAGTCCGAGGTTGGGTTCGAAGCGCAGCAAAGCAAACGGCTAGAGCTGGATGGACGACAATAAGAGCGTGATCTTCCTCAGTTCGAAATTCTGGATTCAGGGTGAGGAGAGAGGGAGAGAGTGGTGGTGGGCCGGTGGTGTGATCTCCCTAGAGTTGGCGAGTTGTGGTGGGATGGTGGTTGTCGGTGCTCAAGAGAACATAGAGCGGAGAGAGGATGAGAGGGAGCATATGAAGACGGAGTAGACGAGGTCTGAGCAATCCCATGGGTATTGGGGGGGGGTCTCGCTAAGAACTTCTAGTGAATGAGTTTGTCCATGCGAGTCCCCTTTAATCTCATTAAACATAATATCATTACGGAACAGACACGGGATTGGACTAATAGTTAGTCCAGTCTAGTCCAATGACACTTAGTGAGGACAAACAAACACCCCTCAAACTTCTTAATCGGTCTAATTATTCACTCATGTTAACAAAGCATTCTATGGTAAAAGTGAGGTCATAAAGGTGTAAGTCAGAAACGCACCGCTATTAGAAACCCTTCCAGCATGCCAAATCTGGCAGAAGAAGACGCCACCTTTAGCATGAACAGCATCAACAATGGGTTTCCAGGCTTCAACTTGCTCCTCTGTGCATATACCAGGTGTGGTCGGGTACCTACGTATATTAAAGAAACAAAAATTCCATCAAACTTTGAAACGAAAGAAGCACCCTCAAATGTTTGTTAGTCTATGAATCTACTGTTGTTGAAATTACCCTTGAGCTGTGTCGGAAACCCCAGTGGCTCCAGCTATGAGAAGACCCCCGTTCGACGTTCTCTGAGAATAATATAAGATAGCATGTGGTTGAGGAACATTGTTGTATGATCTCTGTCTGTTCAATGGTGCTAAAACAATTCTGGAAAGGAAAAAGAAATTGTAAATTATTAATACAGAGTGATCAAGACGGAATGTGGCTGAGGAACATTATCGAATGATCTGTATCTAGTCAACAATGATGAAAATACAATTATAAAGATGAAAAACATATAATAAACCATATATACAACCTTCAGACTTTGTAGGAAGCATTAGTTTGCTAAGGCTCCTTTGATAACAAATTCGCTTTTATTTTTCTTGCTTTAGTTAAAAAGGAGAAATGAGGGAGGAAGAAGGAATTTGGAGCGAAAATGTGTGAAATAAAAAATCGAATTGTAGACTATCTGAATTTGCTTTATGTTCTTCATTTTCGGTATTTCCATGCATACTTTGTCCCTCCTCCTCCTCCTCCTCCTCTATCATGCATTTAAAAATCCTCTATCATGCATCTAAACAAAGCAATGTCTTACGAAGCTCTATCATGCATTTTCTCTATCTTTCACTTAAAATTAAAAACTAAAAATCAAATATAAAATCGTAACCAAACACAACCTAAACAAAGCAATGTCTTACAAAGTGACCATGGCCGAAAGGACACATACTTTTAACAATTAGTTGCATCTATTTTCAACAATTAATCAAGGGTAAATTACATTTTACCTCCTTAGGTTTGAGGTCAATTGCAATCTCATACAATATCTTTAAAACTTTTCAATTTTATACATTTACTTATCATTTTATTTCAATGATGACGTAGCAAATATGGGATCCACATTTGTGCTGACGTGGCTTCCAAATAATTTTTTTATGCATTTAAAAGATAATAGTTTACCCCATTAAAAATTTAAAAATAAATAAAGCTAAAACCCACATCTGCATCCTAATTCCTTTCCCTTCCATCCGTCCCCCAGCCTTCACCCCCAAAACCACATATGCACCCTTGTCCTCTAATCCAAGACCCTCGAAATCACACCCAATTCTCTGCAATTCAATCTTCTCTCTACGATTCAAGCTCGTAAAAACCCTAATTTCACGTTCAAAACAGGGAGAATGTGGGTCGGGAAAGAGACGTGCCATGAGAACCAATCGAGCCACAAATTCCTATTCAAATTTTCACGAGAAAATTCTGAAACCTTTTCAGTTGTTTCCATTTCTACAAATTCAATCAATATATAAATTATCAAACCAGTCAAACCAGGACGATCTTGGGGGCCTTGACCACGAGGTTTTCTCTCGCGATGGCCTCACGACCGGCAACCTTGTAATCGTAGCTGCACACATGGCGGTCGGAGTACCGGTGCTTGGAGCTGAAGAGCTCGCCGCATCGGCACCAGAATCTGGTCAACCCGATCTTTCTCCAACATCCGGAGCACCGATTGATCACGCGCCTATTCGGCGATTCGGCCGATCTCGCGATCTCCGAAGCCGTCGTCTTCCGAAAGGTCTTGGCTGGGGCCTCGAAGCTGAAGGTGGGTCGGGAGGTGAAGATTGAGGAGTGGGTATGGGGAGAGAGAAGGGAGGGAAGGTGAAGAGGGAGAGTGGGAAGTAAAACAACGACCACCCTTCTGCACTTTTCAGGATTTTTTTTTTAAGGGTAAATTCTTATCTTTTAAATGTATTAAAAAATTATTTTTTTGCCACGTACCACAAATTTGACAGTCACATCAGCATAAATGTGGATTCAATATTTGCCTCGTTATCATTTAACAGTTTACTTAACAGATTTTCTAACGGATGTATAAAATTAAAATAAAATGATAAATAAATGTATGAAATTGAAATGTTTTAAAAATATCGTATGAGGTTGCAATCGATCTCAAATCTAAAGGGGTAAAATGTAGTTTACCCATTAATCAATGAAAAAACTCAAGTGTACCATTGTTTTGATTTAATTTGTAACATCCGTACTATTTTATAGACAAAGATACAGTTACAAGGACACTTCTTGTCTCCTTCCCAACATCTGTACTATTTTATAGACAAAGATACAGTTACAAACACTCCTTGTCTCCTTCCCCAAATCATTCTTCTTTTTTGTATAGCTATATTTGACACGCACCAGGGCTGGTCTAGAGTTTTTTGAGATCCGGGACGATGCTACAAAATGTGCCCTCATTTTATATAAGGAAATTATTTGTTTTCACACGTAAAACATCGATAAAATTATACTTAGAAAAACACTTCAAACTTAATAATTTAGAAACATGAAAAAACTAATTTATTTTGTATCGTGAGAAGGAAACAAAAAAAAAACTCCCTGTTTACAAGTAGATAAATATGAGTTTTGTTTTCCATCTGAACTTTTAAAGTGTTTTTGTATGAATCGTGAGGTGTTTTTTCTTATTTACTAACCTTGTCAATATGGGACTAAAAAAATAATGATGTTTTTGAGTCTTTAGTTGATATGTATAAGTAATAAATGGGTACTAAATTAAACTTTTTATGACACGTCATATGATTTGTAAATTTGGTCTAAAAATTTGGTCAACACATTACTTTTTGTTAAAGATTAGACTTGAATTGGAACAAATGTTTTAAAAATAACAACTCACATAGCTACTAGCTACTAATTAAAAATAAATTAACAACCAAACAAAAATTTGTAAAAATTGTAAAAATTGAAAAGTAATAAGCCCACATGGTGTTTTGAACCCAAGACCTCCTCATTAATTTTAATCAACAAAACCATTAGTTCTAGTTAAATTTCTTTGTCATTAAACCAAATTTTATAAATTTATACTCTTATGAAAACATATATAAATATATCACCCTAATAATTTTGGTGCCCCCAATTATTTTGGGCCCTGGACGGCCGCCCTGCCTGCACTGGGCCTGGGCCGGCCCTGACACGCACACATGACTAAACTACACAGTACGCTAAAATTGAATATAGGCAAGCAGTAATTTCATTTTCTATTTTTCTTGTTAGCCAATAGCCATCTGCAGACCTAGCTACTCTCTGAATCCAAGTTCGGATCTCCTCTCATAGTTTTTACAACATTACACGGCAGAGAAATTTTAAAATGTAAACAAATAGGAACAATTTATGAAAGTTTTAAAATAGGAACAATGAAAGAAAGTTTAAGTACCTATGAGAAAGATTGAAGTTTCCCAATTTGTAGGGACTGAGGAGAGGAATTTTGGGAGGTTGAGCAGCAGCAGACATCTCAGAATTCGAGTCGGTCGTCTGCCACCTGATCTTGCACTTGGCCTTTTACACTGGATTCTGGGTTGAAGGAAGGAAGGAAGGAAGGAAGGAAGGAAGGAATGAATGAATGAATGAATGAATGAATGAATGAATGAATGAATACAGGAACCAATTGGGTCTTTATACATTCAGTAGGAAGGTTTGATGAGGTCTGTAATTACGTTTACGTGGGTTGAAAATTCACCCGTTCTTTTTTTTTTTCTTTCGGAATGCGGGTGTAATGCTAGCCGCATGTTTATTTCGAATTTGCTTTTTCATCCTGCATTATTAGGCCATGGTTTGAATAGTATATTGTTTAGGTCCTTAAGGCCCTCTCCAACTAGAAGGTTTAAAATATAGCTCTGTTTAGAATTATAATTTTGTAAAAAAATTAAGGATAAATCTCAGTTTACTACCCTCATGTTTCGTGATTTTCAACATTTAGTACATCAAGTTTTTTTCATCCAGAGTCATACCTAAAATGTAAATTTTGGGACAGTCTCATACATCTGTTAGTCAAACTGTTAAGTCTCTCGTTAATTGATGATGTGGCGCCTATGTTGACAATGACTAGGCACCACGTGTCAATAGGGGGCCCACTTGAATATTAAAAAAATTAAAAATTAAAAATTTGAAAAAGAAAAAAAAAATCCCCCTATCTCCTACCTCCCCCATCCCCTTCCCTCCCTTCCTTCCCCTACAACTCGCACCTCCCACCCTTCCATCTCTTATCTGCAACCCGCAACACCTCCACCATTCCTCTCCTAACCCCCACCCTCTTCTTCCTCCTCCTTCTCCTGCACCCCAACCCTCGTCGTTGGCGGTCCACAGCCGACCCGTCCCCAAGCCCACCTGAAGACAATGCCATTTTCCGTTTTCGCCGATGTGGATCCAGCCTCTACTTTCGTCGTCACTCCACCGAGGAAGTTGCAGTCTGATAAGCTCGCCACGGTTCAACTTTTTTAGGAGAACACTCCCTCTGTTGTTTACATCACCAATCTTGCAGCCATGTACTACTAAAGTTTGAATCTTTTGGATTTTGCTGAAAATTGGGCCACTTTTGGAATGGGGAGAGAGAAAGAGTCGCGGGAGCGAGGGGAGGAGTCGCGGGAGTCTGGGTAGTAGTGGTGCGAGAGGAAGAGTCTTGGGGGTGGTAATTACAACAAATTATGATAAAACCCACATCAACTTTTCCACAAATTGAAAAACCCAAGTCCTAAAATCTAGAAAGAAAAGCAAAAATTTGAAATTTTGAATGGGGGCAAGCCAAAATTTTGAAATTTACGTAGCAGAACAACATTTTGTGAAAAACCCAAAAGCAAAAAATGATGATGAAATGAATCCAAGGGAAAAGAAAGATGAAATTTTGGGAAGTACCTGGAGGACGTTTTGGCTCAAGAGGGAGTAATGAGGGCCTCTCATTTCTGTGACGCCATAGCTTCGAGGTTTTTCAGGACGGTCTTCGTTCTCCTCGAAGTACTTCCATCTGTACGCCACCATCGTCTTCCTCCTCAGGAATCGAACTCACATGACAAATCAAAGATTGAGAGAATTGGAGAAAATGAAAGGGGTGGGTGATGGGGGGTGGGTTTTTTTTTTTTTTTTTGGATAATTTATTTTTGAAATTTTAATTTCCACGTGGACTCTTTAATGACACGTGGCTCCCAGTCATTCTCCACATGGGCGTCACATCATCAGTTAACGGGAGACTTAACAGTTTGACTAACGGATGTATGAGACTGTTGACTCTGGGACGAAAAAAACTTAATGTACTAAATGTTGAAAACCACGAAACATGAGGGTAGTAAACAGAGAGTTACACAAAAATTAATTTTAAATTAATAGTGTTAGATCATATCTATATACTATTTCTAACCAAATGACTTAAACATAGCCCCATCAATTTTCGATGGATATCTAGGCTATAATTCTAGGCTACATTAGGTTGGCCAAATGTAGCCCCCTCTTAACCCTTTTTTGGTGCCCAGCTCTTCTAATGCACAATTTGAATCAAATTCAACAGCTATGTTTGAAAACATCCAACGAAAATTTAATTAAATTAACCAATAAATTAACTACATAAACTTAAACTAAATAATTATTGAGAGGGTTATGTTTAGCTACTTCGGTGATGGTATATAAGTATGACCTGATACTGTTCAATCGTTTCGATTGGAGATGGCCTAAGGTCATAGTTTTGAGGATGTGTGAGACTAAATGCATATTAGTTACAAAATTATATTACTTTAGATCGCTTGAAATATTTGACAACTTAATAAAAATAAATAAAAAAACCAACTTAAAATCCATGAACCATTAGAAAACTCATTTTCTTGTTTTGTTTTATTAAGTTGTCAAATATTTAAGCTTTTGGATACAAACTAATATAATCTTGTGACCAAGGTTCTACAAGACGCTAGGCGCTAGTCGGGCGGCGGGCTGGGGCCTAGCGCCTAGGCGGGCGACTAGGCGGACTAGACGGATTTAAGTAAATCTATTATATTTCATGTAAATAAGTGTATGTTTATACTTAAAATATATATAATTTCATCATAAACTACAAAATAGAATGACATATATATTATGAAGTATTGGAACATAATGAAAACATGGGGAACAAGCCTATAATGTGTGTTCATTTAAGTATTCAACAAGTCTCTTACAATTTATTGAAAACAAAAATTCAAAATGAAAATTATCTATTTTTTGT
The DNA here is from genome assembly GCA_036320875.1 of Cotoneaster glaucophyllus. NCBI lineage: Eukaryota > Viridiplantae > Streptophyta > Magnoliopsida > Rosales > Rosaceae > Cotoneaster > Cotoneaster glaucophyllus. Next base: position 44,490,305 of record CM070073.1, read on the forward strand.
CTAAGTGAGTTGCTACCTAAGCGGGCTAGGCGGGTGCCTAGGCGGTCTAGGCGGGCGCCTCAGGAGGTTTAGGCACTCTTTCTTAATTTTCAAACGCCTAGGCATTAATCGGGGCGGTGACCAGCCGCCTAGCGCCTAGGCGGGGGCCTAGGCGGCGCTAGGCGGGGATTTTTAGAACAGTGCTTGTGACTAATATACATTTGGTCCTCACAAATCTTCAAAATAAGAACCTTAATTAATCCATGAATTTATGACAAATTAAATAGTCTAGAAATAAAAGGCTCCAATCAAGTAGCATTGCACGATTAAAATGGAAAATGAAAAGGTTGCTAGCTTTTTGCAAAAAAATATGTTACGCATGTTCCCTAAGTAGTGCTTTTAACAAAAAAGCCTTCTCTCCTATGTGAGAGCTCTTCCCTCCACTTGTGGGGGTCTCTCTCTCCTTTTGTGAGAGAATTTTAATAGTTTCAATTTCTCACCATCACTCCCGTTTCTTCCTCCTCTTTCTTCATTTTCCCCAACTGATTGCCATTTTGAGAGTCGCTCGCTTGGATTTTTTCTTTTTACTTTCTGCTTTTCATACCTTAGTCCCCATCTTGCATCCCCTTTTTCATCAACCTCACTGCTTCTATATTTTCACCACCAACCTGCACATCAGTCATTTTCACCCTTGTCTTTCCCCACCATCTTCCTTCTTCCTTACCCAAAAATTAGATCTTAAAGTTTTGGACCCGATCTGGAATTTCGATATCTATACTTTAAGATTTGATTTTTGCTTTGGGTTTGCTTGCCATTTTTGGGTTGATTTTGTTGTGCCTTGGTCTTTGCAGACCCTCTCTGGTTTTGGATCTTCCATGGTGGCTGTTCTGGTGGTTGCTGGCCAGAGACAAAAGGCGTGGGATTGTTTCTCTTTGTTGGGGATTAAGGTTTTTTCGAATGTTTTTACTTTTGGGCTTATTGCTTTTGATGTCTTCCTGTTTTCGTTTGTCGCTGGTGACCCTCTTACTCCTTCTCACATTTGTGGATTTCACGTCTGCGGTGGTGGGTTGGACCTTTTGAGAGTCATGTTTGACTCATCCTTTGATCGTTTGAAGATGACACATGTTGCTAGTTCCGGTTGGATGCTACAATACTATCTTCTACAGATCTCCCGTCGAGCCTTCGGTCTCTTCTTTGTTTCACTGGGTTCTGGTAGCGGCGGTTGTAGGAAGATTGAAGAAGTTCTTTGTCTTTGTTTTTTCTTGTTTTGTGTTCCAATTTCTGGTTTGGCCCAAATTTCTGTTTGTTTTGAAGGTCTTTTCTTTTCTGTTGTGCTTTGCTTTTGTTTTTGGGCTTCCTTTCATGTAATCTTGCTTTGTTAGTAATGAAATTACCCTTGTCCAAAAAAAAAAACAACAAAAAAAACAACAAAACAAAAAAACTAGTGCTTTTAACACGATGGGCATACTCTCTATCGTGTAAAACTTTCTCAAGAAACAAAGTTAAGATTTATTCATATATGTTACATGGAAGTTTCTATTTCGGGTTACTGTTTTTCTATAATCGTAATTCTTTGAGCATATAGATTCATTGGAAGGATGAATTACGTTTTTTTATGGGGGTGTATTCAATTGGGATTTTAATTTTTTTTAATGAATCTAGAGGTATTCAATCAGGATTTTAAGTGATTCTCTAAAATTCAAGGTCTATTCAATTAGAATTTTAAGATAGTTTATTAAAATTCTTAGATTCCGGGTGTATTCAATTAGGATTTTAAATAAGTTTATAACATTCCAGGTGTATTCAATTAGAAATTGATTTCAAAGAATTTGAGAAAGTTGAGTTAGAGGGAATTTGAGAGATTTTGTAGTGTATTTTAAGCATCCACAAATCTCAACTCTTTCCATGAGATTTTGACACACCCCGACAGGAGTCGAGGCGTGCTAGCCGTCACGTGAGAGTGACGTAGCCAAGAGTGCAAAAGAAGTAATTAAGAATGTGAACAAATTAAAACCAAAACTAAGGGGGTTGTATTTAATTGAGAATTTGAGAGATTTTAATGGATTTATAAATCCATAAATTTATATGGAGTTTAATTGATTTGTAGAGATTTCATATAAAATTTTGATTCAATTCCCTCGAAATCTCATGGGGAGAGGTGAGATTTGTGGATGCTTAAAATACACTAAGAAATCTCTCTAATTCCCTCTAATTCCTCAACTTTCTCAAATTCTTTAACATCAATTTCTAATTCAACACACCTGAAATGTTATAAACTTCTTTAAAATCTTAATCGAATATTAGAATACACCTTGAATTTCAGATAATCACTTAAAATCCTGATTGAATACCCCTAGATTCATTTAAAGAATTAAAATCCCTCAAAATCCCAATTGAATACACCCCCCTAAAACTTATTTAAACTAAAAATAAGTGAGCATGCGAAAGTGGTCAAACCCAAGTTACAAACATTTAGAGCATAGGTAATTTAAAGGTGCAGTCGAACTGACTAAGTACTAAATACACAACCAAAGAGAAGATCCCTACATTAATTAGTGGAATGTCAGAACCACCGGGTAATCCTCGTGTGCCACAAAGAAGAACGGTTATCTTGTACCTGAAACAGTGAAAAATAGAAAGGTGAGTGGGCAAAAACAAAGCTTTAGAAATCACATTTATCTTTTCTGAAAGTACTAACCCCTCTCTATAAAAGCCGTATACTATCCAGAAAATAATACTACGTAAGGCTAGCGACAAATCACGAGTCACGAGTCACCTACGAGTCGGAGTCACCTAATATGACTTGTACGACAAGGTTGGCACCAAACTTGGATCCAAGACAAGTGTGCGGTGAGGGAGGTGAATATCACGTGAAGGACTGGCCCTGGCCCGGGGCGGGAGCACTAACACCGGGGTGCAGCAATGATGAGCTTTAAATGAATGTATGCATGCCCATATGATGCAACCATTTCAATCACATAATAACTCACCTAAACTTACATGCGCCTTCGCATAATCATTTAGTATAAACACAATCATAACAATGCAACATTTAAAATATAACACGTTTTAGACATGGCATGAAATGCATAACTCAATTTAAAACATTTCTGGAAACCGTAAAGTATATATATAAAACGCCCAATCACTGATATGTCAAAAGATCGTAGCCCCCTAGCCTTACTTGTCCGCGTTTGTCCTCGGGGTAAGTCTCCCCTCTTGAGAGTCCAAAATCAAATGGAAAATGGCCTGAAAATCCCTTGAAAGATTAGGCCAAAACTCCGACTTCTCGAAATCGGTTTGTTTCAGGTCAAAGTTTCCACCAACCTTCACTAAAGACCTCGGGGAGTTGAGTAGAAGCTTCCCCACGTTCTAAAACCTTGTAACTGGGTTTTCAATTCTCTTAACTCAGCATGAACCATTCGATAAAGGGTTAAAGAAATATTATATGTACCTAGAATTAGATCAATAATGAACTCCACCACTACTAGAGGCGACATCAAGATTCTGGGATTGTCCTCCAGCATACCACTATGATCCGCCGCTCTGATGCGGCGCATACAGTGTATAGCATCCCTGGTATTGTGGGTAACCACCCTAATAATAAGGATTGGGTGGATACGGATATGCTCCTCTAGGATACTGAGCTACATCCCCCTGGTAGTGGTATGTACCACCATAACCTATCGGAGTATAAGCACTACGTCCTTGGATCTATTGGAGGGGAACTGCATGTGGTAGTATAGGAGGCTGAGGTTTCCGCTGATTCTGCAGACACTGGTTAGCTCTATGCCCCATCTGACCACAAGTGAAGCATCCACTACTACCTCTTCTGCACTCTCCAAAATGACGGTTATTGCATCTACGATAAAGTGGAGCACCAAAACTGCTAGGATTCCTCTAATTCTGAAAGCGAGAACAACTTGTAGACCTGCCGCCCCTCCGCGGCATATTATAACTTGAACCACCACTGGATGAACTAGAACTATTACCACTTCGCTTGAAATTCCGAGTTTTACGAGTTAAACCCCTCTCTGTAAAACACATATAGTTTCCAGAAAATAACCCCCTCTGTAAAAACAAAGCTTTAGAAATCACATTTATCTTTTTTGAAAGTACTAACCCCTCTCTGTAAAAACTCGTATAGTTTCCAGAAAATAATACTACGTAAGTATGAAAATCAATGCACAAGGACAATGAAAACAGGAGCATGCCACGTCATAACATCTCAACAATAATAAATGTAAGTCATGTATGAAATCTGTCTAAACTAGCATGCTAGTTGGAGTCACCTAATGTGACCTGTACGACTGGACCTATTGCTCATCAGTCTATGCTTGCACACGAGTCGAAGTCACCTAGTGTGACCTTTACGGCATGGCTGGGTGTAAATATGTACGCTTTAGTGCTACGATCACATGAAGGCTAGCGATAAATAGCGGGTCACCTACGAGTCGAACTTACCTAATGTGACCTGTACGACAGGGCTAGCACCAAACTTGGATCCAAAGCGAGCGTGCGATTCGGGAGGTGAAGATTACGTGAAGGACTGGCCCTAGCTCGAGGCGGGAACACCAACACCGGGGTGCGGGAACACCAACACCGTGGTGCAGCAATGATGAGCTCTAAATGAATATATGCATGCCCATATGAAGCAACCATTTCAATCACATAATAACTCACTTGAACTTTCATGCGCCTCCGTAGAATCATTTAGCATAAACACAATCATAACAATGCAACATTTAAAATATAACACATTTTAGACATGGCATGAAATGCATAACTCAATTTAAAACATTTATGGAAACCGTAAAGTGTGTGTGTGTGTGTGTGTGTGTCTATATATATATATATATATATAAACAAACGCCCACTCACTGATATATCGAAGGATCGTAGCCCCCAAGCCTTGCTCATCCGCATTCGTCCTCGGGGTAAGTCTCTCCTTTTAAGAGTCCAAAATCAAACGAAAAATGGCCTAAAAATCTCTCGAAAGATTCGGCTAAAACTCCGACTTCTCGAAATCAGTTTGTTTCACGTCAAAGCTTCCATCAACCTTCACTAAAGACCTCAAGGAGTTGAGTAGAGGCTTCCCCACATCCCAAAACCTTGTAACTTAGCCGAGATCACAACGATACCAACTCGACCGAGTCGGAGCTTTCGAGTTGGTGAGCTAAAACTTGTCCGTTCTTCGATCGAATGGTACGGTTGGGTTCGTAAGCTCGAGAGGAGTGTGATGGTGGTGGTTTCCAACTCGATCTGTGAAGATTTAATGTATGTGTGTGGTGATGGTGGCTCATGTGAGAGAAGGAAGAAGAAGGTATGAGGAGGAGAGAGAAAAAGTGTACCTGATTGGGCAGAGGAGAGAAAGATATAATCTGATTAGGCTAGGGAAAATAAGAGCTAAAATAATTGGTGGATAAGGATAGGTATGGGTCAAACCTTCAAAAGTAAAGAGACGATAAAATTTCGTAAAAACGTAATCTAACGTACACTATCCAAAACAGTGTTTTCGACACTGATTAATTAATGCACCCGTGAAATAATTCTACCCGTTTGAGCACTTTAATTATTCGTAACTTTTTCGTAAAGACTCCAATTCGGGTCTAACTTGCACCAACGCACTCATGACGTCGAGTACAATTTAATTACGATAGCGAGAAAAATAATTTTAAAATACATATGTACATCCACGTCACTTAGTCAACCAAGGCATAATCGTCACTTTGCACACTTGGGGAGATAATTATATAGAAAATACGGACGGGTCGTCACAGATTTCGAAGAAATTGAATCAAAATTTTATATGGAATCTCTACAAATCAATTAAACTCCATAAAAATTCATAGATTTATAAATACATTAAAGTTTCTCAAATTCTCAATTGAATATAGTTTGACAGGTTTTAATTTTGATCTATGTCATTTTCAATTGGGCAAATTTAGACTTCGTCATACATAACATAATTTTATACCGAGACCCCTTTTTGGCCAAAATAGGTTGCGTGGAATATTCTAACAAAACTAAATCACGTTTGTAAGTAGTGTGTTCTTCTGGTGGTTCAAACTATTTCTTCTTTCCTTATTATAATTAGAGTAAAAATAACGTTGTATTCAACAAACAATAAAGTCATTGTGCACATCAAGTAGAATCATGAAAGAAAAAAAGGAAGAGAAAAATTTGCCTACAACGGATACTGCTACAATGACATTTTTACCAGGAGTTAATTGGAGCCCAAAATAACATTCTAGCATTAAGGAGAGATGGTCAGGAATAGAGATTTATATCAACATTGAATCCCAAACGTAGAAGGGAAATTTTATTTAAACTCATATAACCTTTTTAAATGCTAATTGTCTATTTTATCGTATTCCATAATTACTATTTAGTACAAAATGAAATTAATAATAAAAATCAAATTTATCAATAGACCCGCATACTAAAATTAAACCCTAGCATCACCCTTTGTTTATCTTACGCTCATTCAGACTAAAATCCTAATAGCTCTGATAGAGAAAAACAAGTTTTTCTATTGATGGATGGTGATTTTGAACTTTTTAATTCTCCAACTAAGGTATGACTCAATTTATGGATATTTTGTTTGTTTGCTTCTTCTTTGGATTAAATTTCATACTTTTTGAATTATATTGTATTTGTTTTTCTCTGATGTCTGTATGCGCCCCAAAACACCAGTGCAAGGACTTTTGATTAGTACTACAAAGACATAAAACTTGATTCTTGGTGCAAATAAAGATTGCTCAACCTTAACCACGAACTAGCGGGTGGCATGTCTTGCACCCTTTTTATTCGAAATAGCTCCAATTTGTTTATTTGTTTATTAACATAGCAGCAAAACACCCAGTCCTATGTCACTTCAAAGTTTCTTAAAAAGTACATGAAAATGCTCGATTTAAAAATGACTGAACTAGAGCTTGCATAACATTCTCTTGGCAAATTCAAGTCTATGGAATGATCTCTTGGATCCCAAGTCCATGATGGGTTGTGGTAGCAGAAAGAAAAAAAGCAGCCATGGAAATGCTAGTCCTATACAGCATATGCAATTATAGAGGGGCAAATGATGCCTCTTTGAAAAAATTAGATATGTTATTTTATAAAGGGAATGAGAATAAAGATACTTTTACGTTTTGAATTGGGTTTGAGATGAAAGTTTAGGTAATAAATTTGGATTTTAAGAGATATTAATTCTTTAATAAAAAAAACAATATGGGTGAATAGAGTAAGTTGGGTATAGAAAAAGGTTAGATGGGTTCAAATAATATTTCCTAACATAGAATTATCATAACTTACCACTTTTATTATATGGATAATACTTGCATTCCTTTCTTGAAAGGATGAACTTATTTGCTCCATGCAAATAATGTACATTTATCGTACAAAGTTCATAATCAAAACCGTTCAGTTTATTAATCTTCATACCCTTACAAGAGAATTGGAGATCATTTAGTTATTCAAACGTATAGAACAAATCAAAGATGTAGGTATCAAGTACCATATTCAAGATGAACTGTTCATTTACTTGATATGTTTGAATGAATTAAACAATTTCTAATTCAAATGATTTTTTGCACGAATGATCTTCAAATGAAATTAAGAAATTGAACGTTGCTGATCATTGAGTTTATATACAAGACACGTCATTCGCAAATGCGGAAGACGAATCAAATATATATCCAAAAGCCAGTTGAACGATGTACAATCAAACGTCTAGAGGTCAATTATACTGTTAATTTGCAATAATCATAATATAAGATCATCACAAACTATCTTTATTAAACTCATTGGCATGGCATGCAATCAGTTAGCATGTTCAAGTAACCACAAGCTACAACACTACACTTGAACTTGATACATATCGAATAATGCAGAAACTTACCATACAAATGAGAATTTTACAATCTTGTCAGCCAACTTCTGCCCCTCGGTTCGTTATTTTCTCTAGTTATCCAAACCGGGCAAGAAAATCAACACGAAAACACGTACGCAGACTAATGCGCGGATTTCAGGAAGATAAGAGTGTACAAGCTTCCATATGCTGCACGAAACCTATGCAGTGGTGTCAAGGAACGGATAATCAGTGTAGCCAATAACCGGTTCAGGCACATAGAATGTGTTTCTGTTGTACTTGTTCAGAGGAGCATTGAGCTCAAACCTCTTCGGCAAGTCTGGGTTAGCCAAGAACCAACGACCATAAGCAATAAGATCTGCACGGCCCTCAGCCACAGCATTGTTCCCATCTTCCCTGTCATAACCACCAGCAGCAATGAAGGTACCATTAAAAGCCTTTCTCATGGGTACAAGACTGTGGGGGCTATCACATTTTTCTCCAGCTGTCTTCATCCTAGGCTCAACCATATGGCAGTACAGGATCCCATATTTGTTCAACGAATTGGCCAGATAAAGGCCCAACGCTTTCGGATCTGAATCCCCTGATTCCATATAGCTGGCAAATGGAGATAATCTAATTCCAACTTTATCCGCTCCTATCTCATTAACAACAGCTTCAACGACTTCCAGAGCAAATCGACAACGATTCTCCAATGATCCCCCGTATTGGTCTGTTAGATCATTCACTTGATCTTTTAGAAACTGATCAATAAGGTATCCATGGGCCCCATGAATTTCTACTCCATCAAAGCCTGTATATCAGACAAACCATTTCAGTGCACCAAATATTATTTGTAATCTAGCATGAACTATTGCCACACATCTAGTTAAACTGCAATTAACGCCTTTAACTACATTTGTAAGATTAGAGATGGTTTGTTTGCTTCTGTTGAAAGTAATTTTGAGTTCTCGCTAACTTTATTTCGTACTTAAGTAAAGACAAATTACCAGCTTCTATAGCGTTCCTTGCAGCAAGTCTGAAATCATTGACTATTTGTGGGACTTCGTCTGTCCTTAATCGCCTTGGAGGAGAAAACTCAGCAACATCAATGCCATTAGATCGTATTTGGGGGGTTAGTGGCTTGTCAGTAGAAGAGATTGGAGCTTGCCCATTTGGCTGAAACCCTGTAAGAAAATATTGATAGAATCACAATCCGAAAGATTTCTATTACAGGAATATCAACGCAGCTTTCTGATGCTTCAATGGCCTAACTTTTCACTTATGATCCAAACGCTTTCAATGACACAAAGTGAAGTCATCAAAGCGTATGTTAGAAACGCACCGGTATTTGAAACCCTCCCCACATGCCAAATCTGACAGAAGAAGATGCCACCTTTAGCATGAACAGCATCAACAATGGGTTTCCATGCTTCAACTTGCTCCTTTGTCCATATACCGGGAGTATCTGGGTACCTTCGCATATTAAAAAGACAAAAATGTTATCAAACTTTGAAATGAAGAAAGTACACATCTAAATGTATGTTTTCCATCTAAAATTTCACATAAAAGAAACTTGAAAAAAAAGCTAATGTTTGTGAAGTTACCCTTGAGCTGTGTCAGAAACTCCAGTGGCTTCAGCTATGAGAAGACCCCCGTTAGATGTTCTCTGTGAGTAATATAAGATGGCATGCGGCTGAGGAACATTTCCGTATGATCTTTGTCTAGTCAATGGTGCTAACACAACTCTGCAGAAGGCAAGGAAGAAGTATATCATCAGAATACACCTACTACATGGCCTATGACATGTATAATATCATCAGATCTTGCTAAACAGAACAAGATTTAAGTAAGACGACCAAAAATCCAGAAAGGAGATATACTTTTCGTAGCCAATTGCATCTAATACCAATGATGAATTAAGTAATTTCCGGTCAAGATCAAGTACCACCTCAGGAGTGATGAGTGCTTCAGAGTTCACAACCCATGATGTACCATTTAGGTCTTGGGAAACAATCTCAAATCGTATGTCAGTCGGTTCTAGGGATCATCTATACATATATTTGGTTTCAAGGTCTCGGACTTACAGCAAATGTCAGTAACATCTATCCTAGTTTATTTTCTGTTGGCTACTTTAGTTGCTAAGATATAGTTACAACTTCAAAGATACAATGGGTGTATACTGCACGAGCGCGTCTAGGAATTCGACAATCAAACAATCTTGAACAAAAGTAAGTAATTCATGGCAAACATCAAGACAAACTGACCCAAAAGTTGCAGCACATTATCTTTTGCAACTCAAACTCGCAAACAAAACCAGGGTTATCCAACCAATCAAACTAAACCAATTCCAAGCTTTACAATTCTACAAGTAATGTGAACATCCACATGTTAAATAACAAACCATCCTATCAAAGTTAATGCATTTAATTCTGAAAATTCAGGATTCTTGCGTAGGTAAGCACAGAAACTGCCCAGTAACCTGCAACTTTACCCAAAAAATAAGCAGTAATTTCATTTTTCTTGTAAGAAAACCGGGATTTTCTGCAACCCTGTTTCCAAATGAACAAAACCCACCAGCCCAAATCTCAACTGCTCAAGCAGAATAAGTCTACGAAATCGATGCAGAATGTAGAAGAATATAATCGTAGAAAAGGTTGAGCGAGTGAGTTAAGCTACCTATGAGAAAGATTGAACTTTCCAAATTTGTAAGGAGAAAGGAGAGGGATTGTGGGACCAGCTCCATGAGCTTGATTAGTGGTAGCCATTTCAATTCAACTGGGTTCAGAGCTCGACCCTGACTTTTGTGTTTGGTTTTTGATTTGATCTGTTCTCACGTTGGGTATTTATGCGGTCCGGGAGAGGCGGACGAGGACAAGTGTATAAAACACACTAGCACTAGCACAGTGGGATGACTGACTGGCTGACTCCAACTGGGTCCACGTCGCCTTCTCCTCCACCTTCCCCTTCGCCTTAAATGGAGGCAGATGCAGCCTTTCGTGGTTGGCCGGGCGGCTCCTTTTTCATTTTTTTTTTCTTTCTGATTGATACCTTTTGACGACGTTTGCAATTACGTAATCTGTCTTTCTTTTTTTCCTTTTTAATATAGAATGTATCGTATCTTATGACATGACAAACACGTTCTCTTCCTCCTTCGGCGAGGCAGATTGTGTCCTCTTTTTACCGTACATTTCTCATCTTTTTCTATTTGTGCGATCACGGTTAAGTTACGTAAATATTTTATATTTTTATTACTTTTTGTCTTATCATCTTTATAAAAAAATCAATATAAAATGTTGACATGGTTTAACCGTGACCGCACAACACAGGAGGGGATAAGAAAGATATAGTATTAGGAGGGCAGACAATCTACCTCCAATTTCGATATCAAATGAAACGATAACATATTTTTGGCATCTACATTGACAGAAAATGCTCGGAAAATTCCGTCAAAATTGAGACTTTTTATGTATTTTTTCTCACCTTATATTTTTTACGAAATAATTTATAGTATTGACATGAAAATTAAGTTGAACTGCAAGGTGTTAAAATACTTACTAAAAATTTCGATTTAAAAGAATATCCTTAACATTTATTTTACATTAAATAATGGGGTTAAATAATTTGCCTAAACTGAATCGATTGACAAACTCAAGAATAGCATTATGATGAAGTCGTCATGCGGACGCCACCAGCGACATCCTACAGAATGGACTTTCTTTTATTAGTATTTAACTTTTGAACAAATAATTGCATCCATGCTTTTTTAGTTCAATTTTTTATTTTTTATTTTTTGTCTCAAAGCCTTTCATTTGACTCTCCATGTGCAATGGGATCGTCATTCGTCACTTATCAAGGGCCAGCTTCACTTTTGCCTGACTAAATGATTTCGAGGGGTTGGATTAGGGTTGAGCAATGATTATGACGGATTGTTAACACAATTATTTATTCATAACCATTTATATTTTTACTCGCGTAATCGTTTATTTTTCAGATAATTGGTTAAACTGTTATACCCATACCCAAATACATAATCATTTATAAACGGTTGACTATATTCATAACTACGTACATATTTGACAGTAATTGTTTACCCGTTTACCCGCTTACCCATTTACCCATTTTTTGTTACCCATTTATCCTTTTTCTACACTACATGTTTTTTCAACAACTTGAAAATTAAAAAAGAAAAATTTGTCATAATTTTCTTTTTCTAACAATTATCCATCGTTATAGGTGCGTTTAAAATTCATTTATATATTTTTAACTGTTATCAATGAAGGTAAAATAATAGTTTACGAACAATTTAATTGCATAACACTTGCTTGCCTGACCTTTTTTCGTTTTCTCCTTCAGCACCAATTTTTGAACAAATAATGATATATGCACCAACTTCTGGCTAAAATATACTTCTATAACAATCTGCATCATAGGAACATGCATTTCCAGTTCAGACACAAAAATGCAAAGTATTCAACTTGAAAGTCATTACAAAAGATGTAAACCACCAAAAAAAACTCGAACTTGACTACATAAGTACATACAAAACATGTAAAAAACAGGACAATACTATTTTTCATTATGAAACATTGCGTAATTAGTAGCCTTGTCTGCACCTTTCAAAACAACAAAAGGTGAAGGGTGGGTGGGGAGAGATCGAGGTGGGCATAGAGATGAAGGAGAGAGAGATGAGCGGCAGTGATGTTAGAGAGGGTAGCGAGGAGAGAGAGAGACGAGCGGCAGACACGAGAGTCTCGGTCGTGGTAGAGAGATCCAACAACTTTAGGGTTTTTAGCTTTTTTTTTATTTTAATTTTATTTGTATTAAAATAAACGGTTGAACGGGTATCGTTTATAACCGGGGTTAATACCTATAAGCATCCATTTAAATTTCACGGATAAATGGTTATATCCATAATCATTTATTTATCTAAACAGTTACTCATAATCGTAACCATGAATTTTAAACCGTTAACTACGGTTACCATAACTGCGGGTATTTTGCCCATCCCCAGGTTGGATGGTGGAGTAAACGATGGCAACAATGATGGTGCAATGGTGGTGCTCATGACAATGTGGGCGACGATGATAGTGGAATAAATGATTTTTTTTTTCTCAGAGCATTTTCATGTAAAGTACCCTTAATAAGTTGGATAAAGAATGATCTCCCAATATCAGCAAATTAGCAAATGGGATAACAATCCCTACAATTGTGGCTCAGTCATAAGCCACGATATCTCATACAAATGGGAAAACAATTATGCTTATGTAACATGGTGCAGTTTCAATCCCCGCAGGTTCGCTTCCTCCTAAACCCAAAACCACTTAAACTTTCTTAAGTTTTGGAATCTACTACATATGTTACCTTCCATCATTTTTTGCCGTAAAAACATGTTGCCACACACGTGGAGGGATATTTTTCGTCAATCCACTTCCTAGAGCTCACTACAATCAATTTGCACAAAGGCAAAATGCATTTTTTTAGCAGTGTTGGAGTTAGTTAGTTCATGAAGTGACAAGTTTGATTTTGACAAGGGTTGTTGAAGAATTGAAGTGAAAAATGATTGCTGACATCTACATTTATAGAATTTGGTGGATGATGGCTGCTTGTGTTTTTTCTGGGTTCTTTATTACTTAGGCTTACTAAAAATTCAAATTATTTATTGTTTAACATTGTAGTATGTATTTTGTGTCGGGCTTGTTGTGATGACGTATAGGATAATTGCTAAAGACAATAGTCTTAGTCTATTAGGTCCTTATGCACATTCATAGTTCTAAAAATCTCCGTCTAGCATAGCAATGTCTAGACGTTAGGCAGCGATCACCATCCTGATTAATTAAGAAATAGCGCCTAGATTGCTTAGGAGCCCGCCCAGACTCTCCTAGGTGTCAATTTGGGGTTTAATTTTCTAATATTATTCTTCTCACTAAGGAGGAAAATATATAATGTACAAGAGGATTTACAAGGAAAGAAATATTAATTACAATCTGATTACAAGGACCTAGAAAAGGTAACTAAATAATCACAAGAAGTCAACTCTCCAACACTCCCCCTCAAGTTGGTGCATAAATGTCGTTCATGCCCAACTTGACAAGAGAGTTGTAGAACGCTTGGCTTGCAACAACTTTAGTTAAGATATCAGCCAATTGATCTTCTGACTTTACGAACGGGAATTGAATAATATTCCTATCCAACTTCTCCTTAATGAAGTGTCTGTCAACTTCCACATGTTTTGTGCGATCATGTTGAACTGGGTTGTGTGAGATATCTATGGCTGCTTTATTATCACAAAATAAATTTGAGGCCGAGTTCGACGGATACCCGAGTTCACCGAGCAGCCTCTGAAGCCATAATAGTTCGCATACTCCTTTTGCCATACCCCTGTACTCAGCCTCGGCACTTGACAAAGCAACCACTTTCTGTTTCTTACTCCGCCAAGTGACTAAGTTTCCTCCCACAAATGTAAAGTAACCAGATGTGGACCGACGATCAGTAACGTTGCCTGCCCAATCTGCATCGGTGTAACCCTCTATTCGGCAATGATCATTCTTAGAAAACATAATGCCTCGACCTGGTGAGGACTTCAAGTATCGTAGGATGCGTTCGACTGCGCCCATATGTGTCTCACTCGGGGAATGCATAAATTGACTAACAACACTTACCGCGTATGCAATATCAGGCCTGGTGTGAGATAAATAAATTAATCTCCCAACTAACCTTTGATAACGATCTCTGTTAGTGGGAACTTGATCAGGGTGCACGGCAAGATGGTGATTTTGGACTATGGGAGTGTCGGCCGGTTTACAGTCGAGCATTCCGGTTTCAGCTAATAAGTCTAGAACATATTTTCTTTGAGACAGAAAGATACCCTGTTTAGATCGAGCTACTTCTATCCCCAAGAAATATTTCAAACCACCGAGATCTTTCATCTCGAACTCGGTTGCTAGGTATTCTTTGAGCCTTGAGATTTCCTCTTTGTCATCACCTGTAACAATCATATCATCCACATAGATGATAAGTGCCGTCAATTTCCCCATTCGGCGTTTCAAGAAGAGTGTATGATCGGAATTGCTCTGCCTGAACCCATATTTCCTCATAGCCGTCCGGAACCTACCAAACCATGCTCGAGGTGATTGTTTTAACCCATACAACGCTTTATTCAGCTTGCAGACTACTCCAGGTTGTAAAGCCGAGGCATAACCAGGTGGAATGTCCATATACACTTCTTCGTCGAGATTACCATGTAAGAAAGCATTCTTCACATCAAATTGCTGTAATGGCCAATCTAAGTTGGCCGCCAATGAAAGCAATACTCTTACCGTATAATCTTTGCTACCGGGGCAAATGTATCTGTGTAATCAACGCCATACGTTTGAGTGTATCCCTTGGCTACTAACCGTGCTTTGTATCGTTCGACGGACCCATCAGCTTTGTACTTAATGGTGTACACCCATCGACACCCAACTCTCTTCTTTCCTCGAGGAAGTGGGACTAAATCCCACGTCTGATTTTTCTGGAGTGCAGCCATTTCTTCCTCCATTGCTTTGGTCCATCGATCGTCAGATAGTGCCTTTTTCAATGAACTTGGTGTGCTATCATTGGATATTTGTTGTACAAAGGCTTTGCCGGGTTCTGATAACTTCTGTGATGACACATAATTGGCAATGGGGTATTTAGAGCCTTTGGTTGTGTCTGGTGAATATCGATTCGGTGGCTTTCCTCGATTGTGCCTGAAAGGTAATTGATAATTCGGAACAACGGTATCATCAACAGGGATAGTCGAGCTTACCTCAGGAATATTCTCAGGAGTATGGTCTGGTGGTACTATATTTGGAGACGAAGGGGGAGTAGGCTCGACAAAGGCAAGTTCGGCAAGGACAGCTGGCCGAGTCTCGGCAGAGGTAGCGGTCCGATTCTCGACGAGGGTAGCTGGCCGAATCTCGGCAGAGGTAGATGGCCGATATTTGGCAAGAGTAGCTGGTCGAGTCTCGACGAGGGTAGATGGCCGAAGCTCTGCAGAGGTAGCTGGCCGAGTCTCGGCAGAGGCACTTGGATTTTCCTCGATGGTAGGTGGCCGAATCTCGGCTGGCTGAGTCTCGGCAATGGTGCAATCCTTCTCGTCATACCGTGTCTCCCCCTGAGGAGGAGGATTGGAAGAGGCCGAAGGGTAATACATCTCAGACTCGAAAAAAGTGACATCCATAGTAACATACAGCCGACGGGAAGGAGGGTGGTAGCAACGGTACCCTTTCTGATAGAGGCCGTACCCCATAAAAATACAACGAAGAGCACACGGGTCAAGTTTCGTCCGTTGATTTTTATGAAGATGAACAAAGGCAACACATCCAAAAATCCGAGGTGGGAGGACTAAGACCGACGGGAGATACACGAAGGTAGCAAGGACTTGTAAGGGAGTACGAAAATCCAGGACTTTGGACGGCAGACGGTTTATAAGATAAGCGGCGGTCTGGAGAGCAATATCCCAAGAAGAGCGGGGAACAGACGCCCCAATCAAGAGTGACCGAGCCGTTTCTAAGAGATGACGATTTTTGCGCTCAGCCACCCCGTTCTGTTGAGGAGTCTGAGGACATGTAGTTTCGTGAAGAATTCCAGAATTCGTTAAGTAATGGGAAAAATCATGACTAACATATTCACCACCATTATCAGAATGCAAAATCCGTATGTCAGTAGAAAATTGGGTCTGAACCATGGTGTGGAAGGTCTTAAAAACTGAAAACACATCACTTTTATGCTTAAGAAGGTATAACCATGTCATCCGGGTACAATCATCTATGAACGTGACAAACCATCGAAGACCAGATGAAGTAGTAATCGGAGATGGTCCCCAAACATCCGAATGAACAAGACCAAAAGGAACAATACTTTTATTAGAATTCGACGGATAAGACACACGGTGACTCTTGGCGAGTATGCAAGTGTCACATTTAAAGTCTGAAACTGAACAACCAACAAATAAATCCGGAAACATATGTTGCAAATAACTGAAAGATGGATGACCCAAACGGTGATGCCATAACCATATCTGACGCCTCTTGTGATCAACAGCTCCTTGGGCGAGATTGACTCGGCCTGTACTGACATCATCCACAAAATAGAGATCCCCCCTCTTAGTACCACGACCAATTATCTCCTTTGTGAGAATATCCTGTATAAGACAAAACTTTGGATACATTAGCACACAACAGTTCAATTGTTCAGTAGCTTGGCCGGGAGACATCAATTTATGCTTTAGTGAAGGTACAAGTAATGTATGAGGCAAAGAGAGTGTGGACGTGAGGCGCACGGTGCCAGCGCCGGTTACCGATGAGGTGACTCCATTAGCATTAGTAATATTACGTCGAAGTGGAATAGTATCACAAGCTAAATCAGTGGGATCATAAGTCATATGGTCTGTGGCACCGGAGTCAATGATCCATCCGGATGGAGTAGCATCATTATTCATATTAAAAACATAACCACAGTTACCTGAGGACTCCGGAGGAATGTCGGAAGAACTCGGAACCAGAGAAGGATCATCTTGAGATATCAAAGATAATTGGGACATGGAAGTGGCGAGATTGGCTTGCCCAAGCTTGGCTTGCTCGTCTCGTTCTTGTTGCTTCTGAAGCTTCAATGGTTCCCACCAGTCAGGATAGCCATGCAATTGGAAACAATTATCACGGCCATGCTTCTCACTACCGCAGTAAGTACAACCACCGGCCGGGACAGGTGGTTTAGGTCGAGGAGGACAGGGACCCGTGGTGGGCCGTGAGACGGTCCTAGCAGCAAAGAGCGAGCCCTGTGCCGAGCTCGGCGCAGTAGCCTGGGGTTGCAGTCCTGGGCTCAGTGTAGGTAACTTATCAGGGGCCCGGGAAAGACGATGAAGCTACGGCTCTTGTGACAGGCCGAGTTGTCATGGCAGGTCGAGCCACCATGGCCGCCCCACTCGGCAGCTGTCCTCCGGTACTCATCACAGCTTGTCGTATTCCCTCTCGGCGAACATAGGCAAAAGTTTGCTCTACGGAAGGAAGGGGCTCAGTTCGTAGAATATCACTACGAATTTTATCAAACATCTCATCCAATCCTGCAAGCAAAGTGTACACACGATCTGTTTGAACAATTTTATTAAAAATTTCAATATCAGTACGGCACTTCATTGGATTAGGTCGACGATAATCAATCTCCTGCCAGAAAGATTGAAGATCACTATAGTATGTCTCCACCGGTCGTCCATCTTGCCTCATGCGAGAGGCCTTGCAGGTAAGATCATAAACTTGAGATATATCGGAGCCATCATAATACGTGCGAGCAACTGCATCCCATACTTCCTTTGCCGTTGGTAGTCGAAGAAAGTACCCAATCAAATTGGGTTCCATAGAGTTGATGAGCCAACCCTTTACAATAGCGTTCTCCGTACGCCATTTGGTGAAGGCCGGATCGTCGATAGGTGGTTGGGGGTTACTTCCAAACAAGTAGCCCAACTTGTCTTTTCCAGCCACGAACATCTCAACAATCTGAGACCAAACTCCATAGTTGGCACCATTGAGTTTGATGCCAATTGAAGCAGTAGACGAATCATGATGGACAATCTGTGTAACAACTTGCGGAATAGGTGGGATAGGATTCATGGTAGGGTCGGTTAGGGTAGTAGTGTTTAGGGTTGTAGTGTTTAGTATAGGAGTAGAATCGGTTAGGATGAGGTTGTGTTCACCGTGGAGTGGTGGTAGGTTCTCCATGGGAGGGCCGAGTTTGCTTGAGGGAACGGGCAGAGCAAAAACCCTAGGATCTCTGCTCTGATACCATGTCAATTTGGGGTTTAATTTTCTGATATTATTCTTCTCACTAAGGAGGAAAATATATAATGTACAAGAGGATTTACAAGGAAAGAAATATTAATTACAATCTGATTACAAGGACCTAGAAAAGGTAACTAAATAATCACAAGAAGTCAACTCTCCAACATTATTTAGACAGAAAATAGATAACTTTCATTTTGTATTTTATTTGTTTCAATATATTGTAAGAGACTTGGATACTGAGATGGACATACATTATATGCTTATTCCTTATGTTTTCATTATGTTCTAATATTTTATAATCTATGTCATTTTATTTTGCAATTTATGTATTTCAGTGATTATTTATCTTTTAAGTATAAACAAACACTTATTTATACGATGTATAGTAAACTTTAGTTATATCCGCCTAGGTGCTAGGCCACCGCCTAGGTGCTAGGCCAAAGCCATTGCCCCACTACCGCTAGACCCCAGCCCGCCATTTGACTAGCACCTAGCGTCTATTAGAATCTTGTGCACAAAATTTCATGACCCCCATTATTTAGTTTCGTAGCTTCACTCTGGGAGGTTAAAGTGAAAGCATGCCTTAAATAACCAAAAAGAGATTTATGCAATTTCAACATTGATTGTAATAGAGGAGCAGTTAGCATCATACTAATATTGGAGTAGAAGGGACTTGTAACAGAGAAAGCTCAACCAAATATCTTATAAAGTAAATTGGTGGATGTGGATGTGCGTGAACATGAAGCATAGAAAAGCCTGACGAAGCTGATGATGTACGTAGATTACGCGCAGAATGTAGAAGTTGTCAACAAGAAAGATGTACAGAATGAAATTGGAGTAGAAGAACCAGAGAGCCTGATGGGTACAACTTGGAAGAACTTAGAAGCCTATATGGGAACTCATCTAGTGATGAAGAACCGGATTCAATGAGAAGGAATAGGAGGAAGAAGAAACGACCCAAGTTTAAACATCATAGAAAAGAAACTGATGTCAGTACCATAGAGTTTGATTTGGGGATGTCTTTTCTTGTTAGACTAAACATATAAACCAAGATCGTGTAACATGAATCACAGCCATCCAAACACAAACTGGAGTTCATAACTATTGTACAGAGTAGAACTCTTACCTGCAGTGCACCAGAAGAAGAAGCCATAGTCGATCTCGACCACAACACAAGTAGTAAACCTTCTCGTCTTTCCAGATTCAAAATGCTCAAACTAATAATAGGTCTTAGTCCGAGACAGAGCGTAATATCTGTGAGAGCATAGGCCACTATATATATAGAACATAATCCTAACCAAAACCAATAAGAATTTTCCTATTAAAATCCACACAGAAAACTAAAATTGTTTACAATAGGTGAATCAGTTCCTTGTTCTATTTGAATCCTAGAACAACATGGATTAATAATCCATACTCATTAAGACTTTCAAACTTGAGACGAATCACCGATTCTCCAAACTCATACTCATGCTCATATTCTTACATTTCCAAGTTTCAAGGAATTCAAAGAAGCTGTGAATAGACACTTTTATAATAATTGCAGGTCTTCTAAAACAGCCTTCGCTCGGGGAATAAAAAAAGCCATGCAGTGAGAACATCGAAGGGAAACGAGTTGATCCTCAATAAACGCCTCAATAGAATGACATATCTTTGTTAAAGCATCTGCCACAAAATTAGCTTCATCTAAAACATGATAGAAGCTGATATGATCAGCAACCCATGTTTGCCAACATAAAAGAAGGATCTTTCCAAGTTTAGGAAGGTGGGAGTTGCCAAAGAGAAACCGATTTGAGCCGCATCTGCTCCAAATATCTCAGCCAAACGGTCAGCTGACAAAATGCGGTCAGTGGCTTCAACATAACTAGGATCAATTGGTTGTACTTTATAGGGATAAGAATTGAGTCTCCTCTTTCACAAATGTTACTTATTCATTCCGGCCATTATACGGTACAACACTGAACAGAGAGTACAACTTTTCCGGCCCCTTAGTCCGGAACCCTCCCATACAATACTAGATAATGCAATAAGATACTACAGTACAATACAATATAGTTGAAAACAATCCATCTAAGATAGTACAGACTCAATCGGATGAATCAAATGAGCCCTAGTGTTCAAGCTTCCATCTTTGCGGTAAACTTAAGTGGTGGCTTCAAGAAATGGATAATCAGTGTAACCAATGACAGGATCAGGTATGTAGAATGTCTCTCTGTTGTATTTGTTTAGAGGAGCATTAAGTTCAAATCTCTTTGGCAAATCTGGATTTGCCAAGAAAATACGGCCATAAGCAATAAGGTCTGCACGGCCCTCGGCCACAGCACTGTTTCCATCATCCATGTGATAACCACCAGCAGCAATGAAGGTACCATGGAAAGCCTTTCTCATGGGAAGAAGACTCTGGTGGGTTTCAGCTTTTTCTCCCATTGTCTTCATCCTCGGCTCAACCATGTGGCAGTACACGATTCCATATTTGTTCAAGGCATTGGCCATATAGAGGCCTAATTCTTTTGGATTTGAATCCCCTGAGTCCATATAGTCAGCAAATGGAGATAATCTAATTCCAACTTTATCAGCTCCTATTTCGTTAACGACAGCTTCAACAACTTCCAGAGGAAGGCGGCAACGATTCTCTAGAGATCCACCATATTGGTCTGTTCGATCATTCACATGATCTTTCAGAAACTGATCAAGAAGGTAGCCATGCGCCCCATGAATTTCAACTCCATCGAAGCCTATATAGCAGATTAACAATTTCAACATACTGATGATATTAGAACCTTAAGCATTGTCGCTGAATTACCAAACAAATAATGATTAGTTAATATGTAGTTCAATAACGAGATGTGAGGGGGCTTGCAGCTCCATGGCAGTGAGCTATTTACTGCACACACACACACACCCCCCCCCCCCCCCCCCCCCCCCCCCCCCCCCCTCTCTCTCTCTCTCTCTCCCACCAGGCCAGAGTTTGAAGAATCCCCCTCCCATCTCTAACTACACTTCTCTGATCAAACACAATTTATTTTGCATAAGCTTTGAAGCAAATTGAGTTGTTGTAAATTTTGTTTCATTTTAACGTAAAGACAAATTACCAGCTTCAATAGAATTCCTTGCAGCAAGTCTAAAATCATTGACAATTTGTGGAATTTCATCTGTCCTTAATCGTCTTGGAGGCGTGAATTCAGAAGCATCAATGCCATTTAATCGTATCGGCTTGTCAGTAGAAGATATTGGAGCTTGCCCATTTGGTTGATAACCTGTAAGCAAGGAGAGAAAGAATTACAACCTGAAGTCTAACGACAGTAACTAACATCCACAGCAGCACTCTTTTAAGTGGGAATCCTTTGTTACAAATTACTATAAAATCGCTTGGTCTGATGAACCACACGTGCTATATACTAGTTCTGAATTCTGAGTTATGTTAACATCAAACTTCTTCCCATCCAATAATAATAATAACAATGCTTCCGAAACACCAACTCGGAACTTAACAAGTCCAAGTTTTATCGTCGTTTGAGCAACAATGTTGTCAATTATAAACACTCGCTAGTTCTGATGCATACACCATTATGTTATACATCAGGTGTGTTTGTTGCACCAGACTATCTCGGACTTGACTAACTTCAGGAACTACGCTAGATTGGCTTAGACTAAACTAAGCTGGACTAACTTAATGAAGCGTTTGGTGCAGTGTCGGACTAAGAAACTGAATAATAACATATTCTAATATAATTATTTAATCTAATATATATTAATATTTTATTATTTAATTTCTTTTTCTTTTTTCTAAATTCTCTTCTTCTTTCCCGAAAATTCATTCCATACCTGCAGATCATTCAAATAATTGCAGAGCAAATCAAATGCCAATTCCAGATCACATCAAACCCAGTTCAAAATCAAAACCCAATTAAATCAAAACCAAATGAAAACAAGAATCCCAAGCCGTTGCCCTTGGCAGAGAGCACGCCGTTGTCGTCCCAATCCAACCAATGTCTTTATCGCCGTCGTAGGCTTCGATATTTTTGGCCTCCCATATACCTTCAAGCGCACTGGGTGGCTCACCCATAGCTGGGTTCACAAGATCCCGTCAATCGTGCGAAGCCGACAAGTCTGAGGTTGAGTTCGAAGCGCTATGAAGCAGACGGCTAGAGCTGGATGGATGACAATAAGAGTGGGATCTTCCTCAGTTCGAAATTCTGGATTCAGGGTGAGGAGAGAGGGAGAGAGTGCTGGTGGGCTGGTGGTGTGGTCTCGCTAGAGTTGGCGAGTTGTTGTGGGATGGTGGTTGCTGGTGCTCAAGAGAACAGAGAGCAGAGAGAGGATGAGAGGGAGCATATGAAGACGGAGCAGACGAGGTCTTAGCAATCCCATGGGTATTGGGGGGTCTCGCTAAGAACTCCTTGTGAATGAGTTTGTCCATGCGAGTCCCCTTTAATCTCATTAAACATAGTACCACTACGTAACAGACACGGGACTGGACTAATAGTTAGTCCAGTCTAGTCCAATGACACTTAGTGAGGACAAACAAACGCCCCCCAAACTTCTTAATCGGTCTAATTATTCACTCATGTTAACAAAGCATTATATGGTAAAAGTGAGGTCATAAAGGTGTAAGTCAGAAACGCACCGCTATTAGAAACCCTTCCACCATGCCAAATCTGGCAGAAGAAGACGCCACCTTTAGCATGAACAGCATCAACAATGGGTTTCCAGGCTTCAACTTGCTCCTTTGTGCATATACCAGGTGTGTTCGGGTACCTACGTATATTAAAGAAACAAAAATTTCATCAAACTTTGAAACGAAAGAAGCACCCTCAAATGTTTGTTAGTCTATGAATCTACTGTTGTTGAAATTACCCGTGAGCTGTGTCGGAAACCCCAGTAGCTCCAGCTATGAGAAGACCCCCGTTCGACGTTCTCTGAGAATAATATAAGATAGCATGTGGTTGAGGAACATTGTTGTATGATCTCAGTCTGTTCAATGGTGCTAAAACAATTCTGGAAAGGAAAAAGAAATTGTAAATTATAAATACAGAGCGATCAAGACGGAATGTATTTAAAAATTATTTTTTTTGTCACGTGGCACAAATTTGACAGTCACATCAGCACAAATGTGGATCTAATATTTGCCACATTATCATTTAACAGTTTACTTAATGGATTTTCTAACAGATGTATGAAATTGAAATAAAGTGATAAATAAATGTACAAAATTGAAATGTTTTAAAGATATTGTATAAAGTTGGAATCGATCCCAAATCTAAAAGGATAAAATATAATTTACCCAATCAATGAAAAAACTCAAGTGTACTATTGTTTTGATTTAATTTGTAACATCCGTACTATTTTATAGACAAAGATACAGTTACAAACACTCCTTGTCTCCTTCCCCAAATCATTCTTCTTTTTTGTATAGCTATATTTGACACGCACACATGAATAAACTACACAGGACGCTAAACTTGAATATAGACAAGCAGTAACTTCATCTTCTATTTTTCATGTTAGCCAATAGCCATCTGCAGACCTAGCTACTCTCTGAATCCAAGTTCGGATCTCCTCTCATAGTTTTTACAACATTACACGGCAGAGAAATTTTAAAATGTAAACAAATAGGAACAATGTATGAAAGTTTTAAGTACCTATGAGAAAGATTGAAGTTTCCCAATTTGTAGGGAGTGAGGAGAGGAATTGTGGGAGGTTGAGCAGCAGCAGACATCTCAGAATTCGAGTCGGTCGTCTGCCACCTGATCTTGTATTTGGCCTTTTATACTGGATTCTGGGTTGAAGGAAGGAAGGAATTAATGAATGAATACAGGACCCAACTGGGTCTTTATACATTCAGTAGGAAGGTTTGATGAGGTCTGTAATTACGTTTACGTGGGTTGAAAATTCACCAGTTTGATGAGGTCTGTAATTACGTTTACGTGGGTTGAAAATTCACCGGTTCATTTTTTTTTTCGGAATGCGGGTGTAATGCTAGCCGCATGTTCATTTCGATTTTGCTTTTTCATCCAGCATTATTAGGCCATGGTTTGCATAGCTCTGCCTTAAAAAATTATAATTCTAAATTAACAGTGTTAGATCATATCTATATAGTATTTCTAACCGAATGACTTAAACATAGCCCCATCAATTTTCGATGGATATCTAGGCTATAATTCTATAGAGCTCATCAAGCTATCATTTGGTTAAAGGGGCATTAGGCTGGCCAAATGTAACCCCCCACCCCCTTTTAACACTTTTTTGGGCCCAGCTCCTCTACTGCACTATTTGAGTCAAATTAAACGGCTATGTTTGAAAACATCCAATGAAAATTTAATTACATTAACCAATAAATTAACTACATAAACTTAAAAACTTAATAATTATTGAGAAGGTTATGTTTAGCTACTTCGGTGATGGTATATAAGTATGGCCAGATACTGTTCAGTCCTTTCGGTTCGAGATGGCCTAAGGTCATAATTTTGAGGATGTGTGAGACTAAATGCATATTAGTTACAAAATTATATTAGTTTAGATCGCTTGAAATATTTGACAGCTTAATAAAGAAAAACCAACTTAAAATCCATGAACCATTAGAAAACTCATTTTCTTTTTTTGTTTTATTAAGTTGTCAAATATTTAAGCTTTTGGATACAAACTAATATAATCTTGTGACTAATATGCATTTGGTCCTCACAAATCTTCAAAATAAGAACCTTAATTAATCAATGAATTTATGTCAAATAAAATAATCTAGAAATAAAAGGCTCCAATCAAGTAGCATTGCACAATTAAAATGAAAAATGACAAGGTTGCTTGCTTTTTGCAAAAAATTATGTTATGCAGGTTCCCTAACTAGTGCTTTTAACACAATGGGCATACTCTCTATCGTGTAAAACTTTCTCGAGAAATAAAGCTAAGATTTATTCATATATGTTACATGGAAGATTCTATTTCGGGTCATGTTTTTCTATAATCGTAATTTTTTGAGCATATAGATTCATTGTAAGGATGAATAACGTTTTTTTATGGGGGTGTATTCAATTGAGATTTTAAGGGATTTTAATGAATCTAGAGGTATTCAATCAGGATTTTAAGTGACTTTCTAAAATTCAAGGTGTATTCAATTAGAATTTTAAGATAATTTATTAAAATCCTTAGAAATCCGGGTGTATTCAATTAGGATTTTAAAGAAGTTTATAACATTCCAGATGTATTCAATTAGAAATTGATATCAAAGATTTTGAGAAAGTTGAGGAATTTGAGGGAATTTGAGAGATTTTGTAGTGTATTTTAAGCATCCACAAATCTCAACTATTTCCATGAGATTTTGACACACCCTGACAGGAGTCGAGGCATGCTGGCCGTCACGTGAGAGTGACGTAGCCAAGAGTGCAAAAGAAGTAATTAAGGGGGTGTATTCAATTGAGAATTTGAGAGACTTTAATGGATTTATAAATCCGTGGATTTTTATGGAGTTTAATTGATTTGTAGAGATTCTATATAAAATTTTGATTCAATTCCCTCGAAATCTCATGGGGAGAGGTGAGATTTGTGGATGCTTAAAATACACTACGAAATCTCTCCAATTCCCTCTAATTCCTCAACTTTCTCAAATCCTTTAAAATCAATTTCTAATTGAATACACCTGGAATGTTATAAACTTCTTTAAAATCCTAATTAAATACACCCGGATTTCTAAGGATTTTAATAAACTATCTTAAAATTCTAATTGAATACACCTTGAATTTCAGAGAATCACTTAAAATCCTGATTGAATACCCCTAAATTCATTAAAAGAATTAAAATCCCTCAAAATCCCAATTGAATACACCCCCCTAAGAATGTGAACAAATTAAAACCAAGGGGGGGTGTATAATTGAAAAATTGAGAGACTTTAATGGATTTATAAATCCATACATTTTTATGGAGTTTAATTGATTTGTAGATATTTCATATAAAATTTTGATTCAATTCCCTCGAAATCTCATGGGGAGAGGTGAGATTTGTGGATGCTTAAAATACACTAAGAAATCTTTCCAATTCCCTCTAATTCTTCAATTTTCTCAAATTCTTTAACATCAATTTCTAATTAAACACACCTGGAATGTTATAAACTTCTTTAAAATCTAAATTGAATATTAAAATACACCTTGAATTTCATAGAATCATTTAAAATCCTGTTTGAATACCCTTAGATTCATTTAAAGAAATAAAATCCCTCAAAATCCCAATTGAATACACCCTCCCTAAAACTTATTTAAACTAAAAATAAGTGAGTATGCGGAAGTGGTCATACCCAAGTTACAAACATTTAGAGCATACGTAATTTAAAGGTGCAGTCGAACTGACTACGTACTAAATACACAACCAAAGAGAAGATCCCTACATTAATTAGTGGAATGTCAGAACCACCGGGTAATCCTCGTGTGCCACAAAGAAGAACGGTTATATATGCATGCCCATATGATGCAACCATTTCAATCACATAATAACTCACCTGAACTTACCTGCACCTCCGCGTAATCATTTAGCATAAACACAATCATAACAATGCAACATTTAAAGTATAACACATTTTAGACATGACATGAAATGCATAACTCAATTTAAAACATTTCTGGAAACCGTAAAGTATGTATATATATATATAAGCAAACGCCCACTCACTGTTATGTCGAAGGATCGTAGCCCCCTAGCCTTACTTGTTCACGTTCATCCTCGGGGTAAGTTTCTCCTCTTGAGAGTCCAAAATCAAACCAAAAATGGCCTGAAAATCCCTCGAAAGATTCGGCCAAAACTCCGACTTCTCGAAATCGGGTTGTTTCATGTCAAAGTTTCCACCAACCTTCGCTAAAGACCTCGGGGAGTTGAGTAGTGGCTTCCCCACGTCCTAAAACCTTGTAACTGGGTTTTCAATTCTCTTAACTCAGCAGGAACCATTTAATAAGGGGTTAAAGAAATAGGATCTGTACTTGGAATTAGATTAATAGTGAACTCCACTTCACGATCTGGAGGTAGTAGTCCAAGTAAATCGTTAGGAAAGATATCAAGAAAGTGTCTAACTACCCGAACATCCTCCACACGAGAAAAAGTATCCTCGTTCAGCATCTCATGAGCTAGGTAGCCCTGACAACCTTTCCTCAACAATCGCTTCACTCTCATGTCAGAGATAACGCCATGTTTCACCCTACTATGCTTACCGACAAAAGCGACCACAGGCAAGCCCGGCCGATGGAAGGTAACAACCTTCTGATAACAATCAAACTTGGCACGATTGTAATGTAACCAATCCATGCCCAGAATAGCATCGAAATCGACGATATCCGGTGGAAGAAGATTAGTTGGCATGGTGACATCCTCAACAAGAATAGGACATCCTTGATACTCCCAGCTAACATAGCAAGTTTCGCCTCTAGGCATCGAAAACTCCAACTCATAACCCAGGGGAGTAGGATGAGGTTGAGTCTTTTGAGCAAACATATGAGAAATGACATAATACGTAGCACCTAAATCAATTAACATTAGCAAAATGACCAAGAATATTCAACGTACCCATAATTAAATCAAGGTTGCTCTGAGCATCTTGCAAAGTGATGTGATGAACATGACCTTATGCATGTTGTCGACCTCCCCGACCCATGTTTCCTTGGTTACCACGTCCCTGAATACCTCATCCCTGACTGGTCGGATTAGGCTGCTTAGTCGAACCACCACTACTAGAGACGACATCAAGATTCTGGGATTGTCCTCTAGTATACCACTATGATCCGCCGCCCTGATGCGGCCCATACGGCGTATAGCATCCTTGGTATTGTGGGTAACCACCTTAATAATAAGGATCAGGTGGATACGGATATGCTCATCCGGGATACTGAGCTACATTCCCCTGGTAGTGGTAAGTACCACCATAACCTATCAGAGTATAAGCACGAGGTCCCTAAATCTGCTGGAGGGGAACTGCAGGTGGTAGTATAGGAGGGTGAGGTTTCTGCTGATTCTGTAGACACTGGTTAGCTCTATGCCCCATTTGGCATAAGTGAAACAATCACTACTACATCTTCTACACTCCCCAAAATGACGATTATTGCATCTACGATAAAGTGGAGCACTAGAACTGCTAGGATTCCTCTAATTCTGAAAGCGAAAACCACCTATGGACCTGCCGCCCATCCGCGGCGTATTAGAACTTGAACCACCGCTGGATGAACTAGAACTATTACCACTTCGCTTGAAATTCTGAGTTTTACAGGTTAAACCCCTCTCTGTAAAACCCGTATAATTTCCAGAAAATAACCCCCTCTATAAAAACAAAGCTTTAGAAATCACATTTATCTTTTTTGAAAGTACTAACCCCTTTCTGTAAAACCCGAATAGTTTCCAGAAAATAATACTACGTAAGTATGAAAATCAATGCACAAGGGTAGTGAAAACAAAAGCATGCCACGTCACAACATCTTAGCAATAATAAATGTAAGTCATGTATGAAATCAGTCTAAATTAGCATGCCAGTTGGAGTCACCTAATGTGACCTGTACGACTGGACCTATTACTCATCAATATATGTTTACGCACGAGTCGAAGTCACCTAGTGTGACCTGTACAGCAGGGCTGGGTGTAAATTTGTACGCTATAGTGCTACGATCACGTGAAGGCTAGAGATAAATAGTGAGTCACCTACAAGTCTAAGTCACCTAATATGACCTGTATGACAGGGCTAGCACCAAACTTGGATCCAACGCGAGCGTGCGGTCCAGGAGGTGAACATCACGTGAAGGACTGGCTCTGGCCCGAGGCGGGAGCACCAACATCGGGGTGCAACACCCATATGATGCAACCATTTCAATCACATAATAACTCACCTGAACTTACATGCGCCTCCGTAGAATCATTTAGCATAAACACAATCATAACAATGCAACATTTAAAATATAACACATTTAGACATGGCATGAAATGCATAACTCAATTTAAAATATTTTTGGAAACCGTAAAGTGTGTGTGTATATATATATATATATATATAAACAAACGCCCATTCACTGATATGTCGAAGGATCGTAGCCCCAAGCCTCGCTTGTCCGCGTTCGTCCTCGGGGTAAGTCTCCCATCTTGATAGTCCAAATCAAACAAAAAATGGCCTAAAAATCCCTCAAAAGATTTGGCCAAAACTCCGACTTCTCGAAATCGGTTTGTTTCACGTCAAAGCTTCCACCAACCTTCACTAAAACCCTCAGGGAGTTGAGTAGAGGCTTCCCCACATCCTAAAAACTTGTAACTTAGCCGGGATCATAATGATACCAACTCGACCGAGTCGAAGCTTCCGAGTTGGCGAGTTAAAACTTGTCCCTTCTTCGATCGAATGGTACGGTTGGGTTCGTAAGCTCGAGAGGAGTGTGATGGTGGTGGTTTCCAACTCGATCTATGAAGATTTAATGTATGTGTGTGGTGATGGTGGCTCAGGTGCGAGAAGGAAGAAGATGGTGCGAGGAGGAGAGAGAAAAAGTGTACCTGATTGGGCATAGGAGACAGAGATATAATTTGATTGGGTTAGGGAAAATAAGAGCTAAAATAATTTGTGGATAAGGATAGGTACGGGTCAAACCTTCAAAAGAAAAGAGACGATAAAATTTCGTAAAAACGTAATCTAACGTACATTATCCAAAACAGTGTTTCCGACACTAATTAATTAATGCACCCGTGAAATAATTCTACCTGTTTGAGCACTTTAATTATTCATAACTTTTTCGTTAAGACTCCAATTCGGGTCTAAATCGCGCCAACGCACTCATGACGTTGAGTACAATTTAATTACGATAGCGAGAAAAATAATTTAAAAATACATATGTACCACATCACTTAGTCAACCAGGGCATAATCGTCACTTTACACAATCGGTGAGATAATTATATAGAAAATAGGGACGGGTGGTCACAGATTTCGAGGAAATTGAATCAAAATTTTATATGAAATCTCTACAAATCAATTAAACTCCATAAAAATCCATAGATTTATAAATCCATTAAAATTTCTCAAATTCTCAATTGAATATAGTTTGACAGGTTTTAATTTTGATCCATGTCATTTCAATTGGGCAAATTTAGACTTTGTCATACATAACATAATTTTATACCGAGACCCCTTTTTGGCCAAAATAGGTTGCGTGGAATATTCTAACAAAAATAAATCACGTTTGTAAGTAGGGTTTCTTCTGGTGGTTCAAACTATTTCTTCTTTCCTTATTATAATTTAGAGTAAAAATAACGTTGTATCCAACAAACAATAAAGTCATTGTTCACATCATGTAGAATCATGAAAGAAAAAAGGGAAAATTACACAGAATTACCTCAACTATTGGGTCTGAACATTTTCATACCTCGTCTTTAAAAATTTTCAATGTCATACCTTATCTTCGAATTTGTTTCAATTTCATACCTTCCGTCAGCCTTCCGTTAGTTCCTCCGTTAAAATGCTGACGTGGCAAGTGTCGGGACCCATTTTATATTAAAAAATATTTTTTTCTTCTCTCTCCTACTCCTTTTTTATTTTTTTCTTCTTCTCTCTTCTTCTTCTCCTCCTCCTCCTCTTCTTCTTCTCTTCTCCTTCTCTTTCTCCTTCTTCTTCTTCTTCTGGGCGCCGAAACCACTTTTTTTTTTTTTTTTTCTCTTCCTTTCTCTTTCTCCTTCTCCTTCTCCTTCTCCTTCTGGGCGCCGAAACCACATTTTTTTTTTCTCTTCCTCTCTCTTTCTCCTTCTTCTTCTTCTTCTTCTTCTTCTTCTTCTGGGCAGGGCCGAACCCCTTTTTTTTTTTTTTTTTTTTTTTTTTTTTCTTTCTTCCTCTCTCTTCTTCTTCTTCTTCTTCTTCTTCTCTGGGCAGGGCCGAACCCTCTTCTTTTTTTCTTTTTTTTTTTTCTCTTCCATCTCCCTCTTCTTCTTCTTCTTCTTCTTTTCTCCTTCTCTTTCTCCTTCTTCTTCTTCTTCTTGGCAGGGCCGAAATACTTTGTTTTTTTTTTTTTTTTTCTTTTTCTTCTTCTCTCTGGGCAGGAAGAAGAGAAGAGACACAGAGAAAAAAAAAAAAAAAACGAAAAGACCCAGTTCGGCGGAAGAAGAAGAGAGAGAGAGAAAAAAAAAATTTAAATAATATTTAAAATATTTTTTTAAGTTTTTATAATATTTTATTAATTTTTTAATATAAAATGTGCCACGTCACACGCCACGTCAGCATTTAACAGAAAAATTGACAGACAACTGACGGAAGGTATGAAATTGAAACAAATTCGAAGATAAGGTATGACATTGAAAATTTTTAAAGACGAGGTATGAAATTGTTAATGACCCAATAGTTGAGGTAGTTTTTTGTAAAAAAAGGAAGATAAAAATTTGCCTACAACGGATACTACTGCAATGACATTTTTACCAGGAGTTAATTGGAGCCCAATATAACATTTTAGCATTAAGGAGAGACGGTCAAGAATAGAGATTTATATCAACATTGAATCCAGAACGTAGAAGGGAAATTTTATTTAAACCCATCTAACCTCTTTCTACAATCAACTTAAATTTTAAATGCTAATTATCTATTTTACCCTATTCCATAATTACTATTCAGTACAAAATGAAATTAATAATAAGAATCAAATTTATCAATAGACCCACATACTATAGTTAAACCCTAGCATCACCCTTTGTTTATCCTACTTTCATTCCGACTAAAATCCTAATAGCTCTGATAGAGAAAAACAAGCTTTTCTATTGATGGATGGTGATTTCGAAGTTTTTAATTCTCCAACTAAGGTATGACTCAATTTATGGATATTTTGTTTGTTTGCTTCTTCTTTGGATTAAATTTCATACTTTTTATATTATATTGTACTTGTTTTTCTTTGCTGTCTGTATGCGCCCCAAAACACTAGTGCAAGGACTTTTGATTAGTACTGCAAAGACATAAAACTTGTTCTTTGTGCAAATAAAGATTGCTCAACCTTAACCACGAACTAGCGGGTGGCATGTCTTGCACCTTTTTTATTTGAAATAGCTCCAATTTGTTTATTTGTTTATTAACATAGCAGCAAAATACCCAGTCCTATGTCACTTCAAAGTTTCTTAAAAAGTACATGAAAATGCTCGATTTAAAAATGACTGAACAAGAGCTTGCATAACATTCTCTTGACAAATTCAAGTCTATGGAATGATCTCTTGGATCCCAAGTTCATGGATGGGCTGTGGTAGCAAAAAGAAAAAAGCAGTCATGGAAATGCTAGTCCTATACAACATATGCAATTATAAAGGGGCAAATGACGCCTCTTTGAAAAGAAAAAAAAAATCAATTAGATATGTTATTTTATAAAGGGAATGGGTATAAAGATACTTTTACATTTTGAATTGGGTTTGAGAGGATAGTTTAGGTAATAAATTTGGATTTTAAGAGATATTAATTCTTTAATAAAAAAATTAAAAAAATATAAAAAAACAATATGGGTGAATAGAGTACGTTGAGTGTAGAAAGAGGTTAGATAGATTCAAATAAAATTTGCCAACGTAGAATTATCATAACTTACCACTTTTATTATATGGATAATACTTGCATTCCTTTCTTGAAATGATGAACCTATTTGCTCTATGCAAATAATGTACATTTATCGTACAAAGTTCATAATCAAAACCGTTCAGTTCATTAATCTTCATACCCTTACAATAGAATTAGAGATCATTTAATTATTCAAACGTATAGAACAAATCAAAGATGTAGGTATCAAGTACCATATTCAGGATGAATTGTTCATTTACTTGATATGTTTGAATGAATTAAACAATTTCTGATTCGAATGATTTTTTGCACGAATGATCTTCAAATGAAATTAAGAAATTGAACGCTGCTGATCATTGAGTTTATATACTTAAGACGTCATTCGCAAATGGGGAAGACGAATCAAATATATATCCAAAAGCCAGTTGAACGATGTACAATCAAACGTCTAGAGGTCAATTATACTGTTAATTTCCAATAATCATAATATAAGATCATCACAAACTATCTTTATTAAACTCATTGGCATGGCATGCAATCAGTTAGCATGTTCAAGTAACCACAAGCTACAACACTACACTTGAACTTGATACAGATCGAATAATGCAGAAACTTACTATACAAATGAGAATTTTACAATCTTGTCAGCCAACTTCTGCCCCTCGGTTCGTTATTTTCTCTAGTTATCCAAACCGGGCAAGAAAAGCAACACCAAAACACATACGCAGACTTATGCGCGGATTTCAGGAAGATAAGAGTGTACAAGCTTCCATATGCTGCACGAAACCTATGCAGTGGTGTCAAGGAACGGATAATCAGTGTAGCCAATCACCGGTTCAGGCACGTAGAATGTGTTTCTGTTGTACTTGTTCAGAGGAGCATAAACCTCTTCGGCAAGTCTGGGTTAGCCAAGAACCAACGACCATAAGCAATAAGATCTGCACGGCCCTCAGCCACAGCATTGTTCCCATCTTCCCTGTCATAACCACCAGCAGCAATGAAGGTACCATTAAAAGCCTTTCTCATGGGTACAAGACTGTGGGGGCTATCACATTTTTCTCCAGCTGTCTTCATCCTAGGCTCAACCATATGGCAGTACAGGATCCCATATTTGTTCAACGAATTGGCCAGATAAAGGCCCAACGCTTTCGGATCTGAATCCCCTGATTCCATATAGCTGGCAAATGGAGATAATCTAATTCCAACTTTATCCGCTCCTATCTCATTAACAACAGCTTCAACGACTTCCAGAGCAAATCGACAACGATTCTCCAATGATCCCCCATATTGGTCTGTTCGATCATTCACTTGATCTTTTAGAAACTGATCAATAAGGTATCCATGGGCCCCATGAATTTCTACTCCATCAAAGCCTGTATATCAGACAAACCATTTCAGTGCACCAAATATTATTTGTAATCTAGCATGAACTATTGTCACACATCTAGTTAAACTGCAATTAACGCCTTTAACTATATTTGTAAGATTAGAGATGGTTTGTTTGCTTCTCTTGAAAGTAATTTTGAGTTCTCGCTAACTTTATTTCGTACTTAAGTAAAGACAAATTACCAGCTTCTATAGCGTTCCTTGCAGCAAGTCTGAAATCATTGACTATTTGTGGGACTTCATCTGTCCTTAATCGCCTTGGAGGAGAAAACTCAGCAACATCAATGCCATTAGATCGTATTTGGGGGGTTAGTGGCTTGTCAGTAGAAGATATTGGAGCTTGCCCATTTGGCTGAAACCCTGTCACTTAGTAAATATTGATAGAATCACAATCCGAAAGATTTCTATTACAGGAATATCAACGCAGCTTTCTGATGCTTCAATGGCCTAACTTTTCACTTATGATCCAAACGCTTTCAATGACACAAAGTGAAGTTATCAAAGCGTATGTTAGAAACGCACCGGTATTTGAAACCCTCCCCACATGCCAAATCTGACAGAAGAAGATGCCACCTTTAGCATGAACAGCATCAACAATGGGGTTCCATGCTTCAACTTGCTCCTTTGTCCATATACCGGGAGTATCTGGGTACCTTCGCATATTAAAAAAACAAAAATGTTATCAAACTTTGAAATGAAGAAAGTACACATCTAAATGTATGTTTTCCATCTAAAATTTCACATAAAAGAAACTTGAAAAAAAAGCTAATGTTTGTGAAGTTACCCTTGAGCTGTGTCAGAAACTCCAGTGGCTTCAGCTATGAGAAGACCCCCGTTAGATGTTCTCTGTGAGTAATATAAGATGGCATGCGGCTGAGGAACATATCCGTATGATCTTAATCTACCCAATGGTGCTAAGACAACTCTGCAGAAGGCAAGGAAGAAGTATATCATCAGAATACACCTACTACATGGCCTATGACATTGACATGTATGATATCATCAGATCTTGCTAAACAGAACAAGATTTAAGTAATATGACCAAAAATCCAGAAAGGAGATATACTTTTCGTAGCCCATTGCATCGAATACCAAAGATGAATTAAGTAATTTCCAGTCAAGATCAAGTACTAACTCAGGAGTGATGAGTGATTCAGAGTTCACAACCCATGATGTACCATTTAGGTCTTGGGAAATGATATCAAATCGTATGTCAGTTGGTTCTAGGGATCATCTATGGATATATTTGGTTTCAAGGTGTGGGGCTTACAGCAAATTTCAGTAACATCTATCCTAGTTTATTTTCTTTAAGAGTTGACTACTTTAGTTGCTAAGATATAGTTCCAACTTCAAAGGTACAATGGGTGTATTCTGCACGAGCACGTCTACGAATTCGACAATCAAACAATCTTGAACAAAAGCAAGCAATTCGTGGAAAACATCAAGACAAAATGACCCCAAAAGTTGCAGCACATTATCTGTTGCAGCTCAAACTCGCAAACAAAACCAGGGTTATCCAACCAATCAAACTAAACTAATTCCAAGCTTTACAATTCTACAAGTAATGTGAACATCCAAATGTTAAATAACAAACCACCAGCCCAAATCTCAACTGCTCAAGCAGAACAAGTCTACGAAATCAATGCAGAATGTAGAAGAATATAATCGTAGAAAAGGTTGAGCGAGTGAGTTAAGCTACCTATGAGAAAGATTGAACTTTCCAAATTTGTAAGGAGAAAGGAGAGGGATTGTGGGACCAGCTCCATAAGCTTGATTAGTGGTAGCCATTTCAATTCAACTGGGTTCAGAGATCGACCCTGACTTTTGTGTTTGGTTATTTATTTGATCTGCTCTCACGTTGGGTATTTATGCGTTTCGGGAGAGGAGGAAGAGGAACAAGTGTATAAAACACATTAGCAATAGCACAGTGGGATGACTTGTTGGGGAAAAATTTAGAGTACACAACTCTAACTCAAGTGTTGGAGAGACAACACAAGTAAACAAATTACTTGTATTACACACACAAACTATTACAACACTCAAAATTCTCAATGACACTCTTTAGAAGCAATGACACTCTCTCACTTTCTAGAGACACACTCTAGACCACTCACACTCTTACAAGACTACTTACAAGACTTCTCACTCACTTACTTAGCTCTCTACTTGACTACTTTCTTGTTGTGTTGGTTGTTTATTGTTTCAAATGGTGTGGATGCCTTCTCCTTTTATAGGCATGGATGGAACCTTGGAGAAGCATGAAAACATCATGCTAGAGATATCTAGATAATTCTACTAACTTCCTAAGCTAGAATTATCTACACTAATCTTCCATGTTGGTGGAAACCTCACCATTCTTCTAGACTCTTCCACCAACTTAAGAAACAACCTTACAATATTACAATTTGCTAGAAGTTTCTAGTTTAATATGCATGCACCATTCACTTAACAACTTGCTAGAACTATCTAGCATTTTCTTAATATGCATGCATCGGCCATTGCTAGAATTCTCTAGAATTCAAAAATCAATTCAGCTGGTGTTGATCTTCAACACTCCCCCTCAACACCAGCTCATTCTTTCCTCCATGCCGAGTTGATGACGAAGCTTTTTCTTGCACACCCATTTGCATGATATGGGTTTCACATCTCTTCACTTTGGCACTAGATTCCAAGTTTGATTTAGCTCCACTGCAGTGACCTCTTCTCCCAACTTTGAGCCACTCAGGTTCAACTGCTTCTTCTTCTATGGCTACGTTGGCGTATTTAGGATTTGGCTTCCGGATTCTTGTTGACCTCCTTGGTTGTGATTGTGGAGTCAATACTTCCACTTCACTAGGTCTTTCTTCTTCTGGTTGTTCATATACGCCAGCTTGCCAAGGGTTTTGAGGTACTGTTTGCTCACCATCATCATCATCAAGCGAATCCTCATACTCATCTGGTCTCGACTGGATTCGAACAGTTTGCTCATCCATATTTTGTTGCAACTTTTCTTCAATCTCTCTTGAATCAGGCAACGCCTCTTTTTCTGAGGACCACCAAGAAGATGCTTCATCAAACACCACATTTCGTGATGTGTTACACCTTCCAGTTGTAGGATCACAACATTTCCACCCTTTCCTTTGGCTATCGTATCCCACAAAGATACATCGGACTGCCTTCTTGTCAAACTTGCTACGTAAATGACTTGGAACAAATACGTAGCACACACAGCCAAATACTCGAAAGTAACTAACTGCAGGTTTCATATCCCACAGTTTTTCAAAGGGTGAGACAAATTCTAACCTTGGTTGAGGAAACCTGTTGATCACATGAGCTGCAGTTCTCATTGCTTCGGCCCAAAACCTTCCTGGTACATTCTTGGCATGGAGCATACTTCGACATATCTCTGCTAGATGTCGGTTCTTTCTTTCCGCTACACCATTCTGTTGTGGTGTATTGGCACAGGTGAACTGGTGACGTATTCTACAATCTCGTAGATACTGGGAAAACTCATTCGAGGTATATTCTCCTCCATTATCCGTTCGTATGCAACGGATCTTCTTTCCCACTTCTCCTTCAACTGTCTCCTTAAACTCTTTAAATTTTGAGAATGTTTCAGATTTTTCTTTCATAAAGAAAACCCATACATACCTGGAGAAGTCATCAATGAACGTCACCATGTATCGCATCCCACTTATCGATGGTTGCTTGACAGGTCCGAACACATCGGAATGAACCAACTCCAACGGCTCTTTTGCTTTAAACTTCGACTCTTCGTATGGTAGTTGATGTGCTTTACCATATTGGCATCCTGCACAAACCGTGTCTGTTCTCACGTCAAGCTGAGGTAACCCCTTAAGCATTGACTTCTTCATCATCACATTTAGCTTGTGATAGCTAACGTGACCCAGTCTCATGTGCCATAAATCTGCTGTCTCGTTCTTCCTTGTCTTGTCTACGTATGCAGTTTCTGCTGACATTACATAGACTGACTGCAGTCGCCGCCCCTCCATTATTGGCGTCCCTAAGATCTTGAGGTGTCGATACACCTTCACATCTCGTGGACCAAACAAGACATAATTTCCCAATGACGTTAGTTGCGGCACTGAAAGCAAATTTTTCTTCATACCTGGAACATGGTAGACATCTTGAAGCGGCACATGGTTAGTGTTGTATCGGGGCTCAATTACTGTCTTACCGATGTGAGCAATCGGTAGCCTCGAGTCGTTGGCCGTCACCACCAAACGGTCTCCTTTGTACTTAGTCAGACTCTGTAACTTTTTCTCATCACCCGTCATGTGGTTTGAGCAGCCTGAATCCACGATCCAATCATTCTGGTAATCAATCGACTCTGAACTTGCTGTTGTAAGAGCTGACTCTTGCTTCTCCATAGCAACGGATGCTTCAGCGTTCCATTCTTCCTCCAGGGCTAGAGACGCGACGACGTCCCAATCATCTTCAATTTTCTCTTCTAAGTTGGCGACGTTACTTTCTGCTGGCTTTTTGAACCAACAATCCTTCGCCATGTGGCCCTTCTTTCCACAATTGTAACACTTGCCCTCAAACATTTTATTGTTTTGGGACTGACCACGGTTGCCGTGATACTTCGGAGCTCCCCCTGGCCGAGAACTCCTTTCTCCTTGATGACCTTTTGCCTTGTCACCATTTCTTTTAGATCCACCACCAGCACGCCACTTAAGGCTGCCTTTACTTTCGGTGTGGAGCGCTTCCTCCTCACCTCTTAACGAGACCCCTCCCATTTGCTTTGCCAAAGCTTCTTGATCGGCAAGCAAATTCTCAAACTCAACAAGTGATGGTTGGGTTGGCCATCCTTGTACAGCGGCAACAAAGCCTCGATATTCGGGTCTCAATCCATGGATAATTATTCTTTTTATCCTGGATTCTACAATGGCAGCACTAGGATCTAATTCAGAAATTTCACGGCATATAGACTTTACCTTGTGGAAATATTCGCCAATCGTCATGTCTCTTTGGGCCACTGATAACAACTCATTCTCGAGAAGCTGCAGTCTTGTATCATTCCTCTTTGAAAAGAGTGTGGCGAAGGTGTCCCACGCTTCTTTTGGTGTCTTGGCCTTCCGTATGTGCTCTAACATATCATCTTCAATTGTGGTTTTTAAGGTGAACATTGCTTTACCTGCCTTGATCTTCCACTTCCGCAAAGCGCCACTGGTGTCTTCTTCCGGCTGCGTAACTTCATTACCGCCAACGACATCCCAAAGATCTTGGCCCTGTAGGTAAGACTCCATACATGTCGCCCATGTGTTGTAATTTTTGTTGTTCAACTTCTTGATTCCTCCAACAACTTGAAGGTCTCCCATCGTGTCGGCAGAGCTTCGATAAGCCGAACAAGACTAACCAATAATCTTGCGAAGTACTAAACTTCTCACGATTCTCAAAAGCTTCAATAGAGACGGTCCCTGATCGTACCGCTCTGATACCAATTGTTGGGGAAAAATTTAGAGTACACAACTCTAACTCAAGTGTTGGAGAGACAACACAAGTAAACAAATTACTTGTATTACACACACAAACTATTACAACACTCAAAATTCTCAATGACACTCTTTAGCAGCAATGACACTCTCTCACTTTCTAGAGACACACTCTAGACCACTCACACTCTTACAAGACTACTTACAAGACTTCTCACTCACTTACTTAGCTCTCTACTTGACTACTTTCTTGTTGTGTTGGTTGTTTATTGTTTCAAATGGTGTGGATGCCTTCTCCTTTTATAGGCATGGATGGAACCTTGGAGAAGCATGAAAACATCATGCTAGAGATATCTAGATAATTCTACTAACTTCCTAAGCTAGAATTATCTACACTAATCTTCCATGTTGGTGGAAACCTCACCATTCTTCTAGACTCTTCCACCAACTTAAGAAACAACCTTACAATATTACAATTTGCTAGAAGTTTCTAGTTTAATATGCATGCACCATTCACTTAACAACTTGCTAGAACTATCTAGCATTTTCTTAATATGCATGCACCGGCCATTGCTAGAATTCTCTAGAATTCAAAAATCAATTCAGCTGGTGTTGATCTTCAACATGACTGACTGGCTGACTCCAACTGCATGTGCGTTTCGGGCAGATGCAGACTTTCAGTGGTAGGCCGGGGGGCTCCCTTTTCAAATCTTTTTTTTTTTTTTTTTTTTTTTTTGATTAATAGCTTTGACGACGTTTGCAATTACGTGATCGCCTTTCTTTTTTTTCCTTTTTAATATAGAAGGTATCGTATCTTATTACATGACAAACACGTTCTCTTCTTCGTCCGATTGACAAACTCAATAATAGCAGCAGACATCTCAGAATTCGAGTCGGTCGTCTGCCACCTGATCTTGCACTTGGCCTTTTATACTGGATTCTGGGTTGAAGGAAGGAAGGAATGAATGAATGAATGAATACAGGACCCAATTGGGTCTTTATACATTCAGTAGGAAGGTTTGATGAGGTCTGTAATTACGTTTACGTGGGTTGAAAATTCACCAGTTTTCCCCATGAAAAAGGACGTCCACGGAATGCGGGTGTAATGCTAGCCGCATATTCATTTCCATTTTGCTTTTTGATACTGCATTATTACTATTAGGCCTTGGTTTGAATAAGATATTGTTTAGGTCTTAAGGCCCTCTCCAACCAGAAGGGTTAAAACATAGCTCCGTCTAGAATTATAATTTTGAAAAAAAAATTAATTTTAAATTAACAGTGTTAGATCATATCTATATACTATCTCTAACCGAATGAGCTAAACATAGCCCCATCAATTTCCGATGGATATCTAGGCTATAATTCTATGGAGCTCATTAAGCCATTATTTGGCTAAAGGGACATTAGGCTAGCCAAATCCCAAATGTAGCCTCCCTCTTAACCCTTTTTTGGGGCCCAACTCCTCTACTGCACTATTTGAGTCAAATTCAATAGCTATGTTTGAAAACATCTAACGGAAATTTAATTAAATTAACTAATAAATTGAATACATAAACTTAAAACTAAATAATTATTGAGAGGGTTATATTTAGCCACTTTGGTGACAGTATATATGTATGGCCCGATACTGTTCAGTCCTTTCGGTTGGAGATGGCCTAAGGCCATAATTTTGAGGATGTGTGAGACTAAATGCATATTAGTTACAAAATTATATTAGTTTAGATCGCTTGAAATATTTGACAACTTAATAAAGAAAAACCAACTTAAAATCCATGAACCATTAGAAAACTCATTTTCTTTTTTTGTTTTATTAAGTTGTCAAATATTTAAGCTTTTGGATATAAATTAATATAATCTTGTGACTAATATACATTTGGTCCTCACAAATCTTTAAAATAAGAACCTTAATTAATCAATGAATTTATGACAAATGAAATAGTCTAGAAATAAAAGGCTCCAATCAAGTAGCATTGCACGATTAAAATGGAAAATGACAAGGTTGCTAGCTTTTTGCAAAAAAATATGTTATGCAGGTTCCCTAACTAGTGCTTTTAACACAATGGGCATACTCTCTATCGTGTAAAACTTTCTCGAGAAATAAAGTTAAGACTTATTCATATATGCTACATGGAAGTTTCTATTTCGGGTCACTATTTTTCTATATTCGTAATTTTTTGAGCATATAGATTCATTGTAAGGATGAATTACGTTTTTTATAGGGGTGTATTCAATTGTGATTTTAAGGGATTTTAATTTTTTTTAATGAATACAGAGATATTCAATCAGGATTTTACGTGATTCTCTAAAATTCAAGGTGTATTCAATTAGAATTTTAAGATAGTTTATTAAAATCCTTACAAATTTGGGTGTATTCAATTAGGATTTTAAAGAAGTTTACAACATTCCAGGTGTATTCAATTAGAAATTGATTTCAAAGAATTTGAGAAAGTTGAGGAATTAGAGGAAATTTGAGAGATTTTGTAGTTTATTTTAAGCATACACAAATCTCAACTCTTTCCATGAGATTTTGACACACCCCGACAAGAGTCGATGCGGCCGTCACGTGAGAGTGACGTAGCCAAGAGTGCAAAAGAAGTAATTAAGAATGTGAACAAATTAAAACCAAAACTAAGGGGGGTGTATTTAATTGAGAATTTGAGAGACTTTAATGGATTTATAAATCCATAAATTTTTATGGTGTTTTGATTTGTAGAGATTTCATATAAAATTTTGATTCAATTCCCTCGAAACCTCATGGGGAGAGGTGAGATTTGTGGATGCTTAAAATACACTAAGAAATCTCTCCAATTCCCTCTAATTCTTCAACTTTCTCAAATTATTTAACATCAATTTCTAATTGAACACACCTGGAATGTTATAAACTTCTTTAAAATCTTAATTGAATATTAGAATACACCTTGAATTTCAGAGAATCACTTAAAATCCTGATTGAATACCCCTAAATTCATTTAAAGAATTAAAATCCCTCAAAATCCTAATTGAATACACCCCCCCTAAAACTTATTTAAACTAAAAATAAGTGAGCATGCGGAAGTGGTCAAACCCAAGTTACAAACATTTAGAGCATAAGTAATTTAAAGGTGCAGTCGAACTGACTAAGTACTAAGTACACAACCAAAGAGAAGATCCCTACATTAATTAATGGAATGTCAGAACCGCCAGGTAATCCTCGTGTGCCACAAAGAAGAACGACTATCTCGTACTTGGTGGGGCGAAAAACAGAAAGGTGAGTGGGCAAAAACAAAGCTTTAGAAATCACATTTATCTTTTCTGAAAGTACTAACCCCTCTCTGTAAATGCCGTATACTATCCAGAAAATAATACCACGTAAGGCTAGCGAAAAATCGCGAGTCGCGAATCACCTACGAGTCGGAGTCACCTAATGTGACTTGGATCCAAGGTGAGCGTGCGGTGCGGGAGGTGAATATCACGTGAAGGACTGGCCCTGGCCTGGGGCGGGAACACTAACACCAGGGTGCAGCAATGATGAGCTCTAAATGAATATATGCATGCCCATATGATGCAACCATTTCAATCACATAATAACTCACCTAAACTTAAATGCGCCTCCACAAAATCATTTAGCATAAACACAATCATAACAATGCAACATTTAAAATATAACACATTTTAGACACGGCATGAAATGCATAACTCAATTTAAAACATTTCTGGAAACCGTAAAGTATATATATAAAAACAAACGCCCACTCACTGATATGTCGAAGGATCATAGCCCCCTAACCTTACTTGTTCGTGTTCGTCCGTGGGGTAAGTCTCCCCTCTTGAGAGTCCAAAATCAAATGGAAAATGGCCTGAAAATCCCTTGAAAGATTCGGCCAAAACTCCCACTTCTCGAAATCGATTTGTTTCACATCAAAGTTTCCACCAACCTTCACTAAAGACCTCGGGGAGTTGAGTAGAGGCTTCCCCACGTCCTAAAACCTTGTAATTAGGTTTTCAATTCTCTTAACTCAGCAGGAACCATTCGATAAAGGGTTAAAGAAATAGGATATGTACCAAGAATCAGATCAATAGTGAACTCCACTTCACGATCTGGAGGTAGTCCAAGTAAATCGTCAGGAAAGACATCAAGAAAGTGTCCGACTACCCGAACATCCTCCACACGAGCAAAAGTATCCTCGTTCAACACCTCATAAGCTAGGTAGCCTTGACAACCTTTCCTCAACAGTTGCTTCGCTCTCATGGTAGAGATAACGCCATGTCTCACCCTACTACGCTTACCGACAAAAGTGACCACAAGCAAGCCCAACCGATGGAAGGTAACAACCTTCTGATAACAATCCAACTTGGCACGATTGTAATGTAACCAATCCATGCCCAGAATAACATCGAAATCGACGATATCTAGTGGAACAAGATTAGCTGGCATGATGACATCCTCAACAAGAACAGGACATCTTTGATACTCCCAGCTAACATAGCAAGTTTCACTGCTAGGCATCGAAAACTCCTACTCATAACCAAGGGGAGTATGGTGAGGTTGAGTTTTTTTTAGCAAACATATGAGAAATAATAGAATATATAGCACCTAAATCAATTAACACTCTAGCAAAATGACCAAGAATATTCAACGTACCCATAATTAAATCAGAATTGCTCTGAGGATCTTACAAAGTGATGTGATGGACACAACCTTGTGCCTGCTGTCAACCTCCACGAACCCTGTTTCCTTGGTTACCACGTCCCTGAATACCAGCATCTTGCA
Source organism: Cotoneaster glaucophyllus (assembly GCA_036320875.1). Lineage (NCBI taxonomy): Eukaryota > Viridiplantae > Streptophyta > Magnoliopsida > Rosales > Rosaceae > Cotoneaster > Cotoneaster glaucophyllus. The sequence goes on from CM070073.1 coordinate 44,535,011, forward strand.
AGATTCTGGGATTGTCCTCCAGCATACCACTATAATCTGCCGCCCTGATGCGGCGCATACAGCGTATAGCATCCCTGATATTATGGGTAACCACCCTAATAATAAGGATCAGATGGATACGGATATGCTCATCCAGGACACTGAGCTACATCCCCTGGTAGTGGTAAGTACCACCATAACCTATCGAAGTATAAGCACTAGGTCCCTGAATCTACTGGAGGGGAACTGCAGGTGGTAGTATAGGAGGCTGAGGTTTCTGCTGATTCTGCAGACACTGATTAGCTTTATGCCCCATCTGACCACAAGTGAAACATCCACTACTACCTCTTCTACACTCCCCAAAATGGAGCACCAGAACTGCTAGGATTCCTCTAATTCTGAAAGCGAGAACCACCTGTGGACCTGTCGCCCCTCCGCGCCATATTAGAACTTGAACCACCGCTGGTTGAACCAAAACTATTACCACTTCGCTTGAAATTCTAAGTTTTACGAGTTAAACCCTTCTCTGTAAAACACGTATAGTTTCCAGAAAATAACCCCTTCTGTAAAAACAAAGCTTTAGAAATCACATTTATCTTTTTTGAAAATACTAACCCCTCTCTGTAAAAACCTGTATAGTTTCCAGAAAATAATACTACGTAAGTATGAAAACCAATGCACAAGGGCAGTGAAAACAGGAGCATGCCACGTCACAACATCTCAGCAATAATAAATGTAAGTCAGGTATAAAATCAGTCTAATGGTTATGGCGGGAAGCATGTGGGTGTGTCAGGAAGAGTAATGGTTATGGCGGAGATAACGCCATGTCTATACCCTAAGCTTCATTTTGGTTCAAGTTTCATGAAAAATGGTTGAAAAACGAGTGAGATTAAGAAGTTAGAAAAATTCCCAGTTTTCAGGCGAAGGCGACGGTCGCCGGAGCTGGAGGTTGAAGGTGAGAGAATATTCCGTCAAATCTGACGGAATATTCTAACGGCGTCAGTCAATTTTGACAAATTCCGTTAGCTTTTAACGGAATATTCCTCATAATATTCCTGACGGCGTGAACTGCTACCGTCAGTGTGCCAGGCACGTGCCTGCGCTTGGTGGTGCGTCTGGCCGGGCCTTAGCCGGCGCGTGAGGGCTCGTGGGGACTCCAAAAAAAATTCTAAAAATATGGGGTTGATCCTGAGGTTGTGTAGATCATTTTGGTATATTCACACACCTTAATTGAGCATTGTATGAGAAGTTATTACCTAGTTTCATTTATGTGCTCTAAAATAACGTATTTATAGTTGTTTCTCACATAGGCGAGACCTATCCGGAGGACGAGCGTAGCCAGACTAGGCACGGGGGCTACGATCCATCTACTTATCAGTGAGTGGACTTTTGTTTTCCGTATATACCTATACACTATGTATTTTTCCCAGAAATTGCATTGTAAATGCTTTTATAAATGAATTGCCATGTCAAATGCGTACATACTTATGATTATGCATTATGAATTGTATGCGCATGATTGTTGGTGCTGCGAGCGCTGAGGTAAGTTTCAGGTAAGATTATGTGTGGTTAATAAGAAGTTGAGTTATGAAAAGTATGATGAGATGCATTGAGAGCTCAATAAACTGCACCCCGGTGTTAGTGCTCCCGCCCAGGGTTAGGGCCATAGTCTTTCACGTGATGTTCACCTCCCGCACCACACGCTCATCTTGGATCCAAGTTAGGTGCACAGTCCTGTCGTATAGACCACTTTTCAGTGGGTTCGACTCGTAGGTGACCCGCGATCATTCGCACAGTCTTCACGTGATTGTAGCACTAGAGCGTATTATTTTACACCCAGTTCTGTCGTATAGACCACTATAAGTGGGTTCGACTCGTGTGCAGGCATGACTTATGAGCTAGAGTTTAGCTGACGAGCTGTTGCAGTCATTATTGCATTTGAATTTCTTACCTGATGATTTGATTAGTATGGCATGGCATATTCATGAACTGTTGCATTATTGAAGATGATGGTTTTCAGATGAGATTTACTATATGTACATACTATTTTCTGGGAAAGTATACAGGTTTTACGGCGAGGGGATATAAATGTTGTTTTGAAATGATTTTCGAAAAGCTTTGTTTTTGCCCACTCACGCTTTTGTTTTACGCCCCTCCAGGTATTAGGTAGCTTTGTTGGTGGCATCCGAGGCTGCAACAGTGATTCTGACAGACCATCACCTATGTAGGACCCTTTGGGTGTTTTTATTTAAGTACTCCTTATGTTCGACTGCACCTAGACTAATTATACTCTGATTATGTTCACACTCATTGGATTTGGTTTTTATTCATTCTTATTTCTTCTTATTTTAATGCTTCCGCACTGTGCACATGGCTACATCACCCTCACGTGACGACCAACATGCCTCGATCTCGGTCGGGGTGTGTCACATTACCCGTCAAGAAAAATATATTTAAATCATATATAATGAAAATGAAAAAAAAATGTAAAACATAATACTAAATTAGTATAAACATACCACATTGTCACATAATATTAGTTCAAAACATACAAAAATAAAATTAAATAAATAAACATTTATCTTTCAAGTTTACATACTCCAAAATAAGAGTCTAATGAAAAAACATTAGCATACTACCAAATACAAATGTTCAAAGAGATGCAAAATGAAGAGAGTTGTTTTTCAAGGTTGAGGAACATTGCACGTTTTTGACAATAAAACCTTTCAATTTTCATTAATCACCAAGAGAAATAATATTAGAACTTTGGCTTAATATATTGCCTTCAAAAGTTATATTAACGATATTTTCACTAAGATTTTTTTATGTATACATATTAAGACAACCTCTCTTTGTATACTTCCTCTTACGTTTTCAATCATCTATTACAAAAGCAAATATATAATTTGGTAGATGTAACGCAACAACCTGATGTCACACCTTACCTTGTGTGAGCTATCACCACATGACCAAATTGTATTTTATTTACACCAAAGTCTTGTGCCAGTCAAACTGGGACACCACAAGAACCTGGTTTTCTTCGTGCCACATATCACAATTGAAACATAAAATATATATTTGATTAAATAAAGTAAAATAAAATAAAATAAAGGATTAATCTCAGTTTAATACCCTAAAGTTTATTAATTTTCAACATTTAGTACATAAACTTTTTTTATCCCAGAATAGTACATAAAGTTATAATTTTGGGATACTTACATACATCCGTTAAGGTTACTGCTAAATTTGTCGTTAACTGATGATGTGGCATCCACGTGGACAGTGACCGGACGCCACGTGGATATTAAAAAAATAAATTAAAAATCAAAAATTAAAAAATTGGTCTTCTCCCTCACCCGTTCCGACCCCCTCCCCTTCTCTCATCTGCATCCACCCTTCCTCCTCCCTCTTCGACTCCACCCACTCCATTTTCTCTCTCTCTCTCTCTCTCTCTCTCTCTCTCTCTCTCTCTCTCTCTCTCTCTCTCTCTCTCTCTCTCTCTCTCTCTCTCTCTCTCTCTCTCCCTCTCCCTCTCTTCTGCCCACATCTCTCTCCATCAATGGCCTCCTCTGCACCCACCCACTCCCTTCTAAGCCTGTAACTGATTTTACTCGGAGTATTCCTATGAAGTATGTAAGCTTGTCCTTTGGCAGTGCCTTGGTCAAGATGTCTCCAATTTGTTCTTTTATTTCGCAGAAAACAATTTCAATTTTATTCTCTTGGATTGCTTCTCGAATGAAACGTAATTTTCTATTGATGTTCCTTGTCTTCTGATGGAAGACAAGATTCTTTGTCATAACTATAGTTGAGGTATTGTGACAAAACAACTATGTTCAATTTGTTCTTCACCAAAATCTTCTAACACAAATCTCAACCATTTGGCTTGAGAAGCTGCCTCTGCTGCATTGACATACTCAGCTTCTACAGTAGAGAGTGCAACTGTGTTTTGCTTGATTGAAAGTCAAGAAAACACACCAAATCCAAGATTGAATGCATATCCAGAAGTATTTATCATGTCATCTTCACTTTCATCCCAGTCATTATTACAGTAGCCTATAAGAAGTGCAATTTTTCCTTTGATGTATTAAAGGCCATAATCCAATGTGCCCTGAACATATCTCAGAACCCTTTTAGCAGTTTCCATGTGTTTCTTAGTCAGACTACGCATGAATCTTGAGAGAAGGCTGGTAGAAAACATGAAATATGGCCTTGTAGCAGTTAAGTAGAGCAACCTCCCCACTATCTTCCTATACTCAGCTTCATTTGCAGCTTACTACCATCAACTTTGCACAATCTATCATTCACAGCAAGTGGAGTCCTAACTCATTTGCAATCATTCAATCCAAATTTCTCAAGCAATTTCATAGCATATTTCTTTTGGTGAATGAAAATGTTTTTTTTTTTTTTTTTTTTTCAGTTTGGACAATTTTCATACCAAGAAAATAATGTAAGGCCCCAAATCAATCATTTCATAATGCTTCATCATGTCACTGTTGAATTCTTCAAGTATTGATTGAAAACTTCAAGTATAAATAATGTCATTCACATAGAGAGATACAATGCTTATACCTAAGTTTCCATTAGTTTTGGTGTAGAGAATAGCTTCACTTAGACTTTTCTGCAATCCACCTTTGGAGCAATAAGAGTTTATCTCATTGTACCAAGATCTAGGAGCTTGTTTTAGACCATAGAGAGCCTTGTTGAACTTGTATACTTTATCTTCTTCATTTTGGACTATAAAACCCAAAGGCTGATCAACTTAAATTCTTGCTTAAGTACTCCATTAAGAAATACAGACTTTATATCCTGTAGATACAACTTCTACCCCTTTTGTGCTGCCAAGGTTAGTAAGGTTCTTATTGTTTCAAGCCTTGCAACTGGAGCAAATATTTCATTGAAGTATACTCCAAGGTTTTAGGAATAGCCTTTTGCTACCAATCTAGCTTTATTCTTCTGTAATGTGTCATTCAAGTTCAGTTTTGTCTTGTAAACCCACTTTACACCAATGACATGTTTGTTAGATGGTGGTTTTTTTTTTTTTTTTTTTTTTTACCAATTTCCAAGTGTGATTCTTCTCAATCATATCAATCTCAGCTCGCATTGCTTTTTTCCATAAGTCATCCTGAGCTATTTTTTCATAGTTATCATGCTCCATAATACATACGCTACATTGAGCTAACACATCATTCAACCATTTCTGTGATGCGAAATCATAATTCGGAGACAGTTCACTTTCCCTTTGAGAGTTAGGATCATCAACAATTTGAGTTGATTCATCATGTGAGATGAGAGGGGATGTGACAAGAGATCCTGTCATTCCTTGTTCCATTTCAGGTTCTATCACTCCACTACCTTCATTATCAACGCAATTGACACACTAACATACTCTCAAGTGTTTATTCTCCAATCCTATCTGCCATTTTCATCAACACATCTCCAAACAAGATAACCTTCTTTGTACTAGGATTGCACAACCTGTTCCCTTTTTCACTTGTACGATAGCCTACATGAATGCATTTTTAGCTATTACCTTCAATCTTGTGTCTCATATAGCACAAAGAACCAAAATTCTTGAGATGAGCAATCCCTGGTTTTCTGACACTATAAGCTTCAAAAAGTGTCATTTTATTCAAGGCTCTAGTTAGACCTGGCATTCGTGTCGTGTTTTCCGTGTTCGTATCGTTTTCGTGTCATACCCGATATCTTAACGGGTTGTGTCGTGTAGCACCCGTTAAAATAAACGGGTAAAATGACCCGACCTGAAATCAACCCCATAATATTAACAGGTAATATGACCCAACCCGTTACCCGTTAAGAAAAATATATTTTAAACCAATAAATAATCAAATGAAAAACATAATACTAAATAAGTATATACATACTATATTGTCACATCCAAAACATAAAAACGCAATTTTCTTTTAAGTATATTTTCGCTTACCTAAAGTCTTTAATAGTTTTTTAATTAATGTATAAGTGTAAAAAAATATAGAAAAATATATAAACGCTTGTAATGACAAGCTTTACAACTTTCATGAAGAGCTTAGCTTCAAAATTCGCCACTATAATCATATAATTCATAGATCAAAATTAGCCGTTGATTGTTGTTTACATTTACGCTTCATTATTCTCATCAAATTTGTTTTTTTTAAGATTTTCTTTTTTGAAAAACATGATCTATTAGAGGATGTAGGAAGATGAACGGTTTGGATCGTTGATATTATATTCAGAGTTTTACGGTTAGTGAAAATATTGCTTGATGTTTATAAAGTTTCTACAAACTATATGATATTGACTCATATTTTAGTTAACCGTAAATATCGAAACGTGATATCAAAGATGTGAACCGTTCATCTTCTTACAGCCGCTAGATGATCATGTTTTCAAAAAAGAAAATTTTAAAAATGAAATTCAGTAAGAAGAATAAAGTGTAAATGACAATCGACGGTTAAATATAAATTTAAGGTTTATGAATTATAGTGTTGGATTTCGAAGTTGACTCATTCATGAAAGTTGTAAAGCTTGTCACTATGAGTGATTGTATATTTTTCTTACATTTTTTACACTTCTACAAATTATTAATTTTGCCCTCAAATAAAAAACATTGTTCATGAGGGTTTGGAGGATTTTAAAAATCTAAACGATAATATAAGTGTACCATTATCTACTCATGGAGGAATAATGATGAATCACGAGTGTTTATATATTCTTTCACATTTTTCATACTTGTATGTATGTCTTCTTAGTTCTTGCCTATACAAATACTATACTAGTTTATTTTAATTTGGGACAACAACATGTTAAGTAAAATGTATCCTAGTAATGATAATAAGGAACTCTCATAATAAAAATAAATAATGATTAAAACTTTTTTTTTGTAACTTATATAGAATAATAATGCAAAACTGTATATTTAATATAGATTATATTTGTTGTGAAACATTCCTAATCGAAGTATGATTGTGTAAATCCTAGGTTAGATTAGATTAGAGTTTATCCTTTCCTATTGTAACTGATATTCCTTGGGGACCAAGGAATATCCTATCATCTTATTATTATAAATAAAGGTTCAATGTAGGAGGGATAAACACACAATTCCCCTACAATTCTACAAACACACATCTCTCTTTTCTCTCTTTCTCTGCCGCCGGCCCTCTCTCCCTCTGTCAGATAAAATAGTCCACAACACGTTATCAGCACGCTCCTACCGCTGCGCTTAGGAATCTGACGTTGGAGAATTTTTCTGCATCAAACCAGTTCATCCATATCATCACGCAATCAGGTTCTTTCCAAACAACGGCTTTTAACTCGATATTTTACAAGCCCTGATAGCATGAACATTCACCATGATGCATGACCCAACTTTATGTTTAACGTATTTTAGATTCTACATAAATTGTGTATGCTTCATAACCAAAATTGCTACAATTATGTGAATTTGATATTTGCCATGAATTGAATCTTACATATGTACATGCATTAAAACTATTATTTGCATATGCATCAACGTAAATATGTGATTCATTGAAAATATATATTGAATTTCGTATGCATATAATTGAATTGAAAAAACAAACAAAGAATTTTTTTTCTGCGATTGGGACCTAGGGTTCTTCGAACCCATGCCTTTGCATCCTGCAAGGCCGCAAAGCCACCAGGCCAGCAGCCTGCGATGGCCTAGCCCATCCCCTCGCCAGGCCTGCAGCCTGCATCGAAACCCCAAGCCGAGAACCCCGACGCCCATGGCTTCACATCCCCAGAAAACCCCGACATCATCACGGTGTCCTTGTCCATATCGACCACGAGATGGCTTGCAGCCATCACCATGAACGTTTTGTTCACATCGACGACAACCAGAAGTCGTCCCACACCGGAATTGGACTGCGATTCATAAGTTTTTTTTAAACGAAACCCAGACCGCCGCCAGAAGCGACAGGTCCGGTGTTCTTCTCCGGCGACACAAACCCAGCATACGCTGGGATGTCCTGGTTCCCTGCAACCCGAGCCCTAGTGGGCTCCTGTTCCTCGGCCTGCATCAGCGCCCTTTGGGCTTGCTGCTGCTCTAAGATGTCACGGCCCAGCCCGTGCGAAAAAAAAAAAAACAAATTTTGTTTTCTGGGCTTGCCTGCAGCGGCCCAGCCTGAAAGAAAAGAAAAAAAAAACTTTTTGTTTTTTTTGGGCCAGCATGAAGCGGCCAGCGAAAAAAAAGGTTTTTTTTAGGCTGCCTAAAGCAGCCCAGTCCACCCCGTGAGCCTGCAGCTCACCACAAGACCCTCCCCTGCCCAATTTTTGGGCATATGTCTCACGGACCAATTCTTCAAGCCACCCGTGGCTTAGTGTTTTCTTTTGGACCCCGAATATTACTTGCCTAATTATTTTTAGGCCCAAATGGGTTTATATATTTTTCAACCACACTTTAATTTGGCCCGAAGTCCAAATAATTCAAATTCAATTATAATTATAAACCTGAAGTTATATTTTTGCATATACTTGTTGCATATTTGTTTGCATATATATTTGTGTTTGCCTGCAGGAATATATGAACCTGAAGTTCATAATTATTTTTGAAACCTGAAGTTTCTTCTTATAAACATGCCTTGTTTGAAAACCTGAAGTTTTCACTTAAACAAACTCACCCATGAAAACCCGCAGTTTTTCATGCAAAATTAAGCCAATACATGTCTATTAGAACCTGTATGTTCTACTCCTACGTGAATGGATCAATTTTTTTTCTCCATTACACTAACCACATCTTGTCCATCTATTTGTGATAGGAACATGTCAAATTTGAACAAACTTGACTTCACCGCTTTGGAGGTTTCTGGAAGGAACTACCTCAAGTGGGTTCAAGATGTGAAGCTCCACCTCACTGCAAAGAACTTGCGTCCGGCTATTGAAGAAGCAACAGATAAACCTGTTGGCAAAGCTGAAAAAGCAACTGCTATGATCTTCATCCGAAGACATATCCATGACGCCCTACAAACTGAGTATCTTGCTGAAGAGGATCCACGTGCATTATGGGTCGCTTTGGCTGATCGCTTTGATCACCAAAAGGACATATTCTTGCCTGAAGCAAGACACGACTGGCAGCACTTGCGCTTCCAAGACTTTAAGATACTGTGAATGAATATAATTCTGAAGTTTGTCGAATCCGATCACTTCTCAAGTTTTGCAATGAAACTTTGACTGAAGAGGATCTCCTGGAGAAGACCTACTCGACCTTCTCTGCTTCTAATATTGTCCTGCAGCAACAATATAGAGCTCAGAAGTTCACCAAATTCTCGGATTTGATCTCTGTTTTACTTCTTGCTGAAAAGCAGAACCAGCTGTTGATGAAGAATCATCAAGCTCGACCTACTAGGGCTACTGCTGTGCCTGAAGCACATTATAGCACTAACCAGCACCCAAAACGCCAACAGAGGTGTGGCAGGGGAGGCCAGAAGCCATCCCACCAAGGTCAACAGAGACAAGGCCCACCCAAGGGAGGAAATAAAGCCCCGAAGCGCTCAAACCTCGCTCCCCAGGCCCCGAACTTCAAGAATAAAGGCAAAGCACCCAAAACCATGGATGACGATATGTGCTATCGCTATGGTTCAAAGGACCATTGGTCCCGTGTTTGCCGTGCTTCCAAGAAGGTTGTAGATGAATATCATTCTCGTCGTAAGAAGTTTGAATCAAACTTCATGCAAGTGGACGAACCGGAGACTACAAAGATGGAGGTTTCTGATTTTCAGGAGGATACCACCCCTATGGAAGATTAGAATCTTAGACATAGACTTATTTTTTTAGCTAAAATAAGACAAATGGGGCCGAATTCCACCTAGTGGCCGACCCCCCCTTGTTTTTGGTTGATTTTTGAACAATTTTCCTTCATGTTTTGGATTATTAGTTGGTGATTTATTTTGGATATTCAATTTTAATCCTTGAATAAATTAAATTATTTTGAATTGATAATTGTTTTATAAACCTTTATGCATGTGACCGATTCAAATTAATTTTTCATTCTAGGTATGACTAGTGGGAAAGTTAGTTGTCTGGCAGATAGTGCAACCACGCACACAGTTTTGCGTGAACGCATCTATTTCACTAACTTCATACCTAAGAATGCACCTCTGACAACCCTCTCAGGCCCATCCAACCTGATAGAAGGATACGGTAAGGCACGTATAATGTTGTCCAATGGTACAATCTTGACCATTGCTGAGGCACTCTATTCTCCACGTTCCGGAAGAACGTTGCTAAGTTTCAAGGATATTAGAGATAACAATTACCACGCTGAAACCCACGTAGAAAACGGAGTTGAATTTCTGTGCATAACTTCCTACGAATATGGCCAGAAGCGTATTCTAGAGAAGATGGAGCGTAACCCGAGTGGTCTGTATACTACGACCATACGCCCTATAGAATGCCACTATGTGGCCGGCCCTACTACTGGGACCGCGCACAAAATTACACTTTGGCATGATCGTTTGGGACATCCTGGACGAATAGCGATGCGCCGTATCCTCAAATCTTCACACGGGCATCCACTAACCCGCAGTTTAGGTTCGATCCAAGGAATCGCATGTCAAACATGTTCAATGGGAAAGCTTATAACTAAGCCTTCTTATGACAAGATTCGTTCGAATCCTCCCATCTTTCTACAACGGATTCAGGGGGACATTTGTGGACTGATTCACCCTCCATGCGGACCATTTAGATACTTTATGGTTTTGGTTGACGCTTCCACACGTTGGTCACACGTGTGCTTGTTGTCCACAAGGAACGCTGCATTCTCCAAACTGTTGGCTCAGGTTATCAAGCTCAGGGCTCACCACCCTGATTATCCAATCAAATCTATTCGATTGGATAATGCTGGAGAATTCACATCTAAAACTTTTGATGACTATTACATGTCGGTTGAGGTTGAAGTTGAACATCCTGTACCCCATGTTCACACCCAGAACGGCCTGGCAGAGGCTTTCATTAAGCGCTTACAAATGATTGCTCGATCGTTGGTCATACGTACCAAGCTCCCGATCGCTTCTTGGGGCCATGCAATATTGCATGCAGCAAAGTTGGTCCGCCTGAGGCCTGTTGCGACACAACCATTTAGTGCCCTTCAGTTGGTTACCGGATACTAACCCGACATATCGCATCTGCGCGTTTTTGGTTGTGCGGTATATGTGCCGATCTCGCCGCCCTTACTTACAAAAATGGGGCCTCAGCGAAGGATGGGAATCTATGTCGGATATGATTCTCCTTCGATTATTCGTTACTTAGAACCTTTGACAGGCGATCTGTTTACCGCTCGTTTTGCGGATTGTCACTTCTATGAGACAGTCTTCCCGTCGTTAGGGGGAGATAAGAACGTCAACGTTCCCGAAGAACGACGCGAATTATCGTGGATGACTCCCACTTTGTCTCATTTAGATCCCCGCACCGCTCAGTCTGAAACTGAAGTGCAGCGCATATTAGATCTTCAGAGCATAGCTCAGAGCATGCCAGATGCTTTCACCGATTTAGCGCGCGTGACAAGATCACACATTCCAGCTGCGAATACGCCTGCAAAGATAGATGTACCAAATGTACGACGGACTACCCTCCTGGAAGCCCGGGACACCAATTCTGGTGATCCACGTACATTAGCTGCTAGCCAATCATCTGCCCCTACACAAAAGCGTGGCAGACCCCTTGGTTCAAAGGATTCACACCCCCGAAAGAGGAAAACCACGGCACAAGGTCCTTAAGAACCTACCGTGAATCCGACTATCGCTTACTCATTCTACCCAACTCATGAGGAAATTCTAGATTATGGAAGCGTCCTTGAAGAGACGAATCCTCCTCCCGAGAATCGTGAGATTTCGGTCTATTATGCTAGCTTAGATGATGTGTGGCGTAGAAATGAGATGATTGTCGACGATGCATTAGCATTTGCAGTAGCTACTGAGATCATGTTGAGCGATGACATTGAACCGCGTTCCGTTGATGAATGTCGACGTAGAGCTGATTGGTCAAACTGGAAACAAGCAATCCAAGTTGAACTCGATTCGCTTGCGAAACGTAAGGTGTTTGGACCTGTAGTTCCTACTCCTCCACATGTGAAGCCCATTGGCTACAAGTGGGTTTTCGTTCGGAAGCGTAATGAGAAGAACGAAATTGTGCGTTACAAAGCTCGTCTTGTTGCACAAGGTTTCTCACAACGCCCCGGGATTAACTATGACGAAACTTATTCACCCGTTATGGATGTGATTACCTTTCGCTACCTTATCAGTTTGGTAGTTTCCGAAAAACTGGATATGCAGCTGATGGACGTAGTAACCGCGTATCTCTATGGGGATCTTGATAGGGAAATTTACATGAAAGTTCCTGAAGGACTTACATTGACTGGTTCAAATATTTCCAAACCTCGGAACACGCTCTCAATTCGGCTGAGGCGTTCACTCTACGGCTTGAAACAATCCGGAAGAATGTGGTATAACCGTCTGAGTGAGTATTTGACTAGTCAGGGATATGTGAACAACGAATTATGCCCTTGTGTGTTCATTAAGAAGTCACATTCCGGATTTGCGATTGTTGCAGTATATGTCGATGACATGAATCTCATCGGAACTCCTGAAGAGCTCGCGAGAACTGCTGCGCATCTGAAGTCGGAATTTGAGATGAAAGATCTAGGTAAAACTCGATACTGTCTCAGTCTCGAGGTAGAGCATCGTTCGGATGGAATCCTAGTACATCAATCGAACTACACCCAGAAGGTGTTGCGCCGCTTTAATGAGGATAAAGCGAAGTCTTCGAGTATTCCTATGGTCGTTCGTACACTAGATGCAAAACGAGATCCCTTCCGTCCGAAGGAGGATGATGAAGAGATTTTGGAGCCTGAAGTTCCTTATCTAAGTGCAATAGGCGCTTTATTGTACTTAGCTCAATGTACTAGACCCGACATCTCCTTCGCTGTTAATCTTTTGGCAAGATACAGTAATGCACCTACACGCAGACACTGGACTGGCGTAAAAGACATCTTCCGTTACCTTAAGGGTACTACGGATTTGGGCTTGTTCTATCCCTACGAATCCTCGAATGGTGTCGCACAATGTACTCCTCGAGTTGATTCCCGCCTTGTTGGTTATGCCGACGCAGGATACTTATCTGATCCGCACAAGGCGCGCTCTCAAACGGGTTATGTCTTTACCGTTGGAGGCACCGCAATATCTTGGAGGTCGACTAAACAGACCTTAGTTGCCACTTCGTCTAACCATGCTGAAATCCTCGCCTTACATGAAGCAACTCAGGAATGCTTTTGGTTGAGATCAGTAGTGAGTCATATTCGAAGCTCCTGCGATCTTCACCCCGCCATTGATGTCCCGACGACGATCTTTGAAGACAACGCAGCTTGCATCGAACAACTCAAGAAAGGTTACATCAAAGGAGACAACACCAAGCATATTGCGCCAAAGTTTTTCTTTTCACATCAACAACAAGAGCAGCAGAGGATCAAAGTCACGCAAATCCGTTCGCAAGACAATCTGGCTGACCTCTTCACCAAATCACTACCGAAGACGACATTTCAGAAGCTTGTTCATGGAATCGGTATGCGTAAACTTTCTGAGTTGTAACTTTGCTATTTCTCTTTGGAATTATGTCAAACTCAGGGGGAGTATCCTGTAGATACTCGCTTGATCTTAATGTAGTCTTTTTCCCTACGATTAGGAGCATTTTTCCCACTGGGTTTTTGCTACCTAACTAGGTTTTAACGAGGCACCCACCTTGGGCTGGTCATATCCCTGATGACGTCATTTAGACGTTTCTTTTGACTTTGCATTTTTCTCACGCATTTTTCCTTAGACTATGGATTTTGTCCCTACTCGGGTTTTTGCCATAGCCTTAGGGTTTTTAGTGAGACTTACTACTTATGCAAGTTCCTACCTTATTGAGAATAAGCATTGTTCCTTGGAATCAGCACTGATGAGTCGACTTCCTCAACTTCTGCATGATGCTAAAATCTACCTTGAGTATTTACACACTCAAGGGGGAGTGTTGTGAAACATTCCTAATCGAAGTATGATTGTGTAAATCCTAGGTTAGATTAGATTAGAGTTTATCCTTTCCTATTGTAACTGATATTCCTTGGGGACCAAGGAATATCCTATCATCTTATTATTATAAATAAAGGTTCAATGTAGGAGGGATAAACACACAATTCCCCTACAATTCTACAAACACACATCTCTCTTTTCTCTCTTTCTCTGCCGCCGGCCTTCTCTCCCTCTGTCAGATAAAATAGTCCACAACAATATTGTATATATTAATATGACTATTGTATTTTATAATAAATCTTTTAGTAATTAAACTTTAAAATTATCAAAATAATTTTTTTTTCTTAACGGGTCGAAACAGATTACCCATGTGTTACCCGCGTGTATACCCGTTAAGAACCCGTTATTAACAGGTTCTTAATGGGTCACCCGATAATGACCCGATAAGTTATCGTGTTGACCGGAAACCCGTTATTTTCGTGTCTTTTTCGTGTCGTGTCACCGTGTCGTGTCAGAAACTGCCAGGTCTAGCTCTAGTAGGCCATACGTTGAGTAAATACATTGCTATATGCATAACTTCTGCCCAAAATTGATATAGCATGCCTTTTCCATGCAACCTTACCTTTGCCATTTCAACAAAAGTCATGTTCTTTCTCTCAGCAACACCACTTTGCTAAGGTGTGTAAGCCATGGTTACTTGCCACCTTTGAATCCTAGTGGTATACAAAACTCAATAAACGTAGTGGACATGAATTCTCTCCCTCTATGACACTTCACCTTGTATCCACACTGCAACAGTCATTGCTTTAAACTTTTTGAAATGTTCAAATGCACCTGACTTATGCCTCAAGAAATAGACTCAAGTCATTCTTGTGCGGTCGTTTGTGAACAACAAAAAGCACTTGTTTCCTGCATTTGACCACAAATATTTGTGTGCACCTATTCCATAGACAATTTGGCTCAAGTAGATTCCCTAGGAAATTCATCCCTGTGTTACTTGCCAAGCATACAACCTTAACATACTTCGCTTGACTCCTCCAATGTTGGCAGTCCATGAACCATTTCGTCCTCTCTAAGTAAGGCAAGACTTCTTCAGTTTAAGTGACCATGTTTCTTGTGCCCAAGTCTGTCAATTTGAAACACAGCTCTCAATGCCATTGAATTCGCTGGCATCATTGTCAATGGAAAACACATATTGCCAATCATTTGTACCCTAACAACCAATTTATCCAAAGTCCATCTATTAAAGACATTCACCACACCTGATCCAAATATCAAGTAGTAGCCATGCTTCATCATTTCACCCACACTTATAAGATTTTCTTCCAAACCTGATCCATCATTTGACCCAAACTTATAAGATTTTCTTCCAAACTAGGCATAAGCATTACTTCTTGAATGTGTTTCCAGCCTAATTTGGTATGTATCACAAGTGTTCCCTTTCCTACCACACTAACAATCTCACCAGTTTCCATTTTCACTTTGGCAGTAAAATTTCTCTTCACATTATCAACAATTTGTCATTTCTTATCATGTGGTCGCTACATCCACTGTCAGTATACCAAGTATTTTTGACTTTTATCTCAGTCACTGCATTGCAGGCATAGAAAAGAGTCCTTATCTCTTCAACTTGGTTGACATAATTTGCCTTATGTACTACTTTGTGCCCATTGCAGTTTCTAGGTTCATGACCAAACTTTCCATCGTTGGTGCATTTGGGTTTTCCTTCAAACCAGCACTTCCCATAATGCAATTTGTCAAAATGTTTACAAGTAGTGTTGTTTGAATCCTGAGTGGCAACCTGTTTGGAAGCAAAGTTGGGCTTATTATCCTATTTCTTTTCCTTCTTCTAGTTTTTCCCTGTCTTTTGACTGTCAGAAAAATCACTAGATTTAGGATAATTGGAACCTACATTTAGGCTAGCAAATACCCTCTCAGTAGAATTCTCAACATGTCTATCCAACCTTTGTTCAAAACCCCTTCAATGAAGCTACAACCACAAGATATCAAGATCCTTAGAATGCTCAATCACATTACAAATCGAATCATAGGATCTAGGCAACCTTAGAAGCTACAACTGGTATGATGACATCCTTTACAAAGGGTTATTTTGGAGTCCAATATAACATTATCTAAGAAGGATTCATAGCACTAACGGGAGATGGTCAGAGATAGAGATTCATATCACCCTCGAATCCCAAACGTTGAATTATCATAATTTACCACTTCTATTATATGGATAATACTTGCATTCTCCCTTAAGGAATGAGCTCATTTCCACATGCAAATATATATATTTACTGTACAAATTTCATAATCGGAACCAATCCATTTCTTAATTCTCATTTGAACATCACCCCTACAAAAGCTCATTTGAATCGGACAACATTTAGTCATTCAAATATATAGAACAAATCAAAGGTGTAGGTACCAAGTACCATATTCATGATGAATTGTTTATTTATTTAATACATTTGAATGATTAAACGAATTCCGATTTGAATGATTTTCCATAGGAGTGATCTTCAAATGATAATTAAGAAATTAAATGGTATCGTTGATTCTAAATTGAAGGCGAATCAAAGATATATCCAAAAGCCAGTTAAACAGAGGTACAGTCCAAAGTTTAGGGGTTAATTATACTGTTATTTCTTAGGTATCCGTGAAATTCCACTAATCATAATAAGATGATCATCACAAACTCTTTATTAAACTCATTGGCTTGGCATGCAATTAGTTAGTATATTCAGTTAACCACACAAGCTACAATACAACACTTGATACAGATCGGACAATGCAGAAACTTACTATACCAAATGAGAATGCTACAATCTCGTCAGCCAACTTCTGCCCTCAATTTGTTATTTTCTCTAGTTATCCAAACCGTGCAATAAAAGCAACAAGAAAACATGTACGCAGACTAATGCAAGAATTTCAGAAAGATAAGTGTACAAGCTTCCATATGCTACACGAATCCTATGCAGTGGTGTCAAGGAACGGATAATCAGTGTAGCCAATAACCGGTTCAGACACGTAGAATGTGCTTCTGTTGTACTTGTTCAGAGGAGCATTAAGCTCAAACCTCTTCGGCAAGTCTGGGTTAGCCAAGAACCAACGACCATAAGCAATAAGATCTGCACGGCCCTCAGCCACAGCATTGTTCCCATCCTCCTTCTCATAACCACCAGCAGCAATGAATGTACCATTAAAAGCCTTTCTCATGGGTACAAGACTCTGGGGGCAATCACTTTTTTCTCCAACTGTCTTCATCCTCGGCTCAACCATATGGCAGTACAGGATCCCATATTTGTTCAACGCATTGGCCAGATAAAGGCCCAACGCTTCGGGATCTGAATCCACTGATCCATTATAGTTAGCAAATGGAGATAACCTAATTCCAACTTTATCCGCTCCTATCTCGTTAGCAACAGCTTCAACGACTTCCAGAGCAAATCGACAACGATTCTCCATAGATCCGCCATATTGGTCTGTTCGGTCATTCACTTGATCTTTCAGAAACTGTTCAATAAGGTATCCATGGGCCCCATGAATTTCCACTCCATCAAAGCCTGTATACCAAACAATTTCAGCGCACCGAATATAATTTGTAATCTAGCATGAACTATTGTCACCCATGTAGTCAAACTGCAAATTAAATTTATGCCTTTAACTACATTTGTAAGTTAAAGATGGTTCGTTTGCTTATTTTGAAAGCAATTTTGAGTTCTCGCAAATTTTATTTCATACGTAAGTAAAGACAAAAATACCAGCTTCCATAGCATTCCTTGCAGCAAGTCTGAAATCATTGACTATTTGTGGGACTTCATCTGTCCTTAATCGCCTTGGAGGAGAAAATACAGCAACATCAATGCCATTAGTTCGTATTTGGGGGGCTAGTACCTTGTCAGTAGAAGAGATTGGAGCTTGCCCATTTGGCTGAAATCCTGTAAGAAAATATAGATAGACTCACAATCTGAAAGATTTCTATTGCAGGAATATCAAGGCAGCTTTCTGATGCTTCAACGGGCTAACTTTTCACTTATGATTCGAACGCTTTCAATGACACAAAGTGAAGTCACAAAATTGAATCTTAGAAACGCACCGGTATTTGAAATCCTCCCACCATGCCATATCTGACAGAAGAAGATGCCACCTTTGGCATGAACAGCATCAACAATGGGTTTCCATGATTCAATTTGCTCCTTTGTCCATATACCGGGAGTATCTGGATACCTTCGCATATTAAAGAAACAAAAAAGTTATCAAACTTCGAAATGAAGAAAGTACAATTTAAATGTACGTTTTCCATTTAAAATTTAACATAAAGAAACTTGAAAAAAAGCTAATCTTTGTGAAGTTACCCTTGAGCAGTGTCAGAAATTCCAGTGGCTTCAGCTATGAGAAGACCCCCGTTAGATGTTCTCTGAGAGTAATATAAGACCGCATGCGGCTGAGGAACACCTCCGTAAGATCTTTGTCTAGTCAATGGTGCTAAGACAACTCTGCAGAAGGCAAGGGAGAAGTATATTATCAGAATACATCTACTAGATAGCCTATGACAAGTTTGATAGGAAGTATTATCAGATCTTGCTAAACAGAACACGATATACGTAATACGACCAAAAAGCGAGAAAGGAGATATACTTTTCCTAGCCAAGTGCATCTAATATCAAAGATGAATTACATAATTTCTGGTCAAGGTCTGTTGAAATATCTCACATCGACCGTATCAATGAGAAAATAAGAGTTTAAATATCATATCCCCATTTTAACTAACACCAAGGCCTTTTGTGATAAAACCCTACACCTGATGGATTGTGCAGGTGGTAATTACCAAGTTGGGGATAGTATCAGTGTTGTTGGAAGTGGGCCGTATGGCCTGTCTCTCTGATAATTCTACATGGTATCAGAGCCAGAGTGCGAGCCCGTACCGTACTGCCACGTGATGGGTGGGTCCCCTTGGCCCAGCACGATGATGGTGGGTCCCTTAGCCCCGCGTGTAGGTTGAGTCCCCTTGGTTCCACGTGGTTGTCGATGTGTGGATCTCCCACATGTGATCCACTAATTGGGTCCCACGTGAGGGGGTGTGTTGAAATGTCTCACATCGACTGTATCAATAAGAAAATAAGAATTTAAATATCATAATCTCATTCCAACTAACATCGAGACCTTTTGTGATAAAACCTCACACCTAACGGATTGTGCAGGTGGTAATTATCAAGTTGGGGACAGTATCGGTATTGTTAAAAGTGGACTGTATGGTCCATCTAATTCTACGTGTCATCAGAGCAAGGTCAAGTACTAACTCAGGTGTGGTGAGTGCTTCAGAGTTCACACGGTCACACCCCATGATGAACCATTTATATCTTGGGAAACAATGTCAAACTGTATGTCAGCCGGTTCTACGCATCATCTATGCATCTATTTGGTTCCAAGATCAGGGGCTTACAGCGAATTTCAGTAACACCTGTCCTAGTTTATTTTCTTTAAGAATTGACTACTTTAGTTTCTATGATATAGTTACAACTTCAAAGATACAGTCGGTGTATTCTGCACGAGCGCGTCTAGGAATTCGATAATCAAACAATCTTGAACACAAGGCAAGTATTCATGGCGATAGACATCAATACAAACTGACCCAAAAGTTGCAGCACATTATCTGTCATAACTCAAACTCGCAAACGAAACCGGAGTTATCCAACCAATCAAACTAAACCAATTCCTTGCTTTACGATTCTACAAGTAATTTGAGCATGCAAATGTTACATAACAAAGTAACAAACCATCCAATGAATTTGTGATGGAGCCATGATTTTAGCCTAAAAGGGGCCCAAAAGTCTCAATCTGAAATGCTCTCCTAATCTTGCAAATATTAATCTGCCGTGTGGTGGGCAACCGACCACTGTCGTTTAGGTATATCCTATGATATCGTCCTCATCATCCTCTTTCTTAAATCTAAACCCAATCCTGTCGGACCTTCTTCCTCTCTCCCTCCTCCAAATCTCACAAGCTATGAATTGCTCAAACTCTATTGGAATCACCAACCTCAAATCAAACGTGATAAAAGAAATTAAACTAAAAACGTCGAATTGGGGCCTTGAGCCTACCTAAAAACCATGAAAATCATAAGCATAACACTAAATTTTTCTGCATGAAAAAAAATATCAGGATGGGCCTGGACCATCATGGTCTCTCCATGGCTCCGCCTATAACCAGTAATTTCATTTTTCTTGTTAGAAAACTGGGAGTTTCTGCAACCCTGTTAACAAACGAACAAAACCCAACGCCTAAACCTCAACTACTCCAGCAGCCTAAAAAAATCAATGCAGAATGTAGAAGAATATAATATTGTAGAAAAAGTTGAGCTAGTGAGTGAGTGAGTTAAGTTACCTATGAGAAAGATTGAAGTTTCCCAGTTTGTAAGGAGAAAGGAGAGGGCTCGTGGAACCACCTACTTGAGTTTCATTAGTGGTAGCCATCAACTGGGTTCAGAGCTTGATCCTGACTTTTGTGTTTGATTTTTTATTCGATTTGGTCTGCTCCCACACTGGCTATTTATGCGTTTGGGGGGAGGAGGCAGAGGCGGATGACAGAAGTAGTGGTTGCCAACAGTAGCTCTCGCACTAGCACCGTCCGATGACCGAGTGACTGACTCCAATTGGGTACACTAGCACTAGCACAGGTGGCAGAGGCAGTGGTTGGCCGGGCGGCTACTTTTTCAAATCACTTTTCTAATTTTTTTTAAGGAAAATTAATGAAAAGGGTTTGAAAAGTTTTAGTTTTAATAAAAAATCATGTTATAAGTTTTGTTTAATAAAAAACCATGTTATAAGTTTTAGTTTTAATAAAAAACCATGTTATAAGTTTTGTTTAATAAAAAATCATGTTATAAGTTTTGTTTAATCAAAAACCATGTTATAAGTTAAGTCACTGTTTCTGGATTTTGGTTTTTTTCGACAGACACTGTTTATGGAATGTAAAAATAAACTGTTTATGGAATTTAAGTAACACTGTTTATGGAATCTGTTAGTTTATTTCCAGCGACAATGTTATTTTTCCAGCGACAGTGTTATTTTTCCAGCGACAGTGTTAGTTTTTCAGCGACAGTGTAATTTTTCCAGCAACAGTGTTAGTTTTTCCAGCGACAGTGTTATTTTTCCAGCGACAGTGTTATTTTTCCAGAAACAGTGTTATTTTTCAGCGACAGTGTTAATTTTTCCAGCGACAGTGTTAGTTTTTCCAGCGATAGTGTTAGTTTTTTGCAGAGATAGTGTTATGTTTTTCCAGCGACAGTGTTAATGTTCATTTTCTTTCCAGATACAGTGTTTGTTTGTGCACGACCCAAAGGGTTTGGTGTGGTTGCTGCTCGCCGGAGCTAAACGGAAGGAAAGGCCGGATTTCGGCCGGAAAGTTGGACAAACTTTAAATGCTCATAACTTTGTCAATACTCAACGAAATCAAGTGATTCAAAAACGAAAATCGTAGTTCTCGAAGAGACGAAGAGAATGGTACCTTGCACGATAGCTAACTCGTTATGGTTTGGCCGGAAAACGCCTTGAAAGCGTCGGAGGTCGGCGGAAACTGGGTTGGACAAACTTTAAATGCTTATAACTTTGTCAATACTCAACGAAATCGAGTGATTCAAAAACGAAAATCGTAGTTCTCGAAGAGACGAAGAGAATGGTACCTTGAAAAATGGCTAACTCATTGTGGTTTGGCCGGAAAATGCTTCGAAAGCCTCGGAAGTCGCCGGAAACTGGGTAAGATTCAAATGGATATAACTTCTTCAATACTCAACGAAATAGGGTGATTCAAAAAGGAAAGTTGTAGTACTCAGCGAGACGAAGAGGAGGAGGAGGATGAGGAGGAGGATGAGGGCCAAAGGAGAGCCCATGAGTGACTGGCTGGTGGTCGAGCTGTATGTTGGTTTGGTGGGTTTTACCTTGTTCTGGGATGGTTTTTGGTTAAAAAAAGTTATAGGATGGTTTTTGGTTAAAATAAACTTAGTTCAAGCCCTTTTTATTAAAACTCCCTTTTTTTTATTGATACGTTCGATGACGTTTGCAATTACCTAATCATGTTTTTTTTTTTTTTCTTCTTTTTCAAATGCAAGAGGTGCCGTATCTTATTATACATCGATGACAAACTCGTTTTTTTCTGCTTCGTTATAACATGAGACAATAACGTCTTTTTGACATCTAGTATGGAAGTGATGGCTGCCAATGCGGACACCACCAACGACCATTTGCCTATAATTTGGACATTCTTTTATTAAATTTTACTTTTATCCGAATAATTACATCCATGCGTTTTAGTTCAATTATTTTCCTTGTTTTTTGTCTCATCCTTTAATTTGATTCATCATGCGCAATGGGATCCCCATTTATTACCAAGGGCAAGCGTCATTTTTGCTAGAGTACATGATTTCGTGGGGGTGGAGGATGGAGTAATTGGTGGCAACAATGGTGGTGCGGTGGTGGTTTTGATGACAGTGTTCGCGACAATCATGGTGGCATAAGTGATTTTTTTTAAGAGCATTTTAAATCCTAGTGAGGTTGGATAAGGAATGATATCGCAATATTAGCAAATGGGATAACAATCCCTACAATCATGGCCAAATATAAGTTACGACATATCATATTATCATGTGGTCAAGCGTCTCTCTAAACATGACACTTAATTGGCGCCCTTTGTCACATTTCTCAAAGTCAAACAGTTAATAACTTTATGGGCTGGATAACAGGTCTCAAACAAGCCAATCATAAGACGTCACGCGTACTCTAATAAATCACATTCAAGCTCAAACTTGACATTGTACAAGGGCATGATCGTCAACCATGAAGAAGCTAATGTTTCTCTACCACAAAACAATAGCTTTTGTATTCATTTCATCCGCTAAAGCGGTTGTATTCAATTTGGATTCTAATAAATTTTAGAAAATGTTCACTCCGTACCTTGAAGTAAGTTTTTTTTTTATCCGAGTGGCATAACCAGAGCCGGCCCTGTGCGAAAGTGAATTTGAGGCCCTAAAAAGTATTAAGAATTTTATTTTTTTATTTTTTTATTCAAAATAATAATTTTAGTTTTCAATTGAGCTTCTATAAATTCTAATAGCACAAACAAATTTAACAAATCAACAAGTGAAAAAGTGGCGTATTGTTTTTCCTTAACTATTTAGAGGGTCAAGGTTCGAATTTTCATGTTATTGTGTGGAATTTTTATATTATTTTGTGGAAACTAACTTATGCATTTAATAAAAATATATAAGGAAAAAAATGATGGAGATGAGTTTTGAACCCATCCCCTAGGCCGATGTAAAGAAGCAATAATTGCTAAGACTCAAGTTTGTAATATTCTATACTTACTATTATATATACATATATGCATGCAAAATTGAAAAATCGGGGGTCCTATCGATTTGGGGGTCCTGTGCGGTAGCACCACTTGCACCCCCTCAGCACCGGCCCTAGTCATAACTAAAGTGAGAATTATAGAACATCTTCGTACATCTGTTAGATTTTTTGTCAAAATCTTCGTTAATTTGTTACGTGATGCCCACGTGAACAATGAATGGACGTCAAGTGTTAGTCTAGCCCGATGTGGACATAAAGCAATTGAAAAAATGCAATTTTCTGAATCTCTGTCCTGTGATTAACATCATTTAAAAGAAATAATGTCTTAGCTCTTATCGCAAATTCTTATCCAAAAGAAAGTCATAGCTTTATACGGCACTGATGAAGAGTACGAATATCTTGTTTAGTAAGCACTGGCATGAACGTGTGACGTGTCATAAGCATTCCTTACTCTGGTATCCTTTCCCCACCCATGTCCCTAATAGCTAAAGATGTATTAATCAGGGCAAGAGATGCCAAAGAGTACAATGACAGCCAAAAGCCGGCAAACAACCTTTTTTTTTTTTTTTTTTTTAAGGAAACTGGAGATGCATTAACCATGGCAAGAGATGCCAAAGAGTACAACGACAGCCAAAAGCCAGCAAACAACCAAAAAAAAAACAGACATGAAGTACAAGGGGGTAGAAGACCTGACACTCGAAGCCAAGCTCAAAGTGTCCCTCATAACAGAGTAGCAGAAGCAAAGAATCAGGAAATGTATCGAGAGAGAAAGAGAAAGAGAAATATAAGAATGTAGAAAATATTCTTTTGTATTACAGTGATGAATGAATCAAAAGTCCTTTACAATATGAGGTAATTCCCTATTTATAGTAAACACAGTAGCTTATTGATTAAGCTAACATCTCTAACAACCAATCTCACGGGATGATGACATATGTCTATACAAGATCATGCCATCTGTCTAATATTACACATCTAATACTCAATACCCCCCCTCAATCGCAACTAGGGAACCCAGTTTGAGATTGATACAGTGATGGAAAAAGATAGGTCCATGAAGGCCTTTCGTAAGAATATCTGCAACCTGATCAGCAGAGGAAATATACTCAACATGTAAATCACCCTTTTGCACCCTTTCACGAACAAAGTGAAAATCTGTGTCAAGATGTTTAATCTTGGTATGAAACACAGGATTAGAACACAAAGCAATGGAGGAGACATTATCACAATGCAACAGTGGAGGAGAAGGCAAGAACACTTGTAAATCTTTAAGAAGCAGTCGAATCCAGGCTATTTCTGCCGCTGCATTAGCTAAAGCTTTATACTCAGCCTCTGTGGAACTCCGAGAAACACTACCTTGCTTTTTAGATTGCCAAGATACAGGATTTTGACCCAAGAACACCACATAGCCTGTTGTGGATCGTCTTGTATTGATGTCCGATGCCCAATCAGCATCACTAAATGCAGCTAGATCCATAGTATCAGTATATGTATAGGTAACTCCACACTTAACAGTTCCTTGTAAATATCTCAGGATGCGTGTTACGAGACTGAAATGGATATCAATAGGATTGGACATGAATTGGCATGCATAATTAACTACGAATGCAATGTCAGGCCTGGAAAGTGTAAGATACTGCAGTGCACCCACAAGACTTCTGAAGAGAGTTGGATCAGCAAGTGGTGTACCTACATCTCGCAGCAATTGTGTATGAGGTTTACAAGGAGTAGGAGACAACTTACAAGTGGTCATACCAACCTTGTTTATCAAGTCTTTAGCATACTTAGATTGAGAAATAAACAAGTCACCATTCTCTTTGTAAGTAACCTGTAAGCCCAGAAAGAACGTGAGCTTGCCCATATCCTTCATATCAAACACCTCTCCAAGATTTGTAATCACTTGTTGCACTAATAAAGAATCGGAACCAGTGATGATTATATCATCAACATAGAGAAGAAGAATGACCACTGCAGCACCTTGTGTCTTGACAAATAAACTCAGATCAGATTCTGAAACAATAAACCCAAGAGAAGGCAAGTATGATGTAAACTTAGAGTTCCAAGCTCGATGAGCCTGTTTAAGTCCATAAAGAGACTTAATCAGTTTACAAACATAGGTAGGTTGGGATGGATCTACAAAACCTTGGGGCTGCTTCATAAAAACTTCTTCCTGCAAATCACCATGAAGAAATGCGTTTTTAACATCCAATTGCCTTAGAGGCCACTTATGTGCAGCAGCTAATGCTAGAACAATTCTAACAATACTATGTCGCACCACCGGACTAAAGGTTTCTTCATAGTCTAAACCATGTTCTTGACTAAAACCTTGAGCTACCAATCGAGCTTTATATCTTGAGATCTTTCCATTTTGATCTCTTTTGATCTTGTAGACCCACTTACTTCCAATTACATTCTTGTCAAGAGGCATAGGAACAAGTGCCCAGGTTCCTTGTTTATGCAGAGCATTAAACTCCTCTGTCATAGCTTCTCTCCATTGTGCACAATTAACAGCCTGTTTATAAGAATATGGCTCTGTAGGTTCCTTAACATCCAAAACAGCAGTGAAACCCAAGCAAGCAATATTACTATGAAATGATGAACTTTCAAAAAATATCAGAAGATGTGGTAGCTGAATAGGCACTGTAGTCTTTTTTAGAAATAGTTCCTATCTTTAACCTTGTTTGCATTGGATGAGTTGAAGATGTAGTGTGAGACTCACTATAGTCAGTATTGACACGACCCGATCCTAATATTCCCTGAATACCAGGATAGGCACGTGCTGGCCGACACCCGAGGGGTGACGAAAGCCATTAATTGGTACAAAAGCTAAGAATAAGAAATAAACAAGGGTTATGAATTCAAATAAACTGGATTAACAATTTAGGAACGTGTTCAGAGCATACAACTAAACCTAATCACTAAAAAGAATTAATATAAAATTAATTGAATAAAGGAGTAGGTCCTACACCGAGAGGACTCGAAGATGCCAATGCGGAAGTGCCTCAACGCCGGGATTGTATGCCTCGATTCTATGTCCTGAATGGGGGCGCAAAACAAGGGTGAGTGGACCAAGTTTATATATGTAATACGAAAACAGTTATGAACATACTAACCCCCACAGTTTAATAATGAAAACTACTAGCATAATAAGTGATAGGTTTTTCAAACCCTCTAGCATGCCATAAAACCATTCATATATATCTGTCATTCAATCTCAGAAATCATAACAGGAAACATAATATAAGTTGTGCTGCTAATGAGTATCACCGAATAATAATAATACTTCCGGCCCAATGCCTGCACCTAAATCTCTATGGCCTTCACCATGAGATAACTCCCTCCCGGCCCGATGCCAGACTCCGTGGTCCCTCAGCCTTCCGCTAGGGATTATTTCTCCAGGCCTCTGCCAACTACAAGTCCTCGCCCCTGGCGGCATGGTGTTCACTAGGTACGCACAAAACAGTTATCTAAAATACAACTTCGTAGCATAAGTTCATCGATCCCCCATACTACGAAGAGGTGTCTAAAAGCATTTGAAACACATTCTTAGCATCCTATCGTCATCGATCGGATAGTCTACCAGAATGAGGGTTATATAGAAAATACGATATAATAAAATAGTTCAAAATATCTATATAATCAATCATATCCAAATCATCATGCTTCCTGTAAAGTATTCATCAAATCGAGGCATGCTAGGAACATATGCAATTCTTTAATTTAAAACATGCTATTTTTGAAGGTGGTCCACTCACAGTACTTAGCCGCCGAAGAACCTCGCAAGCTAGCGAAGAATAAAATGCCACAATCTTTGCCCCTAAGCACAATAAGGGTACATTTGGTCAAACTCTACTCAAACGATTTAATTTGGGAAAACGGACGTCGGAAACGGATTCGGAACGTCGAAATTAGCTTAGGAGAGGTCCCTGACGAAATCCCGAAAAGTCAACCCTAAAAGTCAACGTTGACCGTTGACTGGTCAAAGTCAAAGTCAACAGGTAAAACGGCTTGGTCAGCTGGTTTAGGGTTAGGGCTTTAGGGTTTAGGGTTTAAAAGGGTATTGGGCTTGAAAGCCTAGCCTATTTGTTTTGGGTTTAAGAAAAATAAAATAAAAGAAACTAAAAAGGTTAATGGGTTTAAGAGGGTTGGGTTTGGATCCTTAGGGATTTGGGTTTAGGGTTTAGGACAAACGGGCCGAAGGCCCTGAGTTAATGAAGCCGAAAAGGCTAAGGGTTTTTAGTTTAGGGTTTAGGGCCTGGCCAAAGGCCAAGGGCCTGCTACGACAAGAGGGCCGGCCCAAAGGCCTTAAGCCTTCTCGGGCTGGGCTAAAAGAAACAGCCCAAAGGGCTTTTAAATAAAAACAGAAACAGAAAATAAAATAAAAAGAAAAAGATTAGAATTTGGGTTGGGCTCGGCAGAGGCCCAAGGAGAATGGCCCGAGGGCGTTTGGGGTTTTTGGGTTTAAACTAAACGGGCTGGAGGCCCGTGTTCACTGGGATCGACCTGAGAGGCCTGGGTTTGCCGAAGAAGAAGGCCGGGAATTCGGCCGGAAAACCACCCAAACTTTGAACATCCATAACTTTGTCACTACTCAACGAAATCAAGTGAAGTAAAAACAAAAGTTGTAGTTCTCGACGAGACGAAGAGAATGATACCTCACACGACGTCTAGCTCGCCGTGGTTTGGCCGGAAAACGCCTCGAAAGCCACTGAGTTCGCCGGAAACTGGGTAAGATTCAAATGAGTATAACTTCTTTAATACTCAACGAAATTAGGTGAAACAAAAAGGAAAGTTGTAGTACTCAGAGAGACGAAGAGATTGATACCTTGCACGCCGGCCAACTCTCCGTGGTTTGCCCGGAAATTGGCTCGAAAGCTGTCAGTTTCTCGCTGGAAATCCGGGGAAGTCTCCCCGACGTGTTTCTTCATGGTTTGACGTCCAAAATACAACCATGGGGTCAGAAAAGAGTTATAGGGATGAAAAGAGGAACATTTGGAGTGTTTTGAGGCTTACCCAAAACGGAAAATATGGAAGGGACTCGTCGGAGTCTTTCCTTCCCGTGCTGACGATCTCGCAAAGACGAGAGGAGGAGAGAGGACGAGGTATAGGTGATGATGATGATCTCGAGCAAGGAAATGCAGCTGCAGTCTGCTTGTGAGGTCACGGCGCAGAGGAGAAGGAGAAGAGAGGAGAGAGCTCGGGAGAGAGATTTGCAAAGCTTTCGGGGAAAGAGAAAAAGAAAAAGAAGAGAGAGAGAAGGGAACCGGGAACAAAAGTCACAGGTGGGCCCTTTGGGCACACCATTTAACACCCAAAAACAAATTTTAAAAAGGAGAGGTAACCCAAACTTAGTGAAAAATACATAAATACTCTTTATACAGTAAAAATTCGGGACGGGTTGTTTCAAGTATGAACTGGTACATTATCACCGTTAGCATTATATGGAGCTACAGGAAGGATTACCTCATGTGGAGAAGAACCGTGGACAGGTAACAAGGCAGTTTGAGAAGCTGATGGAGAGGGTGGAGTAGTGAAGTGCGATGAGGTCTTTAAAAAGGAGGAACTTGCAGATTCTATTCTTGAAGATGAGATACTGTTATTAACCCCATGAGAAGACTGAATTGCAGGAGACCGAAGAGAAGCAAAATTCTGTGCATTATCCAATTCAACAAAACTAGCTGATCTGACAGAGTGACTAGGCAAAACACAAGGAACTATAATTGGATGAACCTGAGAAGATGCTAAACAATAATTTCCTCTGTGAATTATTGGTTGTTGATGAAAAGGAAAAACAGTCTCATCATGAACAACATGCCGAGAAATAAACAGCCTCTTGCTCAACCTGTGATAACACACCACACCTTTGTATCCCAACACATAGCCCAGAAAAACACATTGTTCAGTTCTTGGTTCTAATTTGTTTTTAGCATAGGGTCTCAGATAAGGATAAACTGCAGTTCCAAACACTTTAACAGAATTCAACACAGGATGACTGCCAAACAGTTTGTAATATGGAGAATTCATGTCCAAAGACTGACAAGGCATTCTGTTAATAAGAAAGACATCATGAATACAGACATGTGTCCAAAAATTATGATGTAACTTGGCAGAATTCAACAATGTGATTGTAGTCTCAATAATATGCCTATGTTTTCGCTCAGTCATCCCATTTTGCTAAGGAGTGTAAGGACAAGAAACCAAGTGTATGATACCTCTATCTCCCAAAAATTTCTTAAAAACTGAACTCATGTATTTCACCTCCTCCATCAGATTGAAAATACTGTACAGAGGTATGAAAATGATTTCGAATAAAAGCATAGAATTTCTCAAACACAAATGCAACTTGAGATTTATAGGCCAAAGGAAATAACCAAGTGAACTTAGTAAAGTCATCAACAAAAACCACATAGTATTTATATCCTTCAATTGATACAACCGGAGAAGGTCCCCATACATCACTACAAATCATTTCAAAAGGTCTTACAGAGGTATGAGAACTAGGAGAAAAAGCTTGTCTAGACATCTTGCCACTCAAACAAGCACTGCATACATGTTTATTTATATCAGACCTATATACAATCTGAGAATGAGAAAGCATAATATGTAACACTGCATTACTAGGATGTCCTAGTCTATTATGCCATAAGGAAGCTTGCACCAATTTCCCCAGAAACGCCTTTGGAAAAGAAGCAGACTGTCTCAGATGATTAGACTTGAAGAACAAACTCTTTGGGATGTAATACAGACCTCCACCACTCATTCCTCTCATTAGAATTTCCCTTGTTGCCTTGTCCTGCACCCAGAAACCAAATTCATCCATGATTACATAACATTTGTTATCCTTGCATAAAGTATAAATGGATAATAAACTAGCTGCAAGATTAGGAACATGTAACACAGTGAGCACATTCAAAGTTTTATAAGGAGTATAAAGAGAATTAGAACTGGTATTCTTCACTGGAAGACACTCGCCACTTCCAACCGTGATTTGTAGGTCTCCGTCAAAAGGGGTAAGAACATTCAGATCATTAGGATCACCAGTCATGTGATGTGTAGCACCTGTATCCATAATCCAGGCTTGATTGGTATTGAAATCAGAAGATGAATGAGCAGTCATAGCAGTCAATGTTGCAGGTGGAGTTTCACCTTGATAGGCATAGTTATTGCGATGGAAACAATTAAGAGCAACATGGCCTCTCTTGCCACAAATCTGACACTCGGGAATGCCTTGATTAACCATAGGCTGCTGTTCATTTCTGTAATAACAATTGGGAGCAGTGTGTCCTCTCTTACTGCAAATCTGACACTCAGGAATGACATGACATTTCTGTCCATTGTTACCATTCCAACCACTCCAGTGAGAACTTCCTTTACCATTTGAGCTATTACCACCAGAGAAACTGTTATGTCCAGAGTTCCGAGAAGTAAAACCCCCATTGTACCTTGGTCTTGAAGTATTCCGAGAACCATTAAACCCTCCATTCTGAAATCCACCAGGAGTGCCACTATTTCGATGAGACTGAAATTGTTGAGGAATATTGGCGTGAGTGAAGCTGCCACCAGAATTACCCCGAGGATTAGACTTGTTATATTGTCCAACAAAGCCATAGCTACCATTAGGATGAGAATGAAATTGACTCCCTGAGTTAGAAACTCCCCTTGATAAAACTGTCTGCCATCTCTTGTGTGAAAGCCATTCGAACCACCAGAAGTTGAGGACTTTTCTTGGCAATACATACCAGCCATTGGAAACTGAACAGAACTTGGTAACTCCTCAGCCGTTCTCTCAGCACTTAGCAATTGTGCGCGAAACTCTTTAAGAGTGATTGAGGTTTCTCTAGCAACAATAACAGTACGAATGATATTATATTCAGAGGGTAAACCAGCCAAAGCAGCAACTATTAAGTCATTATCAGACAGAACTTCCCCTGCAGCAAGTAATTGATCTTTCAGATTCTTCAACCGAAGCAAATACATTTCAACAGACTCCAACCCTTTCTTGATAGTATGTAACTCAGTCTTGAGATGATTAATTCGTGCCCTAGAAACTGTGGCATATCGATCAGTAAGATTAGTCCAGGCGTCAAATGCAGTCTTACTACCAACAACATAATCCATAGCCTCATCACCAAGTGTGGCAATGAGTAAACTCAACAAAGCTTTGTCAGTTTTAACCCAGTCCTTATATGCTTGTGTGAGTTCTTTAATAACCCCAGTATCCAAAGAAATCAGATATTTGGGAGGACACACATTTGTACCATCAAAATAGTCGAACAAGTCATACCCTTCAAGCACAAAACGAAATTGAAAAGACCATTTGGCAAAATTATCTTCTTGTAGGCGAATAGTAAACATGCCTAACAAACCATCAATCTTAAAAGAAGACGCCATCACAAATCACAAAATCAACACACCAATTCAACAATAAACCGTCAAGAAGTGCAAAATAATCTGGCTTCGTGCCCCAATTCTGAATAATCTGGCTTCGTGCCCCAAATTGAAATAATCTGGCTTCGTGCCCTAACTTGGATTCAACAGATTGTAACCAAGATCAACAGTATACAATAATTTTTAATAGAATGGCTTCGTGCCCTAACACTTCATGCGTATTCAATCAACAATTTTCAGCAGACAATCAAGAGAGCAGCAAATCGTGGACGATCAAATATCAACAGATTCGACTTCCCCAAAAAATTTTTTTTGCAGCTTTGTGCTCAAGAATGGCTTCGTGCCTTAAATTGGAATCAACAAAGTATGAATTATAGAAGAATAAGAACAGATACCATCAAATCTTCAACAAAATCAGCATGAACATTGAAATCGGAATGCACCGACATGACATCGACGAACATAAATCTCCACCGCCTTCCGACTCCACGCACAAAGCCGTCCACCGCTTTGAATTCCAGCACTAAATCTCAGAATCGAATCAAGAACCGAGCTCTAGATACCATCATAACAGATTAGCAGAAGCAAAGAATCAGGAAATGTATCGAGAGAGAGAGAGAGAGAGAGAGAGAGAGAGAGAGAGAGAGAAAGAGAAATATAAGAATGTAGAAAATATTCTTTTGTATTACAGTGATGAATGAATCAAAAGTCCTTTACAATATGAGGTAATTCCCTATTTATAGTAAACACAGTAGCTTATTGATTAAGCTAACATCTCTAACAACCAATCTCACAGGATGATGACATTTGTCTATACAAGATCATGCCATCTGTCTAATATTACACATCTAATACTCAATAGTCCCCCCCCTTATACCCTCAACACAGAATTAAGGCGGGCAAGATAAACCATCATTATGTAGTACATGCACAAGCGAAGATGGGGGTTGATCAACCCAAGACACATCACACATCTCCACACATCTACGCGACGCCATATGGTCATCCGCCAAATTGGCTAATCTTGGAGTCCAAGACCAGCGACAGTCTTGAAAGGCTTCCCCTAGCTTCAAACACTTCGCTAAAATAGGAAAAGTCTCTCATCTGCCATCAGAGATTGATCCTTTCAATTAGGAAATGAGAGGTTGCGAATCACATTCAACAACAACATGGGTCAGACCCAACAATCAATAAAAAAATTTTAACAAACGATATTATCGATCTTGGAATGAGGGGGAGCAATAATGTGGTTCAAACTCGCTTTTGGCGAGAATCGAACCTTAAACCACTCACTTATAAGTTAAGAGGAATACCACTAGACCATAGTACTAAGTGGCAAGTCAACAATCAATATTAAAACTTATTTGAAATCAGCATCTCACCCTTACTAATTGCATAATCTCCAATTGCCATGAAATCATGATTTAGGATTCATCCATGAAAAATGGAGCATAACTGAAATAGAGACACGAAAACACGCGCTTATGTTTGTGGAAGAAATTAATACAGAAGTTAGTTTTTTTATTGCTAAAGAAAAGTGGAAGATAGTAATACACAAGCTTTTTTTATTGCTAGAAAAAACTGAAAAATTAATATTGAGAATAAGTTCCACTTAGTCAATGTATTCAATTGAGATTTTGAGGGATTTTAATTATTTTAAGGAATCTAGGGGGTATTCAATCAGAATTTTAAATGATTCTTTGAAATTCAATGTGTATTCAATTAAAATTTTAAGATAGTTTATTAAAATCCTTATAAATCCGGATGCCGTCCCTAATTTTACGTTTTTATTAATTTTAAAAAGAGTGAATTTACTAAAATTCCCTAGAGGTAAAGATTTTGACCCTCGTTGACCATCGGTTTGAGAGTTGTAGGACTTATTCTTTTAGCGTATCCTCGTAGTACTCGTCACTATGAACGCATAGGCGAAAGCCGTTTGCGAATCTGGATTATAATGGTATAGTTACGAACGTTTGAAATTGGTTATTCAAAGTTTAGTTATAAATTAATTAAAACTCCCACTATGTGGGAATGGTTACCAATCAGTTTTAAGGGAAGAAAAATGGACCAATCAACTAAAAGAAAGGATGACCAATCAGAAATCAAGAAAGAAGGAGGAAAAAAAAAAAAAAAAAAAAAAAGGGAAGCTTGCAGCTTTCCCATAGCCGTGCACCGGTGCACCAACTTTGACCCCGTTGGACCACCATAGACGACGGATCGACGCTGGGAAGCTTTAGGCATCCGCCAGCTTTGTGGGAAAAATTGACCATCTTCCGTCCACTTTTGGACTTCGTGACAAGTATGAAAGATGTTCCTCTAATGGAGGTCTTCATTTCTGTGAAATTTGAGAATTTTTAGAAATAGTGGAATTTTCCGGTGAACCGTGACAGCCGGCCACCACGCGCGGCGGCGCGTGGGCCGAGACCCCACCTGACCTTCCTAGGCTAATTTGGATGCCTCGATTCCACCTTTGACATCTGTTTAGTGAAATTACGATGTTTTAATGTAGTTTTGTAGTTGACCACCTAGTTGGCCCTCACGGGATCCTTGCATGAATTGATGATACGATCATTGGATCATCGCCAAACCTTAGTATTTTATAGTACGTAATATTTAAGGATCATAGGAACTTACGGATTGGTAATTCGACTTACGGAACTTTCCGAATTAGATTTGTAAGTTCGTAAATTAAAACATCGGCCGCCACTTAATTTTAGCAATTGGCGGAGATCCGACCGTTGGATCGTTCTAAAACTTTAGGATGTTGTTCTAAAAGCTTAATGTGTGTCTTTGGAAGTTAGGATCAGAAAGCCGATGTACCGATCTTCCGGATCGAATTGCGTAGGGTTGTGGACCCTACCGTCGACCTTTAACCAACTGTTGGCTTTTAGTCAATGGGTTTCAAATCATTCTAGAATGTCCTTGGGGGTGTGTTTTATGTCAGTTGTGCGTTCTATCGATAAGAATCCTGAGTTATGATTTGATAATTGTTCTAGACGACGATCGTTCATGAAGCCCTGATATTCATGCTAGGGAATTGTAGCATGGACTCAAGGTGAATGGGCAGTTTATGTTATACCTATACATATTTATAGTTTCACTAAATGCGTATTTACTTCACTTTTACGCTTACATTGCCTAGTATCGTTATTGTGATATAATTGTGATAAATGCAACTATATGGTTGGGATATTACTGTCATGACATTCATACATATTTGTACATGCTCTCTGCTGCACC
Source organism: Cotoneaster glaucophyllus (assembly GCA_036320875.1). Taxonomy (NCBI): domain Eukaryota; kingdom Viridiplantae; phylum Streptophyta; class Magnoliopsida; order Rosales; family Rosaceae; genus Cotoneaster; species Cotoneaster glaucophyllus. The sequence continues at coordinate 44,569,986 of CM070073.1, forward strand.
CTGGTGTTAGTACTCTGCCCAGGACCAGGGCCAGTCCTTCACGTGTATGTTCACATCCGCACCATTCGCTCGCCTTGGATCCAAGTTAGGTGCCAGTCCTGTCGTACAGATTGCATTAGGCAATTCCGACTCATATGTGACCGCGCCTCGGTGCCAGTCTTCACGTGATCATAGTACTAGAGCGTATTGATTACACCCAGTCATGTCGTACAGGTTGCATTATGCAACTCTGACTCATGTGCTAGCATAGATTGATGAGCAATTGATTATACTTATTTATCACATGATTTTATTACTGTGGCATTGATATATCATGACTTGGCATATTTTCTAGTTATAATGATGTTGTAATATTGTTTACATACCTACGTAGTATGTTTTCAGAAAACTATACTTGTTTAATGACGAGGGGTTATTATATTCGAAAATAAAGGTTTTTCTTACAAGCATTGTTTTGCTGACCCACTCAACTTTATTTTTCGCCCCTCCAGGTTTAGTAGCTAGGCTTACGTGTAAACGAGGGTTCTGGCAAATCTCAGGAGATGGTTATCTTCAGTGGTATAACCCTCACCCTAATTACTGTATTGTTCTTATGCTCTATCATCATGTGTGAAATGGGTGCAATCCCGCTCACCCACACACTCTTTTGTTTAGGCACTTTTAGGTTTAAATTTATTCTCATTCTTTTTCCACTACGCTACACTTTATGGCTTAGTCACCCTCCAGGTGTTGGCCAATACAACTCGATTTGGAGTCCAATTGGACTTTCCGGGTCAGGATGTGTCACCGGGTGTATTCAATTAGGATTTTAAAGAAGTTATAACATTTCAGGTGTATTCAATTATAAATTGATTTTAAAAAAAAATTGAGAAAGTTGAGGATTTAGAGGGAATTGGAGAAATTTTGTAGTGTATTTTAAACATCTATAAATCTCACATCTCTCCATGAGATTTCTAGAGAATTGAATCAAAATTTTATATGGAATCTCTACAAATCAATTAAACTCCATAAAAATCCATGAATTTATAAATTCATCAAAATCTCAATTTCTCAATGGAATACACTCTCGTAATAGAGATACAATCATACGATTATGATTTTTTTTTTTTTTTTTTTTTGTTCATTGTCCCATTATGTACCATTTTCTAAAACTTCTTTTATGTGATGGTTGAAACAGTACAAAAGTGCAGTGAGATGACTTTCCTACCTGTCTGAGTCGCCGAGGCACTCGTACCTGCATCCATTGTTACCAGGCGACACACAGCGCGTACTTAGAACCTGACAGAACAAGCAATGCCCCATGCCTTTCTTGGATGGACCAGCCCGACCGGTCTCCTTCCTGAATTGGGAGAGCAAGGCTAGGTAGGAAACACTTGACAGCCACATAGGTAGGATTCAGTTGATCTCCTTTTCATTTTTACGAAACCGTAGAGAATGTGTTTGGTTAAGATCTCTAGTCCATTATATTCAGAGCACACTATAAATGCTCCGATGATTTTGTATGAAGACAACGATGCATGTATAATGTGGATGTTGGGAACAAAAGCTGCATCTAATGCAAGATATGCTGGCCAAAAAGGATCACGCGGAAGAAATTGTGTAAAAACGAGTGTTTTGCAATTTTCTTTAAGAAAAGGATAATACTGAACACTTATGTCAGGATAATGCGTATATTCCCTTATTTCCTAATAACGTATTTTTGATCATGTAAATTCAATGATGGAAACCATTCAGTTTCTTAATCTTCATTTAAAGATCAATTTTACAAAAAAATCATTCGAATCAGATATTATTTAACTATCCAAATGTATTAAATAAAATAGATGTTTCATAAATAGATGGTTCATCATAAATGTGTTACTTAATATTTGCCTAATCGATTTATGTTTGAATGCCAAAATAATTATCGATTTAAATAATTTTTTAAAAGATGATTTTCAAATAAAAGTTAATAAATTGAACAGTTTTGATTATATACTTTGTACGATCAAATACATTATTTGCAAAGGAGCTTATTTTCCCAAAAGCAAGTAACAAAGTTAAAAAAACATAAAAAAAATTGATTCCGCGCAAAAGCACGAGTCACGTCTTCGCATATTCGGCAAGCACCTTTTTATTTATCTTTAATTTTATTTTGTAAAAATCTGTAAACCCTAATCAATCGATCACTACCGCACATACATTTCCCTCCACAAACCCTAAACCCATCCGTCCTCTACATTCCACTCCACCGTAGCTCTCTCTCTCACACTCTCTCTCTCTCTGCAAGTGCAACTCTGCAACTCTGCAACGGTTAGGTTTCAAGGATTGGACAATCATCGTTGACCCAATGGCTTTAGTAAGTATCTTCCCTCCTCCATTTTATTTTATTTATTTATTATTTATTTTATTTATTTAATCTGGTTGTGAAAGATTGAGGATGAACTCTCTTCTTTCTTTAATCACATTGTTAAAACTTTTTACCACTGATTAATTTTCACATGAACTTGAGTTGATGAGGTGCTCTCTTACTTTTTACCATTGATTTTTACCTACACTCTTTGAACTCGGCGATCCCCTTGTTCCATGTTAAATGATTCCAACACATACTGTAACAAGATCAATGCACTCAATGTACTTCGTTTTCGATTTAGATCTTCCTTTTTCTCTGTTTTTGGTTGTTGCTTTTACTCAAAACCGCTAATTGGTGCCGTGAAAAACAGCAAAATGGACACAAGACTGGTTAGGTGATGTGGGTAATTTTATCGGCTGAACGGAATGTTTATGTGTGCTTGATCTTCTTCGTTTAGGTGCTGCACGCCGGAAGCACCAACAAAAATGGTTACAAGGCACTTATTGCTGCTGAGTTCAGTGGTGCCAAGGTTGAACTGGTCAAGAATTTCGAGATGGGCGTGTCCAACAAAAGTTCAAAGTTTCTCGAAATGAACCCCATTGGGAAGGTGGACTTTATTTCTTTTTGGGCGTAGTTAATATATGTTTATTGAAGTGTGTTTGCTGGGTTTTGTTTTCCTGAATTGGTTTTTGGTTCTGTAGGTTCCTGTGTTAGAAACGCCTGATGGCCCTGTTTTTGAGAGCAATGCCATTGCACGCTACGGTGAGGCTAGATTTTAAGTTCCTTTATATCTAGAAATGTTGTTGTTCTAAATCTAATTGTATGATTTAATTTGTTGCAGTTTTAAATCTAATCGTATGACATAATTTGTTGCAGTTACTCGGTTGAAGGCAGATAATCCTCTTTATGGTTCTTCCTTAATTGAATATGTAAGTGATGTGAGGGCTGCCTTGCACTTGTATAACTTCCCATTTAATTATACATGCCTTAATGATACAGTCAGAGGAACATGTTGTTTGGGTTAGCGAGATGTTACAAAACTACTGGCACAGAAAGTAAGGCAACTTTGATTTATAATTGGGTCACATATTATGTTTGTATGGATCAAGAAGCTTCATAACGTACATTAGATTCTTCGCTGACAGAGATCCTCATTAGAATACAGATTTGATTTGCAAATCATATTCTGTTGAGTTGTGATTTTTACTGACACATTGTTGATTTTGGCAGGCTCGTGTGGAGCAATGGATTGATTTTGCCACACTGGAGATTGACGCCAATATTTTGCGATGGTTAATACCACGTATTGGTTTTTCTGTTTACCTTCCTCCGGTTAGCCATTACTGCATTTAGTTATTTAGATCTGTTATATATCGTTGTCATTGTATGTATCTAAGTGGGTATATCAAAACAACTTACACCATTTGTTTTCTTTGGCGCAAAGGTTGAGGAAGCTGCAGTTTCTGCATTGAAGAGAGCGCTAACTGCTTTGAACACTCATCTTTCTTCCAACACGTACCTGGTTGGGCATTCTGTGACTTTGGCTGATATCATTCTGACATGTAATTTGACTCTAGGATTTAGCCGGTTATTCACAAAAAGTTTTACCTCTGAATTTCCTCATGTTGAGAGATACTTTTGGACCTTAGTTAATCAACCAAATTTCCGCAAGATATTGGGTGAAGTTAAACAAGCAGAATCCGTTCCATCTATTCAATCAGTAAAGAAGCCATCACAGGCGAAGGAACCTGCAAAACCTAAGGCCAAGGATGAGCCAAAGAAAGAGGACAAGAAAGAATCAGCAAAGCCTAAATTAGAAGAGGCTGCGGAAGAAGAGACACCCAAGCCCAAGGCAAAGAATCCTCTTGATCTTTTGCCACCTAGCAAGATGATTCTGGATGACTGGAAAAGACTTTACTCAAACACAAAGACCAACTTCCGTGAGGTTGCTGTTAAAGGTGATTCTTTATCACATACTATACACATGGCTTCACCCATTTCTTGTTTTTAATTTTCCATGTATTCATAGGTTGCATGTGGTATTGCATTTCCATTCAGTATATAGTGGGTACTTTTGTCTATGACCTGTTAGCAGGGCTGGTACAAGCAGATCATTGAAAACTTTGCAATATAGTTTATACTCCTCGATATTTTTTTTTTAATCTTGGAAACATTTAATATTTAGCTTGAAAAAGACATTTTTGTTGCTCTTACACACACAACAATATGAATTACTTCTTCAAATTACCAAATCCACAAATCAACATTATGATGGAAAGTAATTCAATTGATAACAGAAAATAATCTCAAGATTTTGAGGGAACCAATTAGGAAAGAATTATTATTTAATTATGAAGTACCTTGTTCAGTATTTTGCTCTGAAAGGGGTGGCAATGCTCTCCAAGTAGTTGGGGTGGTGAGCAGATTCGGACTCATTATGTTTTTTGTGACCAAAATGTGGAATATCCATCAACTAAATTCATGATTCTTGCAGTTGAGAATAAAATTTAGAAAAAGAAAAGAAAAAGGAACTGTCGAATCAAAGTGGAACTAGTCTAATCTATGTAGTAGAAAAGTATAATGTAGCCATCAGCATTGAGTCCGTACCATCTCTCATTTGCTGTTGACTCTGTGACATCTCTACCTTCTCTAAGTCATTTTGCCACTGTTTCGCTTTAACATCGCCACTCATCTCTATCTGATTAGTTACTAGGCAAGCAATGCATTGCTTGTATCTATTAATGCAGGTCAGGTGCAAAGCACCTTGACACCTTTTAAGATAGGAGTGGCAGATAACTGTTAGGTGTGCTTGTTGTGGGTGAAGAATCACCTGGAATCTTGCTATTTAACGACCTTCAGATATCCATTTTTAGAACATTCACGATTACTCTTCTTGTTAAGGGCAAGGATTTTGTTCAGTAAAGGTTGTAGAAACTGTGGATACGTGTACCTATTTGTCTTAAATACCGCTTTATGACATTTCACTTCTTTCTGCAGGATTCTGGGACATGTACGATCCTGAGGGTTACTCTCTTTGGTTCTGCGATTACAAGTACAATGATGAAAACACTGTTTCATTTGTGACTTTGAACAAGGTGGGTGGTTTCTTGCAGCGGATGGATTTGGCTCGTAAGTACGCATTTGGAAAGATGTTGGTGATTGGCTCGGCCCCTCCCTTCAAGGTTAAAGGCTTGTGGCTCTTCCGGGGACAAGAAATCCCGAAATTCATAATCGACGAGTGTTACGACATGGATCTGTACGAGTGGCGTAAGGTTGATATCACCCATGAGGATCAAAAAGAGCGTGTCAATCAAATGATTGAAGATCATGAGCCTTTCGATGGGGAGGATTTATTGGATGCCAAATGTTTCAAGTGATTAGAGAGGTGTCAAAAGAAGTAGATGTACTGTGTTAGGGCTATAACAATGTCTTCTGATCTTAGTCCTTTTATTGAACATTGTTAGAGCTTCATGTATTTTATTTTCATGTAACGTTGGCCGTTGTATCAGAAATATTAAACTGAAATATGCACGATAAGTTATTTTTGCAATGGTACTTCACAATTACAGACAGCAGGAAGCATACGGTATTGTTCGTATCTCGAATGAGGATAAAGTAATCACTTTATGAGCCTCCTCTGCACGCTTTACTGCTTCTTCATCTTCAACATCGTAACTCATGGTCCAACCGTGTTCAGCTTTCGGAAATATCTTCACAAAGCTATCAACCTACAACGAAAGAAGCTCGTTTAGTTTTTAAACTAAAGGTACGAAATTAGAACTTGTGGAAAATGGCTTGATCATCTGCAGATTTTAACAAAAAGTCTCTGCACCTCAGGTTTTGCAGCTAATATCTGCTCGAACTGTTTCACGAGTTCTGGTGGAGAATAGTCGTCAATCTCAGCTCCTTGAATCGCAATGGGAACTTTAACCTCTGTCAACAAGTTTAAGCACCAAACGTTTTAAGTATGACGATGAAATTAGCAACCGATTGATTCACCAAAATGTTTTTCAACGAAGATAGCTCTCTTTCTTGTCAGAAGACTTAAAAAGTTGGCATTTACGCAGTGGAAATTCATACCCTGAATATCATCCAAAGCAACAAATGAAGGATGTAACAGCACAGCCGCTTGGATGAAGTCGGACTTGGCAAGTTCAGTCACGACTTTGGCTGAGAACAATATCGATCGAGTTAATTTCTTCCGTGTTAGTCAGCTGTCTGTAACTATATACAGGTTTACCTTGGGCAATGGAACTAATTAAGCATCCAGTTGAAAATGTTCTATGTGAAAGTAACCACTCACCACCCCAACAGAAGCCTGCGGCTCCAATTGCAGAAACTCCTTTACCTTTAAGAGCATTAATTATTGATTTTGCATCCTCAAATCCCTTATCCTAGTTAAACAATTAGCAAAGTTTCAGGCAGTGGTATATAGGGCCATCAGTTAAAGCATATAACGGAGGCTAGAGCGAGTGATTAACCGTTCCATGATCTTGTAACCAGACTGCTAGAGGCCTGTTATTGTCATATACAAATGGATCGCCATAGAAGAAGTCCGGAACTAGCACAAAGAATCCTGCAGCTGCAATGTTTTCGGCAAGCTTCCTAATCAAGGATAAACCAGATTACTACATTAAACTTTCAGCAAGCGTATAGGCTTAAAAACACATACATAGTAGATAACTCTCAGGAAGCTGAAGTTCAAATGCGCATAAATGAGGGAAATTCACATAAACATCTTTAGTCTCGAATAACTTCACGCGTTCTAAAGAGCGAGGAAAACAGAAAATGCGTTGATCAAGGATAGAAACTAGAAAGTAGAGTTCGAATCAGCCATACCTCAAGTTTGGAACTCTATATCCTGCAGGACAAGTCGAACATCTAACATTAAGCGAAAGAAAGCTAGCAACGATGAAATGAAAAATCGGTACAAAACATTAGAATTAGAACCAACTAGAGAAATTTACAAGTACCAAAGACATTAGAGATAAGAAGGATGGCAAGCTTGGAGTTAGGGGAGCCCGCGACGTAGACGTTGAGGCCTCCAAGTTTTTCATCACAGGTGTCCACTCCGTAGCTTTCTGGGTTGAGAATTGGTGGATTTGAGTAGCACTGAGGGCCGGACATTGTCGTCGTCTTCGTCGTCGATGGGCTAGCTAGCTGCTGTTAATTTTTCTCCAATATCTTCTCACTTGCAATTACTCAAGTGATCATACCCTATAATATAGACATTCCTACGGAAGAATATATGTCCTAATTTTTATTAATTTGAACAATTCAACGTTGGCACAGTTGAAGATAATCACAACAAAGGAAAAGATGAAAAGAAAAGGAGAAACGTATCTTCAGACAGGTTAAAGGTTTTTTGTTTCTTGTAGTCCACATTTCTGTTTGGTTTTTATCACAAATGGTCTCTGAAATTGACCCACCACATCAAGATGGTCTCTGAAATTGAAAATCAATCAATGTAGTCCTTGAAAATAGGTGTCGCAAATCAATGTGGTATTTATTATCACTTGAAATTAAAAATATTTAAATATTAAAAAAAAAAAACTATTTTTATTTTTGTATAATCGAAAACTTAAAAAATAAATAAATAAAAGATGAACATACATCTTCTTCTTCCCCTCCCCAATCCAAAACCTTCATTGCCTTTTAAAGCTTTCGGGATTTTAGAAATCCTTCACACTTTGGATAGATTTTCGCTGCTAGTCCACCACATTCTCAACCCCCAATTTGGTTGGTTGGTTAAACAGTTCACATCAGCGTCGCCTTTTCTTGGGCTTCAGCTCCGGTGGCTTCCATTCATTCACCACAACCATCGCCTTCTCTTCCTCACTGGAACTCACTGACAACTCACCATCCTCAACCAAGTTTGTCCCACCTAGACTCAATCCCGACTCGCCGGACTTGATCTGTGGCGGAGTTGAATCCCAGACCCAACGCAACCGAGTTTTTCCATTTTTATTTTTATTTTTTGTTTTTAATTATATAAACATAATTTTTTTAATTATTTAAACATAATTTTTTAATTATTTACATATTTTTAGTTTCATATGGTAATATTTAATTAGATTTGTGGGACCCACTTATATACCACGTCAGCACATAACGGAATTTTTGACAGAATTATGACGGAATGACCACATTGATTTGTGACACCCATTTTCAAGGACTACATTGATTGATTTTCAATTTCAATCAATTTCAGAGATCATCTTGATGGAGTGGATCAATTTCAGGGACCATTTGTGATAAAAACCCTTTATGTTTACTTGGTGGACATCTTGGTTTGACATGTCTCTTTATTTATTTAATAATTTTGTATATTTTCATAATCGACATTTCAAACTCCACGAACAGTACAATACTATTCAATTGACAAATGAACAAGTGCAAAATATGGTATGATGCATTTATTGTTTCCGTGAGTAATCTTTAGAAATAGGAATGTAAATATTATATATCAAATTATGCAATACATGAAAATTAAGTCGTAAATTTTTATTTGGCATCAGAGGCTAACAGTAACCCTAAAGTTTTATCGTGCTACGGCTGCTGCATGTTCAAGACTGCAGACTCGTGCAATACAATCAACACCTTTGATCAAAAACCTAAGCCTCACTCGCCCACGAGGTTTTGGGGGGGGGGGGGGGGGGGGGGGGGGGGGGTGGTGGGGTTAGGCCAATGGATCTCCAATGCCTAAGTTAGTTTTTTCTCAAGAGAGTAAAGTGTTTAGACTTTTTAGGGTTGTAAAAGCTCTCGAAAATTTGGTAGAATTTGAAACTACCAAGCCTACGTGGCGCGTATGACGATTAACTAATAAGATAACTACATCATTCGATTGTGTGAGGGGCGTGCCAACTCGTCGACCGAGTTCGGCCGGAAAGTAAAATATGTTGATATGGCGTTAGGCGCGTTACTGACTTCTTGATCTTACGACTGCGGGCGAAGAAGGACCACATCTCGGCCTTCAGGTTCAAAAGCTTGAAGATAAGGCTGCTAGTTTCTTCGAAGTTCACAAATCATCGGTGCCGGGTTCAGTTTCTGTAATTATATTCGTGAGAGTATAAGTACGCCAAACTGTACGAACATAAATACTCGAAAGAGATAAATGTTTTAATTGCAAATGTGGTTCGGCCGTCGGAGTGTCAAACTCTAAAATGTACTTGCGAATATCCAATCATAAAATAAAACTCGGCTTTCAATGTGTCGAGCCTAGTAATCTGGTAACACCTCACTTCGCCGAGAAGGCTGATGAGATGACCACTACCAACAAGGACTCGAAAATCTTTGTTGACCGAGACTTGGATAAATAACCAGTCGGTCGCAAAGTAGTGTTGTCTATCCAAACTGAAGGTGCTCCTCGGCTGGTTGATTCTACGGCACCAGTGTTGTCTATCCAAACTGAAGATGTTGTTGTTTGCCTTCACAGTGCTGTCTATCCAAACTGAAGATGTGTTGGCGGGAAGAAATGAGAAGAGGAAAAAATCTCAAGGTTGTTGAGGAGCTTTGCGCAGGGCAATTCGTGTGTTGATTCAGATGGGCTTTTGAATGATGCATTCCTTTCTCTATTTATAGCAGCGAACCCCCTCATGGTCGAACTAGAAATGTACTCGGATTAGAACTCCTCACCCTAATCTGATCAGGTTTCGGCTAATCCTAACCTTTATAGGACTTTGAACCAAGCTCTATAACGAACCAGGTTCATCTCCTAATTCTAAGCATCTTCAGCTTTAAGACTCCTTGTTGCACTAGGGTTCGACTACCTCACCCTTATCTAAGCCAATCCTCATCGTAACAAGATTCGGCCGACCTCGACTGGACGGCCCATGACAAGATTCTAGATGAATGTTACTGGGCCAAGAGCGACCCTAAGCTCGGCCCAAAATACTATTTTGGGCGCAAACAGGTATATATAGGGGAGTGGCCGGCCATAGTGTTAGGGTTTTACCCTACACATGGCAGCATCCTATTGGCCAAGGTTTTATGGAGAAATATTCTCAAGATATTAAATAGGAAATAATATCTTGAGATAATGGAGTAATTATCTCTAATTGACTTAAATATGGATTACTTACTTGAATGGAGTCACTCTTCAATTGGGAATGTATTAAAGATAAGATTAGGGTAATTAATCCTTATCTTTAATGCTTTGACTTTTCCTTGCCAAAGGCAGGTGAGCTGTTGGTAGTCGTATTCAGCTGCTGGGACCTTTAGGGGTGTGAGCTGCATGTGGGAATATCTGAGGAGCCTGCCTATTTATTGAAGGCAAACTTGTCTTTCTCGAGCAGAAGTTCATGTTGTTTCCCAATTTGAATTAGATTTTCTTCCTTGTTTTGGAGATAGACTTCTTCTAGGAAAAGGAAACCAATTGTCCACAATACCTATTTAATTTTGCCTTAAGCAGGGGATTAAATAAATTTGGAAAACAATCATCATTCCAACAAGGAAGAGAGAAGCCAGAGGAAATTTATTCCCCCTCCCCTAACTTTCTTCTTCTCTTTCCTTTGCAAAGAGTCGTCTCTCGTTGTTTTTCTTCTCCTTCGTGCCGCACCAAGGTAAGAAAAATTTGAATTTTCTCCTTCTTGATTTTTCGGGAGTCTTGGGATTTGAAAAATTGGCTCTGTGGGCGCTGAGGATATGTGAAAAACGTGGCAAGGGTGTCACGGTGCTGCTGGTGGTGCGGCAAGGGAGTCGGCTGGCGTGGGACAAGTGATTAGCTCGACTAGGGCCAGGTGGTTGGTGCGCTGGGGCGCAGAGCTGGGTGAGCTTAACAACTCATGCCTCACATCTAGGCTGGGCTATACCTCGGACGCATCGCCAACACCTCATGCTTTTAATACATTGGTTTTTTTTACCAAAATGCGGAATATCCATCAACTAAATTCATGATTCTTGCAATTGAGAATAAAATTAAATAAATATAAAAATAAAAATAAAATAAAAGAAAGAAAGAAAGGAACTGTCGAATCAAAGTGGAACTAGTCTAATCTATGGAGTAGAAAAGTATAATGTAGCCATCAGCATTGAGTCCGTACCATCTCTCATTTGCTGTTGACTCTGACATCTCTACCTTCTCTAAGTCATTTTGCCACTGTTTCGCTTTAACATCGCCACTCATCTCTATCTGATTAGTTACTAGGCAAGCAATGCATTGCTTGTATCTATTAATGCAGGTCAGGTGCAAAGCACCTTGACACCTTTTAAGATAGGAGTGGGAGATAACTGTTAGGTGTGCTTGTGGATGAAGAATCACCTGGAATCTTGCTATTTAACTACCTTCAGATATCCATTTTTTAGGACATTCACACGATTACTCTTCTTGTTAAGGGCAATGATTTTGCTTCAGTTAAGGTTGTAGAAACTGTGGATACGTGTACCTACTTTTCTTAAATACCTCTTTATGACATTTCACTTCTTTCTGCAGGATTCTGGGACATGTACGATCCTGAGGGTTACTCTCTTTGGTTCTACGATTACAAGTACAATGATGAAAACACTGTTTCATTTGTGACTTTGAACAAGGTGGGTGGTTTCATTTGTGACTTTGAACAAGGTGGGTGGATGGTTTCATTTGTGACAATGATGACACGTTGGGAAAGATGTTGGTGATTGGCTCGGCCCCTCCCTTCAAGGTTAAAGGCTTGTGGCTCTTCCGGGGACAAGAAATCCTGAAATTCATAATCGACGAGTGTTATGACATGGATCTGTACGAGTGGCGTAAGGTTGTGTTGACCCTAAAAACTACAAAGCCTACGTGGCGCGCAGGCCGAGTAATCTATGAGCTAACTACGTCCTTCGGTTGAATGCGGGGCATGCCAACTCGACGGCCGAGCTCGGCCGGTGAGTAAAATATGGATGTGGTGTTGTGTTGCGCGGCTGACTTCTTGATCTTGCAATTGCGGCCGAGGAAGGAACACGCCTCGGCCTTTGGGTCCTAGAGCCTGAAGACAAGGCTGCTAGTTCTGCGAAGTTCAATATCAAATTTCGGCTTTCAATGCGCCGAATGTAATAAACTGTAACACCTCACTTCGCCGAGAAGGCTGGTGAGATGACCTCTGTCGAAAAGAATTCGAAAATCCTTCTCGGCCAAGACTTGGATAGATAACCAGTCGGCCCCGACGCAGTGCTGTTTATCCAAACTGAAGGTGCTCCGCGGTCGGCTGATTCTACGGCAACAGTGCTGTTTATCCAAACTGAAGATGTTTACCGGTTGCCTTCACAGTGCTGTTTATCCAAACTGAAGATGTGTTGGCGGACAAGAAAGTAAAAATCTCAAAAGGTTGAGAAGGTTGCGCAGGGCAGATTTGTGTGTTGAGTTGGAGATCTCTGAATGTTGCCTATAGCTTTATATTTATAATGGTCGTAAACCCATTGAATGACGTGTTTTCTTCCAACCAGAACTCCATCTTCCGAGTTGTACGCGCAAATGCGTCCATTCGATTCTATAAACAATTGCAATTCAATTGTAATTCTTTCTTCCACCCGTCATTTGGTTGCTCATTTCCTCCCCTCCAAGGCACGCATCTTTATCCTTTACATGCACAAAACCAGATAACATTTCATAATAAGGCCGCATGCTTGATGAGATGTATTCCATCTCAAATGGAACTCTAGGTCAAGGAGCCACGTGGGCTTGTCTCCGCCTAATATGTTGCATGCACGCCAATCTCCATGCAATCCTCATTAGATGGAACATCACACACCAACCTATTTGATTGTAAACTAATCCAATCATCACGTGCTGCATACTTCTCAAGTCAGATATGATCAGTTTAATCTTGGAGTCATCGTAATAGGCCGATAATGTAAAATCGGGTCCAAATAAATCCACAACATATATCTTAATTATTCTGCCATCCAACGGTTGAGAGTTACGTTCACTCAACGACCTTGATTGCACGGACCGATGGTGTAATTTTGGGCCCAAACAGGTTGATATCACTGACGAGGATCAAAAAGAGCGTGTCAATCAAATGATTGAAGATCATGAGCCTTTCGAGGGGGAGGATTTATTGGATGCCAAATGTTTCAAGTGATTAGAGAGGTGTCAAAAGAAGTAGATGTACTGTGTTAGGGGTATAACAAAGTCTTCTGATCTTAGTCCTTTTATTGAACATTGTTAGAGCTTCATGTATTTTATTTTCATGTAACGTTGTCCGTTGTATCAGAAATATTAAACTGAAAAATGCGCGATAAGTTAATTTTGCAATGATGGTACTTCTCAAATTACAGACAGCAGGAAGCATTCGATATTGTTCTCATCTCAAATGCGTAATCACTTGACATGCTTAACGAACCACGCCATTGTGTTTCTGTGAGCCTCCTCTGCACGCTTTACAGCTTCTTCATCTTCAATGTTGTACCTCACGGTCCAACCGTGTTCAGCTTTCGGAAATATCTTCACAAAGCTTTCGACCTACAACGATAGAAGCTCGTTTAGATTTTGAACTAAATGGTACGAAATTAGAACTTGTGGAAAATGGCATGATCATCTGCAGATTTAACAAAAAATCTCCACACCCCAGGTTTTGCGGCTAATATCTGCTCAAACTGTTTCACGAGTTCTGGTGGAGAATAGTCGTCAATCTCAGCTCCTTGAATTGCAATGGGAACTTTAACCTCTGTCAACAAGTTTAAGCACCAAACGACGATGAAACTAGCAACCGATCGATTCAACTAAGATAGCTTTGTTCTCTTTTCAGAAGGCTTAAAAGGTTGACATTTAAGCAGTGGAAATTCATACCCTGAATATCAGCCAAAGCAACAAATGAAGGATGTAACAGCACAGCCGCTTGGATGAAGTCGGACTTGGCAAGTTCAGTCACAACTTTGGCTGAGAACAATATCGATCGAGTTAATTTCTTCCATGTTAGTCAGCTGTCTGTAACTATATGTAGGGGTTAATCTGAGCAATGGAACTAAGTAAGCATCCAGTTGAAAATGTTGTATGTGAAAGTAACCACTCACCACCCCAACAGAAGCCGGCGGCTCCAATTGCAGACACTCCGTTACCTTTAAGAGCATTAGTTATCGACTTTGCATCTTCAAATCCCTTATCCTAGTAGAACAATTAGCAAAGTTTCAGGCAGTAATAGCTAGGGCCATCAGTTAAAGCATATAACAGAGGTTAGAGCGAATGATTAACCGTTCCATGATCTTTGTAACCAGACTGCTAGAGGCCTGTTATTGTCATATACAAATGGATCGCCATAGAAGAAGTCTGGAACTAGGACAAAGAATCCTTCGGCTGCAAATTTTTCGGCAAGCTTCCTAATCAAAGGATAAACCAGATTATTACATTAAATTTTTAGCAGGTGTATCGGATTATACACGCATACAATAGTTGATAACTTTCAGGAAGCTGAAGTTCAAATGCCATATAATTGATTGAATTTCACATAATATCATTAGTCTCGACGAACTTCAACACGTCCTAAAGATCGAGGAAAACAGAAAATGCATTGATCAAGGATAGAAACTAGAAACTAAAGTTCGAATCAGCCATACCTCAAGTTTGGAGCTCTATATCCTGCAGGACAAGTCGAACATCTAACATTAAGCGAACGAAGGCTAGCAACGATGAAATGAAAAATCGGTACAAAACATTAGATTTAGAACCAACTAGAGAAATTTACAAGTACCAAAGACATCAGAGATAAGAAGGATGGCAAGCTTGGAGTTAGGGGAGCCCGCGACGTAGACGTTAAGGGCTCCAAGTTTTTCATCACAGTTGTCTACTCCGTTGCTTTCCGGGTTGAGAATTGGTGGATTTGAGCAGCACTGAGGGCCGGACATTGTCGTCGCCGTGGTCGATGTGCTAGCTAGCTGCTGTTAATTGTTCTTCAATATCTTCTCACTTGCAATTACTCAAGTGATCATACCCTATAATATAGACATTCCTACGCAAGAATATATGTCCTAATTTTTTTTAATTTGAACAATTCAAGGTTGGCACAGTTGAAGATAATCACATTAACAAAGGAAAAAAGGAAAAGAAAATAGAAACCTATCTTCAGACGTTAAAGGTTAAATGTTTTTATTTCTTGTAGTCCACATTTCTGTTTACTTGGTGGACAAGTTGGTTTGATGTAGAAGGTATCAAACAATCTATTCCCTAACCTACCGCTTGAGTTTTAAAATCATGTATTGACTTGATCGTTGGAGAGTTTGTGGCCGGCACCACGTCGGTGTCAAGGTTTTTAATGATTTTTGTTCTTGTTCTCGGGCAAGTTACTCTATCGCTTTCAATGGTGCACAAATTTGGTCCCAACAAATATTTCCTCGTTATATTCGAAGCATTTACAAATTTTCATCCGTGGTTGATGTTCTAACTACGACTTATGAAGATAACGTTATTGGGTTGTGGACTACTTTAGTACACGTGTGTAGAAGCATGGCAGGTGACGTAAGCATAAATAATCCAATTAACATGCATGGTTAGCAGAATGTCGGATTCTATTTAATCATATTAAATTAATCCATGTGATCTTGGCTTATCGACGTGCTTGTGTTCATGTATAATAACATTAAGAACACATGCATAAGGTGAGAAAGTACCGGTGTGCAGAAGCGTAGCAGGTGACGTAAGCATAAATAATCCAATTAACATGCATGGTCATAATGGCGAATTCTGTTTAATCATATTAAATTAATCCATGTGATCTTAGTTTATCGACGTGCTTGTGTTCATGTATAATAACATTAAGAACACACGCACAAGGTGAGAAATGACACCACAAAATTCATTCAACTCTCTCTTTTCTCTCTGGTTGTCGTCCCTCCTCCAATATCTATAATTCTTCAGTTAAATAGGCATACATCATCTTCTACATTTTAAGCCTTCGAATTGTAAAAGGTAGGGTAGCATCCATTAGTATGGAGCGAGTTGGAGTTTTCTAAGTAGTTAAAAGGAAACAATGGTCACTTAGTACTATGATCTAACGATATTTCTCTTCAACTGTAAGTGAGAGATCTTAAGTTCGACTTTCGCCAAAAGAAAATTTGAACCACATTGTTATGACTAGCCTAATTTGAAAATGGACTAAGCCTCACACGTGAGGCTTAGTGAACTTCAAACCTGAGACTTAATAAAAATAGGGTAAATTATATAAAAGGAAAATTAATGAAAAGGACTTCAAAATTTTGAATTTTAACCAAAAACCATATACTAACTTTATTTAATTATAAGGACAAAAGATAAAAATAGAAAAAAACAAAAAATAATCCAACCCAAGCCCGTGTAAGTGCACGCCAACCTATTCAATTATCAGATTAAATCAAACCTTTACATTGGGCAGTTAGAATCGAAAAGAAAGCCCACGTGCAGTGCAAAAAAAGTAATGGGAGTAGTACAATAAATGATGAGACGGAATGGATTAGATGAAATAAAATTATTTTTTAAATATTTCATTGGGAATGAAAAGGCTAGAATATTTCATTGGGAATGAAAAGGAGAGAGAGAGAGAGAGAGAGAGAGAGAGAGAGAGAGAGAGAGAGAGAGAGAGAGAGAGAGAGAGAGAGAGAGAGTACTGTTTATGTGAGGAAAAGAAAAGTGGCCATTTTACGACCAAATAAAAAAATAGAAGTAGCAATGTCCTAGGGATGTCCAAATTAATATGTTAAGTATCAATTTTTAATTTTATAGATAGACAGATAGGTAATATCTGTTATGTAAATTTTGATTGACTGGTAGTGTACACAAAGATTGTCAACGCCATTAAATATCATGCAATGAAATAGTGGTAATACTAATGTTCGATTTAAGAAACAGTTAATATTTAGTTTACAAAATAGTAATACTACTAGTGTTCGGTTTAAGAAATAGTCAGTGTTTAATTTACGAAATAATGATAGTACTAGTTTACGAATTAGTGATAGTACTAGTGTTCGTATAAGAAATAGTCAGTGTTTAGTTTACGAAACAATAATAATACTAGTGTTCAGTTTAAAAAATAATCAGTTTTAGTTTACGAAATAGTCAATGTCCAATTTAGGAAATAGTGATAGTACTAGTGTTCGGTTTAAGATATAGTCATTGTTTAGTTTAAGAAATAGTATTCAGTTTAAGAAATAGTAATAGTACTAGTGTTTAGTTTAATAAATAATTAGTGTTTGGTTTAAGAAATAGTCAGTGTTCAGTTTAAAATGTAATGATAGTACTACTGTTTAGTTTAAGAAATAGTCACTGTATAGTTTAAGAAATAATGTTCACTTTAAATAGTAGTCAGTGTTCAGTTTAAGAAATAGTGATAGTACTAGTAATCCGTTTAAAAAATAACCAGTGTTCAGTTATAGAAATAGTCAGTGTTTAATTTTAAAAAATAGTAGTAGTACCACGGTGCAGTTTTAGAAATAGTTAGTTTTAAGTTCTAAATACAATCAATGTTCAATTCTAGAAATAAACAATGTTCAGTTATCAAAATAATTAATGTTTATATGACATAACACAAACTTAAAAATTTGTTCAAACCAAAGATAAAATCACTATTTCGAAATAAAAATAAGCATTGTTTATAAAACTGAGAAATGAAAATTTTCTTCATTTTTGGTCTTGTAATATTATTACTTAGTTTGTTCTAAAAAAATTATGAAACAATGGTCAAATAAACAAACAAACAATAAAATAAGAAAGAATGTATTGTTTAAGGAGTGAGAGTAGTGTGACGGGAGAGAATGAGGAGAGGTGAAATGAGAGAGGAGAGAGAAGAAAAAAAGTTGATGTGAATGGGTAAGGTGAGAACGTTGGAGGGAGGAAGGAAAGGTAAGTGTGTTTGTGTGATATGACGCGCAGGACTAGCAAGTCAACTTTTGTTGGTTTTTTTTAATTTTATTATTATGTTAAATTTTGTCTTTTTTATTAAAGTTTAAGTCCTTTTTATTAAAATTTAAGTTCTTTTTATTAAATAAAGTTAGTAGATGATTTTTGGTTAATAAAAAGTTTAGAGAAGCCCTTTTCATTAATTCTTCTTTATATAAAACTACCTTAACTATTTGGTCATTAACAGTTTCATACATCGTCTTTAAAAAGTTTCAATATCATACATTATCTTCGAATTTGTTGCAATTTTATACCTTCCGTCAGTTGTCTGTCAATTCCTCTGGTAAATGCTGACGTGGCATGAGGCAGAACCCATTTTATATTAAAAAATTAATAAAAATATTAATTAAATATTGACTAAACCACATTGTATTTATCTTGTGAATTTCAAAAAAAAGGGGAAACAACGGAGAGCATTCCCATCCACTTGCAAATAGCAATTGAAAATTCAGTCATTGTATTTGACAATTTGTTATTTGTACTTTGTACGACATCATCATCGTTAGTTTATTAGATTCCCCGAGAAACATGACAGACGACATGAATGGATTTCGGAGCCGCCATTGCGAAGGCTGTCTGCAACTGCAAATCCCTTTTCTCCTCATCTTGTCCATTAGCCTCCTATTCGGTTCAGTTTCGGCAGACGACCCCTCAATTCCCACTCCCAAAAACGGAGAGAAAGCTTCAAGTGGGTCGGTGGCAGTCAAGGCGGCGATTGTGCTGCTGGGGGTGGCGGCTGTCGTCGGCTTCTGCGCCTTCTTGTTCAGGATATGGCAGAAGAAGAAGAGAGAAGAGCAACACGCCCGTCTTCTCAAGCTCTTTGAAGACGACGATGAACTTGAGGTTGAGCTTGGCATTAGGGATTGATGATTGATCTCAATAAACTCAATCCACCCACCCTCCAGGTTGGTTGGTTTGTACATTTTACAAGATCATAATATCATTGTGTGTTGTAGGTAGCAGCCTTGATCTTGTTTATTGGGAAATTAATCCATATTTTTCTTCTGTAATCATCTTTTGATGCCCCTTTTTTTATTTACTGATGTATGGAAAGGAAGATAATACCACACAAATACAATGGCTAGTCTCAGATCTGGTTTTATCTTGTGAATTTCAGCGTTAATTGGTCGAACATCGAATATCTATGTGATCTTGATGTGTTCAACACCATTTAACTTGTATTTTTTACTCTTAAAGTTTCTTAAAGTTATGATAATTTATAGATAGAAGTGGTGATGGTACTATGGATTTCACTTTGCTAGGTTAATTAGTTGAACATGATGAGTACTACTGACAATTTTAGAGCGTGCGCAACGTGATTTTTATTTTTTCTGTCAACCTGCATTTGTGAAGAAGAATTCAGAAAGTTTATCCTATATTAGATAGAAGATATATGAACATAGGATATAAAAACGTTTTGAGTGTTGCATGAGTACGACCATCAATAGTTGGAACATTTGACGATGCTCTTTTGATTATACAAAAACATGAGCAAGTCTAGGTCAGGATGTCATGATGGATGAATGTCGTAGATTGTGAATCTTCGAATACAGAATCATGGTGATTTGTCAAATCTAGAGGTAGCATAATTGAAAATAAGCTTGCACGGAATAGTCTGAATTGATTCTGTTGTGTGCTTTTTTACTAAAGTTGCAGTAATAACAATGTCAATTGGGGCTGAACGCGATAACCTCATGGATCATTGTAATCTAGTTAAAGAAAAAGTTTCTGGTGATGTTTGGCATTATGAAATATCATGCAATGGAATATTTTTGTGAATTAAAATTTTTTCTTTCTCTTGTCAATTGTGTCATATGTGATACTAAAGTTGTTGGTATGCTTTTGCACTCTGGGATTTCTGGAGCTGTTGATGGTCTCTTCTAAACCCTTTCGTTTTTTTCCCTAATGTTTTAATGTTTCAACTGAAGTTATTGTACAATTGGGTGCGTGTTAAACGATTTGGTTAGAGACCTTCAGTGGGATGGAATTTTGATAGGGATGAGAAGATGTTGCTAGATTTATGTCTTTTAAAGTGGGTAGTGCTGTAATGGTAGAGTGGTTTGCTTTTGGCATGTTGCACGCTGATGTTCTTTTGAAATGTATTTTCCATTTATCTGGTCTACAATATGGCTACTGATAAGCATAAAGCAAGCAACAGTGAGTTGTTGTATAGGTAGGGTTTGGGTCTTGAGTTTTTGACATTAAGTAGTTGCATCCTATTTTCATTCAGAATATGAAGGATCTAGTGATGGGAGATGTTATTGTTGTTAGGTCTTATGAAGCCCCAGAGCATGTGGGAGAGGTCATGATGTAAGAATCTGGAGGATAGGTATTTGAAGTCTTATATTTGTCTCCTCGTGGACAGGCAATGGTCAGTTCCAACACAGAAGGTTTAGGTTTTTGGTACTAAATGGAACCTTATTCGTTCACTTGAAATCTTAGTACTCGTCTCTGTGTGGGATTTGACCAGTATTCGTAATCTGGTGTTCAGAGGTTGTTCGTGTAGATATTGTAGATATTATTATTCTTTTTAGACACTCGTTAGAGAATCTGGACTCTTGATAATTTAATTAAGAGACGGCAGGTTATTGGAAACTGGTGTTGCATGTGTCAGCAAGCAGGGAATCAGTTGAACATCCTCTATTGTAAAGGTGTTTAGATTCTTGAGCGGAGAAGTGTGGGGAGTGAGAATGTTAATATTGTTTCCGATTTAGAAGGAACTGTTCAAGGAATACATAGGTTGTTAGGAAGTCCACCCTCTCGGTTTTGAGTGCATTGTTGACCACAAAGTTTCTTAGGGGGTGCAAACAAAAAAAGAAGAAAAGCAGTGAAGAATAAAGCAGATTGATTTGATGTAATATCTACAACTCTTGATAACCATGCTTCACAATTAGCATGAAGAGCCTTTCTCCGAAGGGTCGATGGCTTGCTATCGTAATGAGATAAGAGTTTTAGGGTTGATCCATTGTCCAGAATTTTCCATTTTTGTGCGTGAGTCCCATATTAGTTGAAGTCAATAGCGGCTTATAGGAAGCCGGGTATCCAATTCTGAGACTGATTGGAAACCTTGATGGGCACTGTTTTTTGTGAGCTTTGCACGCGATACAAATTTCTTATGAAGTGCAACCATGTTCATAGTGATGAATTTTCGGATTGATTTCATGAAATTCTCTGTTGTATTAAGCACCGTCTTGACAACTACCTATTAGTTTTCTTGTTAGGCTATCGTCTTTCTTCTATTGTCTATTTTCGGTGCTAGATAACAGTAAATATTTTATGCTGGTTATCAGTGTTGAGATTCTAGAGAAGAAGAATACGTAATTGATAGCGGAAACTCGAAGCCAGGTTCAAATCATTCGTATTCGAAGAATTATGTTGCTGCTCTTGTTCGTGGGGTTTGGGTAGGGATGAGGGTAGAGTTAGCTTTCAATTCAACCTCCGGTGTATTCGGATTTAGGATAATTGTGTACCAAACTGCGTAAATTGTGGATGCATTTTGAGACTCTTGCGAAATCCCGACGCCTCATCGTAGATTTCCGGTCGCCTCATTAGATCGTGCGCCGAATTACGCAGCATAGCGAGCTACATAATAGTATGATTCATTGACAAGTTTCTAATGTGGATGCAATTCCATTATTGCTAGCCTCGGTACCTTAAAACATTTCAAACTAATGGACGTTCGGTTTTGTGATCTTAAACCCGAAACCATCATACCAAACCGGACAGACCGAATCGGCCAGCAAAGAAACTGACAATCCGGTCTAGTAATTGTCTAGCTACTAAGATACAGGCCATTTACGCAAAGGTATTCTCATTTTTTTTTCCAAAAATAGGATTTAGGTGTGGGGCCCACTCCACATCGAACTTCAACGATCTGAACCGTCTATTTTATAAGTCTCGATTGATAGATCATCCTTTCAAAAATTCAATTCAATCCGAAATCATTTGCTTATTTAATTATCAAGATTAAATTTCATTGTTTTTTATATAACAAAATATTCGTTAATTTTTTTAACCCAATTTGATGTCTTAAATATTTTCGATTTGACTAATATTTTGCAAAGATGGTCTATGAAGTGTAATTTGAAAAATAGATAGTTCAGATTGTTAAAATTCGATATGGTACCCACAACTAATCTTCATTTTACAAAAAAAAAAAAATCCCTTTCCTTGAAGGCTTCCCATAGATATATGACAAAGTTAACATCAAGTCAAAATCCATAGAAGGGAAAAAAGGCAACAATTTCCAATTTACACTATACATGATGAATATGCTACCTTTTGGCTACTGGTGCTAAACATTTAATTACAAACCCACACTACTAGGCTTGACAATTACATCTCTATTCAAAATTAGAAAACTTGAAAAGAAAAACAAAGTAGAAGAAAAAAGCATAACCAAAGTTGAATTAAGGATAAAAAATTTGTACCAGAATTGTAACTTTGTTATTTTTGCAAAATACTTGTAGTTCAGTTAGTTAAAAACACTTCTAAGATATTCAAGATTTTATAACCGTTAGATTTTGATTTTTGTGATTTTAACAAAAAATTTAAGGGTTAAAAAGTTCGAAGTATCTGATACTCAAAGTAAGCCTAGCAAACAAGTCATGTTTGTCGTATTCGTGTCGTTGTCCTGTCAAATTCGTTATCTTAACAGGTGACTCGATAACAACCCGGTTCG
The DNA here is from genome assembly GCA_036320875.1 of Cotoneaster glaucophyllus. NCBI lineage: Eukaryota > Viridiplantae > Streptophyta > Magnoliopsida > Rosales > Rosaceae > Cotoneaster > Cotoneaster glaucophyllus. The sequence continues at coordinate 44,592,822 of CM070073.1, forward strand.
ATAAGGGTCGTGTCGTCTTGTGTCGGATTAACAGGTCTACAAGAAATTGTCATGCCTAAATTTGGCAAATGATATCTTATCGGGTTCTAACGGATGACCCGATAACGACTCAACTAGTTAATGAGTTCTTAACAAGTGACCCAATAACGATCCAACTTGTCAACAAGTTGATCCAAAACCTATTATTTTCTTGTCGTTTCGTGACAAATTAACGAGTCGTGCAAAAAATTGTCAGACCTACTCCAAAGCACATCAGATCTCACATGAGTGCACGTCGTTTTCATCATAAGTGGCGAGAGAGAAGAAAGAGGAGGCACAAAAAAACGATGCCCTAGCAAGCAAATGAAGGTCGTGAAAGCTATATGCATTCAGATGCCGAAGGTTTCCTAAAGCGTATAGATTTTCACGTGGCCCAAATAGAACTTCCTTCCATAACTGGTTAGGCCATTGCTCTTGTTGTAAATATATGGCAGAATGGATTGAATATCAAGTTGAGAGGCGCAAATTCGGCACCAATAATAAAACTCTGTAGATTTGGAATCTAGAGTTCGATTTAGGCTAATGACCCACCTTTCTGAAGAAAACAAAATCATGAGTTCAATTCACCGTTATGCAGTGACATATGAGATTTCTCGGTTGAAATCTATTGTTTACAATGTTTTGTTAGGATTCTAAGATTTTAGGACATTTTAGTATTATCTTATTTTTTAATGCTTTTCCTATTTAAACTCCTGAAAAAGTATATTAAGACTAAGAGGTATTATATGTAAATACCACTTTTAGGGTGCTAGGCTTGTTTATTTCATAATTTTTATCATGAGCTTTAAGATTTTCTCATACTTTTTAGTGAATTACAGTTTTATCATTCTTTATTATTATCAATTGATATCCATTATTTGTCACGCTGCACCAAATTTGGATACGAAGTTCCTCGATTGGATCTAATTAAGCCTCAGTCTCTTGATCTTCAATTTTCATCAGATAATGATATAGGAGTCTGCATATGAATATGAAATTCATATTTAAGCAATTGAGAACATAGCTCATTGCAATAATCCAAACGAAATGAGTATGTCAAACTCGGTGGATAACTAAATTGAAATGTAAAGTTACGTACGTAAATCCTTTGTCAAGAACCTACCGTTTTGACCAAGACCTGCAGTCCATTGATTTTTTGAAATCTAGCAAGAAGCTCATTAGTTCTATAAGTTCAAAAGAGGACCCGAACTTCTCAGTTATGTTTATGTAATTAGGCATTGAGCATAGCTCTACCGCACACCTAAACATTTGATGAAACTGTTTATAAAGTCCCGATTAAGGACAAATTAAAAATGGTTGAAACAAATTAACATCTGATATAGAGGTCTTAACTTTTTCACATTACACCTTAAGTTTTTAAAACTGTATCAATTTATGCCTTTTGTGAGTTTGTCTAACAAATTCTTTGAATCTTCATAAAACTGAATATAGGTGAGCGTGTAATCCGTAATTAGGGTAAGCCACATTTGTTTCAGATTGATTATAAACTCATCAATTTAACAGAGAATTATACGTTCAATTAAACAAAAGATATAAATTGATACAATTACAAAACCTTAGAGTGCAATATATATAAGAATTAAAACCTCATAGTTCAATTTAAAAATCACTTCAAACGTTAAGGGTATAAAATGTAATTAGCCCTTAGCAATGCATGAAAATGACTTTTTATTCTTCTATTTGTTGACAAACCTAGTGCAAATTAAAACTTCATACCCTAATTTGTCATACGGTAATTAATTTCCATTGACCCATTTTGGAAATTTCCATCACAAATTTTGACTCCAGAAGTAAAAAAAAGTACGTATCACAAGCACTAGAAACCGATGATGAATAATTATTAGCTAGCTAAAATAGATTAACAGATAGGATTCTAGTAGAGAAACTTACATAGAATGGATTCACCGTCATGTAGTGTTTCAATTCAATATAATGATATGTGTTGAAAAATCATGTCATTTTTTTATTGGAATGAGACGCCATAGAAGAGATAAAATTCGTTGTATGCAGGTTCTCTTATTCTTTAAGGGCATTTTAGTTAGGTTAGCTCTTCATTTCACCAAATAATTATAAACTAACATTTGAACAAAACTTGCAGTTTATGGAGCGAATTTGAACCTTGCAGTTTATTTGTACTTTGTACGACATCATCATCGTTGGTTTATTCGGTTCCCCGAGAAACACGACTGATGGGGGACCATCTGAATTCTGAAGAGTCACTAAGAGATTTTTTTTTTTTTTTTTTTTTTTTTGTGAGTACATCGATATTTTTACACTAAGGGGAGGGGGAGTTCGGCTAAGCCACACAATGGGCAACCTAATTTGGTATCGAATTCGCCATCCACGAGATTCGAACCTAAGACCTCTCACTTCCAAGTGAAGAGGAATACCACCAGACCTAGTACTGAGTGGCGAGTCACTAAGGGGGCGTTTGTTTGGCCTCGTTAACTGGGACTGGACTGGACTGGACTATAGTCCCATGTTTGGTTTGTACTGGGACTAAGTTAAATGGGACTAAAGGGTCGTCGAATATCTATTGATCTTGATGTGTTCACACCGTTTAACTTGTATTTTTTACTCTTAAAATTTTTATTAACAGATAGATGTGGTGATGCTACTAATGGATTTCACTTCGCTAGGTTAATTAGTTGAACATGAAGAGTACTACTGACAATTTTAGAGCAATGTGATTTTTATTTTTTCTGTCAACCTGCATTTGTGAAGAAGAATTCAGAATGTTTATTCCTATATTAGATAGAAGATATATGAACAAAGGATATAAAAACGTTTCGAGTGTTGCATGAGTACGACCATCAATAGTTGGAACATTTGAGGATGCTCTTTTGATTATACAAAGCAAGTCTAGGTCAGGATGTCATGATGGATGAGTGTCGTAGATTGTGAATCTTCGAATACATAATCATGGTGATTTGTCAAATCTTGAGGTAGCATGAAAATACGCTTGCGCGGAATAGTCCGAATTGATTCTGTTGTGTGCTATGTAGAGCAATTGCTATCGAGGGGTATGCTTTTTTACTAAAATCGCAGTAATAACAATGTCAATTGGGGCTGAACGCGATAACCTCATGGATCATTGTAATCTAGGTAAAGAAAAAGTTTCTGGTGATGTTTGGCATTACGAGGAAGATTATATTCACACATCCCAAATTACTTCTCCCACACATTTTTAATTTTTTTAATATTTTTCTATCAAGTGTTAGTGGTGTGTAGAAAATATTTTTTTTAATATTTTTCTATCAAGTGTTAGTGGTGTGTAGAAAATATTAAAATATTAAAAAATTAAAAGGATGTGGGAGAAGTAATTTGGAGTGTGTGAATATAATCTCACTATGATCATGCAATGGAATATTTTTGTGAATTAAAGTTATTTCTTTCTCTTGTCAATTGTGAATTAAAGTTATTTTTGTGAATTAAAGTTGATGGTATGCTTTTGCACACTGGGATTTCTGAAGTTGTTGATAGTCTCTTTCTAAACCCTTTTGATTTTTTTCCCAGTGTTTTAATGTTTCAACTGAAGTTATTATACAATTGGGTGCGTGTTAAACGATTTGGTTAGAGACCTTCAGTGGGATGGAATTTTGATAGGGATGAGAAGATGTTTCTAGATTTATGTCTTTTAAAGTGGGTAATGCTGTAATGGTAGAGTGGTTTGCTTTTGGCATGTTGCACGCTGATGTTCTTTTGAAATGTCTTTTCCATTTATCTGGTCTACAATATGGCTACTGATAGGCATAAAGCATGTGACAGCGAGTTGTTGTATATGTAGGGTTTGGGTTTTAAAGAAACGGCAGGTTATTGTAAACTGGTGTTGCATGTGTAAGCAAGCAGGGGATCAGTCGAACATCCCCTATCGTAAAGGTGTTTAGATTCTTGAGTGGAGAAGTGTGGGGAGTGAGAATGTTAATATTGTCTCTGATTTAGAAGGAACTGTTCAAGGAATACATAGGTTGTTAGGAAGTCCGCAACGAATAAAGCAGATTGAATTGATGTAAGGGTTTATATCACAAATGGTCCCTGAAATTGACCCCATCCATCATGATGGTCCCTGAAATTGAAAATCGATCAATGTAGTCCCTGAATTTTAACTCGCGAATCAATGTGGTCCTTCTGTTAGTGTTCCGTCCAAATTAACACTAAAAAAAGGTTAGAGAACCAATTTTTTATGGTAAAATGACCAAAAAAAGGTTAGAGAACCACTTTTTTTTGTTTTTATTTTAGTTTTAGCACCAAATCCATGAAAAACTTGAGAGAAAAGTGAAGATGGAAAAAAGAAAAGAGAGGTAGTAAGTAAAATTATAAGTAACAGGGTTATTTTTGATCATTTTACCATGAAAAATTGGTTCCCTAACATTTTTTTAAAGTTAATTTGGACGGAACACTAACAGAATGACCACATTGATTCGCGAGTTAAAATTCAGGGACTACATTGATCGATTTTCAATTTCAGGGACCATCATGATTAATGGGGTCAATTTCAAGGACCATTTGTGATATAAACCCTTGATGTAATATCTACAACTCATGATAACTATGCTTCACAATTAGCATGGAGAGCTTTTTTCCGAAGGGTCGATGGCTCGCTATTGTAATGAGATAAGAGTTTTGGGGTTGATCCATTGTCCAGAATTTTCCGTTTTTTGTACGTGAGTCCCATATTAGTTGAAGACAATAACGGCTTATAGGAAGCCGGGTGTTCGATTCTGAGACTGATTGGAAACCTTGATGGGCACCTGTTTTTTGTGGGCATTACCCGCGATAGAAATTGCTTATGAAGCGCAACCATCTTAATATTGATTAATTTTTCAGATTGATTTCGGGAAATTCTCTTTTGTATTAAGCTCCATCCTGACAACAACCTATTAGTTTTCTGGTTAGGCTATCGTCTTTCTTCTATTGTCTATTCGTTGCTGGGTAACAGTAAATAATTTATGTTGGTTATCAGTGTTATGCGTAGATTCTAAAGAACATGTAATTGATAGCGGAAATTCAGGGCCAGGTTCGAATCATTTGTATACGAAGAATTATGTTGCTGCAGTTCGGGGGCGGGTTTGGGTGGGGATGAGGGTGGAATTAGCTTTTAATTCAATCTCCGTTATATTTGGATTTTGGTTAATTGTGTGTACCAAACTGCGTAAATTGTATATGCATTTTGAGACTCTCGAAATCCTGACGCCTCATTGCAGATTTCCGGTCACCTAGTGTGCACCGTTTACGCAACATAGCGAGCTATTTAATAGAATGATTCATTGACAAGTTTCTAATGTCGATGAATTTCCGTTTACTTTGGATGCTAATTGCTAGCCTAGGTACCTTAAAACACTTCAAACTAATGGACGTTCGGTTTTGTGATTTTAAACCGAAACCATCATACCAAACTGGACAGACCGAACCGGCCAGCAAAGAAACCGACAGTTCGGTCCGGTAACTGTCTAGCTACTTTTAGGGTTTAGGGTTTAGGGACCGAACCGGCCTTCAAAATCAATAGAAGGAAAAAAGACAACAATTCCCAGTTTACACTATACATGATGTATACGCTACCTACTGGCTGCTGGTGCTAGACATTTAAGTACAGCTATTCAAGGATAACTATCAATTCAAAATCAGAATACTTGAAAAGAAAAACAAAGTAGAAGAAAAAAGCTTAACCGAAGTCGAATAGAGGATAAAAATTTTGTAAGAGAATTGTAACTCCGTTATATTTGCAAAATACTTGTAGCTTAATTAGTTAAAAACACCTTCAAGATATTCCGAATTTTATAATTGATAGATCTTGATTTTTGTGATTTTAACAAAAAAATTAACAGTTAAAAAATCCAAAGTATCTGATACCGAAGTAAGCCTGGCAAACAAGTCATGTTTGTCGTGTTCGTGTCGTTGTCCTGTCAAATTTGTTAAATTAACGGGTTCTTAACATGTGACTCGATAACAACTCGGTTAGTTACGGAGTGTCATTTTGTGTCAGATGAACAAGTCTGCAAGAAATTATCATGCCTAAATTTGGCAAGTGATATCTTATTGAATTCTTAACGGATGACTGGTAACAACCCAACTCATTAACGGATTCTTAACAGGTGACCAATAACAACCCGACTCGTTAACAAGTTGATCCAAAACCTATTATTTTCGTATCAAATTAACGAGTCGTGCAAAAAGCTTACTCCGAAGCAGAGTAAAGGATCTCATACGAGTGCATGTCGTTTTCATCATAAGTGGCGATAGAGAAGAAAGAGGGGGCACAAAAAACGATGCCCTAGCAAGCAAATGAAGGTCGTGAAAGCTCTATGCATTCAGATACTGAAGGTTTCCTAAAGCGTATAGATGTTCACGTGGTCCAAGTAGAACTTCCTTCCATAACTGGTTAGGTTATTGCTCTCCTGCCTTTTACTGGTCTCTACTAATAAAGTATTTTACTTCTTATTATATATAAGTAGCGTAGTTCATATTTTATATCTACTAAATTATTGTAAATTATTTTGGGGGATAAATTCAAAATAAGCTGTAAACGGTTTGTTGCCTCTCTGCAATCAAGAAAAATGATAGGTAAGATCTGATCACATTGGTGATACATAGGTGTGAGTCTATGATTTTTAGACGTTTAAATTAAACTTAGATGGTGATCAATAGTATTTCTTGGTGGATGAATGGTTACGTTCCATAGTGAAAGGCTATCTTTCTTTTTTTTTTTTTTTTTTTTTTTTTAGCGGTAGGCTATCTTTCTTTCTTTTTTTTTTTTTTTTTTTTTAGCGGTAGGAATGAGTACAATGATAGCTTTATAGAGGTCTATGTAGTGTGTTGTCATTGGTTCCGTTATGAACTGTTCCCTCTAATCAAGTCAATTAGTCTTTTGACTTGAGAGACGTGGGTGGAGGAGATAATTACGAGCCTCTGAGTTCGAGTCTTTAAATACATTATGAGTTTCTGTGGTTGACTCATAGTTTCAGTTGACCATTGTGATTAAAAGTTGTTAATCATAATTTAGTGGTCAAGCTTTTTAGTAATCATAGCCCAATTCGAAATTTCCATAAAAAATCCATCAACATGGGTCAACTTAAAATATGAGTCTCACCACCTAGACCACAAAAATTGTCACATCCCGATCCGAGCCCCCACCATATCCCGGGCTCGACTCTACCGTAGCACGATATTGTCCGCTTTGGGTCCCAACCACGCCCTTACGGTTTTGTTTCTGAAAACTCACACAAGAACTTCCCAGTGGGTCACCCATCCTAGGAATGTTCTCGTCCAAACTCGCTTAACTTCGGAGTTCCGATGGAACCCGAAAGCCAGTGAGCTCCCAAAAGGCCTCATGCTAGGTAAAGATGGGAATATACATATAAAGCTTACAGGATCCACACCCCTGGACGATGCGGGATCTTACAAAAATATTTTGGCCTAAATTATGATATTTTTTTAGTACATCATGTTCAGTTAATTCAATAGCTTTTTTCGTTGCTTTGCGAAATGATATTGTTTGGACCCAAATTTGCACTATCGGCCCATTGCATTGAGACCATTATATGACTCCAAGACTAAACTGATTTTTCTTGATATTACTATTAATTTAATCATGGTAATTATCTTAAAAGATATCTTTTGAGTCTGAGGAGATCGGGATGGATTAAATGGGACTAACATGGTGCGAGAGTTGTGAAAGTTTACAAAGTCGTGCCTTTTTGCTTGGATAAGGGATTGAACTAATGATATCTGATTTGAGGAGCATGCAGCACGTGGTGATTGGATTGATTCACAATCAAATTGAGTTGGTTTGTGATTTTCCATTTAAATTAATGAAGATTGCATGGAGATAGGCATGCATGCAACATCTGAGGCAGAGACAAGCCCACGTGGTTCCTTGTTATAAACCTAGAGTTCTATTTGAGATAGAATACATCTCATCAAGCAAGCACGTGGCCGCATCATGAAATATTATTTGGTTTTGTGCATGCACAAGATAAAGATGCATGCGTTAAGATGAGCGACCAGATGATGGGTTGTGGGAAGAATTATAATTGAGTTGCAATTCTTTACAGAATTGCATGGAGGCATCTGCGCATACAACTCGGGAGATTGGAAAAGCACGTCATCCAATGGGCAAAATACAGCCGCTATAAATACATAGTCGAAGACATCATTTAGACTCCCTCCAATTCAACACACAAACTGCCCTGCGCAAGCCCTCGCTCCACGCGAAACCTCTCAACAGCCTTGAGATTTTATTTTCTTTTTCGCCAACACATCTTCAGTTTGGATAAACAGCACTGTGGAGGCCACCGCTAAACATCTTCAGTTTGGATAAACAGCATTGTCGCCATAGAATCAGCCAACTGCGAAGTATCTTCAGTTTGGATAAACAACACTGCGTGGAGGTCGACTGGTTACCTATCCAAGTCTCGGTCGAGAGGGGTTTTCGAATCCTTATCGGCAGAGGTCATCTCATTAGCCTTTTCGGCGAAGTGAGGTGTTACGAGTTACTGGGCTCGGCACATTGAATGCCGAGTTGTTTTATGATTGGATACTCGCGAGTTGGTTTCAAAGTTCGGCATTCTGACAGCCGAACCACTTTTACCATCAAGACGTATATCTGTTTTGAGTATCTGTGTCCCTATACTCTGGTGTTGATTCGGCGTGGTTATACCTTTACAAATATAATCATTGTGACCGAATCCGGCGCCGACGATTCGTGAACTTCGCAAAGATTAGCAGCCTTATCTTCAGGCTCCAGAACTTGAAGGCCGAGACGTGTTCCTTCCTCGGCCGCAGTCGCAAGATTCAGAAGTCAGTCACACGCACCACGCAGCATCAACAAATTTTACTCACTGGCCGAGCTCGGATGACGGGTTGGCATGCCCCGCACACCACCGAATGACGTAGTTAGCTTATTAGTTACTCGGCCTGCGCGCCACGTAGGCTTGGTAGTTTTTAGGGTCAACATTTTGGCACGCCCAGTGGGACCCAGTGCTAAAACTACGAAGTTCACATGATATATCAAGATCTCAATCAAGCTTCAGTGAGTAAGATTTGGCGCCTATTAAAGGAAAATGTCGAGAAGCAACAAAGACTCATTGACCAGATCCTTGAAGCACATGAAGAAAGGCAAAAATCTTTCTCTCAAATGAGAAAGGTGAAGGTTCATCACAGCTTACAAGATCAATGGTTAAATGAGGATAGAGCTCGATATTATGAGTGGCTCGATAAGAAAATGCCCTTTGGGTTCAAATCAATTTCATTTGAAGAATGGTTGGCTCAAAAGACTGGGGGCAATTTTTCGCTCCGGCCACAATTAAAATTCAACCTAAGAAGATTGTCGAGACGGGCGAAGGAAAACCTATGCCACATGTTGTCTCGGACGAGACTGAAAGTGTGGTAGGCCTAGAAGAAAAAGTTCAAGTCTTTGAGCCAGAAATTGACTTGGAAAATAGTTCGTCAGAGGAATGTTACAATGACGAACAAGACCAATTCACGATTTTAGCTGAACAAACTACGCCAATCGATATGATTATTGGCGATAAAGCCGATATGAAGGAATCTTATTCGGCTAAGTTGTTCGAGTTAAAAGCCGAAATTGGTGAAGGTATTATGCTCGGGGGGCATAATAATTGTCTAACGCATTCGGCAGCTGAGAATCAAAAATATTTCGCCAAGACCAAAGTATTTGGAAATAATTCTTTATTTGGCCTAAAGCGAAATCACATTGAGAATTTTGATATAAAAAGATCTCGGCTTGGAATAAAGCATTGTTGGCCTCCTCCTGATTATGGTTCGATCACTTTTCTTTTTGTTTGCTATATATATATATATATAATGAATAAATTATTTTCTCAAACACACAACTGTTCAAGCTGATGTTAAATAAATAAATTATTTTCTTAATCATCTGCCTTTTTCGGCTGATACTTAAGAAAATAAGGGGCATACAAGACTTTCGGCGATTTGTTTTCGCCGAGTTACAAGACAATTAGAAAGTCGTCAGGACATTCGGTGAAAGGCAGTTCATGGAGTGGATGTGCCAAGCTTGGTGGAGGCCATTCAATGCATGCATGCAGCGTTTTGGTGGGTAATTTTCAACTCGACCATGTGTATGGAACTTTCATGGCAATCCGATTATCGTGACTCATTCAGTGGAATTTGTCATCGAGGGGTACTTCCTTTTCAATAATCTCGGCCGAGGGAAATTACAGTTGTGTTTTCGTCGAGCTCAATGATGTTCTCGGTACGTCTCGACAGGGAAAGTTCGGAAAGCCAACAGCAACCACCATGTTTATTCATCGAGTTTTTTTTTTTTCGGCGCCATTTCCGTATGAGATTCGACCAAATGGAGTGGTTATATATACGTCGGTGTTTGGGCGCATAGTGACGGGCCAAGAGTACAACTGAGTGCTAGTCTCCGTGGACCCATGTTGAGCATCAGAAATCTGCTTAATTATTTTCTGAGCTTGGCCGCACTGTACGTCGAGTTCGGCGGTTTGATCGAAGGTGTCCAATGGTTTGTAAGACGATCGAACGAAGTGGAGTGGTTTTATTTGTTTTCCTCGAAAATTCGGTGCATCGATTTGTTTTCAGAGCTTGACCATGCTATGAGCTGTGCCCGGTGGTTACGGTTGGTTTCTGCAGAAATCATGCTTGGACATGAAGATGATCAAAGTAGGTGCATGCATTCTACCATATCCGTAAAGATCCATGATTTGGGGCGTGAATTAATGCTTGAACCTAACCACCATGTCTTCTTAAGACTCCAAGAAAAGAAGAGTCGTGTTGCTGTATTCTCGTGAAGAGGCTGAAAACAACCAATGGTTTTTACTATATTCGGTGAGTTCAGGGACAGCAGAATGGTCACAAACTGTCGACTTCATCCTTGCGTTCGGCAATTTAGTCGAGCAACAGTGGATAAAGTTTTGTATTAGGTGACTAGCCTTCGGTCAAAGTATTAATTTCCTTAACCTTTCGGCTGTATAAGTCGCAGCTCAAGGAAACTGGGGATTCTCACCGAATTTGGTGGAAATATGATGCAAATAATGGGCTCTCTCACCGAATGAGCTTTTGTTGTTTGGATTCTCTTATTGTGATCCTTCATTTAATGACGTTTGAGCATGAGGTGTATTTGTTTGAATTAGGAAGACCGAGTCTACAGTTTTTCGACTTCGAAAGTACTCGAGTCATGGCATGTTCGGTGACTATTTAAAGGCAAAGAGGCTAATTTCATTCGGCTGTACAAGCCGATGAAATAAGATGCTTTGCTGGCTTCGTTTGGTGAGGAAATGTGTAACTGCCAAGCTGTACCAATTTATTCAGAGGCGGTATTCTGGTCTACATTCCTTGATGTTTGTACTCTCTGACTCGGCTAGACTACTGGTGAAATTAGTGCAGCAGCATCAATTTTTGTGTGTCGAGCTAGTCGGTGGTCGCTCGTTTCAGACGCTGGCTGTGTGGAAAGAGATGAAATTAGAGTATCACTCAAATGTCATTTTGTAATCGAGAATTCGGCCAGTTATTGATGTGATTTCGACCGGCTGTGGAGACATTTTAAGTAGTTTGGTTTGTTGGTTCTCGGCGGTTACGGCTTAGTTCCTCAGCACACGATGCTGAAATAAAGAATAATGCTTGTGAGTTAAAAGGCACTTTGCTAGGATTCCCACAATGAAGGTTTGACCGAACTACAAAAATTAAGGCCAGCTTTGGAATTTGCCTGTTAAAGCCTACTTGAAATGGGGGATTGGAGGACTATCAGAGTGTTTATATATATAGGCAGGCCGAGCTTGACCGAAGTTTGATTATCATGCCAAGCCAATATAAAAATTGAGATCGGGCCGAGGTCGACGAGTTGGCCGAGATGCAAATTGGCATCTTGTACGAGTTCAACTATAGGTTCTTAATACAATGGTGTGCTTTTCTTTTGCCAAGAAATTTTTGTCTTCTTCGGCGATACCACAAGATTTTGCTAGGCACAAAGACTTAATTTCCTTAACCATTCGGCTTACGAGCCGAAGTTCAAGGAAATTGGGGGGCAATGTTTGGGCCCAAATTTGCACTATCGGCCCATTGCATTGAGACCATTATATGACTCCAAGACTAAACTAATTTTTCTTGATATTACTATTAATTTAATCATGGTAATTATCTTAAGAGATATCTTTTGAGTCTGAGGAGATCGGGATGGATTAAATGGGATTAATATGGTGCGAGAGTTATGAAAGTTTACAAAGTCGTGCCTTTTTGCTTAGATAAGGGATTGAACTAATGACATCTGATTTGAGGAGCATGCAGCACGTGGTGATTGGATTGATTCACAATCAAATTGAGTTGGTTTGTGATTTTCCATTTAAATTAATGAAGATTGCATGAAGATAGGCATGCATGCAACATCTGAGGCAGAGACAAGCCCACGTGGTTCCTTGTTATAAACCTAGAGTTCCATTTGAGATAGAATACATCTCATCAAGCAAACACGTGGCCTCATCATGAAATATTATTTGGTTTTGTGCATGCACTAGATAAAGATGCATGTGTTGAGATAAGCGACCAGATGATGGGTTGTAGGAAGAATTGTAATTGAGTTGCAATTCTTTACAGAATTTCATGGAGGCATCTGCGCATACAACTCGGGAGATTAGAAAAGCACGTCATCCAATGGGCAAAATACAGCCGTTATAAATACAGAGTCGAAGACATCATTTAGACTCCCTCCAATTCAACACACAAATTGCCCTGCTCAAGCCCTCGCTCCACGCGAAACCTCTCAACAGCCTTGAGATTTTATTTTCTTTTTCGCCAACACATCTTCAGTTTGGATAAACAGCACTGTGGAGGCCACCGGTAAACATCTTCAGTTTGGATAAACAGCACTGTTGCCGTAGAATCAGCCGACTGCGAAGTATCTTTAGTTTGGATAAACAGCATGTGTCGAGGCCGACTGGTTACCTATCCAAGTCTCGGTCGAGAGGAGTTTTCGAATCCTTATCGGCAGAGGTCATCTCATTAGCCTTTTCGGCGAAGTGAGGTGTTACGAGTTACAGGGCTCGGCACATTGAACGCCCAGTTGTTTTATGATTGGATACTCGCGAGTTGGTTTCAGAGTTCGGCATTCTGACGGTCGAACCACTTTTACCATCAAGACGTATATCTGTTTTGAGTATCTGTGTCCCTATACTCTGGTGTCGATTCGGCGTGGTTATACCTTTACAAATATAATCATTGTGACCAAATCCGGCGCCGACGATTCGTGAACTTCGCAAGGATTAGCAGCCTTGTCTTCAGGCTCCAGAACTTGAAGGCCGAGACGTGTTCCTTCCTCGGCCGCAATCGCAAGATTCAGAAATCAGTCACGCGCACCACGCAGCATCAACAAATTTTACTCACTGGCCGAGCTCGGCCGACAGGTTGGCACGCCCCACACACCACCGAAGGACGTAGTTAGCTTATTAGTTACTCGGCATGCGCGCCACGTAGGCTTGGTAGTTTTTAGGGTCAACGGATACTCTATCCTTTAATTGTCCGGCTATAAATTCAACAAGAACATTGGGGTGCCCGTAAGGATTTGCAATTCTTGTAATAGCAATGTTGAGTTTTTGGTTTACACAATTAAGTTCTTTTTGTACATGCGTCTGTAATTCTTCGATTCTTTGAGTCCTATCTTCTATTAATAACTTGGGGAATCCCATATAACGATATTTTTACACTGAGGGAGGAGAAGTTCAGCTTAGTCATACAATGGGCAGCCAAATTTGGTATTGAATTCGTTATTCACGAGATTCAAACCTAAGACCTCTCACTTCCAAATGAAGAGGAATACCACTAAACCGTAATACTAAATGACAAATTATTAAAAAAAATTGATGGACAGATAATTAGTTTTTTTTTTTTTAATCCTGTATGTATGTATGTGTATAATAATATACCAAATATTAGAATTGGGATACTTCCCCCAAAAACCAAGGGAGGCGGCAGACCGCAGCCGAGCATGGAGAAGCGGCTCCTTAATCCGCACTACAACCAATAAAAATGTTCTTCAGATTGATATATGATGCTAATTCGAGACCAAGATAGAGAGAGATGGCTTCTAAGGTATGAACTAAGCATATCAAGACCAGTAAGCCAATCATGCATTATGGATCACCATTTAAGGAGGGGATGGGGATCTTATACCAATGAGCATATATCAGCTAGCTAATAATAACTAGTCAATTTTGTTATAAATATATAGGCCTCTCTCCTATCAACGATGAATTCCTACATCAGAAACGATATATAGGCAGGCCCCAATTATTGGAAGGTTGCCACCCAAAAATGGTACTAGTAGATATCAAAGTTAAATGGCCAAAATATATTACATATGGAGTTTTATACTGCAATCTGATCATACTAGATTTGACGTAAAGACCACGATAATCATTTCATAAGCTACGTCGCATTTTCTAATGAATGTCCAACCATAATATTTGGTTCAAATTCGATTTCGATAAAAATTGAATTTAAATTTTTTACTTACACTTGAAAAAAAAAATTTACTAAATTGTAGTACTAAGTGATTCTCTAATGATCAACGTAACGAGTAACTATAATATTTCTACTTAAACTAAATGCAAAACTGGCATAGATTATAAACATAACGATTTCATAGTATAAAGACACATTTGATACGTTTTAACAACTTTCTTGGATTGTCTTCCATGTCTCTTCGACAAGATTATTCATTGACATATGTTGGAATTCATATTTGTTTTTAACTTTGTGTTATAATGAACTAATTAATATCATACAAAAGAAAGTTCTTTGATTAGATCTTGTTGTAAATATATGGTAGAATGGATTGAATATCAAGTTGAAAGGCGCAAATCCCGCACTATTAATAAAACTCTGTGGATTTGGAATCTAGTGTTTGATTTAGGTCAATGACCCACCTTTTTGAAGAAAACAGTATCAAGACTTCAATATGCCGTGACATATGGGATTTTTCGGCCGAAATCTATTGTTTATAATGTTTTATTAGGATTCTAAGATTTTAGGACGTTTCAGTATTCTGTTGTTTTTTAATGCTTTTCCAATTTGAACTCCTGAAATGTATATTAAGACGAAGAGATATTATAAATACCACTTTTAGGGTGCTAGGCTCGTTTATTTCATAATTTTTATCATGAACTTTGAGATTTTCTCATACTTTTTAGTGAATTACAGTTTTATCATTCTTTATTATTATCAATTAATATCCATTATTTGTCACGGTGCACCAAATTTGGATATGAAGTTCCTCATTTGGATCTAATTAAGCCTCAGTCTCTTGATCTTCAATTTTCATCAGATAATGATATAAGAGTCTGTATTTGAATATGAAATTCATATTTAAGCAATTGAGAACATAGCTCATTGCGTCTATAATCCAAACGAAATGAGTATGTCAAACTTGGTGGATAACTAAATTGAAATGTAAAGTTTCGTATATCCTTTGTCAAGAACCCACCGTTTTTTGACCAAGGCCTGCAGTCCATTGATTTTTTGAATCCAGCAAGAAGCTCATTAGTTCTATAAGTTCAAAAGAGGACCCGAACTTCTCAGTTATGTTTATGTAATTAGGCATTGAGCATAGCTCTACCGCACACCTAAACATTTGATGAAACTTTTTATAAATTCCCGATTAAGGACAAATTAAAAATGGTTGAAACAAATTAACATCTGATAGAGAGGTCTTAACTTTTTCACATTACACCTTAAGGTTTTAAAACTGTATCAATTTATGCCTTTAGTGAGTTTGTCTAACAAATTTTTTTTAATCTTCATAAAATTGATGATATGGTGAGCGTGTAACCCGTAATTAGGGTAAACCACATTTGTATCAAATTGATTATATACTCATCAATTTAACGGAGAATTATACGTTCAATTAAACAAAAGATATAAATTGATACAATTACAAAATCTGAGAGTGAAATATATATGAGAATTAAAACCTCATAGTCCAATTTAAAACTCACTTAAAACGTTAAGCGTATAAAATGTAATTAGCCCTTAGCAATGCATGAAAATGACTTTTTATTCTTCTATTTGTTGACAAACCTAGTGCAGGCATATAAGGATAGCACCATACCCTAATCTGTCATACGGTAATTAATTTCCATTGACCCATTTTGGAAATTTCCCTCGCATATTTTGATCGCCAGAAAAAAAAAAAAAAAAAAAAAGGTACGTATCACAGGCATTAGATACCGATGATGAATAATTCATTAGCTAGCTGAAATAGATTAATAGATAGGATTTTTGTGGATAAACTTACATAGAATGGATTCACCGTCATATAGTGTTTCAATTCAATATAATGATACGTGTTGAAAAATCATATCATTTTTTATTGGAATGAGACGTCACAGAAGAGATAAAACTCGTTGTATGCAAGTTCTCTTATTCTTTAAGGGCATTTTAGTCAGGTTAGCTCTTCATTTCACCAAATAATTATAAACTAACATTTGAACAAAACTTACAGTTTATGGAGAGAATTTGAACCTGCAAAGCTGTTCAAATCAGCTCAAATAACCACATCTTGTACCCCATTTCGGTAAAAGGCCAACCCTCTCCCTCTCTCTCTCTCTCTCTCTCTCTCTCTCTCTCTCTCTCTCTAGACTCACACACACACACAAATCAAAGTTGGACAAAGTAAGAAAGAGGCTATAATTGGCGTGGGAAAGAGGACTTGCCTACAAGCTTTGGCTTCTTTGGGATTAGATATTTCCGAAAGCTGAGGTGAGGTCAATTGAAGAGAAGACCCAAGGGAGTTGTGGAACCCTAAAGTAAAGGTCCTCAGCTCATTATGTTTAAACAAAATCATCTCATCATTTTTCCATGGAAAAAACTAAAACAATAATTATGTTATTTAATTTCCAAATACTAATTATTTTTCATCGTATCGCATTTCATATGTAGCTAGATCTTTGTTTCCGAACTTTTATTTAGCTACTCTTGTCTTCTTATTTTATTTATTTTATCTTGTATAGAAATTCTGGGTTTTATAGTGTTCTTGATATATATGATCTCAAATATATATCATCTGTTGCTTCATCTTTCTGACTTTCTTCGCCTTCTTTTTCTTCTCAGTCAACTTTTTTATTTACATATTGAACATGATATCAAGAATAAAATAACTGAGACTTCGTTTTTATATAAATTTAGGCCTTCGGCTTTGCAATATATATATATATAATTTAACATATGTGTGTGTGTGTCAGTGTGTGTTCAGCCCCAGTTTTCTTCAGCTAACTTCCAGCTCATGCTCAAAAACCTAGCTAGCTCAGTAATCTATATATTACTGATCTGTGTTTCTCTCATATGGTTGAGAGAGAGGGGGAGAGAGAGAGAGAGAAGGAAAGAGTTCCCAGTAAAGGGTACTGCACCATTAATGGTGCCATGACTACCAAAATCTTGTTCAGCATGTTGTAGATTCTGGTACCAGAGTTTGTATAGGGCATTTTTTTCTATGCTTAATATATATTGGACTCTTTTCTTTTTTTGTTTTTGGGTAAAATATTTATGGACTTTTTTCTATCTTAGTTTGGTCTTCGCATTAATCAAACTGCTGTTTTTTTTTCAGTGGCCCACAACCTTCATACTTTTCCGGTGAGATCTACTTCTAGATCTCCTCAACTTTTTGTCTGATTTCCTTTTTTCTTATCGTACTTTTGTCTGATTT
This sequence comes from Cotoneaster glaucophyllus, assembly GCA_036320875.1. Taxonomy (NCBI): domain Eukaryota; kingdom Viridiplantae; phylum Streptophyta; class Magnoliopsida; order Rosales; family Rosaceae; genus Cotoneaster; species Cotoneaster glaucophyllus. Next base: position 44,610,550 of record CM070073.1, read on the forward strand.
CCTTGATCAATTTTTCTTTTGTTATTTTCTTCTCTAACACAATAATCCTTGATTTCTACATCACTCGTTATATAGTCCCATCACCCGATCGATTCACCACTATAATCATCTTTTTCTTTTAATATATCTTTAATTTCAGTCTTTGATCTTCTCCAATAAAACCCTTATTAGAAAAAAAATTCTTCCTTAATCGTTGTATGTACAGAGTTCAATCTACTGAATTTTAATTTTGCAACTATTTCTCTTTCCCTTTGATAGCTCGAGAAGAGAGAGGAGGAGATATCTCAAAGAGGATTTTCTTTTCTTTTTTTAATTTTTTTCAGTCTGTTCTATATAGTGATTTATAGGGTGTTCTATTTAATTAGCAGTTTATTTTCCATTTAGTAATATATATGTATGTATGCACACACATATGCTAGCTTTCTCTTTTATTCTGAATTAATTCTTGTTATTTTAATTAATGATCATGCTGCAACGATCTATATGAAATTAGTATACTATATATATATCCTATTTATTAATATTGTATAAATTCTTTTATGTATACAGGCAGGAGGTTGGTTCGCTCTTGGATCGGATCAAAGTAATTAGATATTAAGATGGGGAGGGGAAAGATTGAAATCAAGAGGATCGAGAACACGACGAATCGGCAAGTGACCTTCTGCAAACGAAGAAATGGACTGCTGAAGAAAGCATATGAATTATCCATTCTCTGTGATGCTGAAATTGCTCTCTTTGTCTTCTCTAGCCGGGGCCGTCTCTACGAGTACTCTAACAACAAGTAATATCCTATAACTAAATTCATCCTTAACTGTTCTTTAACTTCACTTCACTTCACTTATCAATTAATTATTTATTTTCTTCACTTGCATGCATGCATTGATTATGTAGTTATTTACATTCGGGTCACAATTTATGCGCTGGATCGCTACATAATTAATAAATATCACTCTATGCAACATTGCAACAAGAAGTCTTATCCTACTAAGTTGGTTGGGTGTATGAATTCTATAACGTCACTGAGCTCGATTTTTGCGAAAAGTCTTCCGTTAGCTCCAATTTCTCCATTTCTTTTTTTAAAGTCTCTTTCTAAGTCTTCACAGGTCTTCATGTACCCCTTTTATCCTAAGCCTCTATCTCATAATTGTATTTTCTAATAGGAGCATTTGTAAGTCTTCGTTTCACATGTCTAGACCACCTTAACCCAATTTTTCTCATCTTGTCTTTAATTGCGGCCACTCTTACTTTACCTCATATATACTCGCTCTTAATCATGTCCTTTCTCATGTGCCACACATCCGAGAGATGATATGATTAAGAACGAGGATATCCGAGATAAAGTAGGAGTGGTTGTAATTAAAGATTGTTCAACATATATATTTTGAGTCCAACTATATATTATTGAAGATTTTTCTTGTCTTTATTAATTCCCAATTTTTGAGTCCTACTAAATTTGATTTTATGAAAATAATTTAGAAAACGTTGAGTCAACTCAAATAGCGCTTGCATGTGTCTGTGTAGGTTTGCATTAAAAAGAAAAGAAACACACAATATATCTAAAGTTAATGCTCTCTTTCTCTCTATATATATGTGTGTTACTGCTGTATGTATGGTATTTATAAAACTACTGTAGTCACAGTTTTCTCAAAGACGTAAAAGTGAATGAAAAGGAAGCAGTTGCACCAATTTGGACCTACTTTGTTCCACAAGAATCCAGTACTTGTTGGGTGTGTTTAATACTTCATTTTCTTCATTTTTAGGGTTACAAATCTATTAGAATCTCTCTCTCTCTCTCTCTCTCTCTCTCTCTCTCTCTGCAGTGGCATGCATTGAGATCACATATATCATGATGCCGTGACGATGGTCTTCCCTTTCCATTTCTGGCTTTCAAACCCTTACTACCCTTCTGTTTGTCTTTATCTAGCTATTGTGCATTTCTCTAATTCAAGAGAAAGCTGCTTCAACTTTTCACTTTGGTTTTCACTCTAAAAGGTTAAAACTTATATATGTATATTTACTTACCACTTTGCAAAAAAAGAAGGGAGTTTTAACGAAAATCCCGCAGTACTGTTCACTTAAACGAAAAACCACATTTTTACACTAAAAAATCAATCCTGGTACTATTCACTTTACCCTTTATTTTGTCCTTATCGTTAAAACTCAAAGTTTTCAAGCCTTTTTCATTAGTTTTCCTAAAAAAGAATATGAAACTCTAATAAACTCTGTGCTTAGTTTTAGTTCTAGGGTTTCTGTTTGAATACATGCAAGGATAACATGCACGTGCCATGCTGCTGCATGTGGGGGTTATTTATGGAACAAGTTAACTGACCCATCCATGATCCACCCATACTCTTTTTTGACTCTTGAGGTTTGGGGTCAGACTAAGATTCTCTCCGGATCTCTACCATCTGAATCCTCTCTGGATCATTCAATTCTGAAGCCGAAGAGAGAGAGAGAGATGGAGATCAAGAGGGAAGAAGATAAACAAGGAAGAAGATGAATGGGAGAAGAAGAAGGTGAAGGTGAAGGTAAACAGGAAATTAATTCCTGGCCGTTCAAATTTTGGTTAAACAGACAGAATTGAAGATGGGGTTTCTTTGCATGAATGGGGAGTTTTAGACGTACCGTACGTAATTGTGCTGCCATTTAGTCTTTTGTTGCATGCATGCATGTCTTCCCACATCCTCCCAAGTCCTAATTGCTTTCCAGTGTCAAATTTTCGTCTTATTCGTTTTCAGTGTCAAAATTGTCTGCTTTAGCACAGTATCTAAAGCTATGTCAAATTAAAAATTGCTACACTTTTGAACTATTTATTTTACAATAACAATATATCTTTTAATAATGACTTGTATAGAATTGAGTTACATCTATGTAGTAGTAAATTCGTTTCTTTTGAATTACTCTTCTATCTTTTTGAGAGTCAACGTTTTTTCTCTTATGCTTCCCATTTCTTAATTTGTTTGAGAAACCCTCCTTATTTAATTAACATTTTTCTCTCTAAAACAAAAAACTTTCGAAATAATTGTTTGTTTTATTAAGTGGTGATTTATATATTTATGTATATAGGTGAGAAAAGAAATACTAAAAGTAGGGGAGAAAATAAAGTGTCTTATTTGTATTGACATCTGCCTGGCTGCGTGGTGGCCAGTGCTGTGCATTTATATGTCATTGCCCTCCACAAAAAGGATTGAATTGACTTGAGAGCCACGTCATGCATATATAGTGGTTCCCTGTTTAATCTTGATATATTATTCCTAGGCAGCGTGCCCTATCTCTCATTCATGTCCCATCTCACCAACATATATATGTGCTTTCAGCCACCCCTTCATTGTTTGACACCTCGAAATCGCATGAGATTATTTTTGCACTTAAAGTTCTGTTTATTGAACAAAACCAGATATGCTCATATATAAGTATTTAGGTCATCTGCAGTCAAGGGTATCTAACGAAGGACCAAAATGAATCAGCTAAAAGAATCAAATCTAAATTTAACAAAGGGCAGGGAATATATAACAAGCCCTCAAGTCCCTTGGCGGCCCCAAAGTCATGTAGTTCAACAATATTTAAGCTCACTTTAAGCCGAACTTCGTTTACACCCTAAAATTTCATCTAACATAAGATACAACTTCCAATTATATATTATCATGAATTATATAGAGCTCTCTCAGTCTCTCTATGTTTATAATGTTTCAAAAATTTATGTGCGATCTATTGGTTCATCAACTCTTTTTATCCTTCCTAGATCCTTTTTGTGGGTTCATGTGAAATTAACTTATTTGAAAAAGAAGTTGACCAGTTTACACATCTGTATCTCCTATTGACACTTCACAATTTAATATTTGACCTATAGCAGTATAAGAAACACCATAGAGAGGTACAAGAAGGCATGTTCAGATAGCACAGGATCAACTTCTATTACTGAAATTAACGCTCAGGTACGCCATATAATATATATATATATATATATATATATATATATATATATATATATAATTGTTATTAGCACTCAAAAAATTTCATTCTACACTCCTTACAAGTGTATTTTCCTTTTAGGAAATTAGAGTCTAATCCTTGAATAAGATCAACTTTTGATTAATATCTGGTATAAGATTAAGAATTGAATTTAGTCCTTTTGATCCGCTTTACATGTCATCATGCATATTCCACGTCATATTTACCCATTTTACATTGATTTTATGGTTTTCTTTCTTCCAATTTTATTCCCGTGAACAATAATTGTTTTTATGAGAGATGTTGCAAAATTTATTACTCATTTGAAATTCAAATATTTGCATTTTATTTATTACTACATTTGAGAAATTTTGTAGAATTTATTACTCATTTGATATAAGGTGATCATCATCTCTCTCTCCCTCTCCCTCTCGATCTCTCTCACTCTCTCCCTCCCTCCCTCCTACAAGACAGCCACCCTGCTCCACGGTGAGTCGGTGACCACCACCCCTCTCCATGGTGTCGGCCAAGGGCTCACATTTTCTCCATAAACACCTTTTCAGTCTCCAAAATAAAATCTTGGACTTCATGAATTTTGATTTTGCCTCTTCTAGTTTGAATTGGCTCAAAAAAATTCTATTAATCTGAATGGAATTTTCCATTTAGTGATTGTTATACCTAAATACATGAAGCCTTTTTTCCATTTTTCACAACAATAGTGATCTCAACAAGAAGCCTTTTTTCGTGTAGCTACATTATACTTTTGAGAACTATTCATGTACATACATTTTGGTACATATACTTTGTAGAATATTTCGATACATATGTTTCGGTACACATGTTTAGGTACTATATTTTGGTACATTTATATACATCGGTGCACGTACTTCAATGCACATACTTTGGTACACATATTTAGGTACAATCATTTTATAATTGTTTGGTATGTACTCTTTACTTTGCAACTTGCATAACGATAGACTTTATGTATTTTGCATTTTTTTTCTTAACGTTTCATTATTTTTTTTTTTTGTTATGGTTTTCCATTCAGGTGCATTTATTAATAGAGGAAGTCAAGGATGACGGCAAAAAATCTGGATCAAATAAATCAAAATTTTAATTTGACAAAAAAAAAATCAAATATTTAATATGGGCATTTTGGAAATGAAAAAAACGAATTTAAGTATCTAATAACAGTTAATTATGAATTTAAATATAAATGCTTATGTGGATATCTAGTCAAAGGACTATAATTAATATTTGATCTTACCTTAGGTTTTAATTGAATTTCAATCTTATCAAAGGATTAATTGCCCCTTTTCCTTTCTAATATATATACACCAAAACTCACTTCTGGTATTCTATTAGTAGAGATATATACACACACACATATGTATAACCTTGGTCCTTGTATATACCTTTCTGTTGAAGTTTGATACATATCTTGTGGTCTGGTTAATGGGTTACAACGTACTTTGGATAATGGCATTTGTCAAATTGACAGAAATACTTGCTGCATTTTTGTCTTGATATGCAGTATTATCAACAGGAATCGGCAAAACTGAGGCAACAGATTCAAATGCTGCAGAACTCTAACAGGTGATCCACTCCACTGTATATTTCCTTGTTTATACATGCATTGAACTGGAAAAGGACCATTAATTTGATCGCAATTGTTTATAACCTCACGCATGAACCTGCATGAAAATAGTCCAAAATATATACATATTTTCATCAGTTACGTAGAGATATCAATTTGTTTTGAAATTAAAGTATACTTCTCTATAGAATTGACCTAGCTTGCATCTCAAGGCGCTTAATTGTATATATAGTGGATGAATAAAAATATTGATTGCTTAATTGTAGGCACTTAATGGGAGATGCCTTGAGTAATCTGACTGTGAAAGAACTAAAGCAGCTGGAGAATAAGCTTGAACGAGGCATGACTAGAATCAAGTCCAAGAAGGTAATTAATTCACTCAATTAAACAATTGATTTATACGATATTCTTGATGGCTTTCGAAGAATGCTGCATACGCGTATTTTCCAATTTAGTAATTGGCCATCTTCAATGTTCCTCTCGCAATTAATTATTTCCTGGTATGTATGTATCTGATGCTTGAGAACAGGATGAAATGCTGGTTGCAGAGATTGAGTACTGGCAGAAAAAGGTAAACCTTTTACATTTAAGAAGAGAGTTGCCCTCTTCCTATGAAGTGAATGCTCTAAATATAATCAATTATTTCTGTTATGTACGTAGGAGATTGAGCTGGAAAACGAAAATGTTTATCTTCGAACTAAGGTATGCGCAAGCGCAGAGATTAGTATTCGTATACGTTAATTTTATGAAAATGCATGCCGAAACTAGTTAATCATCAGATGAAAAGAGTACTTTCCCATCTGTGTGTGTATACATGCACGTACGATATTCCATCATTTACTAGCTAATCAAATCAGAAATTATTGATATATATACATCGACGTTTAATTTTCCGATGGATCGATGATCAGATATCAGAAATTGATAGGCTTCACCAAGCAAACATGGTTTCTGGGCCAGAGATGAATGCAATCCAGGCATTAGCTTCTCGCAATTTCTTTAGCCAGAATATCATTGAGGGTGGAGGAGCCACCTTCCCACAGCAAAACAAGAAGATTCTCCATCTTGGGTAATCACTAAATTACTAATAATTATATAATTATATATATATATAATTTAACCTGTAATTTAACGCGTACAGAAACAATAATAAAACAGAAATTTTATATCTTGAGTTTCATATTTTGCTGTGTTTACGTGCAGGTAATTAATTAGCTTTTTGGAGGCAGAATCTTCAAATGCAGGAAATGCTACCTCTGTCACCTCAATCATCTTAATTATATCCAGATATTAATAATGATGATTTATCTTCTCTTATGTGTTCGGGACGAACTTTTACTTTTTCAACAAGATTTCTAATTAGTAGCTTAACTATGTATTTGTAAGGATTGTAATATGACTTTGGGATTTAGTACCTAGTACGACCCAGAATAACTTTAAAAAAAATACTACGCAGAATAATTACTACATTATGCCTTGTAATTTAATTAATTAGCTTAATTATGGCAGTGATGATGCACTATTCGTTACATAAGATGAGATAATTAATGAGTAGCTGGGTTTCCCAGTTTCTTTCATGGTATTATCTGTACGCTAGCACGTATATATCCTCGACAGAACTTTCCCTTCCATTGATTGGATGCAATAATTAAAACTACTAAGTTTTCGTTAAACGAGGATGCAGTTTTCAATTTAAATAAAAAAAACTGCCAGACTGAAAACTTGTCTCTTCATTTTTAGTTTTTAATTTTCATAAAAGTGAAAATTGAAAAAAGCAGCTTTTTATTTTCAAAAACCAAGACCAAGCACACTTTTGAAAACTAAAAGCTACCAAACAATCTTTTAGTTTAAAAAAAAATGAAAACTAAAACTAAAATCTAAAAGCGAAGGGACTATCAAATACCCTCTAAACAAATTAAATAAGTGTCACCAAAGTCTCTTTGCCAAGTGTCACCTCAAAGAGAAACTCTTTGAATTACAGAATAATGTCTAGAGATGTGTTATCCATACATTTTTTTTTATTTCTCACACCCTTATTAATTTCTGTCATTTGATCTTATTTAATTTTTTCAATCTGACGAGTGCAATTTTGAAGAGTACATGGAAAATGGAAAAAAAAAAAAAAGAAAAAAACAAAAAGAGTACGAATAGCACATTCCTAATTGTGCCTGCAATCCCTCCCTTTTCGTACAAAATTAAAACATAATATTGTTTGTTTAGACAAAGAAAACTCACCCTCCAATAGACGTGGGTCCTACCATGGCCGACAACTCTATTGACGACATATCAATTGTTGTAACCTAATTTGGGTCTCACTTAGCCCACGTGAATGTATGTAGAAAAGGAAGGCTTGCGCTTATTTTACAGGGGGTTTTAACGAAAAATCTACGGTACTGTTCATTTTAACGAAAAATCATGTTTTTACACTAAAAAGTCAAACCTAGTATTCACTTTACCCTTTATTTTGTCCTTATCTTTAAAACTCAAAATTTTCAAATCCTTTTCATTAGTTTTCCTTATTTTATAAGGGAGCAACCTCTCCCAAATTTGATATAAGGCTCGTAACCATAGATACTTCACTCTCTCAAACTCTTGTAAATGTAACCAAACAATTTTTCTAGTAGAAACGGAAACGACACCAATGTGGATGTAGCCCAACTTCGGTTGAACAACTATATATTATGAGAATCGACGTGAAAAGCTAGGAGAAGCTGGGACTCTGGTACAAAAAATTTGGCAAGGACTTTTTGGTTTCTTTTCTTTTTATGGTCAGTGATTTTTTGTTCCTATTCCAAGTTTCAGTTCTCTTTTCTCCGAGTCATTTTTCCTTTCATCTTTCCATCGGACGCATACCCTCCACTGGTTGCTCAAAATAAAAAAAATAAAAATTACAATGGCTTCTTTCCATCTCCACAAGTACTTCACGACACACACAAAATGCGCTTAACACTTGAGCTACATGTCTCTTGCCTTACCGGAAATTCGATTGACAAATCAAATGGAAACTCTAAGGATTCTCTAATGGATCAGGGTCAATCTTATGGTAAGTTCAAAATGAAAGGGCCGCCTTTTCTTCGAGTCGACCCTTCCTGGCTTAAACTATCAATTAAAACTGCGTAAAATAAACAGAGAGAACCGAAGATAAAGATTAACTCATCCAAGAAATCTAAACGGGTGGCATGTGTGAAGGTGGTTTCAGTTGCAATACTGAAGGATATGCTGAAATTGTAAGCCAGAGTTGCAGACAAAATATATGTATAGTTATCAAACAGAAATAGTAAACCCAGCATCCTACCAATTCATTTACATAAAAGGTTCAAACCATAACCATTGCTGTCACAAACAGTTTGCAGCAAACTCCACATTAACCAACAGTTAAACGAGGAGAAAGATTGATTCCTTACCACACATCTTTATCAAAAGTTGCACTTATAGAATGACACACTTGGTTTCCCCTCTTTTACGAAGCTCCTCCTCTGCTTTCATTAAATGTTCTCGAAGCTTTCGAATTTCATCATCAGACTTCAGCTGAGCCTGTTGAGCATTCTCTTCTGCTCTCAGGCGCGCAGCTTGTTCATCTGCCAGCTGTTGCTCAAGCCTCATAGTGGTCTCTCTTAACTTTGACTCAACCTGTATAATATCATCATGTTTCAGGACTAAAGAATAATGCAACAATTGATCCTTTCAAAGGAAAAATAAATAAATAAATAAATAACGTAAGCCCAAGCATATAGATGTTTATTTCAATCACAACATATGGTTAGTCAAAAATTATAAATGTTGAGAGAAATAATAATGCAATTAATCAGTAAGCCACACAAAGGCCAATTTTGTAAAGCCTCCCTATAGTCTTTCTCACCCAATCTTTCAACTGCCACAAACAACAAAAACTAAAAAGATGACGGCAAAATTCAGTTAAAGTTATCTTCAGAAAAATTCTGTTCCGTAGTTTACAGAAAACTACTCTCTTCAATTATTTTTCTTATCAAACCCGTCAGGTGATCCCAGTTTCATGCTTCATACTCTGTTATATCACGAGAACATAAGCATGCAAACCAGATATGTCAACTAGAAACATATGATGTCAAAGTCCTATATATCAGAAGATATGGCTTGAAGGAAATTTCCAACTGTTAACACTTTTTTGTACCACCAACCCTGCAAATACTAAATGTCAATTCTTGATGACCACTCCACTCATTTCATTCTACCTAAACTACTACATGAACATTAGAACAGATGAAAAAATATAAAGCAAACTTATGAAGCCATCCCTAAACTTTGTAAAGCATGATGCATAAAACTGTACATCTCCATACTTATGTGAGAGAGAACTAATAAACTATGCAAAATCTCATCTGAAGGTATTCTACAACCGCGGGACTGACTACTAAATGCATTCAAGAGTTCATTGATCCCAATCTTATATGCAATAACTTGTCTACAAGGTATTCGCAAGTGATAATATTTTCAAAGGCAATCAATGGAAAGGAAAAACATGGGACGGTGATTTAGGTATGATAAGAAATAGGTCCTAACATATTGAAAAAAAACTTGGTTCAACAAGAGGTGATCAATATCATTGTTAAAGAGTGCAACCAAACATGGTAATCTAGTTTTAACCGAGTATGAAAACTGGAAGAATATATTGACATCCATAGCTAAATCCAAAAGCAAAGCATGTGAAAGCTTAGGGCAATCTGTTACCATCTCAGTAATCCGCTTAAGCTGCTCGTCATGTGCACGCTGCATCTGATCCTTCAATTCAGATATTTCTCGTTTGGAATACCCCTTCAAGGAGTTGACCTCTTCTTGTTGGTCACGAAGTTTAATGGCCCCTTTCTGTCGGATACAATGAAAACTTTATCATGATATTTACAAACAAAAAGACAATTTAAGCAAGTAGTTAATAATAAAAATAATAAAATACCTTCACTTCAGCAAATATCTCATCTGTGTACGGTCGCCCACCATTTTGTGATATGACCTTGTTTACAAGGGATAGAAGGTTCTCAACTTGTTTAACCCTCTTACTTTCATCCTTAGTCTTATTATCAAAAAGCACACAGCGGTTTTCACAGAGAGTAAGGATGTCCTACAATAATCCAAGAATTCATTAATCTTTTAATACATAACATCCACGTATTCAAGATGGTAATGGATTACATAAGAAATTGTACGAACGTGGTTGCAAACCATACATTAAAATGTAAATACAAACTATAATAAGCCCTGATTCAGGCATGGTTGAAGAAGAAAGAGGATAGGGCCTTGTTTGGGCGAGGATTGATAGAGTTTTCCCTAATCTAGGTTCGGCTGACGTTTTCTCCTGTATCTACTACTATAGTGAAAATCCATCATCCATTATACCATGCTTACTAATAGACAATATTCTTTGATCTCCAGCACACTAGACATTTGAAGAGAAGGGATCAAAGAAACAAGACATGATCAATGACAGAGTCCATTTTTAAATTAAAAAATGGAGCCGCTGATTTCATGGACACACTGAAAATGAAGTTGCTGAAAATTGTCCCAATAAAATAAGACGGGAAGTCCGGCTCTTACTGTCTTAAATAAGGATGATGTGAGCTTATGAGGAAATGAAAGGTCATCCAGAATGAAGGAAATGGAAAACCATTATGAGCATGGGGGTGGGTTTAACAGGTTTTTAACTTGACTTCATGTTTCTACACAAAACTTTAATAATGTGAAGTAATTTAAGTTATGTAGCAAATAATTCCAGATAATCATAGAACTAGGTGGAAGTAATAAGCACAACCTTGTTGATATATATCAAATAAAAGGAAAATCAATTCTGGAAGAAATGTAAAAAAAAAAAAAAAAAAACTAATGGTGAAGATAACATAATAGTTTATAGAAACAAAACAAAAGAAGCAAAAAGCTAAATAACAAGGTTAAAAGTTGGTGAATAACCTTTAAAGGTTCTGGGCATTCACGGCCCAAATAGTCATCCAAGGTCTCATCATTGTCTTCAAGATCATCTCCCCCAGTAAAGACCACAATCATATAATCAATAATTTTGCTTCCAAACAAAGTTTGCAAGCTACGCAATGCAGCTTCTTCTTCTTGTGAAAAACGAGTCCTAACTGAGAAAACTACAACCACAGCATGGATTCCATCTTTCGCCAAATCAATACATCTGACAATTTCTTTGCCAACAAAGTCCGACTTTGCAGAAAAATCAAAAAGACCTGCAGTGGTGTGCCACACAAGTCAACACGGGGAGAAAGATTCGCTTTTGAAAACTAAATTCATTGATGCAACTACCCTATCCATCCGTCTCTCTATTCCAAGAAATGGACAGAATTTATATATTCAGATTGAATGTACAAAGAATACAAATTAGCAAGATTATACCAGGAGTGTCAATAACATTTACGACTTGTCCATCTCTAAATACAGTTTTCTCCAATTCACAAGTACTCGTAACACCAGAGGAGCTTGTCCTGGACTTGAAGGCCTTTCTTCCAAGAATACTGTTTCCCGTTGCACTTTTTCCATTACCAGTACGTCCAACTAAGACCACAGTGCGAACAGCACTAGACAGTGAAGCAAGCTCCCAGTCATCATCAATCGAACTTCCACCCATTATGTAAATCAGGAAACCTGAGCTGGCATCTAGTTATGTTAGTATATATAGTAAAAAAAAGGATGCATCACATAAGGCATAAACATGAAATGAAAAAAATCAATTTTTTTTTACGACACACCCACTGCATAAATGAATCCCTATTTCATGTAACCACAATTCCAAAACTCAGAAGTCATATCTCCGTTCTTTGATAGAAACAAAATTATACGAATGAACTTTAATTCAATACATCGTTTTTTATTCTGAGCAGAAGATGGTGATTTCGAAACATGGTCAACGAATTGTTTCCCTTTTGAATGGAAACTTTCTCAGCACCCATAAGCCACACGTATTTCCATCGACCCGCAAGACATTCCATGAAGTTAAAAGAGTTTCGAGGAAATCAAACAAACAAACATAACACGATTTTCGAACAATTATACGAAGTCCCAAATAAATAAATTAAAAACTACAACTGAAACACCGACCCGATGTTCTAATTTCGGCTAATACAAAGGCTGATTATGCTTCACATATCACCATTAATTCCTTTTAAAACAATTTCCAACCATTAAACAGAGCATAGGAACCAAGACAGAAGCAAACAAATTTGTACGAATACATCTAGCAAATTAAGCAAACGATCATCAAGTACTGCAATCTTCAAAGTAAATCTAAAATATTTAATCACAATCATCGCAATTAAAGCTAGATAACTCCCCATTCTACAAAATCAGAAACAATTAATCAAATCCAAAACCTGAATCAGCTAAAACCTGGATTTTCCCGGAAACCAAACAAAAAGTAGAAATTTGGTTCGAAAGAGAAGAAGAATTTGTTAAAGGGATTAGGAAATGGGAGATGACTTACTTGCAAAGGAAAAAGAGTAGAGTCGCAGTGGGGGAGACGGTAAGTTCCCCAAGACTTGTCGACTTGTATTTATTATTATATGGATTTGCATCCGACGGAGGACCCTTGGCGTTTGTGGGGCCCGCTTTAATTACAATCAACGGCCGAGATTGCACCTACGGTTTCCATGTTTATTGGGATTTGTTTTTTGTCAATTGTTATTCGGATTAATTTTTGCTGCGGCCAATTTTATAAGAAAGAGGAAGCGAAAATAATCTTCGCAAGAAAAAATATCTTCAAATATGTAAATCATATGAGTTGTCATGTAAATAGAGTTACATCTCTAAAGACTAAACCGCACTGCCTTTATCCAATAAGAATAACTTATATAATACGAATACATTATCATATGACATATTTATCATTATAAAAGTGAGTTGTAAATAAAAATTTACACATATATTTATTTCATTTACATGAAACCCACCATAAATACTGTACACGTATATGTAACAGTTTCAAACTCTTCATTTTCCCCTAATAATAAACAATGTTCAATATATTAATAGATAGGATGTTAAGTTTCTATCCATGCGTTCCGGATTCAAAACTTTTTTATCTTCTAAATTATTGTAATAGTTTCAAACTCTATCTTTTATTATTATAATAATAATAATACTAAAATAATAAAAATAAAATAAGCGTACACAAAATCTTTCTCACATCCTAGTTGTTCATGTTCTGGAGTTGGGTTGGACCTTCTACACTTTACTGGCCCAATTTCCTGGGCTTTACTTCTTTAGATGAACCCAAATCTCTAACGTTATGAGAGAAATTAGTTATTTATAAAATTTTCATAAAAACGAGACTAAAATTAAAATTTGATAAAAAATTATCAATTATAAAAGTCAGAAGTAATCAATTAAAATTAGGATGTTTTAACAAAACACTTTTAACGAAAATTCACATTTTTACCTTTAACTGGTATTATTCACTATACCTTTAAAAATGATTTTTCATTAAAAGATAAGTTTTTTTTTAACTTTTCGTTAGTTTTTCTTTAAAATTAAAGAAAACTAATTAAAATGACTTAAAAACTATAAAATTTAAAAATAAAGACAAAATTAATTTTATAATATAAAAATATAATTTTTCGATAAAATAAACAGTCTGTTTGTAAAAAATTTGAGCAAGAAAATTAGCAGGTCTACGAATTCGGAGCAAACGGACAATACCTCTAAAAGAAAGCACGGAGGGAGGAGGGTAGAAAGAAGAAGGAAAAGGAGAAGTAGGAGGGCAGGCAGATTGAAAAAAATTAAAATCAGAAGAGAAAAAAGAAGATGAAGGAGCCATTGGTGAGGACGAAGGTGTTAATTCGGCACTTGCCTCCGTCTCTGTCTCAGTCCGATCTCTTCCACCAAATCGACCACCAGCTCGCCGACCGCTACAACTGGCTCTGCTTCCGTCCAGGAAAGAATAGGTTATGCCTTTTCAATTCCTTTGGGGTTTCATTCATTTTCTTCTTATTCTTACTGTTTCCTAGAAAAATTAGGTTTAGGATTGTAATTCCAATTCGAATGGGGATTTCATTCATTTATTTATTTTTAATTGGAGCTGTTTATACAACAACAACAATCAAGCCTTATCTCGGTTTTGCGTCATGTCTTCCCTTATCCCACTAATTGGAGGTGTTTATATGGCATTTTTTGTACCATTGCAAGTGATTATTCATTTTTGTGCAAATTTTGGATTTTGGTTTTGATATTAAAAGCAAATAAAAATACTTCCGGAATGCATTTCTTGACCCTTTTTTGGTGGCTTGGGGAAATTGAACTTGTTACGTTAAGGGGAAAGAGATATGTTTGTTTCTTTGTTACTTAAGGGGAAAGAGAAAAGGATAAATTTTTATACAAATATGTTTTTGTTTTTGCATTTTAGAGTGGCTAATTATTTATTTGTTGAGTTTGTATACCCATAATCTGTTATTTGAATAAATTCTGTGCTAAGCTTTGGTCTGTGACCGCGCTGAAAACAAGAGGAAATCAATATTGTAGATGTTATTGGGTTTTATAGGTAGTGAGTTCCCCATGCAGTTCCTACTCCTGTACTTGTTCTAATGTCAATAGATAGACGTGGAAAGTGGTTTTGTTCCCTTTTGTTCTCAGTTGTAAAAACAGTTGTTGGGCAAGAAGGAAACCGTATATATTTGAATTTTTCGTTTTTACTTTATTAAGTTTTGCTTTGAGTAGCCAGATTGATTTATCATTTTGGTGGATTCACGTGTTTGTGGAACTCATGATTGATGGGGAAGTTTGGTTTTGCAAGAATCTGTTTTTCCAATTCGTTTCTTGGCAAAGAAATGGAGAATAAGGAAATTTTCTCATTTAAATAGTTTTCTTTTGAAATAATGTTGCAGCCAGAAGAACCAGAGGTATTCTCGGGCCTACATAGATTTCAAGCGACCTGAAGATGTTTTTGAGTTTGCTGAATTCTTTGATGGACACGTGTTTGTCAATGAGAAGGGTAATGAACACTGGAAATATGTTTATTTACCATGGTATATTCATATGTACGAATGTTTCTGTTTTTTGGCTTTAGTTAGAACCTTGTTTTAATGACTTTGTGTGATATTGATGTATCCAAATTTTCTTTGTAACTTGAGAGAGAGAGGGAGTGAGATAGAGATTGCTTGATCCTTGCAATATAAAAGAATATGTCCACCTTGGTGTTAGAATTTCAGTCATATATTATATTAGAAGCTTGGCTTGAAAGTTTGAAACTAATTTTTTTTTTCTTTCCAGGGGCTCAATTCAAGGCTATAGTTGAATATGCACCCTCACAGCGTGTTCCAAAACCTAGTACGAAAAAGGATGGCCGTGAAGGGACCATATATAAAGGTGCTAAGTTCGGACTAGTTTGATAAAGTTTTTATTTTCTGAATAAAGAGGGAATAACGAGGAGAGAACAGAGAGGCATAAAATGGAAATGAGAGAGGCAATGAAGAGAAGTTGGAGAATAAGTAGAATTAAAAGTAAAAAAACTAAAAGCTCGTACACTAACAGGATCTGACCTGACTTATTCAACTAACTGCAACATACTTGACGAATGTAGATCCTGATTATTTGGAGTTCCTCAAACTTATTGCAAAGCCTGTCGAGCATCTTCCTAGTGCAGAAATACAGCTGGAGAGAAAGGAAGCAGAACAAGCTGGTTAGTTATGCATTTACTGACATTATGTATGTATGTTTTCTTAGTACTTGCATATTATTTTGGTAGTCCGGAAAGTTTCCCCTCTTCTTTTTTGTTTATATCATACGAGTTAGTTTTCTCAAGATTTGACACTATTTCTCTGTTATTTTGTTAGGTGGTGCAAAAGAAGCTCCTATTGTTACACCCCTCATGGAGTATGTTCGTCAGAAACGAGCTATTGGAAGTGGGACTCAGGTAATGGCACTACAACTGTTTTTCTATGTGTCCTTGTGTTGAAAATACATTACATTGCCCTAAATAATAAATAGACTACATTTCCTTGTAGTCTTCTTCTCAACTTATCGCTTCAGTACAAGAAAGAAAAAAAATTGCTTTGAGGACATTATAAAATTACCCAATTAAGAAAAGAAGTTGACTCCCTGCATTTATTTATCTGCCTGTTTACCTAATATGTAAGAGTCTTTTTATTTGTACTTTCTATCCATGAAAACCTTCACTTGCGTCTGAAAGTATGTATAGTTAAATTAAGATAGAGCTCTGGAGCACACAATGGTAGTCTGGAGTTCTGTTATGGTCAGAATTTGATATATGGTGTCTCTTGGGCTGTCTTTTATCTACTTTACCCTATAAAATAGTAGCATAACTCACTGTCTCAAATCTTTTTCCAGATCAGCATTTATTATGCCTCACAGATGTACCTAGTCACTTTTGAAAGCTGAGTCCTGAATAATAAAATTCGTCAATCGCTATCCAATAATAAATCCACTTTCCATGAAGGGCTACCTTATTTTAAAAGAGACACATAAATGCACATGACAGTAAGCATAGTCATGCGCATCCGCACAAGCACATATTCATATTTTCAGACTCTAGCTAGACACTCCGTGTTTAAAAAGTGGAACTTTTACCCTCATTATTTTTTCTAGCGAACAGAATGTTTTAAGCTGTCCCGATTTTGTACGGTTTACTTCCTTGTGCACTTGAGTCCCTTTTCTCTGCGAACAACCTATAACGATCAGTCTGCTAATATGTTAGACAATAAGAGATAAGATAAGTTGTGTGGCTTTACTGGAGTTCCTTTACTGTGGTAGAATCTTATACGAAATTTATTTTTGTGCATCCTAGTTTATAAGGTATTAAGGTGAAATGTATTTCTTTTCCTTTCTCCAGGTACATCCTAGTTTATAATTTTCATCTACATTTCTTTTGAGGTATTGAATTTTTTATTTGATAATAGGTTTCATCCGTTGTTCGGAAGGTTAGAAGAAGAGTCGGGGCTGCCTCTGTTAGCAAACGTGGCTCACCTTCTACAAAACGGGTATCTGAGAAGAAAAAGGCATGTGCCTCCATTATATGTATATTTTAAATTGATTCTCAAAGTTATTTTAACATGCAAAATATGTTTTGTGGTATTGGGGGGAGAGGTTTCTCATGCTTTTAGTTTCGGTAGAGTATGTTCACAATCACCTGTAAAGAGGGGTTTTGAGGGCATCTTTTGTCAATAGACCTTTCCTTTCAGTTATGATTTCTCCTTGCGGAGGCAAAATATGCTCTTGACTCTTTGTTCTTTTTTATTTATGTTTACCCCTTCTTCTATTTTACCCTGTGACATGTACCACATATGTCTGTGTATAGAAAGTAACAGAATTGTAAATTACCTTTTTGATTGACACAGTACATAATAAAGGACGGTACTAAACAGACAAGTCGAAGGGACAAGTCCACTTTCAATGTGGTACCCAGGCGAGAGGATCAGTTGGCTCGTTCAAGTGGAAAAGAAACATTAGAAAATGAAATTGGTACTTGGTGTTTTCTTTTCATTTTTTTCTGTTAGTGTTTTTTTTTTTTTGTCCTTCTGTTGGTGTTTGTTGTTTCTATTTGTAGGAGATGTTTTCAATTTTAAACAATTGCTCAAGGTGGGCAGATTGTTATGTGCATGAAGGAATTTCTGCCTCTAATTTAATTCGGAATTGGCCACTCTTTCCAGTATCATTTGGTTGCAAGCAATAATATCTCATGTATGCGATTGTTGGGTGAAGTAATACCTAATCACAAATTTCCTCAGTGGTTTAGTCACATGTCATAATGTTACTGTATTGGTTTAGATAGGGCTGTCAATGGTCAGATCAAAGATTGGTTGAATACAATTAGGTTCAAATATCTTACAGAAAAAAGTCTGGTGGTTCAAACTTGAATTTGATTCAATCAATTATTGTTTGGTCAAATTTAGGATTCAGTGAAGGTGATTCAAACCGTTAGGTTAGATTAGATCTGAACTTGATTTTAAATATTAAATGAAGAAGTGTTACATATTTAAATGAAACTTTATGTGAGCAATCATTTTCTTAGATGAAAACATTGTTTCAAAACATTGAAAGTTGATATTTTTCTTGGACTTTGCTTTATTTTGGATATACTCTAGTAGTGATCTGGCTGAAATATAGACTTCTCTTCATTACTTGATCCATGCTGAGTTGAAGCCACTGACAGCCCTAGTTTGAGATGATGTGCTCCCTTTGAATCCCCACTTGCCTCCTTTCCAAAATGTCCCAAATTTCTGTTATTACTCTTCCATGTATTTTTCTTGACGATACTTTCCCAATTACCACCGAGTATTGTTGTGTTTATTGCTGATCGTAAGTTTGAACAGGCCTAAACTAAATAATAGTTTGATAGCTCTGCAGAATGAAAAGTATATCATGTAATTGAAGTTTCCATTTGATGCAAAAGTATAATACGAAATAATTGCTTAAGAAAAAAAAAACTGAAAAAAAAGGTTTCCCCCACCTTATTTTAGGTCATCATTAGAGTCTGTCGTTAATTAAGAGCATTATGCAAGTTAATCATTTTTGTGATTAACGTGGTACTGTCTTGTAGTCAAATTTTAATTTAGTTAATGTTTTCACTTGACTGAAGTTTTGGGAGAATGAACTTCCAATCTTCTTTAGACACCAAACTAGATACTACAAAGAAAAAATATATGCCCGTAATTTCTCGTATCTTTCTGCTGTGTTTTTATGTTTGCTAACTTAAATTTTTTATCAATGAAGGTTCTGTTTCAGGAATCCCTGTGATTTCTGACTCTGGAAAGAAGAAAATTTTACTTATTAAAGGAAAAGAGCGTGAAATACCTCCTGTAAGTTCTTAGTTTTTTTTAGTTGCCTTCCTATTTGACTCTCTGTTTCACATATTTATACTATTTTTTCATTTATCGCATGGACATGATCTATTATTTTACCAGTCTCTTAAGTTTTTATAATTTTGAATTAGTTGTGATGGTCTTTTTAATTTTCCCCAGGCTGAGGGTATGTCAAAACTTGGAAGTTCTCCTGTTTCACATGCTCCAAAGCAGAACCAAAGGCGTGAGGCTAGTGGAAGAATGATCAGAAGCATACTTTTAAATAATGAGGGACGCCAAAGTCAAACTTCAACTGAAACTCAGCCTCAGCAGAAAATTCAAAGTCTGAACTCAGATGTTAAGCGAGTATCTCGACCTTCCAATGCAAGGTTAGGGCTGAATGGTTACGTCTCTACTAATGAACTTAACTCAATGAGCTCTGAAGGGGATAGAAAGAGGGCAACAGTTGACAGATTTACAAAAAAGGACCTGCATAGTACAACTAGTGTTAGTGAGAGGCAGGAAAAAAATACACGAAACAAGGATAGACCTGATCGTGGTGTTTGGGCTCCTCTTCGTCGTGCTGATAGTTCACATGCTAGTGATGAGCATTTGCCATCCTCTGGGTTACAACGCCCTCAATTAATATATGATTCCTTTGAAGGTAAGGGCTGTTCCTGTACATGGATGCTCAGGTGTTTGTGAGTCTATAGATGATCTACTTTGAGAACATGAGTTTAGTATTAAAACATTCCTGAGTCAAATCTCAATGCATGAGTATACACTCACTATCAGTGCAAGATTTTCTAGGTCATGTAGAAGGGAAGGACGACTCTTCTTATGGAAGCAGGACTGGGGAAGTTATAAACCCTACAAGTGGACGTAATAGTTCTCATGTAGAGAATGGTTGGTTAAATCTTCAAAGCCAAGATACTAGCAACTCTGAACTTATCGCATGTAATCTATTTGTTTATATTTTTAAAATATCACTTGTACATCTTCTGCTAAACCAAATTTTATACTTTGTCTAGGTTCACATAGACATTTTGATCGCCATGGAAGTGCCCATAATATGAAAGATGACGGTTCTGTAAATGTAGGTGAGGGGAAGCCATCTAAAAGAGGTGCTTCTGTTCATGGTACCCCTGAGGTATGCATCGCTCTTGCCATGTTGATTACCATATTATTTTTATTTAGTCTTCCTTTTATCTGAAAGTAGTTGGAATATTTCGCTGTTCACTAGCAGAAACAAGTGTGGGTTCAGAAATCATCCTCAGGTTCTTAGAACATCCAAGGCTGGTACGTCCTTGATTACTTACATCTTTAGTTTCCTTCTTTGTTTTGCCTTTTTAACTTTTCCTGCACTTGTACAGAAAAGGAAATTGCAGTAGACTTTTCTGCTGTTAATTTCGAGTATCAGATCAAGTACATAATTTATGACTATTGAAACCGCTCATCGGTGTGGAGTTGTTTTCAACCAAGCTTCTGTAGTTTATTTGTGATGAACAATGACCTAATCCCAATTGTTTGCGGGTATGATTTGGTAAATTATAATGGTTTGCTATTCTGTTGAAAACAGATTATGTCATTCAGTCAGAACACTAATTCCTCATATGTTCAAGGCAATCATCTCCGTAATCGTGGCGTAAGGCCTCCACTGAAGACGTCATGAAAATGGAGGCATACCTAAAGGGGAGTTTTGTTTGGGCCAAATTACGGTATGTCCGCGTGTTATTAGTTTGAACTGGTTCTTAATCCTGGGTTGCAATCTCACATGAATTTATTTATTTACATTTTTGGGATTCTAGACCAAATTGTCCAATCTGTGCCGGATGGAAGGACTGCGGCACGCTCCAAGTTACAAGCCTTGCAAACATGACAAAAGTTTGAGAGATGGTTAACTTTTTTATCTTCAGTGTACGACTTTATCGTTATGTCATATGTATAGTTTAATTCGTGACGAATTTCATAACGCTAAAATACTCGTCGAGTTCGATTGTTGTGGGTACTTGGCGGACTGGTAAAGAGTATAAGAACCTCCACCTCTATGTACCAAAACGATGACGATGAATGGTGTACCATGTAATAAGGAATGTTTTCGTGAAGAGAAATGTGCAATGGTTTTGCACTTTTAGACTAATTTTGTTGCTTTATTGGTTGTTTCCTTAGTTACTTATCAAGCTTAACTTTAGCAGTGCTGAAGTTACATTGAGAAGAGAGATATCACGAGACACAAAATTGCCAAATTGATCGAGACGAGACGATCTTTCTCCGAGCTTAATTGGTCAGTTGTGATATAAAAAAAGATGAGAAGCTAATCAATACCTCTAATATTAGTATTCTTTTTGTTCAGATCCATACAAATTTTATTAAAGACTAATGGAAACATTAATTTACATCTTCCGCTAGAATATTGCAAAGATGCTCAAGAAGATGATAAGATGAACCGTACAAACTGGAGCGAGACTCTCTGGATCACACAATCCGGAGCTCTCGAACCGAGCAATCTGGACCGTTCAATTTAGATCTTGCAGTCATGAGATTTCTTTTTATACAAAATAAACCAGAGAATTTCATTTCATCTGTATGCTAATTAAAAAGAAATTGGACAACTCGGCCAACCGTGTTCTACATACAACCGTGGCCTTCCACGCCGTAGAAGTATGCAATCATCTATATGTTTTGATCTGTAACTGGAATGTAAAATAAAAGGAAATCCCATTTGTGAATTTTCTGAAGAAGCTATGGAATTTGAGCAATTTCCAACAACATTTTGTGCAATGATTGCGGCTTTGAGAAGAACGGGCAGTGGTCACTCCCTTTTATCTTGTACACTCCCTCCGGTGGGTTTTCCCTCACTAGCTTTTCTTGGACGTCTGATGAAAGTGCCCGATCATCCAATGTTTGAATGAAGAATCGCCGGCTAGAACCATAATTTTCAGGTGTCAACGACAGTTTTTCCATGATCGGACCTAGTGGGATAGGTCTCATGGAAACCATGGCCAGAGCAACATCCTGGAAATGAATTAACTTACAATATAAATAATGTAATGGTAGGTTAAATCAACTTACAAAAACAAAATTTCGTGTAAGATTCTACCACGGTAAAGAAACTCCAGTAAAGCCACACAATTTATATCTGATCTTATTGTCTTAACATATAAGCAGACTGATCGTTATACGTTGTTCTCACAGAAAAAGGACTCAAGTGCACAAGTAAATAAACTGTAAAAAACCATCACAAATTAAAACATTTTGTTTGCTAGAAAAAAAAATGAGGGTAAAAGTTCAACTTTTTAAACCCGAAGTGTCTAACTAGAGTCTGAAAATATGAATTCTGAAAATACGAATACGTGCTTGTGTGAATGTGTGTGACTGTATGCTTAAGTTCGTGTGCGCTTCTGTGTGTGTTTTAAAATAAGTTTTGCCCTTCATGGGAAGTGGATTTATTATTTAGGACTCGGCTTTCAAAAGTGACTAGGTACATCTGTGAGGCATAATAAAATGCTGATCTGGAAAAAGATTTGAGACAGTAAGTTATGCTATCATTTTATAAACCCTTCACATGGTTTTACTTTAGAATATCCTAGGCAAAGAGGACAGCTCATATTCTAACACTCAAAGTGATTCCAAGATAAGTATCATCAAAGCACCAACGAAATACTTATCAAGTGTGACAAGACTCGCTTATATGATCGTGCCATAAAGTATTGACTCATTGTTACTGAACTACATATAAACACGAGATTACAATGGACTACGTGAAAACTAAGGTATGTAAAGAGAGAACTATCTACCCTTAATGAATCAGAGAATTTTCGTCTTTTCTCTTTCCGTTCTAGACTACCACAGAACAAGATCTAGCACTAGCACCAAACATCTCTTCCAAGCTTAAGCAAATGCTGTTTACTATGAGAAAAAATTACCAAGAGAATAAAAACCTCGAAAAGATAGACTGCTTTAGTAGTAACATACCTTCGCATTAGATTGGTTGAAGTATAACCCTTTCATCTGCTCTTTCTCAAACATGAATCCTGTAGGAGGCTTTTCCTTCCCATTCCCATGAATCAAAAACTTTGATCCTTGCATAAATTGTTCTGCGGAACCAAGCTGCAATACAGACTTCCTTCTTGAGAACACGAAATCACAAAGAATTAAGAAATTAAACTGTTTAAGTGAACTGCACCCCCAACACGAAATTTAGAAGCAAATACCTCCTGGAATGGGAAAATGAAAAGATTGAAATGCACAAATAATTTATTTAACCCATGAGAAAGAGGCAAGCTTGCTACAGAAGGATAGAGCGGCAACATGCCAGTAAGGAGAAGAAAATGGCTTCCTTGAAAAGGAAAATAGTTTTTTCCTAAGTTACTTCAATAACCTTCATCACTCAAAGGAATGTAAAGATAATTATTCTAGAACAAAGGTGAAACGATGCAAACATCCTCTTCAGTGTGTGAGGCTCCACATTTATACAGAGCATGTGTAACTGTCGGGTCTGATTGACATTCTGACAGCCTAACGTGTTATTACGTCTAACAAGACAACATTATCATATATGTATTTACAATTTTACAGAGACACCACACGCAACAGATTCCCTAGAAGCTCATTAGTTCAATTCAAATTTTTATGCAAGTAAGTTTTCTGGATGGATTCAATAATTCTCAAAAATTTAATGTTCAGTGCACATGATGGGACGAAATAGTTGCAACAGCTTGGAATTTTGTGAAAAATGGAAGTATGGTGCTTTTGAGAAGTAATCGGGGCATATGCAGAATCGTTATAATTTTCAGGCATGCACAACAAAAGCTTAACTGATCTTAGCCTGAACTGGTTTATATTTAATTATTTTACCTCTGCAGCAAACACATCAAAAGGTCTCTGCCCATCAGACACCATAGTAGCACAGATGAAAACTGCTTTTGAAATTTTCTGCGAGAAGTGCTCCATTGCATAAGATACACAGGCACCCCCACTACTGTGACCAACTAAGATGACCTGGACAAAAGTAATATGCATTAAAGATTTGACAATATATTACATGCTCAGAGTGACAGAACGAATAACATATCAGCTTGTACCTTTTCATCCTCTGGAAGATTTTGTAGATAGTCAATCAATGGCTTTGAATACTCTTCCAGTGTAGTTACAGAGTTCGTATCTGTGAGATCAATACCAGAACCCTTGAGATCAAAGGTGATTGGAAGCAATCCTGCTTCCTCTAGTAAAGCAATTGTTTTGTACCAACACCATGCCCCAAATCCTTCTCCATGTACAAGAATAAACTTTTTTGATGTAAGCTTCTCCAAAAATTCCGGTCCCTGTAAAATATAATGAAATCAGTAATCATGCCAACAATTCAAGGGAGGATGAACATGAATTGGTGCATGACCACATCCTGGTGCTAACCAATTGCTATGGTAAAAGTTTCTTGACTGTATAAAATAGAAAAGGAAGCAGACTAGAAACCAAAAGAAACGAACAGCAGAAAGGCAAAAGTTTCATGGACGTTGAGAGTTGTTAAAAATCCATGTTATGCATTATTGTGTTCTAGTAGAAGACAAGTGTACATTAATGGATTATCTTACCCGGTGCTAATTTTGAAACCCACAAACCAAAACATAAACAGTTATGACATAATTTAAAGACCAGATGTTGTCAAGGTTATCAAAAATTTCAAATACAAACTATCCATTCTCAGCGTTCAATAAGTACACGTTCAGACAAAACCTAAATTACATCATACAGAGGACACAAAACTTATAAAAAGATGCCTCCAGAATCTTGCTTAACGACGTTCCCTGGACATACAGCCAAATCTTTTAGGACAGCTTCAATCCAAATATAAACGTATATATACAATAACTGCTTTCTGATTTTTTATAGAAAGATCTGGCTCTCCTGAAAAGGGATGTAACATTGTTTGACAGAACGGTGCTAGCAACTTTGCAGAAGAAGAAAGGACTCAATTGGTCCAATACGCTCCACAATGGAAGGATCTCAATACTTTGTTCTAGTTCCCCCGGGCTTTAGCAGACTAATCACATTTAGTGCAATTAATTTTGGTTAGATAACATAAACGCGCTGCTCTAAACTAACTAATCAAGGGATTCAAAGTAAAAGTTACATGGTTCTCAAGAGAAAGTGAGAGTCTTGAAACGCACTTTTTCTTCTAGGTAAAGCAAAACAGTAAAATAATAAAGTTGCAAGATCCTTGAGAGCACAATCCACATAGAATAGACCTACTTTTAATAAGCACTTTTCAAGCCATCATAGCAAAGCAGTAGAATAATTACATCCTTTTGCCACTTATTCCTTGAACTTACTGTTGATTTCATTTATGATTAAGCACTTTTTAGCTTTAACCAAAAGCTGATTAAATCAAATCATGAAAACACCCTTTTCATCACAGATCAAAAATTCAAAATCATGAAAAAGTAGTGTGTGGAAATCAACCTGCTTCCCATTAGATAATGGATCAGAGAGAGCGAGTCTCCTGGAGCTTGTGGACCCCCCAATCCTCCTAGACATGGATCCGTCAAACCTCTGAGACATTTGGTGCTGATGGAGAACCCTAGACAGAGCTTGCCTGTGCAACAAGTCTTCCTCCGCCGCCAATTTCCTCTGCGAGCGACTCATTCTCTTGCTTCTCGATCCAGTTTCTTTGGTGTCCTTCTTTAACATGCAAATAAATCGATTACCCATTGTTGGAGAAGGAATATTAAGCACAACCCACAATTCGTTTTGGCGAATTTCCCCGGAAAATGGAATAAAGTCAGTACATTTTCCCGGAAAATGATGTCTTGGTGAAGGAAGATGGTACTGTCTGTCCGTAAAGATGCAGTCTTTGGTGCCAAAGCTGATGAACTTTCTATCAGTTTTTTTTGTTCTTCACTCACAGAGAGAGAGAGAGATTAGGTTAGGGTGGAGAGAGAATTTTGTTGGGATTAATATATAAGAATGTGTGCTGTGTAATGTGCGATGAAAAACTGGAACACTCCCCCTCCCTCTCCCCCTCCCCTCTTCTCTCTCTACAACTACAACTGAGATGAGAGCTATTAATTGCCTTACTCTGTTTCTTTCTGCTTTTCAACGGTGGAAAGAGCTTTCAATGCTCTCACTCTTTCTTTTTTTTTTTTTTTTGAGACCAAGCTCTCACTCTTTCTTTAGTCCAGAAAACTAACCGAGTAGTAAATGGTAATAAGATGACTTTACTCTCTCAATTAGCAAAGGAAAGCTCCGGATCCCTTTCATCTAATCATCAGACATTTGAAATTTGATCTAACAACTAAAGTTATTATAACTTTTAAAGTGGGCCCGTATTTTTAGTCGTTAGATCAAATTTCAAAGGTTCGGATTGTTTGATGAGGAGTGGAAGAGATCCGGAGAGGATCCCTTTCCATTAGAAAAATGGAGTTTTAACGAAAAGCCCGCGGTACTGTTCACTTTAACGAAAAACCATATTTTTACACTAAAAAGTCAAACCTAGTACTATTCACTTTACCCTTTATTTTGTCCTTATCGTTAAAACTCAAAATTTTCAATCCCTTTTCATTAGTTTTCCTTTAGAAAAATGACTTATATGCACATAATATACATCGTCACGGTATTTTCTATGTGGAATACTTTTGTTCAACTCCTAAAATGGGGGCTAAAAAATAACCCCTTTCAATTGGAGATGAGTTTTTTGTCAAATGATTATATTTTGGCCTATGATCCTTTGGTCACCTTAGGTGGAGATCATATCAAATATGATATGGCACTGTTTATTAAAAAATAATTTCTTGCAGAGTTATAGGGCTAAACATCACCTCCATTGATCGCCGTTATATTAGTTTAAATTTTAAGATTCGTGTCTTAGATCAATTAAGCTGAACTAATTTGTTGGTAAACAATAGTGGGGTGAGCATCCCCCCTACTTTAAAGGTGAGCAAAAATACACAAGTTTATGTGCCAAAATAAGAGTAATACTACATTTAACACGTATTATCATCTCTCTAATAAAAGTAGGATCTGCCAACAAATGTAAGTTCTGTCTTTATTAGAGATGATACCAACAGTGGCGGATCCAGGATTATAACTTTGGGTGGTGCTAATTAAGGGACGTTAGGCGGGTTAGGGCGCTTATGCGCCTGGAGACAAAAGCCTAGATGGAATAGGCGGATTTAGGTAAACTTATCATATATCGTACAAGTAAGTGCCTAGTTAAATTACACTTACAAAATAATATACTTGTATTGAGAATTTGAGGTTTACTATTTTAAGGGAGATTTTGGATGCAGTCCTTAGTTATGAACATTCTTTAATTGAAACCTTGTTGGTTTTTAATTTTTGATCGAGGTCCCTGAAATTAATGTAATAATTAATTTCTATGTACGTTACTATATTTTTTTAATTAAAAATTAGAAATTTAGTTTTTTATATAAATGAAATTTTCAATAAAAAAAACCGTGGGATTAAAAATATTAAAATATAAATATACTATTGCGTGTATCTATATATATATATATATATATATATATATATATATATATATATATATACATGGGTACATTCATCAAAATTAACCAAAAAAATTATTGTATCAAAACATGGGTACATTCTTCAAAATCACAAAAAAAAAAAGATATTAGGCTTAATAACATTTGTAAATTTCTTCGATTAAACTTGACATGGATACATTTTAAAATCAAAGAAAAAAGAATGTACCCATATAAATTTAAAAATGGATTAGAAAAAATTGAATAGATTTTATATAAAAAAAAATGGTACATTTTACATATAACAAATTGGTATATTTAATAATGAGTACATTTTAAGATTAAAAAGTTTTACATAAATGGGTACACATAATTAGTATGGGTACATTTAGCAAAATAAAAAGTACAAATAAAAAAATATATGGGTACAAATACAAATAAACTTTAAAAAAATATGGGCACAAAAGAAATTAATATATGGGTACATATTAAAACTGAAAAGAAAATTGGTACAAATTAAAAAAGAATTACAAATTAAAAATGGGTACAAATTAAAACTAAAAATATATGATAAAAAATTTAGTCATAAATATAAATATCTAATTGTAACATTTTTAACATTAAATGAATATATTTAGAAATAAAAAAATATTTTATTATTGAAATAATTAATAATGTTATTAATACAAGGACCTTAATCAAAAATTGAAAAGGAATAGGATTTTAATCAATGGACTAGCAAAAAGAAATATGAGAACCTAATTTCTCCTTATTTTAATTATGTTTATTATTAAACATATATCGTACAAAAATATCAACATTTTTGCTTTAGCATTTTAGTGAATTTGATGGTATGAGCTGAAAGTGCAAGCGACTAGGAGTTCATAGTACTTTACAAAATACTTTTTAGATGTCGTATGAATTTATATGGATTTTTTTTTTTAAAAAATAACGATGTCAAACATATGGTATAAAAATATTAGTTCAGTAACACACCATCTTTTGTGTATATAATATCGTTTGTTAAAAAAAAATAGTACACCATTCCTTTGCAAATTAAAATGCTAAGGTGATTGGACAACAATTACTTAAAAAATGAGAGTTTTTTTTTTTTGGACGAAAAAAAAAATGAGAGTTTGTCATGTGGGAAATAGAGAGAAAAGTCTTTCTTCTTCGTTGTAACCAAGGTTCAAAAACATCAAAGCCATGATGGTTTCTCTCTTCCACCAAATGTCCAAATAGTTGGGTGGTCCACGAAAGTTCTCACAGGCGCTTCTTCAGATGTCCTGGTGGTCCCCGGAGCACCTGGGTCCAAGAGTGGATCCGCCCATGGATACCAATATGCGGTAAAGTAACATTTTTTATAAGAGAAATGCAAAGGGAATTCTCTCAAAGTGGGACTATCCATGGACTTTATGTCACCTCATAGTTTAACGTCAATACTCGTGCCAACATTGTATAACATTGTGCAAAAAAACATGAGACAATAGAGACTCCAAAGAGTCTTCTTAGCATTTATCTTTTGATAAAATAAAGGTCTGTATAAATTTTTGTGTACATGTCATTGTTTCATTACTATTAGAAATCACGTAGGCATATAAGTTGTTCTCCTAAGTCTCTACTAATGGCCGAAGTAAAAATTGTGCAGTAATTTTTTTTTTTTTTGGGAAAAATATTGTGCAGTAATTTTTTTGGTGGTAGAGGAATCGTACGTTGTAGGGTGGCTTCCTGGGTTATTGAATGTTGGATTGTCAATTATTTAGTGACTAGAGAATGCATGTTGACCAAATTAACACACAAAGGAAGATGCTTGCTTGATGTTAATATCTAATCTAATGCACCAAAAATTGTCGGCTCGTAATATTCCGCTTTCAATTTCAGTCAATCCTCGTATAATGAACCTGAAAAGTTAGGAAGCGTTTGGTAAATAGATAGAACAGAATGGGACAAAATGAGACAAAATGAGTCATAACAGAGGTTTCGTGTGAAATGAGTCTGGATATTTTGACAATTCAGAAAGATGTAACTCTTACAGAATTTATTAAAAAGGGATTTTTGTGTTGCATATGGTATGCAGATACAGGAATGGGACAATTGTTTTGTTCCGTGTTTGTTGCGCGCAAGGCGGAATGGAACGAAAATATTCAATGACCAACTACCCATGTTTGTTATGTTGTATGGTTCAATATTTGTGAATGGGATGGGACAAGACGATTTTTTTAATTGTTCATATTTAAACACATATTGTGAGATCCCACATCGCCTAAGGAAGTGATCCTTATATGTATATTCTCATTCCTACCTAGCACGAGGCCTTTTGGGAGCTCACTGGTTTCGGGTTCCATGGGAACTCCGAAGTTAAGCGAGTAGCGCGCGAGAGCACTCCCATGATGGGTGACCCACTGGGAAGTTCTCGTGTGAGTTCCCAGAAACAAAACCGTGAGGGCGTAGTCGGGGCCCAAAGCGGACAATATCGTGCTACGGTGGTGGAGCGGGCCCGGGATGTGGTGGACCCCGGGCCGGGATGTGACAATTTGGTATCAGAGCCTAACCCTGGTCGTGGTGTGCCGACGAGGACGTCGGGCCCCTAAGGGGGGTGGATTGTGAGATCCCACATCGCCCAGGAAAGTGATCCTTATATGTATATTCCCATCCCTACCTAGCACGAGGCCTTTTGGGAGCTCACTGGTTTCGGGTTCCATGGGAACTCCGAAGTTAAGCGAGTAGCGCGCGAGAGCACTCCCATGATGGGTGACCCACTGGGAAGTTCTCGTGTGAGTTCCCAGAAACAAAACCGTGAGGGCGTAGTCGGGGCCCAAAGCGGACAATATCGTGCTACGGTGGTGGAGCGGGCCCGGAATGTGGTGGACCCCGGGCCGGGATGTGACACATATATACTTATTTATCATATATTTGTTACACCAACACTTATTTAAAAACGCAATAGCTAATGAAGAGTTTTGATATATTGATTGCAAAAGAAATGGTGCTTGAAATTCATAGATTGTTGTGACCTAATAAAAAGACATTATAGACTGTGGCATATCTATGATTTTAACTTCTGATAGTCCTAAACAAGGTAAGCTAGGCGTTAGTCGGACAGCAAACTTGGGCCTAGCGCCTAGGTGCCTAGGTAGGGACTAGGCAAATTTAAATAAATTTATTATGTATCATATAAATAAATATCTATTTACACGTAAGAAAATTATACATGTATTGAAAATTTGGGTTTATTATTTTAATTAGGTTTATTATTTGACATATAACATACAAAAAATTAGAATTAGTATTTTAGTGAAATTGGTGATATGAGCCAGGGCGGATCCATTCATGGATTCGCATGGTCCTGAGACTACTTGAAAGTTCAAAGGATCGCCTATAAGGCCATCTCCAATCGAGGGTTGGCCAGAGGGCTCGTTTTAGCCCTTTGGTCCTCTAAGATATTAATATTTTAATGAACAGTACATGACCATATATGCCTCCATCTCCAATCGAGGGCCAAAGGGTCATAGAGCTCGTTTTAGCCCTATAACAAAATACCGTCTCCAACCGAGGGCCAAAGAGCCATAGGGCCAAACATAATTTATTATTTAAAAACAACTTAAATTCAAATCCAACGGCTAAGTGAAGAATTGAGATAAGAAAAGATAATGTGAAGAATTGAAGGAAAGATTGAAGGAAGAGGTAAGAAAATATAAAGTGAATAATTGAAATAGAATGAAGTGAGATATATGGAATGGTGAAAATTATGTGAGAAATGATATAGGAATGACTTTTAGGTATTGCTTGAAAAAAAAAGAGGGAATTTTTAAATTTCATAAACAAAAATTTGGCCCAAAAAAAAAAATTGAATCCAACGGTAACTAGCCGTTGAATTTCAAATTTTGGCAACCATTCTTGTCGGTTATATCTGACAGGAATAACTACTATTACTGTCGGTTATATCCGACAGGATAAATCAAAATTTTGGCCCAGCTCGGGGCTGGCTAGATTGGGCCAACTGGTGCCCTTTCAAATTCCATGGGGCCCACGAGTCCTCTGGCCTAGCCCTCGGTTGGAGACGGTTTTCGTGCAATTTTCGGTCCTCTGGCCCTCTAGACCCTTCGGTTGGAGATGGCCTAAGGACCACCTAACGGTCTGAGCAAGTGGTGAAAGAGAGAAGACTATCATGGCTCTGTTGTTTTTAGACCTTGGTTCCAACAAAGGATAAAGAATTCCTCTCTATTTCCCACGTGACCAACTCTCTATTTTTTAATCCATTGTTGTTCAATCAAGTTGTGCCTCTAAGCATTTTAATTATAAACGGATTGCCTATTACTCACAAATACTTTTTATACCATATGTTTGACACCATTATTTTTTTTTTAAATACACTATAAATTCATACCCCTAAAAAACATCTTGTAAAGTACTATGAACTAAACCTAGCATTCATGTTGTGTTTCTCGTGTTCGTATCTTTTTCGTGTCATACCCAATAGCTTAACGGGTCATGTCATGTAACACCCGTTAAAATAAACGGATAATATGATCCGACCCGAAATCGACCCGTTAATATTATCAGGTAATATGACCCGACCCGTTACCTGTTAAGGAAAAAAAATTTAAATCAATAAATGAATAATGAAAATGATAAACATAATTTGACCCCAAAAAATGTAAAACATAATACTAAATTAGTATATATATATATACACACCACATTGTCACATTAATATTACTTCAAAATATTAAAAAAAAAAAAAATTGTCATTCAA
Source organism: Cotoneaster glaucophyllus (assembly GCA_036320875.1). Lineage (NCBI taxonomy): Eukaryota > Viridiplantae > Streptophyta > Magnoliopsida > Rosales > Rosaceae > Cotoneaster > Cotoneaster glaucophyllus. The sequence goes on from CM070073.1 coordinate 44,643,112, forward strand.
GTTTACATACCGAGCCTAATGAAAAAACATTAGTGCATACTACAAAATACAAATGTTCAAAGATATGCAAAATGAAGAGAGTTGTGTTTCAAGGTTGAGGAACCTTGCACATTTTTTATCGTTGATATTACGTTCAGATTTTACCATTAGTGAAAATGTAGATCGAAGTTTATAAAGTCTCTAGAAACTATACAACATCAACTCATATTTTAGTCAACCATAAATATTGGAATGTCATATCAACAATTCGAACCGTTCATTTTTCTACATCCGCTCAAATATCACTTTTCAAAAAAGAAAATCTAAAAAATGAAATTCGGTAAGTAGAATAAAGTGTAAACGACAATTGACGGTTAAATTTAAATCTAAAATTTATGAACTATGGTGTCAGATTTCAGAGTTGACCTCTTCACGAAAGTTGTAAAGCTTACCATTACGAGTGATTGTATATTTCTCTTACATTTTTCACACTTCTACAATAATTATTAATTTTGCACTCAAATAAAAAAATACTATTCATGAGATTTGGAGGGTTTTAAAAATCTAAACGACCATGTAACCATCGTCTAAGCATAGAGGATGTAATCACGATCGTTTATATATGCTTTCACATTTTTCAAACTTATACATTAATGATTATGAATTTTATTTGTTTTGAACTCCCTTAAAAATACTATTCATAAGGGTTTGTATGGTTTTAAAAATTCAAACCACAATGTACATATCCCAAAGCGTAGAGGATACGATTACGAGCATTTGCATTTTTTTTTCACATTTTTCGCTCTTATAAATTAATTATTATAATTGTTTTAATATGTTTGGTAATTTTAAATTACTTGATATTTTTATTTTTAATTTGTTTTATAATTTTTTTTAATCTCACTCTTTGCATATAATATACTATAAAAATAAATAAATAAAACTTAAATTTTTAAAATTTATATAAAATAATAACCAATATGTACGTATCCACTATATCTATTGTATTTTAAGTAAGTTTTTTTAGTAGTTTAAAAAATTAAAATAATTAAAATAACTTTTTTCTTATCGTGTCGAAACAGATTACTTATGTGTCACTCTCGTGTAAACTTTTTAAGGACCTGCTATTAACAGGTTCTTATCATGTGATCCGACTCTTAATCCCTTGAACTTCAACGTTAATTTTTTTTTTGTCAAAAAACTACAACGTTAGTTAAATCAATCTACAATCTAAACTTTTGTGAGATTATTTTCGTTAACCGTCATACTACACAAGTCATAGACTAATAACCTCGTGAGTTGTGAAGTGATTTCCGCCTTTTTTGTTCCAAATCTCAATACTATTTGAATTCGTTTAGAAGTATTTTTAAAATAAATAAAAAGACCTGATGAGTGCACTTTTGGAACTAATTTTTAGTAAAAATACAAGTGCATCCTCAAAAAAAACACTTAAATGCTTCTTGAAAGGAGGAAGTACTTAAGGTGCTTTTGGAACTCAAAAACACTTTCACCAAAACCGCTTTAAATCATTTTAAAAGCATTTCTAAACGAGACATTTATTATGAAAAGTTGAAAACCAAACTATTTCCTACATAACAGCCAACCACAATATACGTGAATTTGAACACTACATAAATGAATATTCACTTCTGCACAATATGTTGATACAAGGGTTGTTACTCCTCCATCCAGCTCCTGTCCGGCATGCACAAAAGATAGAGCAAATGAACCCTAACCGCGAAGTGTTGCCCGAGGGACAGCCGGTAAACCCAATTCGTCCTCAGCCTGCCAGCATTGTATTTCAAAGAAGAATTAGCACAACAGAAACAGTTATGTGGAGCATGCTGCCAATCCAGTGAGCGGGTACTTTGCAAAGAGACTTTCTAACCACAAGGAAAACATCCAATTCAGGAGACAAAATCAAGGCACATGTACCTGGGCATTGGATCTCCCAGCCGGAGCTGTTGCATGTCCTGTGGGTGCTGAAGGCAAGCGGAGCTCCGCATCCAAGTCCGGTTCAGCATCAGGTTGGAGATAGGAGGGAACTCCATCAGCTTCTGTTTCCATACCCATGTCTGCTTCTAGAGCATCCAGCTCTGCACACCAAATTGAGAATACGGTAAGACAATTAGAAACAGAACCAGCAAGAACACAGAATCATATCAGCTTTGAATGTGACCAGAATAGATTGTTACAGTCACAAGATGAATAAGAAGGTTTCCCCTAGCCTAAGTCTAAAGATTGGCAGTCCGAAATTGACCAGAAAGATTTCAGCCATGAATGAAATGTGAAGGCAGTATTTCCTTCAATAGTTGGGAACTTAAATGATTTCTAAGCTTACCACCCATAAGATCTTCCTCGTCAATGTCATCAGGAACACTATAGCTTCTGCCAAGGGTCTCTTGAATTTCATTGCTCACATCCATCAGGTCCATCATTTCATCTTGCAAATTCTACAACAAAAGTGTATTCACATGTTAGAAAGATAAGCTTTCAAAAGTAGCTAGTATGGAAGCAAGGGAACAAAAGTAGAAAGAGACTACTGACATCAATATCTTGAATCTTCACGGTTTTCATCATCCCTTTGAGCTCCTTGTTCGCAGACTTCAGAGCTGTCATCTGTGTAAAACACATCAGTATTATATTCCAAACAAAAGTATTCTTATGGCAGAAAATATGCCTCCATGGCGTCTACATTTAGAATCCTAAATGGATACCAGGAATGAGTATAATGGAATCCAACTTATAAGAAAAAAAACCCTCCCCATACACAAATGGTCCATCTCCTACCTCTCATGAGGTAGGCAGCAGGTTCCAATCAGGGTACAGAAAAAGCTCCGCCTCAACAGCCTTGAACTATGCCCCTTGGGCCGCTACCAAGGAAAATCAACAATTTTAAGGTGAATTTAGTATATTCCCAGTGCAACCAAATTTGATGTAGAATAAAGAACCTCTCCAGCATGCTGTAAATCAATAGTTAACCCTTTAATTTGGGCATCCTACCTCTCTTTTTTTTTTTTAGGTACTTGTTTTTTAGAGGAAAGTAGGCATCTAATCCATCTAAATACATGTCATAATCAAACCATCCTGGGTACCCTACCCCCAGCCCTTAGTGCTAAAGGTTTGGCTTCACTAATACAATGAAAGCAGTTCGTCATACAATGTCATTTGTTATGTTGAGCTATGTCATTCAGTATTCTTGAATCCTCACATTTGAAAATCAAAACAATCCAACACATGGATGAACATTAAACGAACAGATCCTTATATAACTATTTACTCAATACTAAACATATGAAGTTTATCACAGAACTTAACAGCTTAGGACATTACCGTTTGCTGAGCATCTTTTACACCCTCTGAAGCAAAGGCAACTTGATCAAGGTTGAATGTCTGATTATACAGCATGTCCCGTTGTCCTTCATACCTGTCCAGAAGCTTAATGAATTATACAAATCATCAAAGAAGCAAGGATAATGCAAATTGATTCATGTGGTATATTCACCCCACACCTTACAAGTTGCAAAAGATATCTCAATAATTCTAAATTCCAAAGAGAACGATCTCATAATTAGTGAAAATTTTAAAATGATATCATCATTGGTGAAAAAAATTTAAAACTTAAATTTTTTTTATTTTTTATTTTTTATTTTTTTGCAAATTTACCATCATGGCCTGCTAATATTGAAAAAAGGCATGTAATAGGCAGAAATGTCCTCACATGCAGATCATAACCTAAACCACTGGACATAATGAACCAATGATGCTATAACTGTTCATATTTGAAAGATTTCCTTTTCTCATTGAGGCTAAACCATGCAAAGACACCGTAAACTTATGCCTTTAGTTAGCTGCAGGACACTTCAGGATGTCCGAGTGTCTATACAGACTCATGCACGCCTACTTTGTATTCTATATGACGTTCTCCTAGCACTATTGTGCACCCATAAGTTGCTCCTCATGTTTTTTAAAAAACTTCCCTTTTTTCAAAAGTTTTATTTCAATTAACCACTTAAAGTTCACTCCCAAGTCCCAACCGTTCTTAAGTCACAGACATGTATAACATTGTCACTCCCAAGCTTTTTCCAAAGTAAAATAAACCAATCTCAAAATCCTCACAAATTTCATATGAATGAAGCAGAACAAAAAGGACGCAATAAATATGAGAAAAAGATAAACCACCGAGGGAAGCAATAAGTTGGTAACATGGAAGGGGGGGGACCTACATTCGTTTCTGCTTGAGAACCCTCATGGCTCGAGACTTGACAGCTTCTTGTGCAGGACCGGGCCTTGTCTTCTTGATTTGCTCTTTGTATCTATTCAGTTCAATATCAAGTTTTTTTATCTTTTCATCCACTGTTTCGCCCCTTTTATTGATCTGTTACATAATAATGTTTTACTTCTTCAACAGTAGTAGCAGATAGAATACCAATCGTAACTACAAAGCTATGTATTGAAACAATAGAAAATAGTTTCTCGGAAACAAAACATCGTGTTTACAAAAACTATCGATTCTACATCTAGTCATAATGATTCGACTAAATCTTCAAACTCATGATTATATTAAAATCTCCCAATTTTTACTATTCTTCGTTTTGGTTTAATTAAACCTAATCCTAGTAGAGCAATAAATTGAAATCTCCAATCCCCATTCCCAAAAAATTGGAACAAAAACAAAACGCTGATAATCCCAACTCTAATTACATTAAGTGATACCCAACCCAACAATCAATCAACCATCAATCACAACAGAGGGAGGGAGGAAACAAACCCTATCGGAGGCATCACCAACAGAAGGAGGGGGCTCTTTGTCTTTCTTGACACCGAAGATCCTTTTCATCTCTCTTCTCCTACTTGTACTTGACCGTCCCGTCCGCCTTTGACCCGCCCCGACGACGACTGATTCCACCAAAAGCACTTGAACTGAACACAAACAACACAGACACACAGACACACAGACAGAGTAAGAGAGGGGGAGAGAGAGAGGAGAGAGAATTTTCCATCAAATGAGATCCAGATCGAACTTACCACGAAAATGGCAACTTTCTGGGAAACCAGACTTTCCCAAAAACCAAGAGGAGGACGAAGGGAGAAGAGACCTTGATTTGAATTGATGCGAAAATCCACCCGTGGCCGTGCCCAAAAAACCAAATTAATTTTGGGATTTTTCGAGGTAGCTTACTGGATCTCTTTCCTTCTGCAACACTCTGGAAAAGCAAAACCCTTATACAACTCGGGTCGGATCAACCCGAATCAACCCAACTCTCTTAAACCCAATATTTAACCCGCTTTGTTGTGTTCTCAATCCTCTCTTACCCTACCTTTTTTTAGCCTTATTTTGGTAATGCCTTGTCGAACTCAAATTTAATTTCATTTTTCTTTCGCTAATATCGTCGCTTTACATTCTACATCTCGATTTCGCTCTACTTTAGCTATAATCTGTCTACGTCATCCAAAATAACGTAAAATGTCATAACATGTAAATTGTAAGGCTGTGTTTGGTACGCGGATGCGAAGAGTGAAGAGATCCAAATGTGAATGTAACGGTTGCTTTACAATACTCGGAAGTTCGAATTTGTATAATTGGTCATTGGTTTGCATTTCTAATGTTCGTCAATTAGAACCCTACAAAAGAAAAACACGTTTGCATATTAGCTTTAAAGTTTGTTTTGGTGGTTCCATTTTGTGTCGTTTTAGCACATTGCTCTCTTCTTCTATGACAAAAATGTTAACAAAATAATTTATTCAAGTTGCACCGTTTACATTAAAAAATAAATAAATAAATAAAAATTGACCCATTAATGAAGGATTAAAGAGAAGTATCATTGACACTTCGAAAAGATCATTTTCGTGAAAACACAAGGCAAAATGGAGAGATTTTCGATGTGAGGGAAGGACGGCCCACCACACCAAGCGTCACAATACAAGATGGTCCAACCACTTGTATTATGACACTTGCAGCCCTACACTCTGCCGTTATCTAACCATTACTGTAGTCCAAATCATTTTTTGTAGAGAGTACATTCCAATCGGGGAAACCACATTGAGAAAGCACATCCAAAGAGTTCATGGTCTAAGTTCTTCAAAGAAAGGAGGAAACACCCCTCAAATTGAGCAGCTATTTAGCCCAGATTATTACATGCCAACTTTGAACAAAGGGAGAGACGCATTTAGTTATCGTTCTTCTACCATCGACTTCTTCGCAGTATGCCCCTGTACAAAAGGAAATTCACAATTAATAACAATATAGCATTTAGTTTCGAAACTTTATCAATGTCCACAAGCAATAAAAAGAACGTTAAAGGAGAAGTGCCACTAATGTTGGAAGAAGTAGGAGCACTGTTGTCTTGGTTGTTTCATTGAATTCTGCGACACGAGGCATAGTTATTTTTATCCAAACGAGTAGCATAGTTAGTGAGTGGCAGTTTTGTTAGTTAGGAATCTATCGGTACTAATCTCTTGTAACAAAAAAGGTGATGTAATTCAATCTTGAACTGAAGACAATAAAACTGACACTAGTCCATCCTACTTAGGTCCTCCTTTCGAGAAGAAAACTGACACTTATCCATACTATTTTCATCGTGTTCCTAGTCCAAGACACCACCAATTCGGTTCTTCCTATTTTTTGTTGAAGCGCAGCGCAGTACACCTACGATATCAATAACTACCATTCTCAAGGAAAAACAAAAAGGGAGTTTCAATGCAACATCAAATGCCATCATCAGAGGGTGTTAAAAAGTCGCCAGTTTCTCTTTTATCCATTGCATACAAGACGTAATCAATAATAACTTGAGCACATCCAGAGGCGTTTAAGATGTACAGAGGAGCATATATGTGGGTAATATCTATACAGTTCTATAAGAATAATGATTGAAGGTTGTGAAAGGTAAAGCCAAAAAGCGCTAAGCGGAACTTGCAAAATCATACAAATGGTATAGAGGTATAAAATCAGAGTCATAACAAGAGAAATGGAAAACACCTGACCCTTGCAGAGAAAAAGGTACTGACCAAGCTAGTCTTATTTGGAGGATTTAGGATCGTTCTTGGAAATGTAATCAGGAGGGGAATAGATAACAGCTGCGGCCATGGCCCCAGGAAAGACCACATACTTGGCCAAGGCTGCCAGTTTCGCCACTAGTGGCTCTCCCCTCATCAATGCCATTCGTCTGCTTAGCTCAGAGTCTGTAACACTTCCCTCAACCAAATACATGCACTTAAACTCAAATGTCCAAAGAAACACACAACAAAACTAAATATAAAACAAAGATAAAACATAACATTTTCTGGAACCTAAAAATTCCCACTTTCTAGAAACCTTTAGGCAACACCAGAAGTAAAAGTTTCTTTTAGGCTTTATCTTCTTGAAAACTAAATGCATAATAGGCAATAATATGTAGACCAACACACCAATCTTACACTAATAAAACGAATAAAAAAGAGTAACATGTGATTACAAACATTGAAAAATAAGCAATCCATTTGGAGTTCCAAGGGGGGAAATTTCAGAGTTCGTACAAACTCAAACAATAGCCCTCTGTGTCTGTAATAGCCTACCATATCACATAATGTAACATCAATTCTTTTAATCCACTTCTTCTAGTGCCATCTTAGAACAGAAGAGGACTCACTGTGTTCTAAGTGAAATATCTTGGAACATGCATGTTAAACAGAAGGATACAGTGAACCACAATATTCATTTCAAACACATGGAAAATAGGTCCTACACGTAACACAAGTTGGTAATCTTGACCCAACAACAGATTATTACCAAAAAGAAATTTAAAATCGAAACCATATTCCAGTAACGGACCAGATAGTAAGGGGGGGCAACTACAGAACCCCATTAAATCTTAAAAAAGTTTCAGCATTTCTAAAACGAGAATCTAGCATGAATACATGTGTTATCTAACATTATAACTTACTAACTTCAAGCATTCTATCCTTTTGTCACTTAAATGTAATTAATGGTGAAACTTACCATCCAAGCTCAAACTGTAGTTATTCTCTGCTGTAAAGGATCATCTCACCGGGTCACAAAATGGAAAGAAGGTTGATTTCTATTTAGCCAGGTATCCAGAACATTTCGCTGCTACTATGGCAATGATAGGTAAGCTGTGCAACCTTAATAATCAAATACACACCAATTTTTTTTTTCTATTTCAATTGAAGAATCGGGCACGGCTTTAGAGTTGCAGATACCCAAGTCTCAAGATACAATTCAGATATCATTTCTGCTGGACATTAGTTTGCACGTAAAACCTAGAGGACTTAGAAATACAATCACACGTACCAATGTTTTATTTGGGCGAGGACATAAGGGCGATGTCTACAAATAATGCTTTCTGTCCAGGACCTCTTAGAGCAACTCCACCCATGGAGCCTTTCCCCCAGGCAATTCACTATGCAATCCACCCTATTGAACAGTAACCGCCTTTAATGAATAGTAACTGCCATTAATAAACAGTAATTGCCATTTGCATCTCCACCCATGAAGCCCTTCCCCCAGGCAATTAGTAATAAAATATTAATATTTTTTTCTCACCCAATCCATAAAATATTAATATTTTATTACTAATTTTTTTAATAATTAATATTAATATTAATTTTTTTCTCAACCCAGATCCATCCCCACCCCGAGCTGCAAAAACCAGAACCCCCCCTGCTCCCCCCCCCCCGCCGCGACGACCCACCCTGAGACCCCCCCGCCGCGACGACCCACCCTGCTTTCCCCCCCCCGCGACGACCCACCCTGCTTTCCCCCCCCCCCCCGCGACGACCCACCCTGCTTCCCCCCCCCCCCGCGACGACCCACCCTGCTTCCCCCCCCCCCCCCGCGACGACCCACCCAGCTCCGGTCCCTCTCTCTCTTGCTCTCGCTCTCTCTCTCTCTCTCTCTCTCTCTCTCTCTCTCTCTCTCTCTCTGACACAAAAAAAAATAAAAAATTCAAAGGCCTCGGGCTACAGGCCCGTCGATTCCCCACCCCCCCCCCCCCTCGCTCGGGCTCCCACCTGAGCTCGGGCTCCCAACGGGTGGACCAACCTCCACCGGCCCTCAGGCCCCTTGTGCTCCACTGTCCCCCGAGCAAGAGCAACGGGTGGAGTTGCTCTTAAGGAATGTTGCACTTTTTTCATAAGCAGATAAACCTTGAAAACGTAAATTTCATTACAAGACTATAATTAAGCACTTGAATAGAACTCAACTGGTAATGCAATCATCATAAGGAAGATCGTTCATTTGTTTGTCTCTCACTGCTGCCAACTGAAACAATTTGGCATTCTCAACTAAGAAATGTTCTGTTCTTTACAACCTAACCTAACAGAACCAAACCTATCGGCAAAGTGATCAGCTTTACTTGGCCGGTTTGATCGGTTGAGGCCTGAGCCCATTGTTTTATATATGTTGTTAAATTTTCAACCAATTTAGGCTACAAACAAACAATTAGAAATTTACACTAATCATCAACCTAAACACCTTAAAAATGAATTCGAAGTAAGAAACCAATCAAACAATTAACCAAAAGCACACAAACCGAAACCGAAACCGAAAACAAGAACAAAAAAGCAAATAAACCAGATACAAAATCGTTTTGAACCCAAATAATACTAGTAAAATTTAACGCTCGAGCTCCATCTGAATTTTAAAGCATGTTGAATTCAGTTAATACAAGTAATGACAGAAAAAAATTGCTTTGCTCGATTTCAAAATTCATTTTGAATTTTTCTTCAATTTATTCTTTCCCCTTTCCAGAGAAACAAAATTTAATTATTAACGAAATTTATACATACAATAGGAGTGAAAAATAGAGTATATGATTACCGGGTAAGACGGAGAAGATGAAACCGTGGTGGCGGTGACGGTGACGGTGACGGTGGCGGTGGAGATGGAGGGAACTCGGTCTGAATATGCAAGATGAAGATGGAGGGGCGGACGGCAGATGACTGGAGATGGCGAGAGAGTGTGCACGTAGGCTCGCTCTAGACTCTAGATCCTGGGATTTGTATTGTGTGAAAATTCTATTTTACCCCCGCAATTTGCTGTACCACCTCCCAATTCCCAACTATCAAATATACTTTTCACTTCACCAAATATTCCAATTTCACCATAAAATTGAGTTTCAAGATAAAAAATAAAATAAAATAAAAAAAGGCTTTTTTGGTTAATAATACAAAATTGGTGGACCATTTAGAAATATTTTTAAAATGATGAAAACGCTTTTGGTGACAGTATTTTTAGCCAATGTACATAGTGGCCTAATGAGCAAGGGGTGTTTTTTCGTCGTAGGGACGAGGGCTGTCGTTTAGGGGTAGCAGAAGAAAAGTGACCTACTGGTTTGTCCAACTGATGACATCCAAAACCATGTTTTTTGGTAATATAAACACTCATGATTACTTTCATTCTATTGATATAAAACATATAGTTGTTTTTCACTATAAATAATCACATCAATTAAAACACATGTTCAAAATTAGCTTAATTCTTGGAGATGTCAATGACAAAACCAATGCCAACATTATTGGCAAACCAGTAGAAGAACTATTTGAAACCATGTGTGAGAAATTAGTTATCAACAAAGTCTTTTATGACCAAAATGAATTACCACAAGAAATGCTTCGAGCGAAAGGGCCAATTCAAGCTTTTCCAACTCAAAATTGGCAAAGTGAAATATGACACGAGGAGAAATGACTTGCTCATCCAAGCTATTTTCAATGATCAAGCACAGACTCGTCCCTCAAACAACAACTAAGATGATAGTAATAACCAAGCCTGCAAAATAATGAAGTAATAATATCTACACTATCTAAATACTACATATTTATGTCATTTAGTACTAGAGGCTAGTGGTATTCATCTTCATTTGTAAGCAGTATTCTAAGAATCGGCCTAGGCGATGAAGACTCGCTGCGATTTAGGGCAATTCGTTTCGAAAAATCGGTCTGGAGCTAGGCAGCCGCCTAGGTGGTCCTAGTCGGTGGGCTAGGAGGCACCTAGGCAGTCCTAGGCGAATTTGGTTTTTATTTTTATTTTTTATTAATGGTGTGCTTTTTTATTTTTTAGTTTTATGGTGGTATACTTATGGAAATGGTGTACCTAATTTGCAAATGATGGATTGACTACAAGTTCACCCATTTGTGAAATGAATTGGAGAACTTTTGAGGGGATACATACAAAAAAAAAATAAAAAAAAATAGATACAACAATGTTAAATAGTTTAGTTTATGTCCAATCCAGTGTAAAGATCATAAACAAGAAGAATTTAGTCTATCATCTAATAATACTCCTCATTATGATTATATGCTTACTGTTTTTTAAATATTGAACTTGTTTTATGGATGTACTTTGTGTATTTATCATTCTTTTATTATGCATACAAGTATAATTTTTTTCTAAGTGTAAATAGAGACTTATTTATAAGATATATAATAATATGGGTAGCCCAGTATGAGGTTTAGCTCACTCCTCGACCCGTTAGAGCACTTCCACCCCTAAGACTGGGTGCCAGCACCCAGCGCATTTATCCACTCAAATGAACAGTAATAGACCACAATGAACAGTAATAGACTAAAGCATCTCCACCCCTAACAAAAAATTGCCCAGTCAAATTTATTAAAATATCACTATACCTTTAAATATTATTATTAAATTTATTAAAATATTATTATTTTGGCCTGATCTGGTTTTTCTTCACCCTCTGGCTCTCCAAATCCCCAAAATCCATGGCCGAGAGAAGAACCAGCTCCACCGTCGAACCCACCCTTCTTCTTCCCCCATTTTTCTTCTCTCTGTACACCACGCTGTCGAACGCCGTCGAACCCACCCTTCTTCTTCCCCCTTTTTTCTTCTCTCTGTACACCCGCCGTCGAACCCACCCTTCTTCTTCCCCCTTTTTTCTTCTTTCTGTACACCACGCCGTCGAACCCAAAGGGAAAGGGGGCCTTGGTGTTGAATATATGGATTTATCAAGGGAAGGGGGTTGATGGGGTTCTAGGGATTGGGATGGGTTCTAGGGATCGGGATGGCTTCCAGATGAGGAGACGGTAGCCATGACGTTAGCATGGCGTCAGATGAGCCGTTTCATTCCTCTGTCGATTTTAGGCCGGTCTCTTGCCTGGCTTGGCTGGGTGCCGGTCAAAATGCGCCGCTGGAGTGGATAGACTGGGTGCCGGGATGGTTTTTTGCATGGGTACTGGGCTATTCCACCTCCGGTGGAACTGCTCTTAGAGTAACTCCACCGTTGCTTATTGCCTTGGGGTTGGGGATAGGCAACCCAATCCAGTCTCCTCCCTCCCCAAAACACTCTAGCCCACTCAGGCAATTGAACCCAAAACGAGACCGATGGAGAAGGTAGACAATAATCGCCTAACCTAGCAGCCTGCCTATATAACGTAAGGTTGACATCATGATGACGCCAACCACAATATAAATTATAAAAAAGTAATTAAAATATAAAAAATTATATATTTTTTCAGTAAATACTTAACCATGTTCTTCCACTTTGTACATTTCAATATTTTCAAATACTTTCAACCAATCTTTTATTATTATCTGAAATAAAAAATAAAGTTATATATTTTATTATTTTAAAAAATACTAATATTTTAATACGAATTGTCTAGGCTATTCAATTTAAGGGTGTGGTTGCACTTGGATAGTTACTGTTCATTACGGGCAGTTACGATTCATTTAAAGGGATTAAGTTGCTTATTGCTTAGGGGGGCTTCCTACACTGAAAGTGCTCTTAGTATAGATACAACGTTTGTTCAAACAAAAAAAACTACATATTTATAAGGTGTTGTTTTAAACAATCGACTCATTTTATTGTTGACAATCGTGTCACTCATATCTCTCTATTCTCAATCTTTCTATTTTAACATATTTCTAATGTTTCAAAAAAGACCACCAATTTCCCAAGGGCTCGCACACACATCCTTTTATAGCCTTTAAACGAGGGAATTTTTAGTGTGCTTAGAACACGAAACAATACACCACATATAATTATGTAATTAGATGGCTATTTGAAAAAAAAAATGTTCCTACACTTGTATAATTAAACCTTCCGTATTCCAAACACATTAAAAAAGTTCCATCTTTCGAAACCCTTAGAGCAGTTCCACCGGACACCAAATTGCCCAGCACCCAGCCGAAAAAGCAGGCCGACACCTAGTGAATCCCCTCCAGCCCACCCAACTTCCTGGCACTCAGCCCAAGCTGGTCTCTAGGCTAGCCTAAAATTGGCTTAGGCGTGGCCCGGTCCATCTGACTCCAGCGTGGCGTCAGACACCTTTTTTTTTTTATTTTTTTTTATTTTTATTATTATTTTTTTTAAGGGTTCATGTCTCGTTCTGGAACATGACTTGCTTCTTCGGAATGGGGGTTTTGGGCGGGGGTTCATGGTGATCGACGGCGGCAGCGGTGAGTTTGGGGTGAAGTTGAGAAAGCCAATTTGCAGGAGGTTCTGAAGAAGGCCAATTTGCAGGATTCGGAGCAAAGGGCGACGGGGATGAGGGTTTGGGGGCCTTCGAGAAACACACCAAGGGCATTGGAATGAAGATGCTTAAGAACATGGGCTACAAAGGAGGCGGACTTGGGAAGAACAAGGAGACAGAAGTCAAGCGGTGTGTCAGTGATGGTGAGAGACGGTGAAGTTGAGAAAGGAACGGAAGGGAAGTGCAGGGGTGGACGGCGGTGGGGATGAGGAAGAGGTGTGGAAGATGAGAAGGGAAGTGGTGTGGATTTGGCTTGGGATTTGGTGTGGAGATGCAGAGGCGGTGGGAATGAGAAAATAAAAATATTTTAATAATAATATTATTATTTTATTTTTTATAAAGTCAAAAATAAAAAATAAAATTATTATTTTTATTATTTTATAATAAATAATAATAATATTTTAATAAAATGGACTAGGCTATTTTTTTTAGGGATGGAGATGTTTTGTCCTATTATTGTTCACTGGGGTTTATTATTGTTCATTTGAGTGATAAATGCGCCGGTTGGTAGCGCAAAATCTTTAGGGGTGGAATTGATTTTTTTGATAGAAAACCGGGAACAAAAGGAAGACAGAATTGCCGCTTAAAATTTTGAAACGCATATTGCCTTTTATTGATCACTCACAGGAATCAAGAGTGCAGTGCCGTCGTTCTACTCATCCCTCCCACTCCCAGTCGCAAATGTCGGAGCCTCAGCAGCCAATCGTCCTCTCCGACGAAGAAGAAGACCGAAATGCGCTCTCGTCAACCCCTCCATTTCAATCATTCCACCACTCTAAGAGACGCCGAACAGAACTCGATCCATACCCGAATCCTCCTCCTCCTCCTCCTACTGTTCTCGTCCTCGACGACGACGACGATGCTCCCACCTCCTCCCGCTACTTGGTCCTCGACGAGTCTCCGTGCAGGGTTTCACATTCCCAACACAAGTTCTCCGGTTGGCTGTTGGATTTCTGTTTTTGTTTCACTCTTTTTGTTTCAACTACGGTTTCGTAACCCTAATTGTGAAATTGCTTATTACTTGCCATGTTCATTTTGTTCGAAAATTACGTGTTTATGCATGCTCTGCTATGCTTTGGTTGGTTTGAATTATATTATGATTTTGTGAATTGCATTTTTTTGGCTAAACTTGGTTAAATTTGGTCATAGAGGCGTCGTTTTCTTTCCTAATTGTGAAATTGCTTATTACTTGCCATGTTAATTTTGTTCGAAATTACGTGTTTATGCATGCTATGCTTTGGTTGGTTTGAATTATATTATAATTTTGTGAATTGCATTTTTTTTGGCTAAACTTGGTTAAATTTGGTCATAGAGGCGTCGTTTTCTTTACATTCAGGCGCCGATGGATTGGTATGCTTGGAATCTGATGATGAGTGTGAAAGTGGTTGTGGAAGGGGAAAGGAGAAGGTGAATGAATCAGCTGCTGGTGGTTCTGGTGTGTTGGAGGACTTAGGTTGGATATCCGGATTTGTCGAGTCCAAATGTTCTTTTGGTATGTTTAGGGTTGTATTTGTTTAGACCTGTGGTTATGGTTGGGTGTTCAGTTTTGTTTATCAGTTTTTGAACTCAAAATGTTAAATAAAATGACTCAACGCCCTGCAATATGTTTCCGCTTCTAATAAGGACACATCAAACACATGTTTATC
Source organism: Cotoneaster glaucophyllus (assembly GCA_036320875.1). Classification (NCBI taxonomy): domain Eukaryota; kingdom Viridiplantae; phylum Streptophyta; class Magnoliopsida; order Rosales; family Rosaceae; genus Cotoneaster; species Cotoneaster glaucophyllus. The sequence continues at coordinate 44,658,222 of CM070073.1, forward strand.
AGGACATGATGATCTGCAACATGTTTCTGGGGGTTCTTCGCAACCTACGGCTTTTAAAGAAGATATTGATCAGGTATTTTTTTTTTCTGATGCTAGATGGCTATCGAGTAAGCAACACCTCAGGCTGCCATTTCTTATAAATTATAATTACGTTTGATAGTTCAGAAACATGATTCCTGTTACAAGTTTGTTTTATTATGTTTGTTTGTTTATTAGGCATGACATTTTTCAGGATGTATGCAATACATGATTCCTAACCGAACTGATTGTAAAACGTGAAGCCTGCAGTAAAATTACTTTGGCATGAAAAATAAGGCAAAGTGCTAGGAGTAAAACCGGGTAAAAACTTGGAGCGTGACTGATGAGTTCCGGTTTTATGATTTGGATGTCAAAATGAGCTGATGAAGATGTCCAGATAGGAGTTGTTTCGTTAAAAAAGTTTAGATTGAAATGGAAGTTACGGAGGGAAAAGTTCTCTGTACTCCAGTATTTCAACAAATTTATAACTTCATGAGAACAAATTTCATGTTCAAATTTGTAGTCTAATGGCAACACCAGTATTACAGTGTAACACTAATCTATGAATGATGAATTTCTCTTTTTCTCGTTCTTACGGTTGTAATCAAATGTCCATTATATGTATAGACTTTTTTTTTTCTTTTCTGTCAAATATGAATAGAATTTTCATGAGAAGTTATAAAGCTTCATTTTATTTTAATTCTCTCATTGAATGAAAGTGCGCTGTTTAAAGCATGAAATTTGGTGTTTATTCTAGAATTTAATGACATGATCAGATACTTGGTTATCTTGACAAAGAAAATAGTATGGATCAGATGAGAAACATTGTGAAACAGAGGAGAACAACTAAAGCTACTTCTGAAAACGAAAATATTACACAAACAATGGACAGAAAGAAGATGGCGAAAGAGGAAAGGATACACCAAAGGGAAGAAAAGAATAAAAAAGAGCAGGCAAGTTGTTCTTTATGATCTGTTCCTAATTCTTTTTATCAGACACGAGATGATTGATATGTGTGAAAAACAGGAAGAGAAGCTGAAAAGAACATATCTGAAAGCTGAAGCGGCAAAAATGAAAAAACTAGAGAAAGAAAAGCAAAGGTGGGAAAAAGGAAAGTTTGCTCTGAAATCCATCGTGGCTGAGATTGATACTAAAGTATTGGAATTGGGGTCAGTTGGAGGTGTGGTCTTAATATTACTCTCCTTCTATGTATGTATCTCGCATTATTTCATATGTTGTAGCTGAGAAGTTATTTGAATTTTTATGGTAGGAAGTCTGCTTACAAAGATTTCTGAAAGAGGGCTAACATACCGTATAACATCAAATCCAATTGAAAGATCAATTGTCTGGACCATGACTGTTCCAGAACATATTTCACAGGTAATAAGTTTTTGGAATTGAAGAATAAACCATGATGTTAAGGGTTTATTGTGGGTGTGAATTGTGTGTGACTGGAGACTCGTTAGTAAACGATCATGATAGGTGCATCTTCTTGGGTTGTATGCATAACCAGATTAAACTAAATTTTTAAGGATTTCATGAACGTCGGCCTCACTTAATTTACTTTACATCTTGGACGCATGCCTGGTGTGACCACTAACATATGCTAACCTCAATAACTGATTGCAGACTTCTCCTGAAGGAACAGAGGTTAAATACATATTGCTGGTGTATGAAGCTGAAGAATTTTGTAACCTTGTCATCAATGAATCTCTTTTGGACCATGTTTTAAGTGTTCGAAGTCGTTATCCAACTTATACAGTGTGTTATCTAACAAATAGGTTGATGGCTTATATTGATAAAAGGTGAGAAATTGATGAAGATCAAAGTTTATCATTGTGCATCAGTAGCTTATCTTAAATAACTAAAGATGTGGATTGTATCCTTGTGATGAAATAATTACCCTGAACTTTGACTGTATGAAATTGCAATAATTATGTATTGTGTGTTGAAGTTTTTCTTGCTAGAGTATCAGTTTTACTTTTTTAATTTTTGCTTTTGGCTTTTCCAAATTTATGGCTAGTGGTGAACCTGGAAACTGCATTCTCTATTTTTCTTTCTACTAAAACAAACAGTTATTTGTTCGGTTTGCCTATACTCATCGTTGAATTGTTTACAATTTTAGGGAACAAGAAGTGTACAAGAACCCAACAAATCATAATGGGTGGAGACGCCCACCTGTTGAGGAGGTTGAACCAGTAACACAAAATTCTTAGGATCGAGAGACGTTAATACTTTCTGGCTGTTCATACATGTCTTTCAGAATAGAAGATCTTGGTTTTTTAGTATCTTGACTTCTCTTTTTTACCAGGTACTGGCAAAATTGACCACTAATTTTATTAAAGTACATTCCAGGCTGTGCATAGATGAGGCTGAACTTGCTGAACATATTGTTGGTTTAACATGCAGCTTGTCATCCTGCCAATTTAGGTATTTCACATGGCATCACTCAGTTTTTTTTATCTATTTATTCTTCTTTCTATAGCTAGCTTAGAAACCAAAATTCATCAAGACACGACAGATTCCCAATTTAGTACTATCGGATGCATATATGTTCATAAAAACAGGAGACAGAAGCCCAATGCGCTGCTCAAACTAGACCTTCTCTCACACCGCATTCACGAAGTAGATGGACCATCTATCTATCTACATTTTTATGTTAATTGGTCAATATTCTAATTCTACCTGTTGCTCTAAAATTGCAGAAAGAAGTTAACCAGACTGGATGTAAATGCTAATGAATCTCTTACCATTAAGGACTGCATTGACCGGGATTTAATCAGAAAGAGCTCATGGTGAGTTGTTTGATGTCAACAGACAACATACAAAAGTAATGCAGAATGTTTAGGCAGCACAGATTCTTATCGTCTCCTGTGGCTTTTACGACAGTGGTTCTACTTGATATTTCATTTGATGCTTCTTGTTTCTGGGGTCAAATGATTAGGATGATGAGTTCTAAACTGATGATGCAGTGCAATATTTGTAGATACTAGGAAAAAGATGTTGAACAACTGCATAAATGAAAATGATTTGTTTGATTTTAATTTTATAACTCTATCATTTATCTTATTTTGTACCTGATATTTAGGTTAAAAGCTTTGGTAGCCATCCCAAAGGTACAGCCGCGATTTGCAATTGCTATATGGAAGAAGTACCCTACCATGAAACTGCTTTTGAGTATCTACATGGACCCAAATATACCCGTAAGTATAAGATGCTGCAACCTGTCATGAAATACAAAAAAACGTGTGTTGATTGAATTCGACATAGGTTCACTATCCTCTTGTTTACTGAGCAGATTTGAACTGTTTCGGGAAATTTTAGTTGCCATTGGATGGGTTTTCTTTGTGCAATGCAGATGAAAAAATCTCTCTCGTTAATGTGTGATATATTTTCTTAAGTAACAGAACGCGTAATTCGCTAAGCCATACATTCAGCAGCATGCACATTGCTGTGTTGAAGGCAGAATTCAACATGTTTCTGTGTAGTCTTATTTGCTTTCGTTTTTCCCTCCGTTTTCTTGGCTGCTAAGTATCAAAATGTCAGGTTCACCAAAAGGAATTTCTGCTCAAGGACTTGATAACGGAGGGTCTGCTCGGCGAAGACAGAAGATTGGGTGAGGTTTGTTCCAAGAGAGTGTACAGAGTACTTATGGCACACAGTGGATCCATTAAAACTGATGATGTTGAGGACGGTGCTGATTTGTTCAGGCGTCAATTGACTTGAAAAAACTTCTCTCCAGATTTGTGTGGTACTTTTTGATCCTCCAGCGTCCGCCATGCCCATGATAATCCGGCCGCCGTGATTTAATTGTGGTAAATGTTATATTTAGGGCCTTAAGTAGCAGTTCTTTTTAGTATACTAAGTAAAAAGTTTCTTGGCTGTATAAAAAAATTGGTTAATTTCATATTATCCACCTTAAGTTTTGCAGTTTTTTCGATTTGGCCCTTAACCTTTGAATGGAAGATTTGACGATAATACTTTGGAAAAACACAAAATTTACCGAAACCAGCCCTACGTATATTAGCGAACACACATCAATTGATCAATAAAGAAACTGGATGTTAAATTGAACAAACCAATAGCAAGAATTTATCGTTGGAACACACGAATCGTATCAACCTAATAAAATTAGGTACTAGTTGAAGGGTTTTCCCTTCCTTAGCAAGGAGATTGCTTCTCCATAACAAAAAAAAGAAACTCGGTTCGAGGTTAGATCCCCCGAAGCTGTATACGGCACATCTTCTTTTATACACCACCTGCCTTCTCGTGCCGTAGCCAAAATACAACAGCACACGAAGGCCCGAAATTTAGTTACAGTACAAACTAATGCAAGAACCGAATGTTGTCATGCGAAGTCACGCTAAAATATTGTTACGGTGCAAACAATTCTAAGCTTGAAGTAGTTATGAAAGGTATATCAAGAACCAGTTACTATAGCTTAACATAGCTTAATTCAAAACAATCCTCATACACAAACAAGAACAGTTTAATCCCATCCTCTGAATCAACCACCAGAGGTCCACAACATTCGCAAGTAAACCTGGAAGGCACAAAAATCCAGCGGAGACTGGGACTCGCGGGAGTCGAGGATCAAGACAATGCCCTAGAAACCAGCTCTGGCGGTATTCACTCAAAATATGATTACTTTCACAGGAGAAAAGACTAGAAGAAGAATGGGACTTGGGAGTAAAGGAACATACCTGCGAAGTTGCTCTCACCACCCAGGGCACATATAACTGGAAAATAAAAGCAGCAGTTCCCCTTTGACACAAAGTAACCGATCCCTGTAAACAAACAGAAGTGTTGAATGCCACTTAATCTTGAGTTTTGAGAAGTCAATACACAATGTGACGCCACTAGAAAACCGAAAAACATGATATCATAGCCTGCATTAGAAAAACAGTACTAAAATAAGTAAAAATCATCTTCTGGGTAAATTACTATTGCCGTCTCTGTACTCGGAAAATAAATAATATTTTGTCAGTTCACAAAGGCACAACTTCTCAAAAAAGAAGTTTCGGCAAATAGCCACTAGTACACTAGTAAGACTGGAATTCGCAAAATTATGTCGAAGCAGAGTCATATTCACTACAAAACCGAAATGTCAAAGAACAGAAAGAAGATAAAATTGAAAACAAATTCCGCCCGGCATCAACCTTTAGATGTAAATCATGTGATGAGTTCAAGTGGGTCAACTCAAGCATTCTTCATGAATCATGAGACACTATCCTGCACCATATCAGCGAATATTTTCACTTCAAAATTGGTAAAAACACATGGATCTGCAAGTGTCTCTCAAGAGTATAGAGTACATTAATCCGATGGCATATAATATATAATTGAAATCAATTCACAAGACATGCGTTAGCAATCCTTTTTCGTATAATCAGCTCTTCCTTCTATTCTAATCCTCAAAAACATCATAACCTGAGATCCCAATTGACAACAGAATCAGTATCTTTCATTAACTCCGTTAAGCCATCCAACAAAAGGTAAATTTCATCTCTCAGCTGATTTGTTGTGTCCCCCACCAAAAAGGGTGAAAATCCATCGCCCACATCAACCCAAGCACAGCCAGGATCCTTCTTCACACCCAAGTCCCTCATGAAAGTCCTCACTCTCGCTAGGTTGTTCCAACAACCAGCAGCAGCATACATGTTAGCAATTAACACATAGTAACCAGAATTTTCTGGTCTCATTTCTAACAGCTTCCCAGCTGCCCATTCCCCTATCTCCATATTTCCATGGATACGACATGCTCCAATAAGTGTAGCCCACATAGCAGAAGTTGGCTTGTAAGGCATCCTTGTGATAATCTCCTTTGCTTTGTTTACTAGACCGGCCCTCCCAAAGAGATCAACCATGCAGGCATAGTGCTCCGAATCGGGAGTTATACTGTATATACTCTGCATCTTTTCAAATAGCACTTGGCCTTGGATTACTAGACCGGAATGGCTACAAGCGGATAAAATTGAAACCATAGTTACATGATCTGGTTTTATGTATAACAAGTTCATCTCTTCGAATAACTTCAGTGCAGCTTTTCCTTCACCCTGGACTCCATATCCCGCAATCATGGAAGTATAAGTTACTTCATCCCTCTTCGACATTGAATCAAATACTCTTTTCGCCTGTAAAACCTTGCCCGATCTGGCATACATGTCCACAAGGGCATTCCACAGCAATAAACAATCATCAAACACCACACGTTTTGTAATGTAGCAGTGGAACTCCTTCCCATGTTGAAGATTTGCTACCCGAGCACAGAGGGGAAGGATGCTGGCGATAGTAACATAGTTAGGTTCAATTCCTGAACACAACATCTCCCTAAATAAGAATGAAGCTTCCTCAGCTCGATCCATGTGAGAATAACCAGAAAGCATGGAGTTCCAAGTAATTATACTCCTATCTTCTATCAATTCAAACAAAGTATAGGATTTCCTAAGGTCTTTGCACCTAGAATACAATGTAATCAATGCATTATTAACATTATCATACCCATCACAACCACTACGAATCGCAAAACCATGAATTTCCTTCCCTAATTTAATGGCTCCAATGTGGGAACAAGCACTCAAACCAATCGTCAATGCTACCGAGTCCAATAAAATACCACAACTTATCATTTGAGAAAGCAACTCAAGAGCGCCCCTGAAATTACCTGTCCTCAAGCACCCACCAGCAATGGTATTCCAAAGTAAGATATTAACTCCAATACCCTCCATCTGCATGTTTCCAAACAGCTCGAATGCATCCGTCCACATGCCCTTGGAGGCATAACCAGAGATCATTGCATTCCAAGAAATTGCATCCCTTGTGGGCATTTTGTCGAATAAGTGACGAGCAACGTCAAGAAGCCCAAATTTCCCATACATGGAGACCAATGAATTATGCACAAATAAATTCCACTCCTGACAACAAGCATCAATGGACTTATGCACCTCCCTGCCAAAACTTATATCCAATTTTTCACCACAAGCCTTGAGAACAGATGGGTAAGTGAAACAATCTGGTCTAATCCCCTTGTTGACCATTTGTTTATACGTAGAGAGAGCCTCATCCAAAAGTTCATTTTTAACATATGAAGAGATGAGCACATTCCAAGGTAGAGGATGCAATATATTTGAATTCTCAAGAATGATACGAGCCTCAGCATGGAGATTAAAGCTTGAGTAAAATGTAACCAGCTTGGGAACCAAAATGGGGTGTCGTTCAAACCCCAATCTGACAATATGTGCATGAAGCTGTTCACCATGTGGTAATGCTTTATGGTTGGCACAAGATAAGATAACAGAAGAGATGGAATGTAAGATAAGGTCACAAGTAGGAGAAGAGGCATGGAGCTGGACAAGAGAGATAGTTTTGAATGCTTTTGATAAATTTCCTTGGCTTGCATAATTCTTGATGGATGTAAGAAGAGAATCTATCATAGAATCATCAACAGCTGAACCTGTTTCCGAAATACATAAAGCAGATGATTTCCCAAATTGTTTCGTTCCTTCCTTCCAGCTTTTAGGTATGAATCTTTGGATTTGAGATATAGAAAGGCCTCTTGGGATGAAACGAGAATAAGATGGTGGCATACACTATAAAGTATCTTCTGCACATAATAACATGGTAAGCAAGAACTGATAGCATGACTTTGCCCGAATTTGCAGCAGGTGTCTCGAGAAAACTGGCTAATAGGAGATCCACTTTTGATTATTAAGATCAGGGACAACTAATCAGATTAAAAAGAAAACCATATCTCCCCTGAAAAAATAATTAGAGAAAGTGTTAAAAAGGGCATATTTTATACAAGGCTTTTTGGCCAAAATGATCCCTGAAATTGTCATAACTACTCATTTTGGTTAAAATCGATAGAAGTTGGTCCATGAGATTGTCCACTGTCAATCATTTTGGTCATTATTGGAAAGACAAAACTACAACTTGCATAAAGTTCAAAATCTGTATTTAGAAGGTAAATAAAATCCAATGTCAATGAGAGTGGAATGGTAGATAAGAGCTTACTTGTTTCGTCTTGTTTCGTCTGGATATCTAACACACATTGATATGTCATCGCGGTTTCCAATTGAACCATGAATTCCAGAATGTAAATCATACCTTGAGTATAAGAAAACCTAGAAAAGGAAAATTAAATCCCTACAAATGGTGCAAGAAAATATGAGAAACCTATATTAGTCCCATCGGTGAGAGTTTTCATCAAAGAAGTAGACAATCCACACGCTAAACCACCAATCGAATATGAAGATGATTACTAAGAAGAAATCCCTAAAACCCAATATTTTATTAGAGTTGAAAATCGAAATTAAGCCAAAACGGAACCTACACTACCCAAATTAAGCTAATAATTCACTAACCCAACAAAAAGGCAAAGAAAAATCACCTCTAGATGACTGCCATTGATTCAATGCAAAGAGAGCTCGAGCTGCTTCATATTGTTCTGCAATTAGAGAGAGGGTGTGAGAGATCATGAGAGGATGGAAGGGCGAATGGCGGAGTGAGATTCAATGCGTCTCTTCTCTGCATATAAAAGATGCCGCACAATTATGCAACTTACTCCGTAGACTTATAAACATCACAATTATAAATTCTGAAACTGATATAAATTGAATAGACAATACACAAAGCATAAACAAATTCAGCATATGAACACCAAAACTTAAACTCATGTGCTTGCTTGAAGCTGTTTTTGGTCATTTTTCTACAATCTACTGCATAAAAAGGACCAAACTATATATATAATTTGCTATAATACCCAAAAAAATAAAAAATTAAATTAACATTTGAGTGGAAGCCACAACTGTAAGATCCCACATCGCCTAAGGTTGTGGATCCTGTAAGCCTTATATGTATATTCTCTACCTAGCACGAGACCTTTTGGGAGCTCACTGGCTTCAGGTTCCGTAGGAACTCCGAAGTTAAGCGAGAATCGGCCAGAGCATTCCCAGGATGGGTGACCCACTGGAAAGTTCTGCTCGCGTAAGTTCCCAGAAACAAAACCGTGAGGGCGTGGTCGGGGCCCAAAGAGGACAATATCGCGCTACGGTAGAGTCGAGTCCGGGGTGTGGTGGAGCCCGGGCTGGGATGTGACAATTTAGTATCTGAGCCAATCTCTGGCCGAAAGTATCCCGACCAGGACGTCTGGCCCCTAAGGGGATGGATTGTAAGATCCGACATCGCCCAGGGGTGTGGATCCTGTAAGCCTTATATGTATATTCTCATCTCTATCTAGCACGAGATTTTTTGGGAGTTCACTGGCTTCGGGTTCTGTAGGAACTCCGAAGTTAAGCGAGAATGGGCCAGAGCATTACCAGGATGGGTGACCCACTGGGAAGTTCTACTCGCGTGAGTTCCCAGAAACAAAACCGTGAGGGCGTGGTCGGGGTCCAAAGCGGACAATATTGCGCTACGGTAGAGTTGAGCCAGGATGTGGTGGAGCCCGGGTCGAGATGTGACAACAACCAAAGCGGTAAAATTCAAGAAAACATCAAAACCCCACGAGCAAAAAAAAAAAAAAAATCTTTCAGAAAAATCAAAGAAATTCAATCAGGTAATCAATCAACTAAGTACCTAATTCCCCTGGATGTATTGAATAAATATCACTCCAAGATAAATTAACTACCCAATATTAATTTTTCCGGTTTCTTTCTTATTCTTGGGAAAGAAACAAACCCAAAAACAAATAATTGAAGAAAATATACAGAAAATATTGGGGAGGAGTAACATACAATCTGCTAAGTACTTCGTCGCTTTGCAGATAAGAGATGGTGGCTTCTCATCAAGTTCATGTATGTATTGCCCGGAGTGAGATGGTGAGCGGGCGTGAGAGAATAGGGCAGTGAGAGACAGTCGCGAGAGAAAAAAGGGAAAGAAAAGGGGATGGAAACGGACGGAAATGTAGTCGAAACAGAGCAATCCACGATGACTGACGCGTGGGCGCTCTTCCACTATGCAAAAGCGGTGGTAATTTCGTAAATAAATCGAAATTTCTAATTTGCAGTGAAGAGATGGTGGCAATTTTGTAAATAACTCAAAATTCACCCTAAGTCAGTATTCATTTGAACAGTGCAATTGAAAACCTTACTTTAGACTAAAGTAATGCGAAAAATCTCCGTTAAATTTAAGAAGCCACCTAAGGTGGATGGGTTGATTTGATAACAATACCAAAATGATCGACAATGGACAATTTGTTTTTCTACATTTTCGTCAAAAATTTCGTTATGTGATGACATAGCACACATTTGGATCCCACAAGTCTAATTAAATATTACCATGTGGATTAAAAATATTTAAATAATTGAAAACAATGTTATCTTTTGTATAATTAAAAACTTTAAAAAAGAAAAGACAAAAAAAGGGAAAGATGCGTCAATCTTCTTCTCCTCCCACCCGAACACAACCACACCCAAATCCTTTCTTATTGTATTAATTTTTCAATTAATGGGGAAGTTAAAGGAGCGAAGTACCAGAGGGTGACGGGACCGAAGGAGGTGGTGATTACATCGTGGGTGCAGGGGGTGAGTTATTAGCTGGTGGAGGAGCAGATTTGGAACCAAATGGAGGAGGTGTGACGGTGGGGGATGGAGGAGATTTTTTCTGGTGCATCTCCTTGTGGTGCTAGTGGAGAATCGGACCAAGAGGGCGGGACATCATCTGAACTGGAGGAGGTGGGGACTCTGTGGATTTAGGTGGAGGTGAGGTGAGGCTTCTGTTGGAGGTGTTGGGGAAGATTTGGGAGGGGGAACCTTTTGATGGAGGTGGTGGTGAAGCATCTGGTGGGGGTTCTGACGTAGCCGAAGGAGAGGCAGCTAGTGGAGAAGGTGGTGGCTATGCTGGAGGAGGTGATGACGGGGGTGGAGAAGCAGTAGCTAATTTTTTGGCTTATTGGTTATATCAATTCCATCACCAAACTTTTCAATGTTGTTGATGCTGGCAAATAAAATCGTGAGGAGGGGTTTGGGTGTAGTGCAAGTGGTGGGGGGAAGATGCGTTCGTTTTGTTTTTTTTTATTATTATTTTTTAAGTTTTTAATTATACAAAAAATAAAAAATTGTTTTAATACACGTGGCATATTTAATTAGACTTGTAGGGTCCAGTTATGTGTCATGTCATCACTTAACAAATTTTTTTACGGAATTATAACGGAAAGACTAGATTGATTTGCGACATCCATTTTCAGGGACTACATTGATTGATTTTCAATTTCAGGGACTATCTTGATGGATGGGGTCAATTTCAGAGATCATTTGTGATAAAAACACTTTCTTTAATCTTTATATACTACACAGTTTATTAAGGCTTAAGGATTAAGATTTTATGGTTGATCATTTGGATTTGGATCATCTCCTGAGGAGGGTCCGTATCCTCCTGACCCAATAACATAGATCGTTGAATTTTGATCAAACGGCTACAATTATTATAACATTTAGAAAAGCTCCTTGTTTGTAGCCGCCTATGTTATTAGGTCAGAGGATTCGGACCCCTACTCAGAGAGAGGATCCAAATCCGATCATTTTAGGATGTAATCACCATTTTGGAGCTTAGGGTACAGGGCTTAGCTCTTAAGCAGGAATCTAGGATCTGTACTAATCTTTTGTAACAAAAAGCGGTCTGTGAAAGAGAAAGTAATTCATTGAATTTAAACCAATAAAATTGGCAATTGTCCGTCCTATTTAGGTTTCAATTATTCTTTTTCTCTTTCCAGGGAAACAAAAAAGTAAAATAAAAACTCAAAGTATTAACGAAACCCATAAATACAATACAATAGGAATGAATAATACCTTGAGCAAGACGGAGCAGATGAAGCCGTGGCAGTGGTGATGGAGATTGAGGGGAGGGAGCTCAGTCTGAAAAATGCAAGATGAAGATGGAGGGCGGAGCGCAGAGAAAATAGAGGCTGAGGCCGACTGAAGATGGCAACCCAGCAGGCCCAGCAACTCGCAGAATTCAGCTATCGCGCGGTGGGGATTCGCCGGACAATTGGGGCTTTCTATTTTGGAGGACGGCGGGGACTCTGAAATGGGACAATAGTTTGGGGTTTATTGAGGTTTAAAGACGGTTGCTTTGCGCCGCCCACTTATTATTACGCCCATTCCTGTCATTCCATTCCCCTTACGCCCTTAGCGTATAATATTGTTTGCTAGAAAAAAATGGATGGTTGCTTTGTCATTTAATGGTACGTTATAGTAGTATTTTTCTTCACTTGTAAGTGAAAGATTTTAGTAAAGCAACTTAATAGTACGGTATAATAGTATTCATCTTCACTTGTAAGTAAAATATCTTAATTTAAGTAATCAAGTGATGAAAAATAAGGGTCCAGTTTTACTCTCAAACTAGAACCCAATAGAGAAAAAAGGTAACCAATTCTAAACTATAGAAAATAAAGAAGTAAACGGGTCCTATATTAAATATGTAACGCTCACTTTTATCAACTCACAGTTCTTGATAATAGTTTAGTACAAATCAACCTCATTAATTCTTATATATATACATCACACTTACATAAGTCCTTGTAAAACGTTTGATACTAATATTATATTAATCAAACTCAAGGTGTCTGATTCTTATGCATAGAAAATCTAACTCACCCCAACAACTGTTGAAAGCCTAATGGTTTATCTCAAAGTTCATTTCGTTTCGAAACTAATGGTCTATATGGGAATATGTTTGGATTATGAAATTTTAGACATACAATACACAACAACAAAAATAATGTAAAACTATTAATAAATAAAGGACTATAAATACAATTATCCACACATCTCTTTCCGTTTCACACATTTATTTCAATTCTCAGCCATCAAATTAAATTGATTAAAGAATATCTAATGATAGAAATTAACATAGTGTGCATGAGAGGAAAAAAGAGGTCTAAATACATTACAAATATGTAATCAATGAAGAGAAAAAAAGCTACAAATACACTATATAAAAAGATGGATTAGACTATCTCCAAACGAGATGTCAAATTTTAAACCTAAAATTTAAATTTGAAGGCTTACATGACACTTTGACGTCTTTTAAAATTTTGTTTTCTAACCGATATGCCAAATTTTAAACATAAAATAAAAATTCATATGTATTTTCTTTGCGTTGGGAATGAAAAGAAACGAAAGGATAATGCTTAACCAATAAAAAATTAATAAAAAGCATTTAATAATTAATTAAAAAAATTTGAAGGTGCTTTCAAATTTGGCAGCAAGGGGGAGAGATGTCATTTCATATCATGTCACATCAAATTTGGCTTTTTGGTTGGAAAACATTAATGTTGTCTTTTGTTATCGTTATTGCTGATTTGGACATCTTCTTTAGAGATGTTCTTAAATTGCAATCATCATCTAACAATCAGATATAAATTTTGTAAATATATATATATATATTTAATACAATTATCATCTTACCAATGAGACAATCATATTAAATACATGTTAATATTCAAAAACTCATTTGAAAGTCTTTTCAAATAGATTCAAACGTATGGGCTTGTGCAATGTTCTCATTTTATTTAGTTAAGTCCAGTAGCAACGGCCCACGTATATCGGCGTTCTGGGCAACGCGAATTCTTCAAGTTTTGCCGCCAAAACAAACTCTCTCTCTCTCTCTCTCTCCAAGGGTTTATCGATTCACATTTCTCTCTCCTCGCCCCATTCTTCAATGACTTCCACCAATCCTCACCATGTCATCGACGACGACGACGACGACGATTTTGATTGGGAAGCGGCGGCGAGAGAAATCGACGTGGTTTACCAGACCCAGGCTTCAAAGCCCTCCTCTACTTCGGATCAACCTTCCCATTTTGCCCCTCCTCCCAGTAACATTAACACCCCAGTGCAAAATCCGATTGCCCCGATCCCTGGCAACAAGAAGAAGGCCGGCACTTCCCGGCAGAGCACCCTCGACAAGTTCATCGGCAGGCCTCCGCCAGAGATTCGAGACGTCGAAGAACGAAACCCGGATTGTAGTGAGGATGATCGGAGAGTGTCCTGTGTTCCAATTGATGCTGAGGCAGCTAAAACTTGGATGTACCCAGGTTAGATTCATCTTCTCTCTGCAATTATTTTCGCTACTCCGTGGAAGTTTGGATTTTGGGTATTCAGGAAAAGGGGTATACTGTTCTTATTTTTTACTTTCTGATATGGGATTTGGAGACTGAAGTTGGAATTTGATTATTTTGTGTAGCTCTAGCTGAATGAACTAGATGGCTATTGCCCCGGGTGCTAGATTTTCGATCACATTTTTATCAGAGTATAAATTTTGCTAGTGAGTTGTGTTATTGAGCTAATGTGGGTTCAAATGCATGGGACCTTTTAGGGAAAATGTGAGTACTTGTGCAGAGATTGAGATTGTGAACTTATGATCTCACATTTTTCGATACTAATGCTTGGAAAGGGTTCTTCTTGTCTCATTTTTTCTGTTTATTGTTAAATGTAGAAAACATTAAGCTTATCTTCGGACTCTTATTCCTTATTGCAGTTAATTTTCCTCGGCGTGACTATCAATTTTCTATTACCCAGACGGCATTATTTTCAAATACATTGGTGGTACTGCCAACTGGACTTGGGAAAACGCTAATTGCTGCAGTTGTTATGTATAACTATTTCAGATGGTTCCCTAATGGTAAAGTAACTTGTACCATACTTCTTCACCAGTTGTTTATTATACGTGTTCTGATTCTGGATTCTTAATTTTTTTTGTTTGATTATTCTGAATTTTTTTAATTTTAGTACGAACCAACTTCATCCTATTGCAGACAATTAGACACTTTAGGCTATGCCTGTTGAAAAAACACCCCTAGACCTTGTTCTTTGATGTAACCAACGGCAATAGACTAAACTTGGCAAATATTAGAAAACTTAGAAACACACAAGAATTATACTGGTTCGGCAGAACTTTTGCCTACGTCCAGTTGTGATTTCTCTAGGTAGAGAAATCACCGCTTCTTTGATTAATAATAGAGATTACAGAACTTTTGCAAACCCTAGAATTAATCCCAAACCTCTCGGCTGTTTTCTCCCTTAAATTCTAAGCTTTGCCGTACCCTATTTATAGGCATAGGGTACAGATTTACATTTCCTTTACAGATTATAATTCCTATTCTAAGTGGAATAGGAAATTAGACTTCCTTTCCAATTCCAAATAGACTTCTAGGATTCCTAATCTAAATTGAATAAGGAAACTAAGATTCTTTCCTAGCCCTTTTAGGAGAAGAATCGGTGCACACTTTTTTCCTTAAAACAATCCTAAACAGAAAAGGACACTAATTGACGAGCCAAACCTAACAATCTCCACCTTGGTGAGTCAAACCAAGTCTTGATCGTTGCATCCCAGAGTATCTTTGAACCTTCTTGAAGCAGCTCTGGAAATCTTCAAGAGTCTTCACCTTGGCAATCTTCTTCTTGCCTTATTGCACCTCAAGTGAGGAGGTGCTCCATTTTAATCAATCAACGAGATTGATCAAGTTCAAGCAATGCTTGAACTTCTTGGTCGGCACTATCTTTGTAAGGAAATCTGCGGCATTGTCATCCGTATGAGTCTTTTCAATCCAAATTTCCTTAGACTCCACCCAATCTCTGATTCTGTGATACCTTGCTTCAATGTGCTTTGATCTTCCAGAAAAAACCTGATTCTTCGCCAAGTGAATGGCACTTTGACTATCACAATTAAGCTTCACACAATCTTGAGTGATTCTCATTTGATTTACCAAGCCACTAAGCCAAATTGCTTCCTTTCCAGCTTCGGCCAATGCAATATACTCTGTTTCTGTGGTCGACAAAGCTGTAATTGGTTGCAGTAGTGCCCTCCAACTGATTGGTCCTCCTGCGCATGTAAACACATAACCAGAAGTTGACCTTCTCTTGTCCAAGTCCCCTGCATAATCGGCATCCACATATCCTAACACACCTGCATTTTCTTTTTGCTTCTCAAACATAATCCTCTGTCTCCAAGAACCCTTCAAATAATGCAAAATCCACTTGATTGCATCCCAATGTTGCTTTCCTGGATTTGCCATGTATCTGGAAACGACACTGATTGCTTGAGCTATGTCGGGACGTGTGCATACCATTGCATACATGAGGCAGCCCACGACATTAGCATAAGGCACATTCTCCATTACTTGTTGCTCTTCCTCGGACTTGGGACACTGTTGCCCACTTAACTTAAAATGAGTCGCCAAAGGAGTCGTAACTACCTTTGCTTCTTGCATGTTGAACTTCTCAAGAACCTTCTGAATATACTTGGCTTGTGATATCCAGATCCTTCCAGCGGTCCCATCTCTCTGAATTTCCATGCCAAGGATCTTCTGTACAACACCTAGATCCTTCATGTCGAACTCCTCGCTCAACATTTTCTTCAAGTCTTGAACTCTAGACTTGTCTTGACAAGCAATTAGCATGTCATCCACATATAGGAATAGCAATATGATCATCCCATCTTGGAACACATGATAGTACACGCAACAATCATATAAACATCTTCTAAAATTGATTTTCAGCATGAATGAATCAAACCTCTTGTACCACTGTCTTGGAGACTGTTTCAGGCCATACAGGGACTTCTTTAGCTGACATACTAGGTTCTCTTTCCCATATTCAACAAACCCTTCTGGTTGAGCCATGAAAATCATCTCCTCTAGATCCCCGTGAAGAAACGCTGTTTTCACATCCATCTGCTCAATCTCCATGTCATGCTGAGCTGCCATTGCTAAAAGCAATCTGATAGAAGTATGCTTGACTACAGGTGAAAAGATCTCATCATAATCCACCCCTTCCTTTTGTGAGTACCCCTTAGCCACGAGCCTCGCTTTGAACCTCAAGGCATCTTGTTCATGTAGTCCTTCCTTTTTCCTAAATACCCACTTGCATCCAACTAGCTTTCTGTCTTTGGGCTTAGGAACCAACTCCCAAACAGAGTTCTTGTAAAGAGACTCCATTTCTTCTGTCATAGCACTTATCCAACTATCTCGCTCATCACTTGCTATAGCTTCTCGATAAGTAGTTGGATCTCCTTGACTAATGTTAAGAGCATAATTAACTTCGTCTTGGTCAAACCCAAATTTGTCAAGTTTCTTCTTGTTTCGCTTAGGTTTGTCCAGTGCTATGCATCTCTGGAATGCAGGTGGATTGTTGGTTGGAGTTCGAACCCTTTGGGATGTCTGGCCGATGAGAGTGCCTTCAATCTGGCCTGTTTCTTGCTCCACCTGATTCCTAATTGGTGAACAATGCTGATGCTCTTCTTCTTCCTCAAAACCATCAGATTCGGCCTCTTGCTCAATTTGCTCCACCTGAGCTTCTTCTTCATCTGAACTGATTAACGGAATCTTTTTTGCTTCAATTTCAGCATCGTCCTTCTTCTCCCTACTGCTCTCGACTTTATTCAGAGGCATGGTTGTCTCATCAAAGACAACATCTCGGCTGACAATCTTTTTCTTGTTGTTGAAATCCCAAAGCTTGAAACCTTTAACTCCTTTCTCAAAACCTAAGAATATGCAATGAATAGACTTTGGTTTGAGCTTGGACCTTTCATCACTTGGAATATGTGCATAAGCACTACAGCCGAACACCCTGAGCTTGGAATAATCCACTGGCTTCTCAGACCATACCTCTTCTGCACTCTTAAAACCGAGAACTGTAGATGGTGACCTGTTAATCAAATAACTTGCATGATTAACAGCCTCTGCCCAAAAACTATCGGGCAATCCTGCATGAAATCGCATGCTCCTCTCTCTCTCCATGAGAGTTCGGTTCATCCTCTCAGCAGCTCCATTTTGCTGGGGATTCTTCTTTACTGTGAAGTGCCTTGTGATGCCTTCCTGCTTGCAGTAATTGGTGAACTCATTACTTGTATTGTCACTTCTTAGGTACTTGATCTTCCTTCCAATTTGATTCTCGGTTTCTGTTTTCCATTCCTTGAACCTTGCAAAAACCTCGGATTTCTGCTTCATGAAATAAACCCAAACCTTCCTAGAAAAATCATCCATGAAAGTAACAAAATACCTGGCTCCACCATTTGATTTAGTTGGTGCAGGGCCCCAAACATCTGAGTGAATATAGCTGAGTTGCTCCTTGCTTCGGTTATCTGCACTGCTGCTTGCGAATGATACCTTTCTTTGCTTCCCGAGAACACAGTATTCACAAAAGTCCAGTTTGCAAGATGACGCCTTCCAACAGGCCTTGCTTGTGTAATTCTTGCAATCCCTTCTGGCTTATGTGACCGAGCCTATGATGCCATAGTTCTGTCTTGTCTTCTGTACTTTGATTTACAGAAACAGCTGCTCTCCCGACTATAGTGGTCCCAATCAACTTATACAACTTATTGGGTTGTAGGTCACCCCGCATTACCATTAGCGATCCTTTGGTTACCTTGAGTCTTCCTTTTTTAGACTTGTACCCATAACCGGCCTCATCTAAAGTACCCAAGGAAATCAAATTCTTTCTTAGTCTAGGGACATACCTGACGTTCCCCAAAGCTCGTATCATCCCATCGAACATTCTGATTCGAACAGTGCCGATTCCTCTTACAGGACATGAAGAATCGTCTCCCATTAAAACTTCCCCGCTGCTGACTTCTTTGTAAGTATCGAACCATTCTCTTACTGCACACATATGAAAGGTGCATCCGGTATCCAAAATCCAATTTGTGAAAGCTTTGGAGCCTGATGTTACTGAAAGAAGTTCCCCGTCACTCTCATGCTTGGTGACTGCACTAGCTGATCCTGAGCTTCCTTCCATCTTAGCTTTCTTCTCTTTCCAAATCTTGCAGTTCCTCTTGCAATGATCGGTTGAACCACATTCGAAGCAACCTTCCTTCTTTTCCTTTTTCTTCTTGGATTTTGACCTACCTCTGTTGCTGGTTTTCTCTTCCCTTGTCTTTTCCTGCCCCCTCTCCTTGCCTTTGACATAAAGGCCTTGAGAGCTTTGAGTTATATCATCCAGTTTAGTATATGACTGAAGAGCTTGAATTACGTCTTCAAGCTTCAGGGACTCTTTTCCAAACATTAGAGTTGTTCGAAAATACTTGAAAGACGAAGGTAGAGACCTCAGCAGGATGATAGCCATATCATCATCTTTGTAAGTTTCTTCGACCTTTTGAAGATTAGCTATGCAGTTCTGGAATCTGCATCCGTGATCTTCAATATCACCTCCTTCTTCTAGTCAAAGTCCGAATAGTTCATCTTTTAGAAAAAGTTTATTGGACACGGTTTTGCCCATATAAACATTCTCCAACTTTTCCCATGCTTCTTGGGCAGTCATCTTTTCGGTGATGTGTGACCGAACTGATCTTGCTGATCTTGTGAGATGGATCTTGATGGAACTCTTGGCCTTCTTGAGAACCTTAGTCCATGCTGCTTCTGTCATGTTTGCCGGCTTCTCACCACTGAGTGCATCATCCAAATCCTGCTGTATCAGTACGTTCTTCATCATCCTTTGCCAATCCGTGAAGTCATCCTTGCCGTCAAAAAGCTTTAACGCAGGTCCTAGATCCGCATTCATCTTCCCTTTTGACATCGTAGAACACCTTGAACTTAGCTCTTGATACCAATTGTTGAAAAAACACCCCTAGACCTTGTTCTTTGATGTAACCAACGATAATAGACTAAACTTGGCAAATATTAGAAAACTTAGAAACACACAAGAATTATACTGGTTCGGCAGAACTTTTGCCTACGTCCAGTTGTGATTTCTCTAGGTAGAGAAATCACCGCTTCTTTGATTAATAATAGAGATTACAGAACTTTTGCAAACCCTAGAATTAATCCCAAACCTCTCGGCTGTCTCTGGCTGTTTTCTCCCTTAAATTCTAAGCCTTGCCGCACCCTATTTATAGGCATAGGGTACAGATTTACATGTCCTTTACAGATTATAATTCCTATTCTAGACTTCCTTTCCAATTCCAAATAGACTTCTAGGATTCCTAATCTAAATTGAATAAGGAAACTAAGATTCTTTCCTAGCCCTTTTAGGAGAAGAATCGGTGCACACTTTTTTCCCTAAAACAATCCTAAACAGAAAAAGACACTAATTGACGAGCCAAACCTAACAATGCCCTATTCGAACTTGTTCCTATTATGATTTATTCACATTCTCATTTCAATTCATCCTCATTTCTGTTCAGTTTCTTTTGCTGTTGGCTTTTCAAGTTTGTTTTCATTAGTTATGATACATGGACATTGTTCTTCCCACAACAGGAAAAATAGTCTTTGCTGCTCCTTCTCGACCACTTGTTGTGCAACAAATACAAGCGTGTCATAATATTGTAGGAATACCACAGGTAAGAACCCCATTTACTTTTAAGCAGTTTGCATTGTTCAAAATTTGGTGGTTTCTTAAGAATTTTATTCACTTGGGAATTATAAGAAGATTCTGATCAAACTGATTGCAGGAATGGACAATTGATATGACAGGTCAGACAAGTCCTACTAAAAGAGCTTGCTTGTGGAAAACTAAACGAGTTTTTTTTGTTACTCCACAAGTGCTGGAGAAGGACATTCAGTCTGGTGATTAATTCTCGAACTAATACACTAGGATTATCCAGTGAAAACCTTTAGAAATTTGATATTTTCATTTGTTCTATTCTAAAATGTGAAATTGTCCCCACTAGAAAATAAGTATATTCCAACACCATTTTTATGCATATAAATATATAGATTTTTTTTCCTGTTGAGAAAGATCTTTTGACGCTGGATTTTGATCAGGGGTAATTCGTTGCAGGCACATGTGCAGTAGAATACTTGGTATGTTTGGTGATTGATGAAGCTCACCGAGCATTAGGAAACTATTCTTACAGTGTTGCAGTTCGTGAGGTATGTTCTGTTGATTTCTGATCTGTAAACTATGTTTAATCATCCTTTGCATGTGTACTGGTTCAGAGTGTGGTGTCACTATCGCCACTAGTGTTCTTGTATTGCTACCCTTATAAGTGTTGGCTCGGTGTGTTATTATTGGACAAAGTTAATGGTTTTAGATACTAATGATAATTTAATTTTTATAGTTAATGGCTGAACAAGTGCAACTGCGAATTTTAGCTTTGAGTGCAACACCGGGATGTAAGTTGCAAACATACTGGGTTTCTACTAAATTTCTTTTAGAGTATCCTAAACTACATGCACTTGTACAGCAAAGCAGCAGACTGTCCAGCAAGTTATTGATAACTTATATATATCAACACTTCAATATCGCAATGAAGACGACCCTGATGTCAAACCATATGTCCACAACAGGGAGGTGGAGTTGATTCAGGTATGCATTGTAATCTCTTGTTTGCTGAATTTTTTTGTGCAGAGGAAAACACTTTTGTTGCAATATTTCTAGGTTGCAATGGGTCAAGCTGCTGTTGAGATAGACAATAAGCTCTTGGAAGCAATGCATCCATTTGCATCCAGGCTTTGTGCCATTGGAGTTCTCCCAACTCGAGACATTCAGAATGTATGGTTCAGTATAATTTGAATTCTTCTAGTTTGCTCTACGAAAACTGTGCTGGATGGGATTGTTTCTTTGCATTTTTATTCTGTTCTGGCGATGCCATCAGACATGGTAAAAAGGGGGTGGTTTTGAGTTTTTCTAGTAACTTCTCCTTTTGTTTTTCCTCTAGATTTAAGGAATAGAAAAGCCACTGTATAGATAATCAATTTCTTTTACTAATGAAAATTTATGGCCTTATCTTTCTATTTGTTATTTCTTTTTCTGTTTAATTCTTACTGAAACAATTACATACTTTCTGGGTCCACATAATCTCACTCCTTTTTCTTTGGGTTGGGGGGGGGGGGGGGGGGGGGGGGGGGGGGTTGTTTCAGTTAAGCCCTTGTCTATTACTTAATTCAAGAGAGAAATTTCGTCAAGCACCTCCAGACCTCCCCCAAATTAAGCCTGGAGACATTGAAGGTTTCTTTGGAGCACTGCTTACACTTTACCACATTCGTAAACTAATATCAAGCCATGGAATAAGGCCAGCATATGAAATGCTTGAAGAAAAATTAAAACAAGGGTATGGCTTTTCTATACTCTCAGTTTCCTCACTGTCTTTATTAGCTCATACTCAGATTCTAATAACTATTTCCTATTATATGTGGAACCAGCATGCATTTTATTGTTTACTTTTCTCGAGTTAAATATTCTTTAATCTATGTAGGAACCTTCGCAATTCCCATTGATGTGTTAGTAATGCACCTTGAAAATGAAGTGCCAGAAGCTGTTGCTTTTGATGAGAATCACCTAATAACAAAATTTGGTATCAAGCAATTCCAAACAGATCTGCCTTGCAGAAATTTTGAGGCGGATAATTTTCTATGTTTTAAGATATTTTTGTTACATGAAAGGCACACACACTCTGTTGTCTCATTATGATAATTGGTGTTTGACTTTTCCGTATTTGGACTTTGAGTTGAAGGACAGAAACTTCTTGTATAGACTTTACTAATATCTAATATATTATATATTAATGTTGATGGCATGGAGTTTAAGCTGTTAAGTTTTTTAGCAAGCAATTCAAGTCCGTTAAGCTGTTCAAGATCAATTTTTCAGGTCTTTTGCAAGGTATATGAGCAGAAATGAAGATATTTGTAAAGCAAAGCTCATAATGCAGCAAAGTTTGTCACATGGTGCTCCGAGTCCCAAATTGTCCAAAATGTTAGAAGTACTGCATGATCATTTCAGTAGGTGGTCTCTTTTCTTAATTTTATTGTATGCTATCATATGCTGGTTTTGATATTTTATAACTCCTGCTTAAGAAACGTACAATTGTATCAAATGTTAGAAGTACTGCTGCTTTCATGGTTTCAATATTGTGTTTGTCAAGAAATGCCTATTTGTAGATAAATAATTTTTGTTTTCAATGAAGGGCCTGGAACATCTCCCCAGCTTTTTTCACTTGTACTGAATTCGGGAGTAAGGGATTAAATGCTTATTCTGATGTATAAACAATTTTAGTTAGCAATGTCAAAACTTTAATGTTTCTGTGAGCCAATATACCAATTTTTCCAGAAACTATTATTTGTAGATAAATAATTTTTGTTTTCAAACAAGGCCTGAAACATCTACCCAGCTTTACGTTCACTTAGGGCTGATTAAATTCTTATTCTAATGTATAAATAATTTTATTTAGCAATACTAGCAATGCCAAAAGTTTTACATTTTTGTGAGCTAATGGACCAATTTTGTCATGTATAAACAACTGCAAAAGATGAGATTGCTAGGACTTGAGAGAATAAGATAATTACCGTATCACATCTCAATAAAGATTTTCAGAGCAATGGTAAAGCAAAAAGACTTAGCATGGCATAGTAAAGGAGATCGTAGGTTTAATTCTACTTCTGCAATTTGAGCTTCACAAGTTGACCCCTATAGCACTGGAAAGAGGCCCACATATGAAGGGGAGTGTTACAAAGTAATTTAATTGTTGATCCCCATCATAATAGCTTAAAACTTTTTGGACAATATGAAACAGAAATTTATGTTAGACCTGTTCAATTTTTTTATTTGATTTTAGGGAATTTTTATATGAAACATGTTTAATTTTAATTGGGATTACTGTTGCTTTGTGGGTTTATATTTCTTTACCATTAGGGTTTCCCTGTTGGCTTTATTTCTTTGTTGGATTTGGACTCTGTATTATTATCTGAACAGAACTTGTTGCGGCTAAACTCTGAAGACTCGAGTTTTAAGTTGACATTTGTAGATGGGAAATGGACAAAATGTTTGATTACTTGCTATTTATACCAATGGTTGTATGTGCTCTGGCTACAATGACATAGTTTTGAGTTTTTGAGTTATGTTTGTGCTGATGAAACACTGGTTTATATTGATAGCATATATTAATTGTATGACTCAAAGTATTAGCTCTCAGTGGTTGATAATTATATTTCTCATTGTAGAAACAAATGATCCACAGAAATCAAGGGTTATAATTTTCTCAAATTTTCGGGGAAGTGTCAGGTGCAACAATTTATGTGTTTAATTAATTTATGATGATTTTATTTTTATGTTTTCTCAAGTTATTTATATATAAAATGTGGAAAACCCTTCTGAGTATACAGGGACATAATGGATGCATTAGCAAACCTTGGCAATTTAGTCAAAGCTACCCAGTTTATTGGTCAAAGTTCAGGTTTGAAGCTCCATTCTTCACTTAGTTCCTTTTCCCTATTAAATGTGATGTTTAATGAAAATTAGTTATCTTTTGTTGCCTAAATAAAAAATTATTATAAGATGCAGCTGTTCTTAATTCTTTAACTTCCTCTCTTGTTTTATGTTCGCTTTTCTCATTGATATTTTATTTTTATTTTTATATATACGCTTGGTTCAAAACTTCAAAACAAAATTGTCATATCCAATGTCTCTACATGGTCAACCTTTTCAACCATGTGTCCGGCATGTTGAACAGGACATGTTAAGAGTGAGTCTGACATGCAGGAAGACAATGGAGTTTTCGTCTGATATTGACTTATCTTCTCCTTTTTATTATATTGCCTCTTATTTGTCCACCTCTCTCTCTCTCTCTCTCTCTCTGGCTTTCTCCCACTCTTCAGGTCCTTGACCTCTTTTGAAATGAATTTGTGTTCAAGGCAAAGAGAAGATAATAATTGTTAAGAGATTTTCTTAGGAGACTGGATTGAAATGGTTTCCTAGTTCTTAAGATGGCATACTACAGCCAAGAATTTATGTATGTCTTGGTTAACATTTGCATTAGGATTAACTTATATGGTTGGCCTATTCCCTCATACCTCAAGCATTTGGGTTCTAGTTGTCGCCTAACATGGTATCAGAGCTCTGGTCTGAGGAACTCCTCAGTTCAAAACCTCTGATCCCTCTAACTCTCTTAATGATTTACGTGGGTATTGTGAGTTAGCTGGAGTAGAGCTTTTGGAAACAAGAATAGGCTTCTTGGTTTGTGCCGTGATAATTGGGATTTAATTTAAATAATCTGGTTCTGAATGATAGCTGTTAGGTGGAAAACCAATTATTTAAAATAGTTCTATAAGCAGAATTTAGAACACTGATTATAAAATAAGTATATAAGCCTATAACAAAATCGGGATGGAAATTACCTGTGAAATTTTAAGGCCTCTCAGGTTGCCTCACAATTATATTGGTTTGCGTGTCTATTGTGAAATATATTGACTATAATTTTCTTACAGGGAAAACATTAAAAGGCCAGTCACAAAAAGTTCAACAAGTTGTTTTGGAGGTAATTATGTTGTGCTTATTACTTTTTGTAGCACCTTGCATTAGCTTATTTTGATCTCCCACAGAAATTTCGTGCTGGCGGATTCAATGTCATTGTTGCCACATCTATTGGTGAAGAAGGCCTGGATATTATGGAAGTTGATCTGGTTATATGCTTTGATGCTAACGTATCACCATTGAGAATGATTCAACGCATGGGGAGAACTGGAAGGAAGCATGATGGACGAGTTGATATCCTTTTCTCATATGACTAATGCATTTTATGTAGTTAGTTGTTAGTGAGATCAGTATGAATATTCAATGAATTTCTTGCTTCCCCCGAGTAAATCGTAAATCCTTGACAAGTCTTACTAGTTCTAGCCTGTGAAGGGTCAGAGTTGAAGGGTTACCATCGTAAGAAAGGAAACAGTAAGAATATGATGAAACACATGCGAAATGGGGGAATAAATAGCTTCAATTTCCATTCTAGTCCAAGGATGGTGGGATCTTCTAACAGATGCTGCATCTTTATAACTTTTAATGCTGCAGTCCATTTTTTAGCTATTGATTACATCAAATTTTATTGCAGATTCCTCATATTTTCAAACCCGAAGTCCAGTTTGTTCAGTTTTCAGTTGAACAATTTATTCGTCGTGGAAAGAAAGTTATTGATGATAACACTGTTCAGACGCCTGTGATCACAGAAACGTTAACTGTAGCTGAG
Organism: Cotoneaster glaucophyllus; assembly: GCA_036320875.1. Classification (NCBI taxonomy): domain Eukaryota; kingdom Viridiplantae; phylum Streptophyta; class Magnoliopsida; order Rosales; family Rosaceae; genus Cotoneaster; species Cotoneaster glaucophyllus. The sequence continues at coordinate 44,684,127 of CM070073.1, forward strand.
ACTAACTTAATTGCCAAGTATTTCCACCCTCATGGACTTACGTGGAAACCATCTCTCATTGCCTTTCCTCACTTTCAAACATATCCGTCAAGAGTGTATAAAGTAATGCATTCATGTCGGACAACAATGCTGATTGATATGATGCAATGTTTGCAAGGACTAACCTTTTCTAGGGACAGCAATATCTCCCTTGTTGAGGTTTGATTTGATCTATGTGGTTAAGTTGTTTTCCTTCTTGTAATGTATTACATATTCTTGAGTTTTACAACTTTTATTTAATTGCTTTCAGGATGAATTCTATGTAGAGGGAATTGACACTACTGAGCAACATGTCATTGACACTGCTGAACATCTTGACAACAACAGACAAGGTAACTCAAAGGGAAAATCGCTACAATAAGCATATTTTGACATTTGGTTTGCATAAATGATCATTTTTCAGTAATGCAGTGACATATTGATCATTTAATAATGACACAAACGATGACATAACAACAACACGACGATGATATAATGATGACTGATTATTTCTGCAACCAAGTGTCAAAATATGTTTATTGTAGCTAGTTGCCCCAACTCAAAAAGGGCTGTGTAACAAGAAAATTTGATTTCAAAATTCTTCTGTTTATTAAGGATTCATTCAGATTATATGCAGATGATAACTTTGAGGATGTGAAAAAATGTCCCACATCGGAAGTTTACCGAACCTTGCATGTGCTTTAAGGGTTGGGCTACTCTCCATGTTGCCAATTGGTTTCACGGTGGAACCTCAATTTCCTTCAATTATTATGAATTTTTTTTTACTAGGATTAGTTTCATCGTGCCAAATGGAGTTCTGAGGTGCATTTAATTCGTCATACTTTGCATCAATGCCCCGCATCAAACCTATGCATGTTTACATGCTAATCAAAATCCTGCTGAGCTTCTATAGTTTATCGTTCTTATATTTTCTTTTAAAGTTTATTTGAGATAAGTGAATATTATACTTCAATACTCGTTCTACAAGTAGTTCAGAAATTAAGCTCAGGATCACCAAGTCATTGGTTCATGATGTCTTTATATTCTCGTTTTTGTTTTAACTTTTATATTTCATCTTATATGCAACCATAATGTAATACTGGATAATCTTATCATATTCTTTGAGCCATCTTGTTTTTTACTTTGTAACTTTGATTTTTTCTCACTTTTGGTATTGTGTATGCATGCATGCCTGTTTAAAGTTGTTCTGAAATTCATTCCTCTTATCCTGACATTTTCTTGATTGATTTTTTTGAAAGGAGACATTTTCTTGATTGATGAATGAAATAATTTTGTTGTCTTCTGTATACTTTTCGTCTTCTGATGATAGTAGTAGTACGACAGCTATGAGGTTGGTTATCTTTTCTTAACGCAAGGAATGGACTGAAAGTATCATAATGTTCACTCTTACCACATTTTGTACTGTAACTAGTATGCATAATCATGCTGCTAATTTGAAGTCATGATGCTGCACCTGGATTCTTTAACTAATTCAGTCAATCAATATTGCGAATCTAAGAATTTGAACCTTCTACCTGTTGGCTAGATAAGAAACCCCATTTTGTTTTCTGTCAGAGGGTATAAAAGAAATCCCTTGTAAAGTAATACGAAGTTTAATTAGGATTTGGTTCTCATGTTTCAAATGAAATTGTAGAGAGGATTTGTTTCTTGCTATCCTCTTATCAATTTTGTGTGCATAAAATATTATGGCTTAAGTCATCATTTACTTAAAAACTAAGCACCTATCATTTCTTCATTTTTTTCTTTTATTTATTTATTTTTGGCTAGGGGAATTGAATGCAGAGAAGATGCAGGCTGTGCTACCCATTTTCTTAGTATTGTACTTAAATCTTGAATATTTTGTTGCAGGTTTTCTGAATCTTGATGATTCTTTAGAGAAACAGTCGGAAAGAAAAGTACTGGATTCTGAATTATCACCTACTAGTACATTGAAAACCAAGGAGAAGCATTACAAACATAATTTCCCTGGTGAAAATCCTTATGAGCACTCTTACCTCTTTGGTTCAGATGTTGTAAATGTGGATGCTTCCGGAAAGGTCTTAATCACATCTGTTCCTGTATTTCGATGGAAAGACTTATCACATTCCATGTTCACAAGTGAAAGTAATATTAAGTTGGATAGCTTGAAGCAAAATTCTTACCATGGAAGGACTTCAGATGAAGACCACACAGAACTAACTACTCGAGGTGGTGCCAGTGGAGATGTTAAAACTATTCAGATGAAAAGCATAAAGTATGAGAATTCACTTAGCTCTAGATTGTGCAAGTCTGAAATCTGGACGGAGAAAACATTCAATGGGGCTGAAAAAATTCCTCGAACTACAATTTTGAAGGTAGAGTTGTTAAGTAAAGGAGATAGTGTTTACGACACACCTGATGTTCTGGAAAGCAAGGCATCATTGTTGCTCACAGATGAAGACAATAGTATTTCGAGAGATGGTGAGCTCAGTCCACGGCTTACTAATTTAATGAAAAGTGGAGTTGTTCCAGAGTCTCCTATCAACACTAGTGGTTAGTAATGCACTTAGTAACATTTCATTTTAATTCAAATTGGGATAAGTTTTCCTGAGATTGCTATTGCCCCCTAGCATGAAAATTGATGCTAACATATGATGCAGGACTATCAAATAACTCAAATGAGTATGCAGTTCCTGTCCCTGTTTCACCTGCCCAGTTACATCCTACATATAGTGAAAAGGTAAGTACGGAACACAATGCCTGTGGAGGAAAAGTCCCTGTTTCTTCTATGGATACTGAAATTCGAACTCCGTTCCATAACAAGCATAGTAGTGCCAGTATAAGAGGCTGTACCTCCGCATCACCAATTAGTGGAAGAGCCAATACTGTTTTAGCTGACCTTACAAACAATAGTTGTGGCAAAGATTGGAATTTAAGTTCTGGAGACAAGTCGGAAAGTGTAAAAGAGGCACGCAAGTTTAGAAGGTTGCGCAAAGTCGGGGATCGGTGGAAAAGTAGGAATCGAGAAAGCGTGACAAATAATGTGGGGTCAACAAGAAACCTTGCTAGACCATTTTCTAACAATGGTTCCCTCCATTCTAAGCACAATAGAGGTACCGTGAATACAGTGGAGATGCTAGTTTCCTTTCCCGTATTCTTTATTGTTTTGCTAATCTATCTATTTTTGGAGCTCGATGCTTACTGACTAGTTTTTAGCGATCCTCATTTCCGTAATGTAAAGTGCAACCACACCAAGTCTTTTAGGACTGCCTTTCAGATGCTAATCTTTTTGTGTGACCTATTTACCGATACATTGCGGTTGTTACTTAGGTAAAAAGAATTCGGTTGATGACGTAAGGGCCTTCATCGAGGAGGAAGCTGAGTAAGATCATACTTTTTTCTATATTAGAATGATGTGGCTTAGTTTTTTTTTTTTTTTTTTTGTTTTGAAAATTTGTGTAGTTGCAATTTCACCTAACAGAATAAAGAATTTTTACTGTTTGATTTTTTGTTTGTTTTTTGTGGGGTAATAAAATGAAGCTTTTGTTGAAAGCTAATATTTGAAATGCTGTTACTCCACTGAAATTACTCAGGGTATCTTCAGAAGCTGGTATGTCTGATGATGAGGAAGATGATCAAGACAACTATTCAAATGATAGTTTCATAGATGACAGAATAAATCCTACGGCTGCGGCTACTCAGTCTGCAAGTGGAGGAAATGATATGATGGCAATATACAGGTCTTTCATCTCTCTCTCTCTCTCTCACACACACACACACACACACACACACACACACTCTGACACACATTTGAATGGATGATCAAGTTGTTCACCTGGTCGTGAAGTGAGCAGTTCATTCTTCACAAACCATTACCAGTTTGACTGAACTACTGTTCATAATGTAGCCTTTCATATGAACTGGGTAGTTGTCGGAATTTTTTGTTTGTTTTGAAAGTCAATATTATTGAATACTCCATCTTGGAAAAATGTAGTAGAACTTGAATCCAACTTTTACTTTGTTTCACATAAAACATCATTCTGTGATCAAGTGACATTTGTAAGGAGAAGCAGATACTGATCCAAAGAGGTGCTCGTTCCAAAGTTTTTGCTATCTTTTAAGGAACTTGGAAACTAATATCCAATTGTTATAAGAATTTAGATATAACTTTGCAAAAATTAAAATTACGTGCAGTTGATTAATCTTCCCTTGGAAGCGGTGGCGGTTGTTTCTCAAAACTACTTTTACAACTAGTGGGTCGCTTGGAATGAGATTATTTAGCTGAACTTCTTTTCTCTCTCAAAATTTCTCTAAGTTACAAACCGAAGTGACAGTTGGAGTTGCTATGCCCGATGTAAAACCATTTACCAGGCCCCAATCCTCCTGCATTTGGCCGGTGAACTGTGCCATCAATGTAGTTGCTTAGGTTTCTTCGTTTCCTTGCTCCTTGATCTTCTTTTTTATTTGTTATCATCTCTTCTAGTTCTGTAACCTGTATTAAAATTCTTACAAAAGTTTTCTTTGATTTCTTACAAAGGCGTTCATTGCTCACCCAATCACCCATGGAGAGGCAGCCAGTTAGTTCTGCGGTATATTCACCTGATTCTGTGGCAGCGACAACGAGGACAACTGAAACTGGAAGTTCCTGTGGCAAAACATCGTTCTCTCTCCAAACGCCCCAAAGTGATGGTACAAATCAGTCAACCAGGATGGATTCAAAGTCCTTGGAAATGAACCGGGTAAGGGTAGACGTACCTTGTACTAGTGGTGTTTCCCCAGAATACGAGAGAGATGTTGAAAGCCGTAAAAGAAAATTGAGTTGTCATCATTCAAGATATCCTGCAGTCAACTTGGAGCGAGAGTTCTCGCTCGAGTCAGAGGCTGCAGGCAGAGACTTGCAGCTCATTGATGCAAACGATGACATGCTTGACGATCAGTTTTTCGAGGGTCTTGATCTTGACGCAATGGAAGCGCAAGCTACATTGCTTCTTAAACAGAAAACAGAAACGCCAAGGCCGCAGGAGCAGCATCTGGTTCCCAAGTTGTTCGAGCCGACATTTGATCTTGGTATATAATAAACTTACAGGAAAACACATCTAACTGATATTGTTTCTCACTAATTGAGATTGTTTGTCATCATGATTGCAATTTATTTATTTATTTATCGTTTATCCAAAATGACAAAAATACGTTTAAATTTTGTTTTGGTCCCGTATTTAACATAAATTTTTCTCGGAATGACCAAAATAATTGATGATGGACAAACTCAGGGATCATTTCTATCGATTTCAAATCTCAGGGACCAAAGTGAAGAGTTATGCTAATCTCACTGATCATTTCGGTAAAATGGCGCCAAAGAATGACCTTCTGATGGGGGCGGGTGTAGTCATTATTATTTTTTAGTACAACGATATATTTTACACTAAGAGGAGAGGGAGTTTGGTTACGCTACATAATGGGCAGCTTAATTTGGTATCGAATTCGTCGTTCATGAGATTCGAACCTAAGACCTCTCACTTGCTCATTGGTAAGATATATAAAAAAAGGTTTAGTTGACTCCTCTAGAACTTTAATCTTAAGTAGGGGTGATCTTTAGACGGATTGGATCAGAAACAACGTTTGCTATTTTCATTCCAAAATTTTGGGATAGGATCAAATTGGGTTAAAATTTTCGAATTCAGAATATTCGAAATCGGAGTAACCTTGAAAATTTCAGAACATAATTCAGAAATCCATATAATTACAGGAAAACCTCTATAGATGAATAATGTTGGGGCTAAAAAAGTTATTACTATAGAGAGGTTATTATACATCGACAAATGAATGTTTATTAATTTATACAGAATTTTATATTTTGTTCACTTTTCTTTTTTGTGATAAGATACAAGTATCTTATAGAAAAACTAAGGTACATGCAATTTATGTTTTTGAATATTCTGAAATTTTACATGCAATTTATTGTTCTATTTAATGAATGGTATAAGCTTATATGTAAATTCAATTAATTTTTTGTTCTACTAATATTCTTATCCTTTTTAATAAAGTTTATGATTAATATAAAAAAAACAAACAAAAGTGTTATAAACATTGTATTTAAGTGAGGTTTTGTAAATTCTAGATTAGATTTGCTACTAGCTATTCTTCCCTATTAGGATTTGTATTCTTTAGAGGAGAATGTTTCTTTCCTCTACACAACCGTACACACACATCTCTCTCCGTGGTGCGCCCCTCTCTCCGTGTTAGATAAAATAAGCCACAACAAAAAGGTATCCAAAACTAACCATAAAATATATAAGTAATTACAAAATGCATAATTTGAGTAAATAACTATAAAATATCAGAATTCTTTTGTCGAAATAGGTTCGGAACATTTCGGAAAAATTTGGATCAAAAATTCAGAATTATCGGACCATAGATGTGTTCCGATTTTTATTCCAAAATTTCCGAAAATATTCATATTCGGAATTTTTGGGTTTAGATTCGGAAACGAAAAACACCATATCTAACTTGCACACTTAATCTTAGGCTAAGTTTGGTATCCCATAATTTCATATGTCTTTAGGGGGATCAGAAATGAAAATTGGGAGTTTTAATGAAAAGCCCGCGGTACTGTTCACTTTAACGAAAAACCACATTTTTACACTAAAAAGTCAAACCTGGTACCATTCGCTTTACCTTTTATTTTGTACTTATCGTTAAAACTCAAAGTTTTCAAGCCATTTTCGTTAGTTTTCCTATTAAAATTTTCCTACCTATATTTGGTAAGGGTTTTTATCATAAATAGTCCCTGAAATTGATCCACCCAATCAAGATGGTCTCTGAAATTGAAAATCGATCAATGTAGTCCCTGAAATTGGGTGTCTCAAATCAATGTAGTCCTTTCGTCATAACTCCGTTAAAAATTCTGTTATGTGCTGATGTGGCACATAATTGGATTCCATAATATAATAAAATATTACCATGTGGATTAAAAGTATTAAAATAATAATTAAAAAACTATTTTATATCATTAAAAACAAAAAAAAGAGAAAAAGAAGAAGATGATGACTGTTCATCATCTTCTTCCCCTCCTACCCAGCGACCCACCATTTTTTTTATTTTTTATTATTATCTAGAACAAAACAACATCCATTTAAGTTTGCACAACACATCAACAAGATGAAACAAAATTTAGTCATATTTCAGGAACGACCTCCCTTCTAATAACAAAAACAACCATAACTCAATCATATATATGTCCTATTCAAGAGTGCGGCGAGTAACATTCAGACGATGACATTAGCAGCACTCGCAATCCTAGGCCAGAGATCAGCGCACTCTTTCCCGATTAGACCAGTAATAGCAGACCTTTTCATTTCTCCCTTCGGATTCACAATAACACCATCATTATCTTCAAAGTACATGAAGACACCATCCTTTCGGCGCCATGGCTTGCGCTGCCTCACAATGACAACGACCTTCTTCCTGAGGCTACACAATGAGCTGCAAGAGCTCAATTTAGTGAAACAAACAGCATCAGCACCCTTTTACATGCAGTTTCCAACTGCCACTTTCACCGGAGCAACCACCCCGGTCCCCACCCCACCCCACCCCGTCCCACATGTAATCTCAGCGCCACTCCCCTGCAGCCTGTACCTCCGGGTCGAGCAACATCGGGAGGTTTCATTTCGAATTACCGTCACCAGCGAACACGAGGACTATGGGAACGGGGTGAAACGGTGCCGTTTCAAGGGGAGGAGAATGGGGAGGAGAATGGTGGTCGCTAGGTAGGAGGGGAAGAAGATGATGAACACTAACAGTCATCATCTTCTTCTTTTTCTCTTTTTTTATTGTTTTTAATTATATAAAATAGTTTTTTAATTATTATTTTAATACTTTTAATCCACATGGTAATATTTTATTATATTGTGGAACCCAATTATGTGCCACATCAGCACATAACAGAATTTTTAACAGAGTTGTAACGGAAGGACTACATTGATTTGCGACACCCAATTTCAGGTACTACATTGATCGATTTTCAATTTCAGGGACCATCTTGATGGGGTGGGTCAATTTCAGGAACCATGTGTGATAAAAACCCATTTGGTAATGATGAGAAAGGAACAAGAAACTACTACTTTTTGGAGATATTGACCTTTTCAATTATCATTGAGGGTAGGTTAGTCATACCAAAAAACGTAATAAATGGTTTATTTGGTTTCCCACGAGGAAGGAAACTTTCCTCTCTATTTTTTATGACCAGGAATTTATTTCCCAAGCCTGCCCTTATAAAACATGGGAAATACAACACTTTCCCATTCCCAAGCTCACTTTTCGTCAAACCAAACACACCCTTAGTTTTTTCCTTGAAATTAAAATATCCTCACTTTGCACTCTAAAATTTTATTTGCTCCACTTTGGCAAAATTCTGTCAAAAGTGCTAACTTGGAAGGATAATAGTGCAAATTCATCATAGTTTGCAATGAGGACCCGATTTCTACTGGGAGCTCGATCTCCTAAGAAAATTCGATCTCAGGCGAAATTTTTGATTTCATGCGAAATTTTTGATCTCCTTGAAACTCGATCAATTGCGGGTTTAGTGATTAGGGCTTAGGTCTTGGTTTCATGACTCAGGTTTTGGTTTCTAGCGAGGCTCCCTAGAAAAACCAATCTCAAAAAGAAAATAAGATCTTTCTTTTTTATGTCTAAGTTGGACCCGACGTTGGTTGAAGATAGATTTCTAAAGAGATTGTTTGTGTCACATCCCGACCCGGGCTCGGCTCCAACATAGCACGATATTGTCCGCTTTGGGCCTCGGCCACACCCTCATGGTTTTGTTTCTGGGAACTCACACGAGAACTTCCCAGTGAGTCACCCTTCATGGGATTTCTCTCGCGTGAACTCGCTTAACTTCGAAGTTCCGATGGAATCCGAAGCCAGTGAGCTCCCAAAAAGCCTCGTGCTAGGTAGATATGAGAATATACATATAAGGCTTACATGATCCACACCCCTGGCGATGTGGGATCTTACAATCCACCCCCCTTAGGGGCCCGACGTCCTCGTCGGCACACTTCCGGCCAGAGATTGGCTCTGATACCAAATTGTCACATCCCGGCCTGGACCCCCACCACATCCTGGGCTCAACTCCGCCGTAGCACGATATTGTCCGCTTTGGGCCCCGGCCACGCCCTCATAGTTTTGTTTCTGGAAACTCACACGAGAACTTCCCAGTGGGTCACCCATCATGGGATTGCTCTCGCGCGAACTTGCTTAACTTCGAAGTTCAATGGAATCCGAAGCCAGTGAGCTCCCAAAAGGTCTCGTGCTAGGTAGAGATGGGAATATACATATAAGGCTTACAGGATCCACACCCCTAGACGATGTGGGATCTTACAGTTTGTACCCAATATTACACATTGAATGAATAACTCGATTGATTGCGGGTTTAGTGATCAGGGCTTAGGTCTTGGTTTCATGACTCAAGATTTGGTTTCTAGCAAGGCTCCCTAGAAAAACCAATCTCAGATAGAAAATATGATCTTTCTTTTTGATGTCTAAGTCAGACTTGACGTTGGTTGAAGATAGATTTCTAAAGAGACTGTTTTTACCCAATATTACATGTTAAATGAATAACTCGATCAATTTCGGGTTTAGTGATGAGGGCTTAGGTCTTGGTTTCATGACTCAAGATTTGGTTTCTAGCGAGGCTCCCTATAAAAACCAATCTCAGATAGAAAATAAGATCTTTCTTTTTGATGTCTAAGTCGGACCCGACGTTGGTTGAAGATAGATTTCTAAAGAGACTGTTTGTACCCAATATTACACGTTGAATGAATAACTCGATCAATTGCGGGTTTAGTGATTAGGGCTTAGGTCTTGGTTTCATGCCTCAATATTTGGTTTCTAGCAAGGCTCCCTAGACAAACCAATCTCAGACAAAAAATAAGATCTTTCTTTTTGATGTCTAAGTCTGACCCGACGTTGGTTGAAGATAGATTTCTAAAAAACTGTTTGTACCCAATATTACACGTTGAATGAATAGAATTCTAAGACGTTGAATGAACTGTTAAGACAATTTTATGTGGATGTTATTATGATTTCTTTTATACTCATAGTACTTGTGTCGGGAGGTTATCTTGACGTCTATTTATCAATATCAAGATGGTGTTACCAACAGTTGGGATGATTTGGGTCCATGCATGTGTTTACCCATATATGGTTTATTAGTGATGCAATTCCAACAAATTTGCCATGTGGTCTTGATAGCCAGCATGCAGTGCCGTGGATTGTCATGCTTTTCAAGGGATAATCATCACCACCAAAGAATGGTCAGTTATCATCAAATAGGATCTTATCCGGATCTTCTTTGTAAAGATCTTGACTATCCATTCATTTGTCACCATGCGGCTAGAAATTACTTTGAACTTTAAAATTAAACTTAAACAGTACCTGATAAAAACTGACAAACGATGAATGTACATGATGAAATGATCATCAGAATTCTCATAAAGAGAATCCGAAGAGGATCCTCATTCAGTTATCACCACCGAATCCCCATCATTATTTGTGAGATAAATCCTTGATCTAAATAATGATTAACTAACGATGGAGATAATGATTAGGACGTGGTGGCGTTTGGTAATGATCATCACGTGTCTTTATCTGAGGCCATAATCGTTGGTTGTGCATGGGATTATCCACTAATTGGCAAATGGTTAACATCGCTATGCATATTTCATAAATACAGTTGAAGCTGCTGAATTTGATGCAGAAGATCTTAAATTTAGTAGTGAACTGCATAGCCCTGTCTTCAGGTTCTAGAACTCTAGGCCCCAATCCTCTTGCATTTGGCCGGTGAACTGTGCCATCAATGTAGTTGCTTAGGTGCTTAGGTTTCTTTGTTTCCTTGCTCCTTGATCTTCTTTTTTATTTGTTATCATCTCTTCTAGTTCTGTAACCTGTATTAAAATTCTTATAAAAGTTTTCTTTGATTTCTTACAAAGGCGTTCATTGCTCACCCAATCACCCATGGAGAGGCAGCCAGTTAGTTCTGCGGTATATTCACCTGATTCTGTGGCAGCGACAATGAGGACAACTGAAACTGGAAGTTCCTGTGGCAAAACATCGTTCTCTCTCCAAACGCCCCAAAGTGATGGTACAAATCAGTCAATCAGGATGGATTCAAAGTCCTTGGAAATGAACCGGGTAAGGGTAGACATACCTTGTACTAGTGGTGTTTCCCCAGAATACGAGAGAGATGTTGAAAGCCGTAAAAGAAAATTGAGTTGTCATCATTCAAGATATCCTGCAGTCAACTTGGGGCGAGAGTTCTCGCTCGAGTCAGAGGCTGCAGGCAGAGACTTGCAGCTCATTGATGCAAACGATGACATGCTTGACGATCAGTTTTTCGAGGGTCTTGATCTTGACGCAATGGAAGCGTAAGCTACATTGCTTCTTAAACAGAAAACAGAAACGCCAAGGCCGCAGGAGCAGCATCTGGTTCCCAAGTTGTTCGAGCCGACATTTGATCTTGGTATATAATAAACTTACAGGAAAACAAATCTAACTGATATTGTTTCTCACTAATTGAGATTGTTTATCATCATGATTGCAATTTATTTATTTATTTATCGTTTATCCAAAATGACAAAAATACGTTTAAATTTTGTTTTGGTCCCGTATTTAACATAAATTTTTCTCGGAATGACCAAAATAATTGATGGTGGACAAACTCAGGGATCATTTCTATCGATTTCAAATCTCAGGGACCAAAGTGAAGAGTTATGCTAATCTCACTGACCATTTCGGTAAAATGGCGCCAAAGAATGACCTTCTGATGGGGGCGGGTGTAGTCATTATTATTTTTTAGTACAACGATATATTTTACACTAAGAGGAGGGGGAGTTTGGTTACGCTACATAATGGGCAGCTTAATTTGGCATCGAATTCGTCGTTCATGAGATTCGAACCTAAGACCTCTCACTTGCTCATTGGTAAGATATATATAAAAAAGGTTTAGTTGACTCCTCTAGAACTTTAATCTTAAGTAGGGGTGATCTTTAGAAGGATTGGATCAGAAACAACGTTTGCTATTTTCATTCCAAAATTTTGGGATAGGATCAAATTGGGTTAAAATTTTCGAATTCAGAATATTCGAAATCGGAGTAACCTTGAAAATTTCAGAACATAATTCAGAAATCCATATAATTACAGGAAAACCTCTATAGATGAATAATGTTGGGGCTAAAAAAGTTATTACTATAGAGAGGTTATTATACATCGACAAATGAATATTTATTAATTTATACAGAATTTTATATTTTGTTCACTTTTCTTTTTTGTGATAAGATACAAGTATCTTATAGAAAAACTAAGGTACATGCAATTTATGTTTTTGAATATTCTGAAATTTTACATGCAATTTATTGTTCTATTTAATGAATGGTATAAGCTTATATGTAAATTCAATTAATTTTTTGTTCTACTAATATTCTTATCCTTTTTAATAAAGTTTATGATTAATATAAAAAAAACAAACAAAAGTGTTATAAACATTGTATTTAAGTGAGGTTTTGTAAATTCTAGATTAGATTTGCTACTAGCTATTCTTCCCTATTAGGATTTGTATTCTTTAGAGGAGAATGTTTCTTTCCTCTACACAACCGTACACACACATCTCTCTCCGTGGTGCGCCCCTCTCACACATCTCTCTCCGTGGTGCGCCCCTCTCTCTGTGTTAGATAAAATAAGCCACAACAAAAAGGTATCCAAAACTAACCATAAAATATATAAGTAATTACAAAATGCATAATTTGAGTAAATAACTATAAAATATCAGAATTCTTTTGTCGAAATAGGTTCGGAACATTTCGGAAAAATTTGGATAAAAAATTCAGAATTATCGGACCTTAGATGTGTTCCAATTTTTATTCCAAAATTTCCGAAAATATTCATATTCGGAATTTTTGGGTTTAGATTCGGAAACGAAAACGCCATTTCTAACTTGCACACTTAATCTGAGGCTAAGTTTGGTATCCCATAATTTCATGTCTTTAGGGGGATCAGAAATGAAAATTGGGAGTTTTAACGAAAAATCCGCGGTACTGTTCACTTTAACGAAAAACCACATTTTTACACTAAAAAGTCAAATCTGATACTATTCACTTTACCTTTTATTTTGTACTTATCGTTAAAACTCAAAGTTTTCAAGCCATTTTCATTAGTTTTCCTATTAAAATTTTCCTACCTGTATTTGGTAATGATGAGAAAGGAACAAGAAACTACTACTTTTTGGAGATATTGACCTTTTCAATTATCATTGAGGGTAGGTTAGTCATACCAAAAAACGTAATAAATGGTTTATTTTGGTTTCCCACGAGGAAGGAAACTTTCCTCTCTATTTTTTATGACCAGGAATTTATTTCCCAAGCCTGCCCTTATAAAACATGGGAAATACAACACTTTCCCATTCCCAAGCTCACTTTTCGTCAAACCAAACACACCCTTAGTTTTTTCCTTGAAATTAAAATATCCTCACTTTGCACTCTAAAATTCTATTTGCTCCACTTTGGCAAAATTCTGTCAAAAGTGCTAACTTGGAAGGATAATAGTGCAAATTCATCATAGTTGGCAATGAGGACCCGATTTCTACTGGGAGCTCGATCTCCTAAGAAAATTCGATCTCAGGCGAAATTTTTGATTTCATGCGAAATTTTTGATCTCCTTGAAACTCGATCAATTGCGGGTTTAGTGATTAGGGCTTAGGTCTTGGTTTCATGACTCAGGTTTTGGTTTCTAGCGAGGCTCCCTAGAAAAACCAATCTCAAAAAGAAAATAAGATCTTTCTTTTTTATGTCCAAGTTGGACCCGACGTTGGTTGAAGATAGATTTCTAAAGAGATTGTTTGTGTCACATCCCGACCCGGGCTCGGCTCCAACATAGCACGATATTGTCCGCTTTGGGCCTCGGCCACACCCTCACGGTTTTGTTTCTGGGAACTCACACGAGAACTTCCCAGTGAGTCACCCTTCATGGGATTTCTCTCGCGTGAACTCGCTTAACTTCGAAGTTCCGATGGAATCCGAAGCCAGTGAGCTCCCAAAAAGCCTCGTGCTAGGTAGATATGAGAATATACATATAAGGCTTACATGATCCACACCCCTGACGATGTGGGATCTTACAATCCACCTCCCTTAGGGGCCCGACGTCCTCGTCGGCACACTTCCGGCCAGAGATTGGCTCTGATACCAAATTGTCACAACCCGGCCCGGACCCCCACCACATCCCAGGCTCAACTCCGCCGTAGCACGATATTGTTCGCTTTGGGCCCCGGCCACGCCCTCATAGTTTTGTTTCTGGAAACTCACACGAGAACTTCCCAGTGGGTCACCCATCATGGGATTGCTCTTGCGCGAACTTGCTTAACTTCGAAGTTCAATGGAATCCGAAGCCAGTGAGCTCCTAAAAGGTCTCGTGCTAGGTAGAGATGTGAATATACATATAAGGCATACAAGATCCACACCCCTAGACGATGTGGGATCTTACAGTTTGTACCCAATATTACACATTGAATGTATAACTCGATCGATTGCGGGTTTAGTGATCAGGGCTTAGGTCTTGGTTTCATGACTCAAGATTTGGTTTCTAGCGAGGCTCCCTAGAAAAACCAATCTCAGATAGAAAATATGATCTTTCTTTTTGATGTCTAAGTCAGACCTGACGTTGGTTGAAGATAGATTTCTAAAGAGACTGTTTTTACCCAATATTACATGTTAAATGAATAACTCGATCAATTTCAGGTTTAGTGATGAGGGCTTAGGTCTTGGTTTCATGACTCAAGATTTGGTTTCTAGCGAGGCTCCCTATAAAAACCAATCTCAGATAGAAAATAAGATCTTTCTTTTTGATGTCTAAGTCGGACCCGACGTTGGTTGAAGATAGATTTCTAAAGAGACTGTTTGTACCCAATATTACACGTTGAATGAATAACTCGATCAATTGCGGGTTTAGTGATTAGGGCTTAGGTCTTGGTTTCATGACTCAATATTTGGTTTCTAGCAAGGCTCCCTAGACAAACCAATCTCAGACAAAAAATAAGATCTTTCTTTTTGATGTCTAAGTCTGACCCGACGTTGGTTGAAGATAGATTTCTAAAAAACTGTTTGTACCCAATATTACACGTTGAATGAATAGAATTCTAAGACGTTGAATGAACTGTTAAGACAATTTTGTGTGGATGTTATTATGATTTCTTTTATAATCATAGTACTTGTGTCGGGAGGTTATCTTGACGTCTATTTATCAATATCAAGATGGTGTTACCAACAGTTGGGATGATTTGGGTCCATGCATGTGTTTACCCATATATGGTTTATTAGTGATGCAATTCCAACAAATTTGCCATGTGGTCTTGATAGCCAGCATGCAGTGCCGTGGATTGTCAAGCTTTTCAAGGGATAATCGTCACCACCAAAGAATGGTCAGTTATCACCAAATAGGATCTTATCCGGATCTTCTTTGTAAAGATCTTGACTGTCCATTCATTTGTCACCATGCGGCTAGAAATTATTTTGAACTTTTTTATTTAAAATTAAACTTAAACAGTACCTGATAAAAACTGACAAACGATGAATGTACATGATGAAATGATCATCAGAATCCTCACAAAGAGAATCCAAAGAGGATCCTCATTCAGTTATCACCACCGAATCCCCATCATTATTTGTGAGATAAATCCTTGATCTAAATAATGATTAACTAACGATGGAGATAATGATTAGGATGTGGTGGCGTTTGGTAATGATCATCACGTGTCTTTATCTGAGGCCATAATCGTTGGTTGTGCATGGGATTATAATTGGCAAATGGTTAACATCGCTATGCATATTTCATAAATACAGTTGAAGCTGCTGAATTTGATGCAGAAGATCTTAAATTTAGTAGTGAACTGCATAGCCTTGTCTTCAGGTTCTAGAACTCTAGGCTGAGAGTGTTCATTTCTTGATCATAGTTGCTTGGTGCAGAAGTCAACAATGCGTTTCATCACCACATCACCACATTTAATATTGGTTGCGGATTGGATTTAATTTATTTAATTTCGATGACCATAAATAAAGATGTATGTGTGAAAGTCATTTTCTTTTCTTTCTTTTTTCCGAACAAATTTAGCCCTGGTAGTCCTCCACAAGCATTGTTTTTTTTTTTTAACAAACGATATTATCTACACTAAGAGAACGGGATAAGCCTAGCCTCACAATAAACTAGCAATAATATGGTTCAAATTCATTTTTTAAGAAGAATCAAACCTAAAACATCTTAAAAATGAAAATGAATATTACTAAATACTATTGGATTATAATACTAAGTAGCTTAATCCGACTTTTATAGAGTCTCAGAATCACCTTAGTTTTTCTGTATATCCGCCATAAACACATACCTTGGTCTATTCTCGTAAACAGAGGAAAAACTGTCCTAATCACATGTAATTAAATATTTTCTCAATATTTAATTAGCTTAGCAAGCCACCACAGAGAATTATATAGTTAGTGGGGAAGGAATTGGCAAGTACAAAAAAACGGTGTTTTAAATGAAAGAAGACCAACGGATAAAACAAGTTGATAGAGGGCGTGCCTGCGGAGTGCGGGCAGTGAAACGTCCAATGCTGGGTCAGAGACGGAGACACTTGCGGAGGGAGGCTCACGCGGTGTCGTTTTACCCACGTTGACAAATCCCTCGTGCTCTCTCACCGGCTATTCCCGGTCTCCTCTCTTACACTTCATTTTGCCTTTTGTCAATTTTAAAATTTAAAAAAAAAAAATTCTTTCCGGATCTCTTCCATCAAAGTTATCGGATTAAGTGATTTGGATTTTTGAAATTTTATCTAACGGCTCATCTGTTTTGATCCCTTAAAAGGCCGTTGGATAAAATTTCAAAGGCTCGAATCACTTGATTTGGTGAGCTTGGTGAAAAAAATCCAGAGAGGATCTCTTTCCATTAAGAAAAAAAAAAAAAAAAAATCCATAAACGGTGTCGTTTGCCACGTTGGCAAATCCATCTCCTGCTGCTCTCTTTCAGCTACCCTCCCACGCTATAAATAGTAGGTGCTTAACTGCTTGCTCTTTTTTTCTCTTCTTTCTTCCAAGAAGCAAGCAAATCGCTCTACTGTTGTAATAATATTAATATTATATTTTTACGTCATCTTTCCGACCAGTCCCCGGCCAAATCGCCGGCGATCGCCCGATCACGCCGACGGAGACTCCACCTCCTCCGCCTCCTTTGACATTTCTCTCTCTCTCTGAGGTATAATCTCTCTCTCTTCTCGTTCTCTCTCCTTAATTTGCATTTTTTTGCTGAGAAGGTTCAGATCTGGTTTTCTTGTACGTTAATGCTAAATGTTACTTGTTGATCTTGATCTATCATTATTATAATTTATTATTATTAAATAAACATATATGTTTAATTTTCTCTGCTGTAATGATTTAATCGTTCAGAGACTCTGTTATATAATGATTAGTACTATTCACACTTTTTTTTTTGACTTTTCACGTACTTCTGTTCATTTTGTCGGTTAATATTCTCCAATTCATTTGATCTAACTCCTGAAAATTTATCCAACGGTGAAATTGAGAGGTGTGATAAGTAAAAATGGGTGTGCATGTGGATTACACCACCCTATGTAATCTGTAATTTTTTGTTTTGTTGCATATTTTTGTACACAGGTTTTGAAAAAATGATTGTTCATCCTAATAATATTTTACTTATGGGTAATGATAGGAGACTAATTTTATGAACCAAATTTTATAAACCATACGAGGTTGTTGTTGATGATTGAATTATTACTTAACTATTGATTAACGTGCTTAATTTTTGTTGGTGACAGATTATATGATTCACTGGAGCTGCTTTCTCTCTGTTTTTTTTTTAAATTTTATTTTATTTCTGAAAGGTTTATGTGATTTCGTTTTTCATGGGAATTGTATGTTTTGCCTGATAAAATAATAAATAAATTGGTCTGGTAGGAGTTGAACACAACACAACACAAACAGATTTCAGATCTGTTGGGACTTGAGAAGTGAAGCAAGTCATTTTGTTCGATTGGAATCTGTTGAAGTTCGAAGAAGAAGAAGAAACGGACCGAGGAAATGGAAGGGACCAAAGAGTTTGGGCTACGAAATGTGAGCTCGCACTGCTCCATTTCGGACATGGATGACTACGACCTCTCACGCCTTCTCGACAAGCCCAGGCTCAACATTGAGAGGCAGAGGTCCTTCGACGAGAGGTCACTCAGTGAGCTCTCCATTGGCCTCACAAGAGTCGGCTTGGACAACATGGACAGCACCTACTCCCCCGGTGGAAGGTCTGGTTTTGACACCCCTGCTTCCTCTGCACGCAACTCGTTTGAGCCCCATCCAATGGTTGCTGAGGCATGGGAAGCTCTCCGCCGCTCTTTGGTCTTCTACCGCAACCAGCCTATGGGCACCATTGCAGCATACGATCATGCCTCTGAGGAAGTTTTGAATTATGATCAGGTCAACTTTTCACAATTGTCAACCCTTGCTTGCCTTTTGTTTTCGATTTCATTTTGTATGAGATTATGCAATAATCTATCTGTTTTTGGAATAATAATTCTGGCAATCAAATCAACTTGGGGAAAATTGGTTCGCCCTCTAGATTGATAGACATTCTTAATATGTGCTAATTGCTATCAGTTGAAATATCTAATTAGACTCGTGAGGTGAGGTGGTGACGCTGAGAAACTTATTGATCCTGCAAATGTCGCTTGTTCTCTTTGATTTTGGCATAATATTGGATATAAAAAGGAATTACACCCTTGGGAGAAGGCAAACAAAGCTCTAAAACATTTATGTTTTAAGTGTTCAGTTAAGTGAGCATTAAATCTTGACATGATTCTTGTTGTGTTTAGGTTTTTGTCCGAGATTTTGTACCTAGTGCTCTGGCTTTCCTTATGAATGGTGAGCCGGAGATAGTTAAGAACTTCCTCTTGAAGACCCTGCAGCTTCAAGGATGGGAAAAGAGAATAGACAGGTTCAAGCTCGGGGAAGGTGCAATGCCAGCAAGCTTCAAAGTTCTTCATGACCCTATCCGAAAGTCAGATACAATCATTGCAGATTTCGGAGAGAGTGCAATTGGACGAGTTGCTCCTGTTGACTCTGGTTTTTGGTGGATTATACTGCTCCGTGCATATACAAAATCAACCGGGGATTTATCCCTCGCAGAAACAGAAGATTGTCAAAAAGGAATGAGGCTTATATTGAGTCTATGTCTCTCAGAAGGTTTTGACACGTTCCCAACGTTGCTTTGTGCTGATGGATGCTCCATGATTGACCGTAGAATGGTAAGTTGCACTTCATTTTCAAAGGAATTTCTTTTTTCGAAAAGAAACTTAATTGCCAGCGCAAATAAGAAGTAGCTTGAGAAGTCCTTTAAGGCCATCATAAGGTCATTAATCTTTAGTCTTTCTGTCCCTAACCGTTATAAGATTACAGGTTTGCAACTGTGGTTTCTTTGCTAAGTTTAATTTCAAATAGATGATACACTGTTTAAATGTGGTTGGAGTGCACATGAAATTGGATATTATGTACATAGCACATTACCCTTAGTTCTTACGTTCAATATTACAATTCTGAGAAGTAACAAGGCATAGTTTGGCGTTTACATGAATTGACCCACAAGATGAATTATCTGAATAATATGTGTGTGGGAGTGTGTGGACTGATGGTTAATACTCGGTGACGAATTTATTGTGCCTGAAGGAATATATCATCAATAGACTTCTCGTATAGCAATCTGTCTGAGTATGGGTTATCCCCTAGTATCGTTTTTATTAGCAGTATATTCTTGCTTTCTTCATTTGAAGACAACGATGATAGCTGCATTGACATTGATTAAGAGTGGCTTTAATCAGTGCTCTAGCTTATAAAGAAATTTGTAATTATTTAAAGCGTTGAAACTTGAAAGTCATGTTCTTGCGGTTCTATTTGTTAGTGTCTAATGCCTTATCCATTGACATGTATGGATGGATAGCCGACTAAGTTCCACTTCCTCCCATCATAAAAGTGAATATGATTTGTAGTCCCAATAGATGAAGGTTTAGAAGCTCATGAAGGATATTATTTATTATTTATGCAGGTTTGTAGCTTGAAGTTTGTAGTAAAAGAAAAAACGAGAAAGGAAACATTTGCATAAATATTTTCGTATTTCTTACTTGGTATATTACGCATTTTATTTCACTGTTTATATATTATTGTCCATTAGTCTTCACGTTTATGCAGGTTTGTAGCTGACTTCAAGTTTTCTTATCTGCCTGATTGCTTTATCTCTATATCGTGGTTTTAATATACTTAACCTTAAAAAATGTCTTATCTTATTTAACATGTTATATGATTATCCAGGGAATTTATGGTTATCCGATTGAAATCCAAGCTCTGTTCTTTATGGCATTGAGATGTGCATTGGGAATGCTGAAACCTGATGGAGAAGGAAAAGAATTCATAGAGCGAATTGTTAAGCGTTTGCATGCCTTAAGTTACCACATGCGAGTTTACTTCTGGCTTGATTTCCAACAATTAAATGATATATACCGTTACAAGACCGAAGAGTACTCGCACACAGCTGTAAATAAGTTCAATGTCATTCCTGATTCCATCCCAGATTGGGTATTTGATTTTATGCCAAGCCGTGGTGGCTACTTTATTGGCAACGTGAGTCCTGCTAGGATGGATTTTCGATGGTTTGCTTTGGGTAACTGTGTTGCAATTCTATCTTCTCTTGCAACCCCAGAGCAATCAGTGGCTATAATGGATCTTATTGAATCTCGTTGGGAAGAGTTGGTTGGAGAAATGCCGTTAAAAATATGTTATCCAGCAATAGACAGTCATGAGTGGCGAATCGTAACTGGTTGTGATCCCAAGAATACCAGATGGAGTTACCATAATGGAGGATCCTGGCCAGGTTTGTCCCTCTACTTGAAGTTTCTATGTTGTTGCTGCAAATAAAATTCAAAATGAATAGTTGTGATGGTAGATCATTTTATTATTATTTGCGTTATGGATTATAGCTTGGTTTCCAAGGTGGAAATCAGTTGTGGACTATGGATGTTTTACGTAATGGAAGATTTCTTGCTTAGATGAGCTTTCAAAAGCACATTTTAAATACAGTGTTCAAGTAGTATGAAATAGCAGCCTTGTTTTGTTTTCATTACAAATCTTTGACTTCTGAACTGAATACTCATCCTGAAAAAGTAAGTTTGATATCTCTTTCTTCAAGTTTGTTTTCGGAAAACAGTGGTGGTATATTTCACGCGGTTATCTATTTGGGAACTGTTATTAGTACTCAAAAAATCTCATTCTACCCTCCTTACAAGTGTATTTTTCTTTCTAATTATAGAAAGTTTGGAGTGCAAAATGAGATTTTTGGAGTGCTAATAATAATTCCCATCTATTTTTTCAATTTCGGAAAAGAACCAAGCAGGCTTCGTGCCTAATATACTCGATTCCCTTGCCTAGCGTTGAGCTACATTCCCATGCCCAGCCTTGTTTTGTTTTGTTGTGTTTTGTTTTGTTTTGTTTTCACTACCTGTTATTGCCCCCATTATCTACCCCAGGACTGGTCTAGATGAAGTTTCCACTTTGAAAAAATGACACCAAGATTATTACCATACATATCAACAACAAA
The DNA here is from genome assembly GCA_036320875.1 of Cotoneaster glaucophyllus. Classification (NCBI taxonomy): domain Eukaryota; kingdom Viridiplantae; phylum Streptophyta; class Magnoliopsida; order Rosales; family Rosaceae; genus Cotoneaster; species Cotoneaster glaucophyllus. The sequence goes on from CM070073.1 coordinate 44,705,799, forward strand.
GCCTTATCCCACTAGGGGGTCGGTTGTATGAATCCTATAACACCAATGCGCTCAGTTTTGCGTCAAGTCTTCCATTAGTTCCAAGAACTCCATGTCATTTCTTAAAGTCTCTTTCAAGTCTTCCTTGGTCTTTCTCTACCTCATTGGGCCTGAACCTCTTGTCTCATAATCGCATTTTTTAACCGTAGCATCTTTAGGTCATTGTTTCACACGTCTAAACCACCTTAACCGATTCTCTCTTATAATCGCATTACCATACATATCCTTTTAATATTTTTGTCTTTCAAATTGCTGCAGTGCTTTTATGGTTGCTAACTGCCGCTTGCATCAAAACGGGAAGACCACAAATTGCAAGACGGGCAATTGAGCTTGCTGAGAGTCGTCTGCTAAAAGATTCTTGGCCAGAATATTATGACGGGAAACTAGGAAGATATATTGGTAAACAAGCAAGGAAGTACCAGACATGGTCGATAGCAGGATATCTGGTTGCAAAGATGATGCTAGAGGATCCGTCACACTTGGGGATGATTTCGCTCGAAGAGGACAAACAAATGAAGCCAGTTATTAAGAGATCGTCGTCTTGGACTTGCTAGAAGCTCAAAAAAGCTAAACAAAAATGGCAGGAAAAAAAAAGAAGAGGAAAATCAAAAGGTGAGAGATACTCGTAATTTCTTTGCTACACAATTCTTTCGGGAGTTTGTATTCGTAGCTTTGATCGACAATGTGATTTTGTACAATAGTGTCTGCTGTGCTGAGACTACTTATTGTTTTCAAATAAATTTGAACATTCGGCCTTCTATGTTTAAAATTCGATGGAACTCAGCAAAGCAATGCCTGTGCTGCTAAAAAAATTAATAAGCTCAAGACTATTGGTTTTGTTTTTTTTACTAGTTTACTTGTAATTTCTGTAATTTTAATTTCTATTTGCTTTTTATAATTTTTTGTGCGCATCCTATTCCCTTCCCTCCTCTCACATTTTACTTTTTGTCACTGTAAAAAAAATCAATTTAAGATATTGACGTAACTTAATCTTTCAAAAAGTACATTTTCATAATCTTGTTCCACAAGCAATGTTTTCTGTAGATTCTGTATTACTACTTCAAGAAATCAGACCTGTATGATCATGCACTTGCACTTGTGCTAACTAATCCGGATCCTTGCAGATCCTTTTTTGTGAGGATCCGGGAATCTGTGAATCATATTTTTTCATTCAAAAATTATTTTAAATATTTTTATTTAAAGTTAAATAAAAATAGTACTGACAAAAACACGATATATGATGAACGGACATGATTTACGAATCTTCAAAATTCCTTGTGGTGAGGTAACTGCCAAGAAATGAAATTCAGGGTCAAAAGTATTAAAAATTTAATTACCGCCGTGATGACGCTGACTAGTGGACGCACTCCCCACGCCCACGGCCGACCCACTCGATGATGACGACTGACTGGATTGATTGGACTGACAGAGGAGGAGAGGAGAGGATAACTGGTACTCGGCGGGGTTCCTTTCTTTTTATTTGACTTTCTTTTTCACACTAAAATAAAATAAACCAAAACTTAACGACTAAGCTTTTGTTAAAAAAAAAAAAAAAAAAAAAAAAAACTAAGCTAAGTATTAATCTGTTGCCTTGTGCTCACGATAGTTTGGTGGTCCTGCACTACCCTTAGCAGAGGTTCTTCTAGTGGTTTGGAACTCCTCAACTAGAACTTGAAGAGAAAATTTTCAGTGTTTTCAGAACACGAGTTGATTGTTCATATGTTATAATATAATTGGTGAGGAATATATTTATAAGTGCTGCATTACTTATACATTAATATGTGGTGTACTCACTTGGTAGGGTAAAAGTAAAAAGATTGTGATATTCACGCATCATTTTTTACTTCACACATCCTTATTAATTTTAAGTTATTGATTTTTTTTAATTCATTTGATGTGACAGTCGAAATTGAGAAGGGCGTAGGAAAAGTACAAAAAAATGTGTGGATTGCCTTACATGAAATAAAATAGTATAAAAATGTGAGGAACACACGTCAACCGAAGAGAGAGAGAGAGGGCACAGGGCACCAGCGGGCGTCGTGAGTAACGGAAGACGAGCATTTCTCCTTTGGTTTGGTCTTGGTCTTGGTCGTCGCCTTTGTCGTGTAAGTGGTGGTAGTAGTAAGTAGCTTTTGTTTCAGTTTTCATTCTCTTTACAAAATTCCGAGACGCAGACGTTGTGAATTTCGATCACTTCCGCCCTACGAATCAATCACAATCATCAATCATCAATCATCAATCAGGTAATCCCATGATCCCATTCCAATTCCAAACTCAGGAAATTTGAGATATCATCCCAATTCCCAACTCCTTTTTTACCACTTCACTTTCACTTCATACAATTGAATTAATTCTTCTTGATTCTGGGTTCTCTTTTTTGAAAAATTTACTCAAAAGGTTGCGATCCTCGCGCGTAACGGAAAGGTTGCTTCTTTGTGACTGAAAGGTCACATTTTTGAGTCGTGGAAGCCTGCAAAGCAAGGTAAGGCTGCTTACCGTAGAATTAGACGTTCCCTTTTTTACCGAACTACTGTTGAATTTTCCCTTTTTTTTTTTTCCTGCTTGCGATTAGAACTAGGGAGGGAGGGCCGGCTGCTGGCTTTGTGGACCACCGGTCCTGCCGCCGTGGAGGAGATGTTTCGGTGTGGTGTGATGTGGTGTTTGTCAAATAAATAGTTACTTGTTCTTTGCTAATCAGTCTGTTTCTGAATTGAATTTGATCAACAAAAGTCAAGTCGTAGTCTGTCTTAATTAATGGCTTCGTTACTATATATATAATGCTTTGTTTGGCAATCTCGCTCTAAAACGACACCGAGGTTTGGTTTGGATCATTTTATATAGGATGAGGAGGAGGATGAGGAGGAGGAGGAGGAGGAGGAGGTGACAATTATATAGTGTAGTGTAGAATTGAGAGAGTTTCTGTTTTCTTTGATTCATGTCGATTGCGATTGGTGGGGTGCTGTAGTGGATGATTATTATTGTTGTTAGTTTGTTACGCGAGCTGTGATAGTTTGTATCTTTTATCCTTGTATCCTTGTGCATGGACTTCTTGTTTTCTGCTAGATGTCTATGCAGAGGCAATGCTTCAACCTATTTTTGTGAAGTAATCGGTGGCCGCTAGGATGCAGCAAATATCCTCAGGAGCTCTGTGCAGAGGTTGGGGGTTAAGTTTCTATAGTGGCTGTCGAGGTGATGCGGAGAAGCTGCGGCACTTGTCGCATTTGTGCACATAATTCTGGCATCCTAGTGCATAGTTGGGTAGATTTTAGAGCCTTTTTTTACTAGGGCACACTCCCCGTCATGAGTTATATTCTTAGTACCTTTTGAGCTTCTTTTGGTCCTAAGCTAGTTAGATGTCATCCTAAGTAGGACCTTCTGAATAGCAAGCCCCCAGCGTAGTCGTACCTGGTCCTTTTGTACTGGGTTAACTCAAGAATGATTGTAGCTTGTAGCGGTACATGTGGTGTGTGCTCATTGGTCGCAGTATCAACCGTTATCTGGGTTGTATTCCTTATTAGGCCCTGCAGGGGTTGATGAGCTTTTGGGCAATAATTGGTTTGTCTGGTACGCTAGCCCAACAGAGGAGGCTTCCTCTGTGGGTTTGTAAGTCGAGGCTTCACCTACCTCATTTAATGCAGGGCGAGATCGTGCATAGCTTTCCCATGTTGGTTTGAGGGGTACCGTCATAGCGGCTTCCTTCAGTTGACATGTAATGTTCTCATTGGGCGGTGGAAATAGGTTTCCACACAGTACGTTTCATGACTTTTCATTTGATGCTTTCCTGAAAGCTGCCAAGCCATTGTTATCCTCACTCTCTTGTTTTATTTTTGGCTTATTTAATTCTTACTTCATTTGGAAATGAATGTTTGTAACGCTATCGCTTTATTTGTAGGTGTCAAGTGCTTAAACTAAAAGGCCATAATGGAGAAATTAATTGGAAACAAGAATGCAGGCTTGTTAAGGTTAGTGGAGGAGAGATCGGTGACCAAGAAATTAGAGGAAGAGAAAAAACGGCGGCCAGAAACACAAGCCCCTTACATCCATAAAGATTGTATATCAAATATCCTTGTGCGACTTCCTCTCGACTCTCTTCAAAGGTCAAGGTTTGTCTGCAAGCCTTGGTATAACATAATTAAAAACCCCAAATTCATTGATGCTCATCTCCACCGTTCTGAATCTGTTTTGATCTTTCTATCACCAATTCCAGAGGACAGTTTATACCCTTATTCTAAGGCTTCTATACCGCGAGAGAAGCCAAACACTGTCTCGGTTGAACTAAAACTTCTTAATCCAAACACTATCCCCATTTTCGGTCATCCTCTCATGAACTCTCCAATGTTTTCTGTCCAGTTTCTGGACTTCAAAAATGATAAGAGTGAGATAGGAGAGTACAAATTAAAATGCTCGGGCAAGATCAGAGCCACCTGCAATGGTCTAATTTTGCTTGATAACATGGTGAAGAAAGGAGGACTAGCGGTCATGAATCCTGTGACTAGGAAGCTGATTGCACTTCCTCTGGGTACTTTATCTCGTCCACTTCGTGAATCCTATGGTTTTATACTGAATGATGTTACGGGTGAATACAAAGTAGTCCACTTGTTTCGGGATGATTTGGGGTTTGACAGCTGTGAGATTTTGAGTCTTTGGACGCAAGCATGGAGAGAGGTAAATGGCCCTCCATTCAGGCTCCTTCCTTGGTTTGGATATGCACCTGTTTCAGCCATTGGAGCTCTTCACTGGATTCCTCAAGTTGACCGCAGCGATTACATAGTATCTATGGAAGTTGAGAAGGAGAAGTTTCACCAAATACCGCTCCCAAAACCCAGCCGAAGTCATGACAGGATCCTTGAAATGGGTGGCCTTTTGAGTTTTGTCATTCATGAGGACGTGAACCATATCGACATTTGGATCTTGAAAGGTTTGTGTGGGGAAGTCTGGACAAAGAATCACAGTATCACAGTGGGTTCCGTCATAGACATGGTTCCTCTTTTCAGTTTAAGAATCAAGGGAGATATTATTTTCAAGAGAGACGAAGATGGCTCGTTGTATGCTTATAGTTTTCGAGACCACGAGATGAGGAAGGTCGAGATGGTAAACGGATGTATCCGGCGTTCTTACATGCCTCATGTCAACACCCTCGTTTCATGGATGGAAGCAAGTCAGGACATGTCCGATGATTGATCTTTCAGCAATGGTGTGTATATAGAAACCATCGACTATCAGCTTAAGCTTGAATCTCTCTTTTGTATCTTTATATACTTTGGTTTTACACCTTAATCTATTGTCCATGAACTTGTCCCTCCTCACCTTTTATTTTCACTCTCGACTCGAGTGGCATTTTAATCCTTTTCGTCAACTCCGTTCATTTTTTTTCTGTTAAATGTAGGGATTGATCCTACAATTTTATATTTGGTAACCTTTTCGTTTTACAGGTACAAAAAAGGAGTGTAAAATGCATTTGGTAGACTGTTTTTTAAAGAATTGAACTTATCAATTAAAAACACGAGATACAATATTTAGTCTTGGTTATGCAAAACATCAAATCTAAGGTGTTAGTGAATTTCTCCCTATAATTTAAGTCCCTTAAGTCATTAAAACAATAATCTAAGAAATCGGCATGGTTTGAGATGGGACCGTTTTTATTCCAAATCCATGCCCATTTCCACTCATTATAACGATTGGATTCGAATGTGACAAAAAATTTCGAAGGTGCCAAATTAAATCGTTCAAAGTTTAATAACTAATAGTCGCAACTTCAAACTCAATAACTTCATAGTTTCAACCTTCAAATTTAAGGGAGAGTTTGTATTTTCTTCACTTGTAAGTGAGGAATTTTAGATTTAAATCTTGTGGATGACGAGTTCGATAATAATTTGTTATCCTCCCCTTAATGTAAAATTGAATATTAGCCCATAAGATTATCACAAAGCTCAAAATTGTAGTCAACCAAATTTGTTACACTTCGGCTGATTTTGATTTGTTTTGTTTTGTTTTTTTTTTTTTTTTTTTTTAACAAACGATATTATCTACATTAAAAAGTGGGCTAATTTGAATTGTTTAACTTATTATTTGAAGTTGAATTCAAACCAATTTACTCCCCTCACCCTTAAAATGGGTGAGTTTATAAATGTCTCGATGCATAAAAAAACAAAACGTAAATGGTCATTTTTATATAATAATATATATTTATACTAAAGCCTTCCATAGCGAATAGAAAATTGAGTGTGATACTAGTAATATAAAAACAAAACTCCTAAGTGCCCGAAAAATCTGTGTGTTATGAGGTCTTATTTTTTGTTCAATATATTGAACTCGTGTGCGGGATACCCATATAATATATATCAATGGAGTTTGAAATTCAAACACGATGAGTTTGAGTCGTCTTACATTATTGCCACAATATGATGAGTTTGATATATTAAATGTGGGACTCGTCTACTTTTTTCTCTCTATTTTATGATTGGTTACTTCATTTCTCTCTTTTGGTATATATTCTATAGGCACCCCACATATGAGCAGTGGCGGAGCCAGAAATCTTACCACAAGGGGTCTTAGTGTAAAAGTCCAAACATGAGCGAAAGATTTTCCACGCGGATGTCCTTGATGAATGTAATAAGAAGCCAATCAGACCAAACCCGAAAAAACAAAAGAGTAATTAATAATCACAAACAACTTTATTAGGTAGCTCAGCTTAATGGCACGCTCGCAGAGCCGCTTGAGGCCCTGAGCAATACTGATCAGCAGCTCTGAGGAGATCCTGAGCAATATCCAAAGTAAAACAAACAGCGGACAGCCAAAAGAAAGAGTCCAATGTGAAAGTACTCACTCGTCCATCAATCTTCTCCTCGAGTTTTTTCAACTTTGCCACGCATTCCTTAGTTTTCTGCAAGTATCAAATAGTAAAATACATTAAGGCACTAAAACTATGATTAATTGAAACATAAATCTACAAGAGTTCATATACAAGCAAACTATTATCCTTCACGCAAGCAAGGATCATTTCATGACCTTATCACTCCTGTAAACATGAGAATATACAGCTTCCTACTCAGACAACCAATTAAGAAAAACTTAGAAGATTCTTTTTATTTCATTTTTCTACAAAAAAGAAGACATCACAAATTTCAAGCATACCTCAATATAGTTAGCAATAGCACTAGTGTCCAATCCATTTGGCTCTGTTGAGGCTGAAAGGGCTTCAAAAATCATTGCATTGCACCTAATAACAGAAAAAGCAAAAAATATTGACCAAAATGAAATTAAAAACTAATACTAATATTGATAAAAGTACTCTGGCTATTGGAGGTACTGAATTTTACTATATCCAACGGATAAATGTAGGTATATATAACACACGATACAAAAAAAATCATTCAATATACTTTGTTTCTTTATTGTAATCAACAGACCTTATGTTTGACAGGCTAAAGATTAATAAAGCAAAAATTATGGCTAACCCTGGACTACAGCATCATACAATATGGTTCCGGAAGAAAGCAATGCAAGCCGCCCACTCAGCTAATTGTTGCATCATGTAAAAATTGTCACAGAAAATAGCTTAATAGTCCAGATTATGCACCAGAATTGCTGTTTCTATTAGGATGGGTATTTCTTCACTGTAGTTGTCTAAGAACATATTATGACTATAATTTTCAAACCTGACATCTAGTTTTTAATTGAAGATACTTTGGCATCATCAACGATTAACTCCTTTCTTCTCCCCTTCACCCTCACTGATTAGTTGGGCTGCCCCTCCCCATAACTTTGCCAACTCAAAAGAGTCTAAAGAGCTATATCATTCCGCATTCCAGTTGTCTTTTTTCCACTCATCATTCTCACATGGAAACTGAGCAAATTCCAGTCACGCAGTGTCACTGCAAATATATTCCGTGAAAAACCCAGGTAACTGGTTGCATATTTTTCTAATGTATTAATAAAAAACCAAGGCAAGGAGAAACAAGTATCATACAATGGTGCAGGAATTGCATCAGATAAGCCGGTAGCCGAATCATCCGCAACAGGAGTTGTATCACGTCTGACTGGAGTTTCTGTTGGTGCATCGCGTCTGACTGGAGTTGCTGCTGGTGAATCACGTCCGCCTGGAGCTGCTGCTGCTGGTGAAGCAGGTTGTTTTAAAAAACCAGGTTGTTTTAAAAAAAAAAAGGAAGCGCGCGCGCCTTCCTTCTTCTTCAACCTGCCGAACTCCTCTTCTTCTTCTTTCAGCCATTCCGTCGAACACATGGTGTGCAGCTCCAAGGGACCTCTAAGGTTATTTCCATGGCTTCCAAGAGGTCGTCCGACCCCGACGACCCCACTGTGGCTCCGCCTTTGCATATGAGTTCAATAGATTGAACTAAAGTGACGGCCACCACCTACCACTACAACCGCTAACCTTGCACCAACACCATTGTTGTCATCACGGCGCCGTTGCCACAACCACCACCATCACTGCTGCCGTCCCCACCACCACTACCACTATCATCGCCACCGCCCTCACCACAACTACAACCATCGCCGCCGCCGTTGTAACAGCCTATGATGATAACCACCAACCCTACACAACCCCACTGCCACAGCCACTGCCACCGACAATCTCACCACCACCATAATAGCCATCACTGTTGCAGCCAACACAACTACCTCTTCACTCCAACCAACACACCCTATTATTTTTTGGGAGTCCTTAAAAAGGGGACAACTGGTGGCAAGCCACGGTTATCCACCATTTCCGGGGTCGGGAAGACTTACAGAGGCATTTTAGCCTCCCCTGACCATAAGTCTGGCTTTCTGATCACTATATCCCCACCATTTGCAGCTACCGTCACTGTAGTCACCACCATCCCGAGCCCCACTACCATGTCTATTTTTATCATATATACAATTATATCACTTCTACAAAAAAATTACCAAACACTTTTATACTACCTTTCATACTCAACATTTTCAAAATACAATTTATCAAACATCTAATCGCTTTATTTTATAGCTGATCTATTCACATACCTGTTTTTACTTTTTGTAGACCCATCTCAATTTTCAATTTCGAATCAAATGAATCAAAGATATCAAATAACATAAATTAATAAAATTGTGTAAAAGAGAGAGCTCCACCCTTATTCCATGATTTTGGAAGAAAAAAACCTCAATCCTATGTTTGGTCGTATCGATGCCCACCCCTAGATAATAGCCGAAGGCTTCTCTTTAAATATTAACGCTACAGTTGAATTGAACGGTGGATGTGAAGCTCTGCGCCGTGAAGTCCACCCGCCGAGAGAGGGAGAGCGCGCGCGCGCCAGGGAGAGAGAGAATGGCTTGCAATGTAAGTGTAGCCCACCAAGCAATGGCATCCGCCATAGCACAGCCTAACAAAGCTCCGCCTCAGCTCCCCTGCGCACATCTGTCTTCGTCTTCCAATTCAAAGCTCAAGCCTTTCAAGCTCCTTCGATCCTCCCAATCTTCTTTCGCTTCCACCTTCTCCCCCTCTCGCCCTCAAACCCTAATTCCCTCTCGTTCCAGCAAAGCTCCCAATTTCCTGGTACGCATTTACCCTCCCACCACAATTTCTTGTTTTTGTTTATTTTTTTGGTTAATTTGATTGATTATTATTGTTGTTTAATAGGTTGTAGGTTCTGGCAAGGCGGAGCCGCTAAGAATAATGATATCGGGGGCGCCTGCTTCCGGTAAAGGAACGCAGTGCCAGCTGATTACTCAGAAAGTGGGTTCTTGCTATTACGAAATTTTATGCCTAATTGTTTTGATTTGCTGGTTCTATCTGCAACTTGGGACTTTTGCTACTCGAAAGCGCAATGATACCAATGTTTTATCTGCCTCAGAGGAGTCCCATTTTGTAGAATTTTCATGCAGTTTTTGTTTGCCTAAGATATAATGGGTATGCACGTAAAGCAATTGATTGGTTTCGGATGATTGTATGTGTAATGTGTGTATCTTCGTTACGCTCAAATTTGAGGCCGGAGAAGTTTTCAAATCGTAATGAATTTATGGCATTGTTTATATAAGTTACTACTTACCACTTTATGTCATGATTTTCTCATGACGAAAGCAGATTGAATCAAGTCATCCTCTATATGCAGTATGGTTTAGCGCACGTCGCTGCTGGAGATTTACTTAGAGCAGAAATTGCTTCTGGGAGTGAAAATGGAAGGCGTGCAAGGGAGTACATGGAACAAGGAAAATTGGTTCCGGATGAAATAGTTGTCATGGTAGGGAGTACATGGAACAAGGAAAAATTTATTTATGTTGACATTTAGTCATGCTAGTGACGATTCCTTGGGTTTAATCGTGTAGATGGTAAAAGACCGTCTATTGCAGCCAGATTCTCAAGAAAAAGGTTGGCTTTTGGATGGGTACCCTAGGAGCTCATCACAAGCAATTGCTCTTATGGAATTAGGCTTCAAGCCGGATCTTTTCATTCTACTAGAAGTAAGGATTAGTTTTTGCTGCTGTTGGCGTTTACTGTTTTATAATTGTTCAAACATTGTACATAAAATAGGAGATAGTCTTGAAGAAGCATCGTTGCATATTTTTGTTCTTTTATTTGATTTTTTTTTTAAAGTTTATAAGCCAGGAAAATTGTTTTATATCACAAAATTTAGCTTTTCTGATGCACAGAGGGGGAAAAAAAGAACAATGGAAATTTTCGTTTGTTGGATGCAAAAAGTCAGTGTGAGCTTCACAACTGTTGTTAACCATCTGACATTTCATTTCCAGGTCTCAGAAGATATTCTTGTTGAGAGAGTTGTTGGAAGAAGGTTAGATCCTATTACTGGAAAGATATACCATTTGAAGTATTCTCCACCAGAGACCCAAGAGATAGCGTCAAGGCTCACCCAACGTTTTGACGATACAGAAGAAAAGGTAAATTTTGAATCATTCTTCCAATTCATAATACTTTGACTTCAAGGTGATCAATTATCATCGTTCTCTTATTAATGGATTTTCTTAATTCTTTGATAGTCCGTGTAGGTTTTTAATCAAGTATAGCCACTTAGCGACTAATTATATTTATTTTTATTTTACTTCAACAAAAGGTGAAATTGCGATTAAACACTCATCATCAGAATGTGGAGGCGGTACTTTCAATGTATGAAGACATAACAGTTAAGGCATGTATATAATCTCTCTCTCTCTCTCTAATGTGTGTATGTGATGCCTCTTGTTTTAAAAAAAAATTGCGTATATTTATTTGCACAATGTACATATCCGTGTAGTACTCAACGTTTGTATTTACTTGTACACCCTATGTGCATGTTCTATTTATTCTTATATGTGCATGCTATTTACTTGTATACCCGTTGTCCATTGATAGTTGTTGATAGCTAGTCTTCGGTGGTTTAAACATTCTTGTCTCATCAACCATTTTATCATTTGTTTAATTTTGTAGCTGGATATTAGAACAAATGATCCACATATTTGGGGTGTCCAACTATATCCTTGCCTGAACATGTGCTATCGACCCTAGTACGTTAGGTTAAGAATGAAAAATATTGGCCGATATTCTGATAGGTCAGCCAACATATTGATATTTTCCTATAGAGATACAAATAAGGGGTGAAGCAATTCCTTCCACGGTATCTCTGTTTCTGCAGGATTGGCTTCACACCCTTTCTTGGCCTCTCACCACGGGCGTCAAGCCCCTGGATAGATTCTAGTTATCTTTTATTATCGTTTAATTTCAACTTTTATGTATTCTTGCTTCCTCTAGTCTACCAAATTCCGCTGCCCAACCCCATCCTACCTCATCTTACATGCCCACCATGAACCCAAAGACCTACCTACCAGCACGAGCTAGCTGAGCCTAAAGGCTATGGAGGCTGGAGACCAGCCAACCCAATGGAGACCTCATATTTCCTCACTATTAGAAAATATAAAATTTTTGCAGTCCTAGCAACATCATCTTTCTAAAGCATTATTCTAATCAATTGGGAGTGCTTTATGTATCATCCATTTGCTAATCATGGTTGTCTTCGAGACTGCCTCCACTATAAGAATAAAGTCACACGATGGGAGAATTGTCTTCAAATTCAACACCTTGATTATAATCTGCAGGAAAGGAATTCCAGGAAAGTATGTCATTGTGCTTATCATATAGATGATATCTCAGTAGCTTAAAACAACACGTGTTCTGAAGCCAAGAGGAGGTGATGTACCCTTCTCATATTCCCATTTCAAATTGTCAATCTTCATATATCCAAGAGGCAGTGCGGAATTACCCAAGGGTAGATTGTAAAATAAAAGTTATTAAAAGATCAGTAGGGAAAAGGGTTATTTATTTGTTAGTGTTGTTTGTTTTATATTTTGGAGAGGGTGGGGAGGAATAGAAGAAGGAAAAGGAAGAATCACTTCACCTCACTCATTTCTTATTCTTTTTTAACAATTTATTAAGTGTTTGTTTTCTGGATATACTTGCTCATTTTCGGCATTACTCTACTCATAATTGTACACCTATGCAATTGCAAGTTTGCACCGGCATAGTCCACCATGATGAAAAGCTTTTCAGTGTGCCGGGAACATTGCCCGATACATCAAGTGTCATAATATAAGTGGTTGGAAATTTTTTTTTAATGTATCCAACCACTTGTAATATGATACTTGGTGTACCGGGCCGTGTTCCCGGCCCACTGAAAAGTCTCTCCACCATGACAGCTAAGTTTGGTTTTCTGATAACATAAACGGTGTAAAGTCAAGCCTAGTAGCAGGCTTCATGGGCATATTCTTTTCTTGGGAGAAAAAAAAATGCCTACTAAACTGTCTTTATCCAAGGTAGCTAACTATATAAAAAAAATTGTGTCATATGGTATCATGATATCATCAAGTGAAGGATCCTAAATAAACAGACATGTTCTCGTAGACCCCAGGGTCCAAGGAAATTGTGGTCACCCCCATTTCAATCTTAATCCAGGTGGTCACTTAACGTTTTTATTGTACTTTCTCCTCCACTGATAAATTCAGATCGAACGGTGGATCACCATGATTTCCTTCGACCCTGGGGTCTAGGAGAACGGGAGTCCCTAAATAAACATATGCATAGGTTGAACATGGTATCATAAAATTTGTAGATGTATAACCTGCTGGGGTTAATTGAATAGTGTTTTTTTATTTTTTATTTTTTTTCCTGTGAAAAGTACTGCAGAATTGATTTCTTGACTGTTGACACCCCTCCTTCTTCACGTTGCTGATGCCTTTAACCAAGTCATTTTGTTGTGCTTATAAGCTTAAAGCAAATTATGATCGTTATGAGATGGCAGGAGTTTGACATGGGATGAGTGTCAAATAGTTAGAATGGATTATGTTTTTCATTTTTGGGAACATTACACCAATACCATCTGATCTATAGCCGTTGTTTCTGTTTTCCACTTGGAAAAGAATTGAGTGAGTTGGCCACCTCATTACAATTTTGCTGCAGTGTGGCACCTATAGCCTACCTCCCGCCGAACTTTTTCGTCCAAAAAGTTGCACATGATTCGCAGGTCAGCGTGTTTAAAGGGTGTTTTGAGTTCTAAGATGTCATTACACACTCTGTTGAAAGGGTCATGTGCAAAGTACATGCAACTTTTTGGACAGAAAAAAGAACAAGAGTTAGCCATAGGTTGCCCATTGCAATTAGATTAAACTGAGGTGGGTGACTCCATTTTCTTTATCCGGGTGGCAAATTGCAACAAGGCCTAAAATACAGGTGCTATTTGCATAATTTGCCTTTTATATTTTAACTTATTCTGGCAACCGTTGGGATGAGATTGCATACCGTATGATGAAAATACTGTATTCATTTGATTGTGGATTATATAACTTGGAGCGTTCTTCTGTTTGCTTCAGATTAATGGAAGTGTTGCCAAGGAGGATGTGTTTGCCGAAATTGACAGTGCGCTGACTAGACTTGTTGAGAAAAGAAAGTCGACTTCAGAATCTCTGGCGGCATAGAAGGTGAAGTGCTCGTATTCTTACAAGTTTAGTTCAGGTCAGTAATTTTGCACAATTTGGTTGTTAGGCTATGCTTGCAATCTCCTGCGAACGGAGACCCAACTTCTACATGTCTTATGGAAAGGTCAGCCCAAAAAATGAAAAGAAGGAAGTAAATAAGTCACACTCATATTGTGTTAGACCACAGTTATTTATTTTCAAGGCATATGAGTCAGCTTAAATTCCGAGTACATTTGTTTTATAATCACAACTTGGAAAATATTTTGAATCAAAATTGGAGCGATATGGAGAAATATTGTTTATTTCCTTTTTCTATCCTGGTATTTGGCTTAAGCGACACAGCGGGTCATTACAAACAAGGAGAGTCCTAGCTACGCTCGTCATATCATCAAATAAACGACACTGATTCCTGAGATTCATATTATTAGCAATATAGCTACAATTAGCAAGGTCATCCGCAATTATGTTTTTCTTCTGGTACACATGAATTAATTGCAGTCCCAAACCCATCTTATGTACAATCTAGTATTATCACTCAAAGAATGAAGAATAAGAGTAAATTGTTGTAATGGCCTTCAACTTTAACTCAATTGGAGCAATGGTCCCTTAACTAAAAATCCATTACCATTGATCCCTCAACTCATCAAAACGTGCAGTTATGGTCTCTCAACTAAAAATTCATTACCATTAATCCCTTAGTTTTAATCCAACTGGAGAAATTGTCCCTTAACTTTAATCAAATTGTAGCAATGATCCTTCCAACATAACTTATTTTGACAAAATTCTGACGAAGTTGACGAAAATGATCATAACTACACGTTTTGATAAGTTGAGGGACCTCAATTGTAGCAATGGTCCTTCCAACATAACTCGTTTTGACAAAATTTTGACGAAGTTGACGAAAAGGAACATAGCTACACATTTTGATGAGTTGAGGGATCAATGGTAATAGATTTTTAATTTGGGGACCATTGCTCCAATTTGATTAAAGTTGAGGGACTATTGTTACAATTTACTCAAAGAATAAAGATTTAGGGTTTGTTTGGCGGGCTGGATGAGATTGGCCTTTCGGAATAAGATTGGATTAACAAAGATTGGTTAAGCTTTGTAAGACAAGATTTGTAACATATATTTTGCCATAACAAACAATGGACTGGACTCAACCAACCCACCAAATAAGGTCGGGGTTTACGGTTTGTTTTGTTTAAGTAATAAAGATGGAAGAGGATGATAGCTTCGCTTGTTTTTGTGGGCCAAATATTTGATATTATACTTTTCTTCCTTTTCAGTTTTATTCTATTAGGTGTTTTTTTTTTTTTATCAATTTATATTAGATATACATTTGAGTATTTAGAGTTAATGGAATACTTGGCGTAAAATCGAGCACTGTTGCATTCTAGAATTCATACAGCTGACCTCACTTAATGAGATAAATGTTTATTGTTGTTGTTGGTGCTTTATTTGTTGATTTTTCCTCCAATTTGACTTGTTCTCGAAGGAGAAAAAAAAAAAATCAAAGTTAAACCATTTGAATGAAACAAAGACCAAGTTGAAGAAAAGAAAAGGTCCTGGCTTGAAATCCAGTGGTTGCAATTTACACATAATTATATACACTTTTTGCCTTGACCAATCAGCCAATGCCAAGAAGATAAAGAAAACAAAAAAAGAGTCCAATATATGCATAACAAAATTGGAAAAATGAAAAGGGAGTGAATGGTTTTTGCTCTACAAAAATTGACTCCCGTCGTGGGACAATTACATCGTCACGTGGATTCAGTTATGGAACTGGAACGAGAGTGAGATGGGTGTGCCAAAAAATAAGCCGACGCTGTTTCCAAGCAACTTACAATGTAAGTCATGGTTGGCCTGTCACTACCTTGTAAACTTACACAGTCCGCTGCCAAGTACCCAACGTATGCCACTGCCTCTATTTCAAACGGCGTTGGGGGTGCCATTCTTGGATCCAAAATCCGGTGTATCTCGTCATTCACAATGTATGGCACGACAAAATCGACAACATTTCTTGGCATCCCGTTCTCATTTTTGTGAATTGCGTTGTAACCGGACAGCAATTCAAGCAACACCACTCCGAAGCTATAAACATCGCTCTTGGTCGTTAGATGACGAAGCCTATAGTACTCTGGGTCCATGTACCCAAATGTGCCAGCCGCACCAAGCGAAAGGTGAGTTTCTTCATCCTCCGGCCCCATCAAAGATAGGCCAAAATCGGCTACCTTGCCCCGCAATGTGTCATCCAACAGTATGTTGGATGACTTAATGTCGCGGTGTATGACCGGTGGGACTGCATACACATGTAGGTACTCAATCCCTCGGGCTGCGTCAAGAGCCACTTCGATGCGCTTGGCCCATGAGAGCAAGGGGGAGTGTGGGAGCTTGTGGAGATGGTCATGGAGGGAGCCATTTTCCAGGTATTCATACACGAGTATCCGCTCTTTTGCATCTTCGAAGAATCCAAGTAATTGAATCAAGTTCTTGTGGTTGAGGCGTGAAAGGGACTCGAGCTCGTTTACAAAAGCACTGTCCTTGTCCTGCTGGCGCTTTGTGGAGCCTCCGTGCGATGAAGAGATTGACGTCTCAGCACGCTTGATGGCCACTTTTCGACCATCATCTAATGTGGCATGGTAGACACAGCCGTAGCTGCCAGTTCCGACCTTGTGTTCTTCGGAGAAATTGGAGGTGGCTTCGAGTAGTAGTTGCAGTGGAAATTCCTCCAAGGAAGCCCCATTGCTCACCAAATGGCTTAGCCGCTTCTCTAAAACTGGTGTCCCTGCCATTGCCGCTGCACCTTGCTCGGCTTGTAACTGGAGCTGGTCATCCAAGGGGCCCGAGTCATGAACACGGGATCCTCCAACTCCAGTTTTGCAATAGTTGAACACAAAGAAACATACCGACACCACCAAAGCTAAGGACCCAACACAACCGACTACAAGAAAAGCAACCATTTTTCGGCTCCACTTACTACTTCCTGATTTTGATGGCGGCGGCGATGGCGAGGGCACCGGCGCTGGCCCTGACACCGACAACGTTCCATCATTCTGCTGACAAGGTTGGCAGACTTTATATCCTTCTTCACAGAATCTACCAAAGCCTGGCAATGGACAGCTGCCGTGCGGACATTCTCTTGTACATGACCCCGGCTGCACATCACTTCCGAATACCATGAAATTGTTTGAGAAGTTAAAAATTGGGTTGCCCCAACAATACAAGGAAAAATTGGATAACGAAACTCCGCAGAAGACGCTGCGTTTTGCTTCAATTGCTGTGAATTGAGTATCTTTCAGAGTATCAGGCATGCTGAAGTTGTTTTCCCCCCAACAAACAACTGTTCCGTTAGGCCTGAGAGCACAGCTGCGGTTTTCTCCCAAGGCCAGAGACATGAATCTCCCTTGAGGTTTCTCACCCTTCGTATCTCCCCAGCAATCCAAACTGCTATCGACCAATGAGATGGCACACGCATGACTGAAACCTGCACTCACAGCTACATACCCGCCATTGATAGCGCTGGGCTCCTTCCCAACCACCAAATTATTGCTTCCTAAGCAAGTAACATTTCCGATTTGTGATACTCCGCATACAAAATTTTCCCCCACCGCGATGCTTGAAAATCTGTAGTTGTGTGTTCTGTTCGGGCTATGGTTAAACCAATGCCATTGCCAGCACTCGAGGCGACTACTAG